>CATQJL010000112.1:32186217-32916719 GCA_958299035.1 Cylicocyclus nassatus
AAGCAGTGGTATCAACGCAGAGTACTAGGATAGCTCAAGATATATGTGCTCTCATTTAGGCTACTGGTGGAAATATCGAACGGTTAGACGAAGCCGTTGCACTTGCGCGAAGTTTGCAGAAACAACTATTGCATAAAAATCTAGGCAGTGCCTGTAGAAGCTCATAAGGGAAACAGATCTTATTCATGATATTGTACCGATGACTTTCTAATCCTTTTCTCGATATATTTATTGAGCAGATGGTTAATTATGATCATTGTTTTTGTTAATGTTTGAGAAAACATTGTTGTTGTTCTTGCTGGGTCTTCACAAGGTTTTGAGCTATCAAGTTTTTATTATGATTATGACCTTTTTTCAATATATGTTGTATTAGTCTTTAAAGGTCTTTCTTTTGGTTGCTTGTATAATTACCCAACATTGGCTAAATGAGCATACGAACTTCGTGAGCTAATGATCACAGTAAATGATTCATCAGTTTTACTCGTTTCTGTTTGTTTGTTGTTTCTGTTTTTTCTGTTGTTGTTTCTGCCAACTTCGCGCAAGTGCAACGGCTTCGTCTAGCCGTTCGATATTTCCACCAGTAGCCTAAATGAAAGCACATATATATTGAGCTATCCTACCTCTGTGACGTTAATGTATATATACAGCTAGTTTTTAAGACTAACTTCAGAGTCAAAGCTTATGCATACTATCAATCAAAAAACTAGTGCACATACCTTCGATACATAGAGCCATGTACTCTGGTAACCTTCACTTTGAGCGTCATGATAGAACACAACCTTGACCCGGGGAGAAGTACAGAAGTCATCCGGGGCGAAGCCCCGGAAACTATGACATAACTAATGACATAACCGTATAGGGATGAATTTAAATGAGGCAAATATAGCATTGACATATGACATTCAAAAGAAGCTCAAAAAAAACCGAAGGATTGCGTTTTTATGGCCTTTTTTGTTGAGAAGAAGGCTTTTATTTGAGAATTCAATCAAAAACTAGGGCAAAATTTCTCAATTAACCTCCCTCTGAACTGCGGTTGAATGTTGGAAGTTCACTAAAGCCGCTAGAGTTCAATAAAAAGGAAAAACTGCGCTCAAATCTTGCGCAAAGAGTCGCCATATGAATGCTGGTCTATCTCGTTATGGAGTGATTTTCAAGACCCGCGACGTTGTCAGTGCTCCTGGCCGTCTCATGAGGATCACAACGATATATAATTCTGCAGGATTTCGTTGAGATCCTGCGAAGATCCACGACCAGAGCCAAATGCCCCGTCGGCTCTGGTCTGTCTCCGCTGCTCGTCTGCGTCTCCGCGCGCTGCGCGCTGCCTCGCTACCTCAAATGCGGGGCGCGGGGCATTTGGCTCTGGTACCCTTTTCTTCGTTGTTCGGAGACCAATCTCGATAATCTATATATCATATTAAAGCTCTTGATCTCTATTTTCACGCTGACAACGTCGCGGGACTTCTTTTTAGGATTTAAACGAGAAATCCTCGAAAAACGGCGTTTTCGAAAACCTCTTGTTTTTTCTTCAGTTTAACTTTTTTCACTCGGTTTTTTTGTGCACTCGATAGGTCTCGTTTCTGTCTATGATGTAGACAACGTCGCCGAGCTTACTTCTTTGCTTACGCTGGTTTTTTTGTGAAAAATACAAAAAAGCGCGTTTTTCTGTACCTTGTTCTCTTTCTGTGCTTTTGCAGCGAATTTTTTCCAGCTTGGACGATACTTGCTCAGAATGATGAGCGGAAGAATGCAGACAACGTCGCAGCGTACGAAACGACTATGCGGGGGTGAAAATTTAAAGGACGCATCAAAAATCAGATTGGCGTCAATGTGCAACACAACTTTACAGACATGTTTAACACGTTCAATTCAGTTGTTGACAAGTTCTTCTTCCTTCGATCTCCCAACTAACGCCACAGCTAAACAGCGCTTTTTTTGAGTGGAAAAGAACTTTGTTGTTGTTGCCACCCAATTTAACCGGCAATCCCGGAGACGAAACCCTGCGTAGGAAACCACCAAGTTAAGGTTTCAGATTTGGTGATGTGCTAACCTCTGCTTTATATGAATTTTCTAAGTTTTCTAATTTAATTTGTATCTCTAAATTTTCGTCTATTTTTCTGAAACAACCTTCACTTTTTATAGGGGGCAAGAACTCAAACAACTATCACTTTCTAGCCCTTGTCTCTTGACTATCGAAGGTATGCTAGTGCAGAAAGTAAAGATTTTACCTGAGCATTCGCTTCTTTTCCCCCACCTCGCCCACCAAGGACAGTACATACTTCATTAACCCACTGATTAGCATTCAAGCCTCCTTCGATCAAAAACTGAAACAAGCACAAACATCAGTAGACTCAATACAACAAATGGCAAGTCACAATGAGAAATGTGCTTTTTTTGCCTACCTTGTCAACTTTCGCAAGCACTAACACTTTTCCGCTTTCTTCGTTCACGGAGAATCCCATCACAGCTTTTGTAGTCTTTAACTGTTTTAGAGCGTTATCAAGGATCTAAAAGACAATATGAGACAGTAACTTAGGAAAAGATGCTAAAAAGCAAAGTGATTCAGGAGGACTTGAAACAAACCTTGCTACTGGCACCAGACGAGAAGACGTGGACTAGTACATCCTAATGGTCGCCCTGTGCTAGCTCTTTAGCTTCCGATAGGACCTAGATAGAACATTACAAAACTTTGTAATAGTAGCAAATCAAGTTGAAAAACCAAAGATGCTTCACAAGAAGCAACACTGTGATAAATTATAGAAACAAGCATTAAAAGCATGGTCATAGATTATCCCTCACTCAAAAGGGTGACGAACTCTCAAATCACTGTAATCTGCTGGTCTTGCACAACATAAACCTGCAGATGTGGTTGCACAGCCAGATCAGAGTAGTCTATTGGTCTAAAGACCGTTTGCCAGAATTTCAAAACTAAGCAGACTTCCACATACAACTATGCGAGGTGTCAACTTCGTACATGATGCCACCAAACCACATGTAAGAAAAGCAGCTCTCATGAAAGGGGTTAACAGCGCACCAAGGTTTCTGGTCATTTTTCGGACTTCTAGAGCTTCCTTTACCAATCACCAATTCTGCTAGTTCCTCTCTGCCTAAAATAAGAGGGCTCAGTGAGAAATAACTACTCAAAAACGCCTTTTCAGGCTGAAATGACTGCCGCTGAGATTATTTCGCAAGGTAAAAGCGAAAGGGCGTTGTGAGAGTGTAGACAGAAATGTGCTGAACAACATGAAATTTATTTGGTGGGAAAAGGTTGGATCTAGAAAAGATGTGCTTGTTCACATTTGATGGTGCAAAAATGAAAAAAACCGAATGATCTAACAGAATGGCACAAGCAAAAACTGCTCAATACATACCTGGATCATCAAATTCGAGGAGGATATTATCGCTCTTCATGTCACGCTGCGCCACGACATTATCGTACAAGAACACAGAGCCTTCCAGCAGTTGACCAAAAAGTACGCGGGCGACATAATCGCTACATTTCCTCTTCAAGTCCACCAAATAATCGCGCAAGGTCATTCGATACCTGTAAAATGTGCACTTTCACAAGAGGTCACAACAAGGAAATCCCAGTGCAGGATGAATGTATGGTAAGCGGAAGCCGTTGACTAAACTTGATGCTTTTCGTTTACTATTATTCAGAATCAGAGTGTGCCATGATGACCTCTCTTTGTTTATCTCTGCTCTAGAATGGGAAATTGTCATAATAGGCAAGTTGGACAATTACGAAAACTCTGGTTATTTAAAGTAGCTAGTGAGGAAAATGAAGGAAAGCAACGCAGAATTTGCCTCTTCATAACGATAAACATGGTCCTCGGTTCGTTTATAATCATTTCATAGAAAGGCGCATTGGGTAAAGCATCCGGATAAGCAGATTTCGCATCCTCCAGGATAGGCATGCAATCAACAAATGCAGTGAGTACCCGCACAACGTTGGGATGAAAGTCAGGTAACGGACGATAACTGAAAAAAAGAGGCAATCAATACACAGACAAAATGTACGAATAAGAAGAGGGAAATAATGAAAAACTATGCATATGCGCCAGTTCATTCCAATAACTTCTAGACAAGTTGAAAAGAGCGAGAATTTCCTCAAAAGGAGCGCATATTGGCTACGCTCTCCCGAACCATTTGGTAAGACTTTCTAGAGCATCGAAATCTCAAATTTCGCTATGAGCCTGACAAAAAACAAGTTTCTGTGCATGTTGCAATGGGCGCAATCTTCAGAAAAGTGCAGTTCCAAAACCGGAAAAAAGGATCCTAGCGTATTATGCCATGGTTCTGCGCTATGAGCAGTCATTGTAGTCATGAGCAATACAGTGATAAAGAAAAGAAAAATTAAAGTTTTTTCAAAACCAGCGCTCGCATGAGTTAGAAAACTTGAATACTGCACGTCGATTAAGTGGCATACTCTATCCAACCCAGAAAGTTTCGTGCTGATGAAGTCTTTCTGGGAAAAACGATGATTCTCTAAAAACGGACAAAACAAGGAGACTATTTATTGATATTTTCGGATACCAACTCTTGATTGAGGTGTTGTACAATGTTACTAACAACGATGATGCCTATAAAAGTTTTAAGTAAAAAGCCAAGAAAAATAGAAGCTTGAGTAAACCATTCTCTATAAACTGTTTGATTACAAAGAGACTTGATCAAATATGCAATTTCCCCTTCCTAAACAGAATTTATCGGGTGGTACAGTAGATAGAAACGATAGAAAAATTCCAGAGCATGAAAGACATTAAAGATTATTCCATTTCTTTGCAAGCACAAACCTTCCCATCCTTTCAGTGAGGGGCTGTCCACTCCCAGGAAGTGCCACAAGTTCGGCACCCATGGATCGCCACAGATAATTGTCTCCCAAGCAAGGACACATGTCCAAAGCAAAGTTGTACACCAACTTCAAAGCTAGTGGATACTCCTGCAAAAGAAATAACATGAGATATAAAGGAAGGAGTGTTTTTCAATGCCTGCGTGGAATAAGTACATTTTGAGAATTCCGATTCTTCTGCGGTATAAGATTTGTAGACAAACTCCTGCGCGTTTTGCCTGTGTGCTCTAAACGAATGTCATACCGCAAACATAAGGATTTGAGAAAGACGTCAATAAGTTCTGACAATTTTCATACTCGAGAGATAAAAGTTAAAATTAGACCGTATGTACAACTAGCTCCTGAGAATTCACAAACAAAAGTCATGCCCGTGATGAGGATACTGAGGTAATAAAGAACACAAAGAAACGTTATAATGGTTAATCCTAGAGCCGTACCACGAGACACGCAACAGTTGAAAACCGTATAGCTGGCAAATTTCGGAAGTGTGCAAGGCATTTAGCGTGAGTGACAATTGCTGACCAATCAAAAAACTTCCATTTCACGGAAAACCAATGCACTTTGACAAAACTGAAATAGTTTCCAATCCCCAAACACGAGACCAGCTTAAGAAAGTAAAGAACAATCATAAAACTTTCCTGGGAAGAAACCCCAATCCTAGCGATCCATCGCGTCGCGCGTTTGAAATGAGCGACGCGAATTCGCTAGGATGAGCGACGATCGCGACGATTTCGCTCAAATCGGTATGGCCGGGCAGAAAACGGCCCGCGATGCATCGCGCCGGATAACCAGCACAGATACGCAGTTATCTCCGGCCTTGTAACACTTGTCCTTTGGGAAAGTCAGCGACGCGATGGATCGCTGACCGGTATGACCGGCCCTTTAGAAAATTGTACTACCTTATCGTAAGAGCTCTAGCATGCAATGAAATGGAATTTCGCGGATGCGATATCTTATCGCACCACATGGACTAAGCCCATTTTATTCGCACGAAAAGCCCATTTCGCGGGGACTTTCGTGGATATCATTCCAGGTTATGATTTCCATCACAAAGTGTTTTCTATGGATATCTCCACTGGAGATTTAGTTTCACTAAGAGACGATACAGTTCAAAATTTACACACCAGTGCAAAGACTCTTTTATAGTTGTGTGGGTCAGTCATCCCAATGTCACTATCTCTAATTTGAATGGACCTACTAACACTCAATGTGCCCATATGAATGGACTGAAGATCTATTCAACTGTTCGACATTGGCTAAAGTTTTTCCCCAAAAACTCATTCTCACACTTGTCACGATGGAAACTTTGGAAAATGTTGAACCACAACCTGTACGACGCTCTAATCGTCTACAGTTGATACAACCTTTCAGAAAATCAGAATCACACTCCGATCTCGATGGAGAAAATAAATAACTATTTGCAAATTTCCATTACACAATTTTTTTTGCTACTGAATAGTTATACATTTTCTAAGGTTAATTTGCTTTTCTATTTTTCCTTGCCGCACTGTCGCGTTTTTATACATTTGCAATTTTCTTTGAACAGGCAATTTAAAGAAATCGTTTGCATTAGGCAGCATAAAATCAAAACCTTTACCTAACAATCAAATTTGCCCTTATGTTGAATGAAAAAAGTGTGCAGTGCCCAATTCAACGTATGAACTCGTTATGCAACTGTTATTATATGCAGTTATTCACAGAAAATGTTACTGTGAACAAAATTTTGTAACGTTGTAAAATCACTGCCATCATATTTTATAATTGCTTACGAATTATTGTCAAAATTTTCTACATATACTATGAATATATCACTGATTTATCACTTTATCATCTCAATATGATTTGTTGTTAATCAGTTTTACACCTTCTCCCTCGTATGTTCATTATTTTATATTAAAATATTCTCATGCTGTAAAATCCATTTCCCAAATGTTAAATCATTTGCCTCCTTAATCACCTCGATTTCTACTATGCCCCAACATCAATCGGTCCAATCCTTATTTCCTACACCTCCATTCCAATCCCTTCCCATCATCATGTCGGGAACCCCCATTCAAGTCAACTGCCTCCGCAGTCTCCTACACTTCCCTCAGCTACCTTCAAGCTCAAGGACGATCTTACTGGAAGCCACGGGATACTCTAGGTAAAGGTCGTGGCTGCTCGCAGTCCACTGGATCCATATCCTCAATTTATTATGTATCTTCAATATACTCATTACTTCAATCCGTATGTTCTCACCGTATATTACGTGCATATTCCAACGCAGGTTACCCGGAAGAACATCAACTACGCCAATGCTTAAGCTGTCCATATTGGCCTGCTATAGTCTTTCATCACCAGTGAATTACAAACCAAAAACCATCGAAATTTCGGCGATTATCTGAGTGTACGCAAGAGTAATCTGCATAGGAACATGAAGGTTAGAAAGAAGAAGAAAAATTGCGTCGGGTAGTGGTTTAAGCGTTTTCCCATCTTTGTTTCACGTATTCTTATAATAGGTTGAAAAAACGGAAAGAACTTTCGGAACGACCTAATATATCGCAATGACAAGGAATAGCCTGCGATTGCCCCGACCTGAATTGTATGTGCTCGAAGTTTAGTCCGGATCGGTCCAGAAATATACATTTTTATCCAGAGCATACGTACAGACAGACAGACGATAAGCAGACATTCAGATTTATTATACACAGATCAAAAGAAAATTGCGCCGCACAACTCGCCTGCATTTTCTATATTTTCTAGTATGCCCAAATCTATGGGAACCCACCAAGTACATAAAAGGGTAAATTCAATTAGGAGCATACGTACAGACAGACAGACGACACCAGAGTCTACGATGTCGCGATTTTCATTGTTTGCGGTATATTTACTTCGAAATTTTGTCGAAATCAATTAACAAAAGTTTTCTTTAACTTTGCTGCATCGGACTCGAGGTGAGTAAGTTAATATTATTCTGAAGATAAGATGTAATTTCAATAAGAAGCGTTTTTTCCATTTTTGTGTCTTTCACTATCACATTGCAGACGGGGCCTGTGAGAACGGGCTTGGAGATAAGCTCAGGCAGTGCTCGAGCTGATCAATGAAACACGTTCAAGTCTGGCCAAAGAAGAACTCGAGGGAAACGGAGATTATTTCACGGCAGCTAAGAACATGAACAAACTGGTCTATTTGGAAGCAGATTTTTCCAATTTCCCTTTTAAACAGACATTTAGCAATAAGTAGGAAAAGTGTTTGCAGGCTACACTGTTGGGAAAAGCGTTTGTACTAAATGCATTTGACTTTCAGGCTTGGAGCTGCGAACTTGAGTCACATGCAGCGAAACTGGTTGGCTTTTGCAGTATGCCGCTTCCTTCTGAAATCCCAGCTATTGCAGATGGTCTCGGCTGGAGTCACGTGTGGTAGTACTTAATCCTTTAGATACTCTCTCTCTGCTAAAAAAATATTCGGCACCGCTTTTTATCTCTATTTCCTCCAGTTTTTCTACAAACTAATAATCCTCTCATTACCGCATTTGCTTGATTAAATCATCAAAAAGCTTATGGAAGAGTTATCTATGACTAATAGGGCGTGGCTACTTGGTCACAGTGGCAGGAATATGAGGCATTTGAAAAATATTTTATACTAAACATTTTTGGAGAGGAAATTGCACTTTTTCTTGTAAGCGTAAATAAAGTGTGGCTCACTGTAAGTGCCTATATCACTTAAGGATAGAAATGACGTCTCCAGTGTCTCAAATCTCAGCCCCCAAAGGATTAACGTAGCAAATAATTTGAGCATGTAGTTTCGCAATAATTTTTTCTTGCCAATGTACACTGTTTCAGCTCGTTTTTTGATGTTATTCAAAGTAATATCTACCAGGATTAGAATAGTATAGCAAAACAGTATTACACTCAATATTTTAGTTGTATTCAACAATTTTCACCGCTTAATCGCCATGGCGCCGCATGTTCCCCTGACCAATATGTGGTCCATAGATCACGAGTATCTCATGAGTTGAACATTGTGTTACCAATTTCTAGAAAAGTACTAGTAATGATTTTCGCCTCTAGATGCGATAAGAAGAGACTTCTGAATGAGTGTCTTCTTCAATAATGCATTCGTGCAATACATTCGTTGGACATGATTCATTGAGTTAGACAAAAATGGGAACTATCAAATCTTTAGTTTATGTTATTGTGAATAGATGAAGGCGACGCAATAAAGGAAGCGTATGCATATTTATGTGTTTACGTCTGTTTATGGTTATGTCAGCGCAAGAGAATGAAACAAACCTAAATTATTTCGAAAAACCAAAACATAGAGTGTTTGCTATCGCAAAGAAGTGGTTATCTTTACACTATGTAAGTAATCTCACAAAAGTTATTCAGGGAAGATCACGAACCGGGAGACCCTGCTACAGAAATTGTGGTTATGGTTCAGTCGATACTCAATCTTAAATCAATTATGGATCCTAGAGGTCTGAGCAATTACTCAGACAATGGTGAACCATCCTTTCCTAACGTGAGTCTTCCATTAAAAGTTTAGTGAACTAAATGGCATCTGACTCGACCTAAATGTCTGAAAAGATGGAGGAAAGAGTTGAGGAACTTACGCCGTGTCTAATTCAGAAAGTCTCATATTCTGCACTACAGCCTATAAAGTGGATGTAGTCCTTAGCCCACCTCCAACCTCCAAACATCGCTCTACCTCATGTTTGTTCCAACTGCAGCAGCATAGCGCGAATATTAGTGATTTGGGAAAACGGGCAAGAAAATGCTGCGTGTAGTGTTCATAACGTAAGCAACTCAAAATGTAAATTTCTCGCCAATGTCGAAACTTCCTTTAATTGCACATATACGACATCTTACAAGGGAACCTTGTTTAATCGAAGTGAATTTTTTAAAGAAATGTATACCTATTGGAGAGCATAAAATACTGATTTCAAATCTGTATTTCTTATCTGCGGAACGTTCGTGGACGAGAAGTTATGAGAGTTTATTAAAAAAATTACATGTGCAAATAGGATAAAAATTGTCGCAAAATTCTTTCTAGAGCTTTAATGGAGCAGTAATGATTATCAAAGCGCTTTATTCAATAGATACTTTTATATAAAAACATAGATCACACTTGGTTGCCTCATTTGAGAACTTGGGAGGTTTTAGCAACGCATTTTATCCTAAAAGAACTTTTCTTTATTACTTCAATAAACTCCCATAACTTCTCGTCCATCAATGTTCCGCAGATAAAGAAGACAGATTTGGAATCAGCATTTTATGTTCTCCAATATGGTGTGCATCTCACCTGAAAGGGTCACTTCGCCTAAACAAGGTTCCGTTGTTAGCTTTGTTTATATTACTGGAGATATATATATACTAGCGACCCTACGGGTCGCTAGCAAGTGGGTGAGGGCAGATACTTTGAGAAGCGCATATAAGACAGCAGAAATCTACGCTAATTCAGTATTTGTATCAGAAATGAGTCGTTGCGCAGCAAACCCTAAATATAATCCCAATCAGAAGAATATCACAAGTTATAAAAAATAAACCTAAGAGATGAATCCTACTACAACACATATATTGCACAGTCTGCTCTGGGAAGTTGTTAAAAATTGCTCTTCCGTGCTTCAGACTTTCCTTCGTTCGAAGTCCTGCTTGAACGCTACTTTTTCAATGAAAATGAGTTTGCACGCTTGCTCTCAAAGCTCATTTCTAAATTCTTGGAAATTGTGCGCGAAACGCAGACGAATCTAATTAAAACAAGTAAGGTTCTACTGCGGAAATCTACAGACTTCACCTCCGCTCAAGACCGAATGCTCATTTTATTGCTGAAGAAACTGAACTTCACATCGAAATCAAGTTTCTAAATTTCTTAAAATGAGGAAAAAATGAGAGAAGAATTTTTCAAACAAGACTCTAATTTGCGAACGTTTAATTTTACCCTCCCCTCTCCACTCGCTGTGAGACTGAAATTGATTGAATGTTCAATTTTCCTCATAAAAATCAAATTCTTCCTCGAACTTGTTCTAAAGAATAAGTTTCCTTGATTTTCCAGAATTTGAAATGAACATGGGTTTCCCAAAATGGATTTTCAAGGCGGCCATCACTGCCGCCTTGATATCCTATGATATGAACGCGTTGTTGCGCCGGAAGTGCCGCCTTACGATAACTCTCTTAAAGTTCAACCAGTTGAATTCCAGCTTCGATATTTGTGATCAGCTCCTTGTGAACAACATGAAAAAGTTGTAAAAGTTCAAAAATCTATTTTTCAAAGAAGCTTTCTCTTGACCACTGGCGGTATAAACGCATTGCCCCGTTGTTGTCGCCGCACCTGCATAACTCTCTTCAGGTTGAATCTATCAAATTCTAGTTTGTATTCGGAATCGGCGTCCCCAGCGTTTTCTGAAAGTGCTTTCGGAAACTTCAAAATTTTGCTTTTTTGGCTCCATGCCAGCGGCGATCTAAATGCAACGTTGCGCTGGATGCGCAGTATACTATAATTCGGTTGAAAATCCTTCAACCTAGATTTAGACTGAATTTTTGAAAACAGCATCTTTCTAACTTCTTATGAGTTTGCTCAAACTATGCAGAATCTCCTGTCTTGCTATTTTTTGCATTATCGGGCATAGAAGACGAAGTAAACGCCATTTCGCGTCGGAAAAGGCGCACTGATTAGACTTTCTTCATGCCCGTTCCTATCAAATTTGAAGCTGATATCCGGAACAAGTTACTCCAAACTACCTAATTATGTGCCCAAATCTTGCGAGCTTCCAAATTTTTTCCAAATTTTTTGATCACTCGTAATATCTAATCAACCTGCCTGGCTCTAACCATAGCTATAGTGTCCTTACTGCATCAATTAATATCAGTCTTATCAAAATGATGGCACACAATTGAAGTTGAAAGAAATTGAAATTGAAACAAATTGAAGTTCAAGCAAAAGTTGTAGTCCATTTTGATTCCGAAATCATGCTCGGGTCTCATGATTCTTTGGAGGGTGGTGGCTATCCCGGTTATGTATCCTAATGGCTATGTGCCTGCCTAATTTTATTGACAGGGTGGAAATTGATCTAGAATTATGAGTAATCCAGAATTCGTGGTTTTGATTGCAAAGATCGTACTGACAAGGAAAGGATACTTGGTCGAAGTGGAGTTTGTATATACAGGGTGTCCCAAAAAAATGTTTAGAACGTTTGATCAGTAATACCTCTCTTCCCAAGAAGTCTTTTGCCTTGCTTCAGGTACCGTTTTGTAGAGCTGGCTTCAACTTAGATTTCCATTATAGAACGAATCACCCATCTCTCTTCATTACTGTAGGATTACGGTAGAAACTTGAAACATATGGTGTCAATGTAGAAAAAGCTTTTTCAAAAAATTGTGAAAACTTGTGTAATAGGGTTTTTATAGATGCTGAGTTCAATACTCAACTATTCACAAGATTACGAAGCTTTCTATTGAAAAAAAGGCCGCTACCTCTAACCTGGCATAACTCTTCAATAAAGCATCATAATAAGTTGGGAACTTTACAGTTATAATCAGCAATTCTAATTAGCCTGGTGTAAAAGTTTTCAGGCTGTTTTGTTTCCTTTCTGAGGCAAAATATGGCCTTTCATGGGTTTCAAAACCCTCTTTGAAGTTTCTACCGTAACCCTACAGTAATGAAGAGAGATGGGTGATTCGTTCTATAATGGAAATCTAAGTTGAAGCCAGCTCTACAAAACGGTACCTGAAGCAAGGCAAAAGACTTCTTGGGAAGAGAGATATTAACGATCAAACGTTCTAAACATTTTTTAGGACACCCTGTAGAATATGTACTCTCTTATAGTTCTTGCGCTGAATTTAAATCTGCTCTCGGTATCTGCAAAGCTTCTGGGTGAGGAGTTATGGGAATCTTTCGAAATAAAAATAAAACGCGCGGCTGCTAAAAATCATCTGAAAGTTTATATGCTGCTGCATGACGAAGGCGCAATTTCTTTGGGAGCGAACGTGGCCAGTCATTACACCTTTCAAGCTCCGGAAAACTTCGATACTCCATATTACCTTAGCCAAATCCTTGAATTTTTGCCCCATAAAGCCCCATAACTTCCCTTCCACAAGCGCTTTGCAGATAATGAAAGCAGATTAGGGATCAGCGTTCCATGCTCTATAAGACAGCATATACTTCTTATGGAAACACCACTTCGACTAAGTATCCTTACCTTGTGAGAGCTAAACTACTGTAAAGTTATAACTTTTAGCATGAAGTTCAACGCACTCGAAATTCAAGAAAATACATCCTAGGTTTTTTTGATATTTGGTAATAGAACGGCACTAAATTGCCGGATTTCAAATAGAGCGCGATATCCAGTCGCACCAAGATAACACCAGGTTCTCAAATTTGCCTAAAATTTGGCCCAGAGGGGGGGGGGGGCGAGGGTTATTCGATCATACTGCACATGACACTTGTTTCATACGTAACGCCACTTCGTGAGCGTTACTGTGGCCATATTGTAGGGAGTCAAAATTACGTTCCTCTGAACTTCTCCTAGAGAGTTATTTATTTTTTATTTATTTTTTTGAACATGAATATCATATGGATTTTTCAAGATAGCGCCATCTTCTTGGGTGCGTTGTGTACGGTGTAGTGTGTGAAGTTCCAAATTTGCTCACAACTTGCTTAGAAGGGTTTGGAAGCATGCTGATTACGAATACCATGCTTGCTAGGCAAGAACACCTTATAATGGAGTAGCGGTGATATGCAGCGTATGAAAAGACGTGGCGCTACTCGGCTACACGGGCCCTAGAATTCTTGCCATGGGTTTGAATTGAATTTTGTCCAAGAAGTTTTTCATTCCGGCTTACAGTAATTGTTGCAGTCTTATGTGTTTTGAGTGCACTCCAGCTCTGTTCATCCTTACAGTTGCCTTTCCAATATCTGGGCCCCAAGATTTTAAAGCCGTGAATTTTGCTCAAATTCTTTCTAGGGAGGTTAATCGACCCGCTAGTGCAGGGGATATCATATTGATTTTGCGTGGTAGCGCCATTTTCTGGGGGTGCGATAGGTATAAGGAGTGAGTCAAAGCCACGAACTTCGCTGAAACTTCTGAAGAGTTACTTGACATGCCGATCACGAACATCAATGGATAAAGTTAGATTTACCTGAAAACCGTTTAGAAGAATTAGTCCACAAATTGACCTCTCTTTTATAGTGGTGTCCAGAACGCGGAAAAATGTTATTGTCACTATTCGGCTTCCGCGCTCCGAAATTTTGTGTCGCTCAAACGTGGAGGCTATCTGACATGCTGAGCACAAATACCACACTTCTTTCTCCACACAGAAACGCCTCTGTATGTGGTTACGGCAGGTTCACTACGGAATCCAGATCACGATTTGTTCGAATCTTTGCCTAGATTACTTGGCACGTGGACATGACGATCACACTAAATTCGCAAGTTACCGCAATTTTCTCGGGTTACGATGGATATACGGCAGATGGCCCAAGATTTCAAGATGGTCAAAACGTCGTTAGGGGCGTATACCAGTACGGTGATTACGAATATCACAATCATTTTGCATGATAAGGCCTTTTCATGAGTTTTTTTAGTCTATTGCTTGAAAAGCATGAAAGGGGTTTGTTTAGTTGTAAGAAGAAAATGGCACTCTCAAGAAATCAATGTAGTACTTAGGTTCAGCGTGCCAAGCAACACTCCTAGACAAAAGAGCAAATCCTTGGTTTTGACCCCATACCGTATATCTACCATCTAACTATATGAAAAGGCCCCACCTCGCCAAAAGAAAATGATTTTTGTAATAAGCATGTCGGAAAACGCCTCTAGTCCAAAATCCAGCCAAATCTATGTTTTGGACCCTTACTATATACCTATCGTTACCCACACGCGGAGGCGGTTTCATGCCAAAAAGATGTGATTTTCTGATCAGAATGTCAGATAACCTCCCTGGAGAAAGTATATTACAGGACCCATATAGCCGAATAGCGTCGTCTTTTTATACGCTGTAAATCACCACAACTCCAATATAAGGCGTTGTTGCCTAGCAAGCATGGTATTCGTAATTAGCATGCTTCAAAACCCTTCTAGGCAAAGTTGTGAGCAAATTTGGATCTTTGACACATCTACCGTGCACAACGCAACCCAATAAAACGGCGCTATCTAGAAAAATCAATACGATATTCATGTTCAGCGGGCTAAATAACTCTCTAGGCGAAGTTTAGAGGAACGTAATTTTGAATCCCTACAATATGGGCACAGTAACGCTCACAAAATGGCGTTACGTATGAAAGTGTGATGTGCAGTATGATCGAATAACCCTCGCCCCTCCCCCCCCCCTGAGCCAAATTTCAGGCAAATTTGAGAACCTGGTGCTATCTTGGTGCGACTGGATATCGCGCTCTATTCGAAATCCGGCAATTTAGTGCCCTTCCGTTACCGGATATCAAAAGAACTTAGGTTGTTCTTTGAATTTTGAGTGAGTTGAACTTCATGCTAAACAATTATGATTTTACAATAGTCTTGCTCTCAGTACGGTCTTTACAATACGCCAGGGATTTTTGTGATCCTTGGTAAAAGAAACCATGAGTTCTGAGTTACCCATTGTCCGGAATCAATTCCTATCCTGTCAATAAAATTAGTCACTTCACGCACATAATCATTAGGATACTTAATCAGGGTAGCCACTATTCTCCAAAGAATCATGAGACCCGAGCATGATTTCGGAATCAAAATGGACTGCAACTTTTGTTTGAACTTCCTTTATGTGCCACCATATTGATAAGACTTGATATTAATCGATGCAGTAAGGACACTATAGCTATGGTTAGAACCAGGCTGGTCAATTAGGGTATTATAAGGGACCAAACAATCTGGAAAAAATTTGGAATTTTGCAAGGTTTGGGCACATATTTAGATAGCTTGGAGTCGCTTGTTCCAAAATCACTTCAAAATTTGATAGAAAAGCATGAAGAAAGTTAACCAAAGTGACAACAAGTGTGATGTGCAGCATCGAGGGATCGAATAACCCTCCTCCTCGCCCTGAGCCAAGCTTCAGGCAAATCCGAGAAAATGAGGCTGTTCTGGCGGAACTTATAATCGCGCTAAATTCGACCGGCTATTGTAGTGCCGACGCATTACCGGATATCGATACTTTCTCATGATTTCTGGTAAATCAGAATTCTGGGCCCCCGCCACTGATGATTTGCAAAAAATTCAGCGATCCTTGAATCCTTAGTGCTGAAAAATTAGAGTGTGTATGCCTAACAAAATATACAAATTCTACTGCTAAAAGTATGCACACTTCAATCAAAAATGGCAAACTTTTCCAATTTGCAAAATTTTTTTAGGGTAAAAGAGTGGAAAATGAAATGTCTAATCTCTACAGAATCTTCAAAACGCCCTGGAGTTTATAAATATAAATCACCTACAACTGAGCTCCTAATTCGGGTGGAAAAGACAGCTTCCGAAGTATTAAACTTGACGAAACCGTCGGAAATCCATAACTTTGTTTAAAAGATTTTCTCGTGATCGGATTTTGATTTTGGAATTGAAATTTCACAAGGATTCTAAAAACCATCAAATGTTTAGATTTTGCTTCCATTTAAAGGGTTTTCATTGAATCGCCGCGAGTGCGTTGGGATAAGTCACTGAAAACCCTTCCTGTGAGAGTGGATTCCAATTTTTTGGTGGTTTTCCGAATCTTTGGGAAATTTCTTTTCCAAATATCAACCCGATCCCGAGAAAATCTTTTGAAGAAAGTTGTGGATTTCCAACTGTTTCGTCAAGATTGATACGTCGGAGGCCGTCTTCCACCAGAATTGAGGGCTCAGTCGTTCGGGGTACGCATAATCAAAGTTTATGCTAATACTTGCTTTAAACAGCTATTTCAATTCTCAAATCTTGTATGCTGCAGAGGATAGTCGTAGAAAGCTGTCAAAAAAATCACAGCCGATTCTATAACCTCCTGTCAATGGTATTGTCTTCAGTCTTGGTAGAATTGGTAGAATTTAACTATTCTAGAGTAATTCATAGACTTTTTCTGTCATTTTGTATACGATGGTCAGTACCCCATCGCAGCTCTATAGAGTTTTTTCGGTTAATTATTGAGCACCACGATTAGCCCGTATTCTTGCCTGAGCATGCTTTCAGCCCTCAAATGCCGATATTATCGGTTCCCGAGTCTCCGAAATATTGATTTCGTTGATTCCCGAGTGATCAAAACCTCAATTTCGTCGGTAGTCGAAGCATCGAGACCTCGATATTATTGACGCATAGATATTCAGAATAACGATGTGTGTCACCTGAAGCCTCCAAAAATCGGTTTTATCGATTTTCCAGCCTCCGAGGATAACAATCCAGTCGATATTTTGACGTTCATAAAACGTATTTTTGGGCCAGGAGCCTGTACATTATTGATTTTATCGATTTCCAAGTCGTTAAGATATCGATTTTATCAACAAGTACTCAACATACTTTCTTTTACCAATTCTCGAGGCTCCAAAGTATCGATTATTTCGACTTTCGAACCTCCAAAATATCGATTTTATCGCTTCTCGAATGTCCAAAAACGGATTTTTGGTGCCTGAAGCTTGTAAAGTATTGATTTTGTTGAATCTCGAGTCCTCAAAATATCGATGTTATCAATTTTCGAGCTTCAAAATATGTATTTTTTTGATTTTCAAACTTTCGAAATGTTGTTTTCATCAGTTTTCGTGATCCATGCCAACATTTTTGTCGATTTTCGAGTTTCTGCAATACCGATTTTGATATTTCGAGGATTCAAGTAACAGAATTTAGTTATTTGAAAAGGCAATTTTGGGAAAATTTCCAGCAGTCAAAATTTGTTGATTTTCGGGAATTCACAACAATCAACAATTAAACTATCAAATCTTCAGAATCAACAGTTTCTTGCCATTATACCAGGTTTTCAATCGTCAATCAATCATTTTTTTTCTTTTTTGAATTTTCGTAGGAAATTTGACCATTCAGTGTTGCAAGCTCCGCCCACTTTTGGCCCCGCCCCTTCCCAAGCCCCACCTATTCTCTCTTACCCTCTTGCACGATGCACCCACCCTCCAGTAACTTACTCACCGCTAACTTATACCCATACTCGCTCACATTACAGGGGCCTAATACCAAAGACTTAAAATCAAATTAAAACTATTTATCTCTTAAATGCATAGCATATCTCCAGTCCATATTCAAACTTTCGGCCAAATTTCTACATCAGTGGGTAGCTTTTTTAAAATACTATCAGGAAAAGTAACCATTCTACATCGCTTTCCTAAGTTTGATAATTTTAGATCTATCACGAGATTTTCCTCAGAGAAACTTAGTTCGGGACCGTTCATATGTAGATAAGCATTCTATACAGGCAAGCTTGAATTTTCTGAAGTTTTAAAAGAAAGCTCCTCTGAAAAACAAAAACAAGGGTATCAGAGCTCCCCGTTGTCATTCTTCAGAACGATAAGAAAACAATGCTTCGTCTAAGCTATAAACTCCCAACTATAGAAGAGATCGAATCGTACTCCACCGGGGGCAGCCAACATGAACGATACCCTGTGCCAGCCATGTGCGTTGCGTATCAAATGTATTCAAATTTTATATTTACGCTATTACGACTTTCAAGAATTTGGAAAAAACGCTAGGAGCTCGGTATGCCCATTCTTACGGTTCGACACCACTTTAAATCCATTGAAGAACGCTTAGCTTTGGAAAATAACACTTTATGCGAGGCAAATTGAAAACCGCAAGAGTACAGTATGCTTACTTCCAACTATCGTTCATTTTGGCATACACCCTAATCTACCTACAGAACTAATGCATGAAGCTGACAAACTTACATTGAACTGATTACTTGGATTCCACCCCTGGCACCTTTCAAGGAGATATGAGGTCACATTCGCACCCTAAATCACACATTTGCCAAGCTCGCTGTCAATTACTAAATATATAGAAAACTTCCAATGAAGCTAATTTAACTTTGAATGTTCTACAGTTTCTGTTCGCTGTGCTCACAGCATTTTTACCCGTATATCTGCAACATTCATAGGGACACAAACTCTCAAACATGCATGTTCAGGTCAGAATACGGGCCAATTTAAGTGTTCAATAATTCTTCAAAATAAAGCAATAGAGCTGCGACGATTGAAAAATGTATGCAAAATTGAAACAGAAAAACCCTATGGATTACTGTAGACTGGTTAGATTCTACCAATTTCTTTATAGAGTGAAATGACGATATCACTGAAAAGATTTGATAAAAATGGCTGTGATTCTCGTGACAGCCTTCTGCGACTATCCTCTGCACGCATACAAGATTTGAGAACTGAGATAGCTGTAAAGTAAAGTACAAGCATAACTTTGATCTTGCGTACCCCGAACAACTGAGCCCTTAACGGCAGTGCCTCACCAAAGTTGAGGTCGCGCCGATCTTCACATATTCTAATATAGGGACCTCTAAATAGGCCATTGGTCCCACTCAATTTGACCCCCTCTACGCTGAGAAAAATTCGCTCGAAGTGGTAAGCATGGAGCGATTTGGTACGCGCGGACAACTCCTTCGGTCTCCCCCTTACGCTGAACATGTCTTTCCACTCGGTATTCACCTCCCCTCTGTTGCTGCCACTGTGGCTGAGGCTGAAGTTGGAAGGCACAAATCGTCCATGTTGCTTCCGAGGAGCCTCCAGAAAACGGGTTTTGGGAACTTCGTGCAATTTTAAGCCCATACAGTGCTAGACATGGTTCGACAGGCTTGCAAAATGCAAAAATTTCGGCAACTGAATTTTGGTGTGACACTGCCTTTAATTCTGGTGGAAGACGGCCTCCGACGTGTTAATCTTGACGTAACCGTCGGAAATCCATAACTTGGTTCAAAAGATTTATTCGTGATCAATTTTGATATTTGGAGAGGAAATTCCACAAAGATTCGAAAAACCACCGAAGATTCAAAATCTACTCGTTTAGTAAGGGTTTTCAGTGAATTACCCCAACGCACAGTCGCGGCGATTTAATAAAAACCTTCGAATAACAAATTCTAAACATTTGATGGTTTTTCGGTCCTTGTGTAATTTCTTTTCCAAAATCAAAATCCGATCACGAGAAAATCTTTTGAACAAAGTTATGGATTTCCAACGGTTTCTTCAAGATTAATACTTCAGAAGCCGTGTTTTCCACCCGAATTAGGGGATCGGTTGTAAGACTAAAGCCTGAACGAAATATTCAAAAGCCGACCTCATTTCAAAGTCTCATGGAACTCACGGAAATCATGATATCTGAGTAATGTGCAGAGTCAGAAACGCTAGTTTCAACTTTTAGATCATAGAATTTTCCAAGAGGTCAAGTGATTGCAAAGTCAGACTTTATAATTTGAAAGGTTTTGGAAGATCCAAAGAATTACGAAAATACGATTGAGATCCGGACAGCCGAAGTGCTTGAGGCGGTGACCAAGGTCGTAGGAGTCGGCAACCTATTTGAAAAATAGTGGAAAAAATAGGTGGTATTCTCTTAACGGGCAACGACGAGTCAAATCTAACAAAAAGTGATCTTCTTCTGGTTACCGCGATTAATTTTCATGGTTTTCTGAAAGCTTTCACGAACTTTCACATCGCTAAAGTAACTGCGATACAAAAAAAGCGCTTCAATTTCCGTACTTCGCGCTAGATTTACGCGGCAAAAAGTGGAAATTCTAATTCAAACCACTTTCTTTCATGTGGCTACCTCCTTTTCAGCACATACCAGAATCCTCGTTCAGTGCGAGGCTTTCGAAGTTATTAAATAAAACTCTAACCTATCGAGATCTGTTGTCACGATTCAAAGAGCGAAGCCATTTGACCCTGAAAAAGCGACAAATTCTTATTTTGCCAACAGAATTTATGCCTAGAATTTGCGATCTCACAAAGAGTTTGATGATGGCATATAAGCTATCGGTTCAACAGCAAAAAAATTTGTTGCTTATGTGATCACATAATATGAACGGTCGATCTGGAAACTCTTGCCATCAATGAAATCCTTTGAAAAGTTTTAGAACCCATCGGATTCATCCAAATGTGTTGAAAATTGAGAAGTAATCTTTCAGCATTTATTCTGAGAATCAAAGCTATTTTCATGTGAGTATCAAAATAATGTTACATAAATGAAAATAGCTTTCATAAAAGTAATACTACTATATTTTTTTCCTTCTCAGTTTCTGCGACCACCACTAATGAATGTAAGTTCCTTGCCAATCGATGTTCGAATGGCACTGATTCAATATCGGAATTTCCACATGGTGTCAACTGTGTGCAGGTACATCTAAGCCGACTCAGTGAGACGTGCTCGCAGGCGGTAAAGTAGCGCAACGTAGTGGTACGAGCGGTTAGACGCGCACAGTTCCAGAATTTACCAAAGTAACACACATCTGAGCACCATAATTGTTTACCCAAATTACATCATGATTTGGAAAAACAATTATGGTGCCCAAATGTGTGTTACTTTGATAGATTGGTGTTATATGCTCAAATTTTTCACAAATCATTTTTCTCCGAAACCAATGAAAACCTTCATGATTACAGAATATGCAATTGCAGAGAACCAAATTATCGAAATCATTGTTGAAGATGGAACATCTGAGATAAACAATTTTTTTGGAATATGTTTATGCTGATCAACTTCATCAACTTCATGCTGATTATATTATAATGAATATTATTTCCATGATTACTTCGAAAATGGAAGTGAAATTTGAACCAATCACTTCAACTACTCATTTTTGTAACTTTTCATTTTGCTTAAGTGGCTATAGTTAAGCATAGATTCTGTAAGATTCTGTAAGGCATAAATCTAATTTCTCAGCACTAATGATTCGGTGATCGCTTGTTTTCTCGCAAATAATCAGTGAGGAGCGTCCAGTGTTCTGCTTTACCAGAGATTATGAAAAAGTACGTAGGTTGAACTTTCTTGAATTTCAAGTGAGTTGAACTTTCATGCCGAACAATTATAATTGAACAGTAGGTCTAGCCAACAAACCTAAGCAATACTGCAGGAATTTTTCAAATCCTTGGTAAAAAAAAATAACACGAATTCTGAATCACCCATTGTCCGGATTCAATTCCCACCCGTCAATAAAATTACTCACGCCGATTATGATTGTAATCGAATATTCGTATTCGAAGATTCTATTCAAAATATTCTATTCGAGTATTCGAATAATCGAGTAATCGAAAGTGTACGATTATTCGATTATTTTAATAGTCGAATAAACGAAAATGTCTTCATTCGAATAAGTAGTTCAGACAATTCGAAAAAATAACTTATTTTGATATTCGAATATTCAAGGATTCTTAAAAGACTGTTATTCGAACATTCGATCATTCGAGAAGTTTTGACCCGTTGTTCGAATATTGGAATATTCAACTATTGCGTCTGAATATTCGAATATTGCATCCGAGTATTCGAAGGTATCCATTTATTCCTCTATTCGAGTAGTCGATATTCGATAAAGTTCGATTATTCGAATACTCAAAAAATTCAGTTTTGGAATGTGCCCATATTCGAATATTCAAATTCGAGTAATGTAAAAATCGGAATTCGAATAATAATCGTTCATTCAAAAATTTTCGCAGACTATTCGTTGTTCGTTCATTCGATGAAAATTTCCGTTCGTTACAACCATCGCGTAGAACAAAATTTTCAAACTTTGAAAACGCTTTCTCGTTGTTCCAGCTGGTTCCAAATATCAAAGCTAAAGTTCAATTGGTTGAACTTCAAGCTGTATCGCAAAGGCGGCACTTCCGGCACAACAACGCGTTCATATACATAGTATACTTTCAAGGCGGCAGAGATGATCTATTACAGAACTCAAATTTGTAACTTTTTTGAAAACCAAAATCGATTTTATGCTTACTTCTTCGCTAGAAAAATCTGATTCTTTCGCACCTTCAAAGGCAGATTTATGATGAATTAGTTCAAATTTGAGCGGGATAGATTGATTAATCTTCCCGAATCTCTTCATTCCGGATAGACACCAAAATTCATGAAACGCTCAGCTTTTCGTAAAATCAGAACTTTTGCAAACTTGCTCGAGAACGATTTTCCATTAAAAAAACAAAACTTGCGCTTGAAAGAGATACGGACATTTCAAATGAGGCTCTGCTCCTCATTACCTGCCCTCCAAGCCAAAATTGAGGATTGCTCAGTTTTCGTAGCAATTTTCTCAGCAAAGTACATGAGAAAATGACTTTTGGATTTTGTTGAAACTTGCGCAGAAAAGAGGTGATGAGCCTTTTTCGGGGTGATATTTCCTTAAAGTAGTGCAGTCTGCGCGAAGAATTTTTCACCGCTAATTGCTCTTTGAGTTGTTCACAGATTTTCTTAAGAATTTGCTCGAAAAACGGATGGAACACTCCTAAGATAGTAAACGTTTTGCGAAATGCTGTGCACTCCCCTCCCACACCACAATTTTGGAGAGAAAAATGAATTTGCTAAGCAATTGTTGGAGAAGCAAAAGAGCTTATCCTTACAACAATCATCACCTAAAAGACGCGCTTTTTAGCTTTTTAAAGCTAACTCTAAATCTGATTTTTATATCATTAAAATGTAATTAGTTAATACACGCATATCCTTGACAGGTTTTCGTGGACCCTTACCAGGTCCTCTCCGCAGCGCTCGCTCCTAATTATCTCCTGCAGTTGCAGGCGACAAAATTTTGGCTTTTCGCAGCGCATCCAGCTTATGATATTTTTTGGTTCCCACTTGAAGGCACTTTTCACCCAGATTTCAGGTGGTGAGATTTTGATGTTTTGTGATAGAGGGGAGCGTAAGTGAATAATCGCCAACGAAATCCTTAAAAAAACTTATTTTCAGCTCTTAAATGCCCCAGTTACTACAGAATTTCAAAAGCCAAATTCACCATTGTTGTGCCGCTTACACACCAATATCTATCTATTTATCTATTATATTTGATAATTAATCTCTGCGACTTTGAATGTGTTATAGAGGTATGGCCCAAAAGCTCTGCATCATCATGTCTTTCTGCGTATTCAAATGAACTTCATTGCTGCTATACTACTGACAATGAGCCTCTTCTTCCCGTCTTATATATTAGGTCGTCCCATAAGTCTTTTCATGTTCGAACCTTCAAATCATTATTTCTCAGGGACAGAGCCCGGCACAGATCGTCTGGAAGCAAGCTGGGCTTCGCTTTTGAAGCAAAAAGCAAAGGAGATATCGTTTTTGACGATTAGGGGCCGAGCACCAAGAATAAGCGTCATTTAGTCGAACACAAGCTTTTCGGACGGGTTATCACGCGATTGGCATGCTCTACCGTGTATGGCGAAAAGTGCGCGCGATTTGAAAGCAAGGCTAAAACAAACAAATTGCTTGTTTACAGCGTAAACACAAGCTTTTGACACCAAATTTGTACCATATAAGTAAAATGTTATTTGAGGAAGGTCTATGTAAAAAGTTTTGAAAACTTATGTGAAGTAATACCTTTTGCAAAATTAGATCGTCTCCAGACGGCCACCAGACGATCTGAGATCGTCTGGAGCATATATTTCCGTTACTTCACATAAGTTTCGGTTTTTTTCAGCATGGATGGATTCCCTGGTCTAAAATCTATCTTACAGCATAAAAACATTTTCATATAGTTGCCTTTTTATTGTTTTTTGACTCGTTTTCTTTATGAACTGCTTTGTTAGATATCGCCCTCTGATGCCAAATTCTTGCGCATCCGCAGAATTCAACTCCACTTTGTATTTTCACTATTATTTCAGGGTTTTCTTTACAAACTAGTGAATCTTTCCTATTTTCATCTTCCACCAACTCGATAGGTTTCTTACAAGGGTCAAAGGGGACTTCGTAAATTTTTCGAAAGTCAGGGGGAACTTCGTTTCCAGAAGCTCTAGAAACCGACTCGTGCCGGGCCCTGCTCAGGAACTAGGGCACCTACAAGGTTGAAAATTTGTGACAGTATTTCTGAGTGACTAAGCTATATAACCACATATTTGCGAGCAACACGGAACCGCTACAGGCAAAGTTGAAAATTTAGCTCATTATATTTTTCATGATTTCTGGCCATCGGAAAAATGCGGCAAGTGCATGTATAATTATCCGATGAGGAGAGTATATGCGTGAGCAAGTAGGAAATCTGCAGAGTTGCTTTGACTTGAGATATGACAATTTTCGTTTTTCAGGAATTTGGAAAAAATTTTATTTTGGCTTGCAAGGTATGCGGAGAAAGCTTTGTGCGAATTTTTGAATGCCATCTTGTAGAGCTTGCTTTAATATGCCTAATGGTGCCCCGCATCTTATCAGAAACACAAGAAGAGCTGACTTATGATAATGAAAAGCCAGATATGAAAAGACTTATGGGACAACCTAATATTTTAGTGCTGCAAACCCATATTTAACCATTAACATTCCTTTTACAGAAGCACAATCTAATATAATACAGTCCACTAGTCCACAATCCTCTACAAGTTCGCCATGTGCTACTGCATCTACGAAAAGGACAAAATCAACAATGCAATGCATCACAACGCACGTTGTGCCACCTATCCTCCGCAGGCAAAGTCAAGGAAAGCGAGAGCTGCAAATTTTGGAGAGGTACGTAATTTGTGTGGTTACGGTAAATATCATTCTCCAAATTGCAAAAGCACCTAGGAGAGTGAATTTCCACTATTTGGTTAGTCTGTTTTTGGACTTCCTGTGAAAGCTAAAACCGCTACAACTTTTTTTTGCTGATTATTAAAGGCAGCGTCCGGGTAAAAAGTCGTTTTTGAGATTTTGTGCTTACCCGGGCCTATTCGCTACGCTGAATCCGAAAATTATCACAAGAGAGCGCGAAAACGGCGGAAAAGGGCTCTAACGCAGGAGGAAAATCAGCAGGGGGCGGGGCTGTCGCCAGAGTGGATTCATTCTCCCAGTTTCCGGAGCGATCTTCTCGGTTCCTTTAGTCGCCCTTACATCGCTACCGGCCAAGTGCAAACGTGTGACTTGAGATCGGAACCGAGAAGATCGCTCCGGAAGCTGGGAGCGTGAATCCACCCTGGCGAAAGCCCCGCCCCCTGCCGATTTTCCTCCTGCGTTAGAGCCCTTTTTCGCCGTTTTCGCGCTCTCTAGTGGTGATTTTCGGATTCACCGTAGCGAATAGGCCCGGGTAAGCACAAAATCTCAAAATCGACTTTTTGCCCGGACGCTGCCTTTGAGTGAAGATAAATTTTACCATCAACCAAGCGACATCAACTGGTGACGCCTGGCAAGGAGCAAGAGAAACAGTCAGAATCAGTCGCAGCAAATTATTAGGTGATAGAAAATTCACTTTTCTAGGTGTCATTGTGAAAATGACAACACATCTCTTTGATTAGGGCCGGCTCATCAATTTTCCAGCGGAAATCCTGAAAAAAAAAGCGAAAATAAAAGAACTAGCCAAAAACGATCTGATGGGTTGCGTAATCAGCTGATGACGACTGGCAAAACGCCAGGTATGAACGCCCGCCATGTCGTGCATGGGCGATGCAAAGATTGCGCACCATACCAATGCAGCGCGGAAAACACCAAAGCGAATTGATGCCGTTGGTACATGACTCAATCTAGGATGATGTACGATGTGAGAGAATAGCTTACAAAGGACATTGAAAAGGCATTTAGAAACGCAATGAAAGGCAACGGATCGACTCGAATATGATTAGTAACTGTTTGTCTTCGCAGTGTATGACGATGTAACAAAACCCTAATGAACTTATATATTTGTACGAATCTTAATTTGGAACAATCAATTTCCTCATGAACCTACTTCTGTCAGCCTTATCGCCTCACTGTCGCATCCCGCTGAGACCATAGAGAGCGGACTACAAATATGGCACTGAGCAAGACGTTAAAGCTGGTAGCGGGCGGACCGCTATAAGGCTTTCAGCTGGGAGCAGCGGCGGCGATAAGAGCACGGCGTTTTTGGTGGGTTTTGACGGTGGCTTTGTGGCTGCCGGCTGAGAGCCTTTGATTGTCTGAGATGAGCAAGCTTTGGCGGTTAGCTTTTCAAAAGAAATTTATGGGTTACAAAATGACCGCAACGGCTACCCATGTTCAGGCGCCGATATCTCAGTCTTGTTAACTTTGAAAAATACAACCAACTATGCAAAATGTAGACGATCTCTATCACATACAATAGTCAGATTTTCGAAGAAGCGCCACTCAAACGCGCTCGAACTGGCCAGAAAAGTGAATGCAATGATGTTCAGAATTTGGATGTGGTTATTTGAAGCTTAGTAACTTTATAATAGATGAAAGCCCGCTTCAACCATTGTTAGATAGAGCACGAAAACAGTGCTAAAACTATCCCAAAGAAGAAACTTTGATGGAAAAAAGTTGCTCTGAAAAAGTCTTGGAGAATCGGCCATTATTTTTGCAGCAACCCAATATAAAGAGTGTGTACATATCCTCCAGAATTTATGAATACAGCTTGATACATTTCTAGATTCTTTTGATTCTCTATTGGCCAATCATCACTCAAGCGCTTGCTTTATGAGAACGCTGCTAAGAATTGCTAAAATTTCTTTGCGAAAAGTTAAGCAATTCTCAACTCAGACAATTATGGCGAGCACCCGCCGACCACCCACGACCACGCCACGCCCATCCCGAGGGCGCGCCGATAAGTGCCCGATAAGCGTCCGATAGTGCCCGCGGGTGACCGGATAAGCGCCCGAACGATGTCATCGGGTGGCCCGGCAAGCGCCCAATGAATGCGCGATTCGCGCCCGCGGGTGGCCCGATACGCACCCGCTACTCGAATTAGGAAGAATTTTGAACACCCGTTTCCACTTCCAGTCTAGCGCATAAAGACGTAAAAAAGAGAGACCAAAAAAATACAGGGTGACATTTAAACCCCTCCCAGTCAACGCTCCAACCCTACCCCCACAATGGAGGGCACCAGTTGCGTCATTCAAGAAACTAGAATTTGCCTTGTCCTTGTGACCAAATGTTGAGGGTAGCTCTACCACCGCACCGTATCTCACGCAGTAACGTTCCTCTTACAGCGTGTAAGAATTGCGGCGTCCAGCAAGGCCCGGGGCTCGCCAGAGTGGTTCTGTCGGGCCGTGGCCTAGAGGGCCGGGGCTGGCCCGAAAACTACATATGCAGGGGACCCTGTAAGGGCCGAGGCCGCCCGAGGTTTTCCTTGGGCCGCGGGTGTTCCGATAAAATATTTGATGCCCGCGGCCTTTCCGTAATGATAACATCGGGCCGCGGGTTGCCAAGCAAATAAATTTAGGGCCGCGGATGGTCAGTCCAAGAATTTGACGCCCGCGCACCGTCAAAGGGTGCCGTTAGGGGCCGCGGGTGCTCGCAATAATTGTCTGAGAATCTTTGGAGATTGTCGTCGAGATCCAATACTGCACCCACAAGTTTTATATCTGCAACTTATAACGAGAAAAAATTTGTTAGAAAATCATCTTTATAATGACAAGGGAGCCATGTTTGGTCGAATGGCCTTTTTAGTAGGTATAGCATATTGGGGATACCAAATCTTCCTTATCTGCGAAACGTTTGTGGACGAGGAGTTATGAGCATTTATTGAAGCAAAAGAGGAAGCGCATTTAGGATAAAATGAGTTATTTTTATCTGATAGAATTTGATAAATAAGGTGCTTTGATATTCATCATTCTCCACTTGAGCGCTACAAAAATTGCTATGATAATTTTTGTCCTAGTTGCACATGTAATTTTTTGCTCTAGTAAAAGCTCATAACTCTTCGTTCACAAACGATCCGCAAATAAGGAAGCTTGGAATCAGCATTTCATGCTTTCCAACGTGGTATACAACACATCTAAAAAAGCCACTTCTACTAAACATGATTCCTCTGTGAAATTGATGCAGTAGAAAACAATGCAGTAAGCATAAAATAACCTCCGAAATTCTGTAAACTCCTTATCAACAGTTGATGACTAAGAAATAACTGTCGTTTCCCATCTCATAATCAGCTCCCTCACAGCAAAACAGATGTTTGTGCAAGAGGTCGTTAACAGTTCAGCTTGGCTTAAGAAACTGGATACGAAATAAAACTTACATTAAAAGAGAAACCACGGCAATTGTGGTTCGTCTGAAGCTGAAGTGAGCGAAGCGAAAACGCTAATTCAACGAAAAAGACCAAGAATAACAAAGAAAATACAGACTCGAACCGTGTAAATGCATACATTGCGTAAGGAATAGGTGTTACTTGCACTAATTTCGAGTCAATTGTTAAATTATTATTCTGCTAATTTCCCGTTCTTCCTTGGGAGGCTCATTATGATGAGGGATGCGTAAGCTTGTTGCCAGGAGAAGTCTTGGCGAAATTCAATTCTACTCACTGTTTTTTTGCACTCTTGGCTTAACTGGTTTCGGACCGGTGCTGCACATGGTGCAGTACGCTGCTTTGAGGGATCGTTTCGACGCTTACAGGAGGTTTGTTTTAGTCCAAGTTTATCAAATCAAAGGCCTAGGCTCCTGCTTTCCAAATGACCCTGTTGAGCTGTGTCGCCGATATTCGTTTAGGAGATATGACGACAAATTGAACAACAGTTGCAACAAAGTGCGGCAACGCGAACGACGCGTGCGACGTCGCAACATTTCTTTGCTTCCATTTCAAGGAGAAAAACCGTAGTTTCAATGATGATGCACACCATGTACAACATAGATACTTTTGGATACTATTAGGTTGATGCAAAAGGAATGGCCGATTTGCAAATTCTCACTTTGATGTGCTATAACTTTCTAAAAGATCCACATTTCTGAATGCGGTAAAGACCCTCAGAAGCAGCAAACCTTTCGCAATACAACGCATACTTATTTATACTCAAACCATGAATTGGAAGAGAAATACGGACTAAAAGATAGAAAAGGTTCTTCTGCGGGAACCTTGTCTTTGACAATTCATAACTTCCTTCAAAGTTTCTTAGTATGATTGATAAGTGGCCTATCTTGTAGCCGCAAGCCGGTTGTACAAAATACAATAAAAAGAATTCGAAGGAAAAAGTTTGCGAGAAAGAAAAAATTGAAATTTAAAATTTCTCAGTTTTTCTCAACATTTTTCAGTGTGCCTCAAAATCCGGAATATAGAATTTTCTGATTTTCTACTACTGAACAGCTGGATGTTTTTGCAAAAACTGCTAATAAATGTCCTAGCTCTACGCTTACAGAATTGAGCAAAGCTGCGGCGATTGACTTCCTCAGAAGAAAATTATGGGTCATAAAATAACCGCAACAGCTACCCATGTTTAGGCGCCGATATCTCACTCTGGATAACTTCGAAAAATACAGTTAAGTATGCATAATGTAGAAACTTTCTATTACATACAATAGCTAATTTTTCGAAGAAATCCCATTGATACGCGCTTGAATTCTGGCCGGAAAAGTGAATGCAAGGAAATTCTGAATTCGGATGCGGTTACTTGAAGCTCAGTAACTTTATAAGAAATGAAGATGAGAGCCCGTTTCAAGCACCCTTAGGTAGAGCATGAAAACAGCTTCACGAAAATATACTATATCCGTTGTATAGAAGAAGTATTGATGGAAAAAAGTTGCTCTGAAAAAAGGCTTGGAAAATCGGCCATTTCTTTTGCATCAACCTAATATTAGAAGTTAAAATCTTGTTTTTATCTTTCAAAAACATACAAGTCTTTTTCGAACGACAAAATTAAAACATTTCGAATTTGCTCAGAACTCTCGGAATGGTGTTTATCTGACATGCTGGCGTAGCCCACAGTCTACAAAATAAGGTCCCTTTGTTGGCTAACGGCTGAATGTGCACTCTTTTTCGCCGCGCGCGATTTCGCTGTCCGAAACGTGTTAAAGGCGCCGTCACCCAGATTCTCGACTTCCACGTTTAAATCGTTCCGGGGCCTTCTCATAACCCCGATTCCGAATATGAAGTCGAGATTCCGCGAAAACCCCAACAATTCCCGTTCCGGAGAACCCGCAGGCTGGCTTTGCGGAACGATGATTGGCTGAGCGCGCACGGGTGGGCGGGCATGGATAGGGGTTCTCGTACATCTTCTTTATTCCGGAGTGATTTTCTCGCTTCCGAGGCGACAATTTGCGCCGCGACTTGGGCACTGGCTTGATAGGGAGCCTTACTATCTCATGCTGCCAAAAGCTCAAGACCCTCAACTTAGGGTGGACGGTGCCTTTAACTGGATATGTAAAGAAATCGCTTTTGATTCTTGTTCTAAATTTTTTGCAACAAAAAATAGAATAAGAATCAAAATTAGTTTTATGCCGACTGGAAATCGTCTGTAGACACACAGTGGGGGAGTTTGCAAATGTTTTGGTTATCGAACAAATCAACACATATTCTTATCAAATAATTCAATTTAAACTTTCGGCTATGAGAGTAACGACCATGAATTGGATTGCTATTTTAAAGTGATGTAGTCAGCTAAAGGTGTGGGTAAAAATATTTATTTTTTACATGTTTATATATTACTTAGTCAGTACTCAATTAGTCAAAATTCATACAAAGCGTCTGTCACCCAATTTTTCAATAGAAATTATGGAACAGGTGCGCCACAGGTACGCTCTGCATATATTGACAATGCCCCTCCTTGTAAGAAATAAAGAGCGCGTTCAGGATTTAGGCACTTCAGTAAATTTTGCACTCACTACCACAAATATGCGTCTGTCATAAAATTTTTGTTAAATACGACATCGAATTTTTCTAGCCGAATACATTAGAAATGATCGAAGGGCTGTAAGAAATACTCCACATTGGGCATTTTTTGCGATTACTTATATATTATTGCTTATATTAGGTTGTCCCATAAGTCTTTTCATTTTTGAGTTTTCGCTTTCATAAGTCAGACACTTCTTGTTCTAAATAGGTAATAGGATACCATTCGATAGAGCAAAGCAAGCTTTATAAGATGGCGTTTGTGCTTTTGCACCAGCTCCGGTCCACCTCAAGTTTTGAACTAAAATCTGAAAAGATTCGGATGCCCAAAAAACTGAAAATTTTTTATATCATCGTTCAAAAAAGTCCTACAGATCTCTTACTCGCACACGCATATACACTCCACATCAGACATTCATATATACTACTGCTGTATTTTTTATCAGCTAGGAATCAAGAAACCAAAATTTCCACGTTTTTGCCAAAGTGATGCTGTGCTGTTCTAACGTGGACAGTTGTACACTACAAGCCCTCGGAAGTATAACCGTAAATTTTTAGCTCTCTATAAGCTCTAGTTCCCGAGTAATATCGAATTTAGCTTTCCTCACTCACGTTTTTCACGCTTAACTCAACATTTCTCGGAAGCCAGAGCTTACAGAGAGCTAAAAATTCAGGGTTATACTTCTAAGGGCTTGTAGTATATACCTGTCAGTGTTAGAACAGCACAGCATCACTTTGGCAAGAACATGGAAATTTTCGGTTTCTTGATTCCTAGCTGATAAAAAAATACAGCAGTAGCACATATGAATGTCTGATGTGGAGTGTATATGCGTGTGCGAGTGAGAGATCTGTAGGACTTTTTTGAACGATAATATAAAAAATTTTCACTTTTTTGGGCATCCGAAATTTTTCAGATTTTAGTTCAAAACTTGAGGTGGACCGAAGCTGGTGCAAAAGTATAAACGCCATCTTATAGAGCTTGCTTTGCTCTATCGAATGGTATCCTAATATCTTTAGAACAAGAAGTGTCTGACTTATGACAGCGAAAACACAAAAATGAAAAGACTTATGGGACAATCTATAATAATATATTAGGTCGTTCCGAAAGTTCTTTCCGTTTTTTGAACCTTCATAAAAACAGGTGGAACGAAGATAGGGAAACGTTTCAGGCACTGTCCCGATGCAGCTTTTCTTCCACTTTTCAACTGTCGTATTCCTGTGCCGCTGGCTCTTGTGATCAGTGAGATAATGGCCGAAATTTCGGACCCATAATTTTTACCATGTCCAACTTTGGCAATTTCTCACTATTTTCTTTTTTGACTTTTGAAAAAGCTTTGATAGCACTCAGATAGAGTAAACAAAGTGCAATGCAATGTAATTTTTTGGCAGTATCGACTGGCTTCTCAGTAATTTTTAAAATAACTTTCCCAGTTTTCATTTTTGCGAAGCCGCAAAATACACAAACGCTTCAAACACTAACAAATCTTCGGATTTCGAGTTTATGATTGTACACTATATTTACAAAGTCACTGAGCGTTTATCGCTTCGAAATATAAGATCTCGCATTTCACGGGTACATCATGAGGCGGGTTCAAAATCAAGATTTATGGAGATTTTATCGCCAAAGACCCGACAAACTGGGAAGGAAAAACACACATCAGAAAGAGGAGTGCATCGAATGACACCTTAGTTTTACGCCGTTTTATGCTCTATGGCTCTTGGCATCCCCAAAAGTGGAAAAGCATCAGAAAAATAATTCTAAAAATTTTTCAAGGCTAGCTATAGATGCCGAAAAATTGCATTGCATTGCACTTTGTCTACTCTATCCGAATGCTATCAAAGCTTTTTCAAAAGTAAAAAAAGAAAATAGTGAGAAATTGCCAGAGTTGGACATGGTAAAAACCATGGGCCCGAAATTTCGGCCATTATCTCACTGATCACAAGAGCCAGCCGCACAGGAATACGACAGTTGAAAAGTGGAATAAAAGCTGCGTCGGTCAGTGCCTGATGCGTTTGCCTATCTTCGTGCCACGTGTTTTTATGACAGGTTGAAAAAACGGAAAGAACTTACGGAACGACCTAATATTAGGTTGGCACATAAGTAATGCAACTTTTTATATAACTTTTGTCTATTTGAACGTAGCGCATTCATTTTTTGGCAGTACATGGGGTATGATGTAAGCTTCTAATGCACACATTTTTGCCGAATTTTTCCATCTCATGTGAGGATTACGGTAGGTTTACGGTACTATGGGAAAATTTTTAGAATGCATCGGATTTTGCTGAAACGTGGCCTATAGGGCTTATTTGACATGCTGATCACAAAAATGAGATCCGTTTCGCATGAAAAAGCCTCGTTCGTGAGATCAAAAGATGAGTTTCATTTTAGCGACAAATGGATATGATATTCGTGTTTACCGCATAGGATTACCCTATAGTGCAAAGTTATAGCGAATTCTGACTTTTCGCAGCTTAGTTATTGACAAATTGCCTTCAAAACTTGACGCATTTGACTTGTTCAATTTCTCCAAGGCGCTCCACCTTAATTTGCGTTTGAATTTTATTTCTTTTCCACTGGTTCCAATGTGCCAACTTCCAGCTACATGCTGCCTATAATTGCTTTTTCATATGTTTGAATCAAGTTTCGTAGGGCTTCATGTTTGCCAAAAAATCGTGAAATCTCGATTTTCAGCAGTTTTCAAAAAATGCTTAGATTTTTTGTACTACGTTATCAAAAATCAAACGGTTTGCGCAGACTTGCAGCTTACATCACGATCTACATGATGCCACAAAATGAGATTGCTACATGAAATAGGAAAAAAGTTACGGAAAAAGTTGCAAAACTTATGTGCCAACCTAATATATTAATATTCCATGTAAGCAAAAATAAGAAAAAAGGAGATGATAGGCCCCGCCCTAGTTAGGAAAGCAATTCTTCGTCGCATTCGTGTTTCCCTTGACATGAGCTCGTAACACATCTATGTTGGATGGGGCGGATCATCGACCTACCGATCCTCAGTGGCGGGGAAAGAGAGGTTGATTTGACCTCTCAGCAGGATATAAATAACGGTGTATAAGGGAGACCAGCGAGAGCGTGAAGAAAGCACTTCAGGGAGTTTAAAAGAGCCGCCGAAGAGAGGCGGACCTCTCCCCTTAGATAGATAGAGAGAGAATCCTTTTGAGCGGGTCAAATCGGGTAAGAAGGGCCCGTTGTTGTTGTGTGTTCAAGTCGTTCAATTGTTTTTCTTCGTTTTTACCTTAGAGATAAAATATCTTTACTCTAACCGTGTCTTTCGGATTGATCCGATTAACACCGTTAATACCACTAGACCATCCCGTTACATCAAAAACATTTCGCTGGCTTACAATTAATGGATTTGATTAACAACATCAGCCATTCAATCGTAGTTATTGAATCTTGTACTGCACTGTGTTGTTGGATTATTGGATTATGTGAGCATTATTATGTGCACACTAAAATGTCAAATTGGACCAAAGCGCAGCAAAAATATTAAATTGGAATGATCATTCGAAAAATTTTTTTTACTGCCATCGCTACTGTGAGCGGATTTTCGAAATATAGTTTCCTTGTTATTTACCGTTTGCAGCTTCCCCTCCGAAGAGTCATACTTTATTTGCTCTCTAGATAAGTTTTGCGGAACCTTTCGATAGCCGGGCAGCTCTGCAAGACCGAATTCAAACATATGCAGAATGTTTGTTCCGTTTTTAAGCCCATATCTACCCTCTGCTTCAACCAGATCGGCACCCTAATTAAGGCCGCTCGCGCCCGCGATGCAGTCTGCGCCTCTCTCGCACTCGCGCTCTCTGTTCATTTCTAGCCTAACTAGGTCACGAAACCCCGCCCTCATGGTGCCGATCTGGTTGAACCAAAGGATAGAGAGGGCTAGATGCGCAAAAAATGGAGAAATATAACATCTTCCGTGGGAGAATTTTACGGACTTCTTACCGACTCAGGTCTTGCCTAAGGCATACCAGGGCCCGGCACGCGTCGGTTTCTAAGGTTTCTGAAAACGAAGTCTCCCCTGACTTTCGGAAGTTTCGAAGTCCACTTTAACTTACCTACTTAGAAGAAGATGAAAACAAGAAAGATTTACTAGTTTGGAAGAAAAATGTGAGATAAGGGTGAAAATCCAAAGTGGAGCTGAATACTACGCATGCACAAGTGTTTGGCATTGGAGCGCGATATTTAACAAAGCGATATAAGAAGAAATTAAGTAAAAAACAAAGGAAAGGCAATGATATGAAAATATCTTCGTGCCTAGGGATAGATTTTTGACCGGGGAATCCGTCCATGCTAAAAAGATCCGAATCTTATGTGAAGTGACGAAAATATATGCTCCAGACGATCTCAGATCGTCTGGTGGCCGTCTGGAGACGATCTAATTTTGGAAAAGTTATTACTTCACATAAGTTTCAAAACTTTTTACATAGGTCTTCCTCAAATAATTTTTTACTTACATGGTACAAATTTGGTGTCAAAAGCTTGTGTTTACGATGTAAACAAGCAATTTGTTTGATTTAGCCTCGCTTTCAAATCGCGCACTTTTCGCCATACACGATAGAGCATGTCAATCGTGTGATAACCTGTCCGAAAAGCTTGTGTTCGACTAAATGGCGCTTATTCTTGGTGCTCGGCATCTGCTCGTCAAAATCGATATCTCCTTTGCTTTTTGCTCCAAAAATGAAGTCCAGCCTGCTTCCAGACGATCTGTGCCGGGCCCTGAGTCATACCTCAAGCTGTCACATGGTAATAACAATGCTCGACTTCAACCAAAGATGTGATGTAGCAGGTTGCGTATAATAATGGGCTAAATGTTTGATCCATCTATAGGTAGGCAGAATCCTCAGCAAATTTCTTAGAAAGGTGCAAAAAAGTTATGAAACAGTTTTTTCCCGAAGTCGACAGCTCAAACACGCCAAAGGACTTCGCTTTTCAAAACATATTAGAGCGGCTGAACCGTTCCATTAAATGTCGAAAATGGTGCGCTGAATAGGTATGCTTCATTCGGCCTAACGTTTCGGCGCACCTTACACGGCCACATCTCACTTAGAACGAAAACAGTAGAGCGTGAAGAAGAGGTTTGGCCGTGTAAGGTCTCGGGCAGAGTTTACGCAATTTCATCGACGCGATTCATCGCGACAAGACAAGTGTTACGAGTTCATTGCATGTCGGTCTTCTTATATATCGGTTGTGATAGTTTCCAAACACGACCAATCGTGACTAACTATCACACCGAAAACAAGAAGATAGGCATGTAGTGAACTCGTAACATTTGTCTTGTCGCATGAATCGTGACGATGAAATCGCTTGAACTCTGCCCTAAGCCTAAAGTGTAGGATAAAAGTGAACGACTAACGCCTCTGAGGAAGACATTAGTGCCGAAACACTAAAATGAATAATGCAATTATATCAAAGTACAATCATATTATAGTAAGTATATTATAGTATATTAAGTACGAGCTGGCATCCCGGGTTCCACCCTGGTTTGGAGCCAGTCCATCGTCTTTGACCTCTCATGCACAAAACTTAACCTTCTTTTGATTCCGATTCGTCTTGGGCGCCTCTTACCGTCTTTACCATGTCTTAATGACCAGCGGATCAAAATGAGCTTCACCGCGCATCTTTGATGACTATGGGGAATGTGCACAAACATACAAATTTTCTGCTTTATACATATAGAGATTAGTATAATCATATTTTAGCAAATATATCTGTTTGGCAAAGGAAATTTGTAGATATACAACACAATGCCGGGGTTTTTTAAACAGGGAACGTACGAGGTTGCAGTATGCGAGGTGTAAAACACTCTCGCATACTGCAGTCCATCTGAGTTTTGGTGTGACCATAAAGCACTATTTCAACAGAAAAACAGTCATTACCTGGACGTTCTCTATCTTTTTTTACCATGATATCACTCATAATGGGCCACAGGCAAAGCCTCAATTTATCAATCTTCCCGATATTTTCGCTTTTTTTAACGGCCGCCACTATTTGCACAACAAAGCTTCATAGAAGGCTTATCAGCACTTGATGCATCTTTTCATGACTATACAGTGAAGAAGCTCTTGAAAAATCATCAAAATCTGAAACCCACGTATTTTGCCATGATGTGATAAAGTTTCGCTAATTTCTGAATTTTTATACTAGCGGATGGACAGGGTTGGGCCAGACTGCGCGGCGTACGCTGCGTTCGCCGCGTACTCTCCTATGATGAAATATACCGAGCGTACGCTGCGCACGTCACGTACGCCCGTACGCCGCGCACTCTGGCTCAACCCACAGAACAAACCTTACAGGAAACAAAACATTCTTTTCCCTCCCATAGCTTGCTCTTTGAAATTTTCCAATCCTCTTTGAAGTAATCAAATTTCATATCTGGTCAACTCAACCCTCATGGAACATCAACCGTGGAGCAACTCGGGTTTCATTCGATGCAGGATTTGATCTTTTTTCTAGCAGCGGTTGTTTGTTTCTGATTCAAACTGGATAAAATCAACATTCATGTTTTTGAAATGTCCCCGGTAATGCGAATATTCGAGATTTGATTTTTCGGATCCTTAAACCTTACTTGTTTTGTGAAATTAGTATGGAAGGCTCCAAATTCCGATGTTTCACTGATATTTGACGTGTTCGTTTCTGGATCAATGTTCCACATTTAGTTGAAAATCTTATTGTAGATTTATAATGAGCATCGAAATAAGAAAAAAATCGCTTTGCATTCTGTAAGATTTGCTTTATCCATCCGTTACTCGGTCTTCTTCAGGAATGTAGTGTAAAAATCTAAAAAATTAGCCAAACTTGACCATGGCAAAAAGCGCGGGTTTCGTATTTTGGTGATTTCTTGGGAGCAAGTTTACTAAATTGGGAACACAACCATGTGAAAGGGAATGAAGCAAGTCTTGGGAGCCGTTTAAAAGAAAGCTAAAATACTTTTGGAACGACGAATAGTATATTAAATCCAAGTCTTCGAAGGTCGCCATCTTTGGCACAAAGATATTTACCGTAAGTTGACGTGTTTGGTTGCAAAAACAGATCCTCGATTGGTTTACTTGTGCTACACACTGTCCCTTCAATACGAGGGTGCTCATCACCCGCTGAGCTAGCTTTTTCAAACTACTTTTGTACGTGTCTCCATATACAACACCACTCATAATTTGTGAAAAAATTGGCGGCGGCACTTAACTCACGCGGCGCCGCCGCAGTTAGGCGGAATAACGGCGGCGGGCGCTAACTTTGTCGCGTGACACCTAACTTTTTGAAAAAAAGACCTTATTTTGATTCAAAATTTATGAATTCTATATTTGAGAGTACCATTCAACTCAGCTCGGCGAGGCGCATCTTCCAGTATATAGATATGCCTAGTCGTGAGATATGTTTTTTTTTTTCTTGGAATTTTAGTGTAAATGGATCATTCAGTGTGCTGATTCAGAGGCTACATACACATTCTGTTGAGCACCGCAGAAATACGGCAGGTACAGTTAAAGAGCTCATTCTGCACGGATATGTATAAAACTGAGTTTTTTTCGGCGAAGTATGACGGGTCCCAAAATGCAAGAAGACAAAGCGGAACGGCGGGAAATCGCATGCGAAGCACATACCGTAAAATGCCGCGCGTGCTGTGCAATGTATAATGCCACCCACACGGGAATTTCGCGAAATTCCAGAAATCTCGCGATTCCGGAATGTCGCAAATTACGCAGCGCCATAACTTCCTTCGGAATGAATATATTTCAAATCCGAAGGCAGCATTGTGTTCAGCTCTTCAAGGCGAATCTTTCGACATACATCATGTCCTCTATATCTCGTTTCCAGTTTTCTCAAATTTTTCTGCGGAGGTCCCTTCGCAAGGATGTAACGCAGCGCCTATCCAACTTAAAAGATTATACTAAGTACCACTCGATAGTGCTTTTCTTGTACATTATAGTGTGCTAAAAAGCAGCCGCAGACTTCTTTTCAAAAGAGAAAAAAGCGTTGGTAAATTCTGGAAAAATCACTCGTTTTCAGATTCAACTCGCCGTAACTTTCTTTGGTCACGGCGTGGATATTTTCTGAACCCGAAAAAAGCATTGTGTTCAGCTCACCAAGGCGAATCTTTCGGTTGCAGAATGTCCTTGATATCTCGATCTCAGTATTCTTGAAACTTTCTGCGGACGTCTCTTCGCAAAGGCGTAAAGCAGCGCGTAGTACCCCCAGTAGATTCAAAAAGGAGCTTTCGATAGTACTTCTTCTGTAGATTACGGGGCGCTAAGAATTAGCTGCACACTTCTTTCGAAAGGAGATAGAAGGGCTCGTGAATTCTGGAAAAATCATGTCGTTCTAAATTTTTCTCACTGTAACTCTGAAATATGAAGCTCTTTTGCTAAGCAGATGTGATTTTCTTAATCAGCAGGTCAACCCTTTTGAGCAAGTTTTCCGAGATGTTTGGGTAATTTCATTTTTTCTCGTTTTACGCTCTGAAGCTGACCGGTGGATTTTGGTCAAAATGTTGAAGATCTTGAAATGTAAGGAAACTTCGCTTATAAAGGTTTTCGGACACGCTCATACAAAACGTTGATCAGATCTTTTCGCATCCTTAATGGATCTTAATGTGTTAGATTTGGTAGTTTAGGCTCTAGCCACGAAATAGCTTTGATATTCAATTGAGCAGCAAGCACACGCAAGCACCATATTCAGTACAGTGGAGTCATTGGGCGAAACGAACATAATATCCGCAATGCGAGTGTCATACAAGCACCCACGGTGGAATTTCGACTAAATATGCGATCTTTACATTTTGGGCAAAATTCATGAGGACGTGTTTCCGTAGGCTCGTAACTCGGCGATTTTTGTAGACTGGAGCCTAAGCCATGCACCATTGATGGCACATTTCCCAGCAAATTCAACCTCTAGAAGCAAGCGAGCAAGTTCCCTGACAGGTACGCGAGAAGTGCGGGCAAATTTACGCACTTTCGTGACTCCGTTATGGTTACCTCACCATATCTATGCAGAAAGGCCATATACTCTAAGACCACGATTTTTGTAAAGAGCGTGTCCGAAAACCTTTATAAGCGAAGTTTCCTTACATTTCAAGATCTTCAACATTTTGACCAAAATCCACCGGCCAGCTTCAGAGCGTAAAACGAGAAAAAATGAATTTACCCAAACATCTCGGAAAACTTGCTCAAAAGGGTTGACCTGCTGATCAAGAAAATCACATCTGCTTAGCAAAAGAGCTTCATATTTCAGAGTTACAGTGAGAAAAATTTAGAACGACATGATTTTTCCAGAATTCACCAGCCCTTCTATCTCCTTTCGAAAGAAGTGTGCAGCTAATTCTTAGCGCCCCATAATCTACAGAAGAAGTACTATCGAAAGCTCCTTTTTGAATCTACTGGGGGTACTACGCGCTGCTTTACGCCTTTGCGAAGGGACGTCCGCAGAAAGTTTCAAGAATACTGAGATCGAGATATCAAGGACATTCTGCAACCGAAAGATTCGCCTTGGTGAGCTGAACACAATGCTGCTTTCGGATTTGGAATATATTTATTCCGAAGGAAGTTATGGCGCTGCGTAATTTGCGACATTCCGGAATCGCGAGATTTCTGGAATTTCGCGAAATTCCCGTGTGGGTGGCATTATACATTGCACAGCACGCGCGGCATTTTACGGTATGTGCTTCGCATGCGATTTCCCGCCGTTCCGCTTTGTCTTCTTGCATTTTGGGACCCGTCATACTTCGCCGAAAAAAACCCAGTTTTATACATATCCGTGCAGAATGAGCTCTTTAACTGTACCTGCCGTATTTCTGCGGTGCTCAACAGAATGTGTATGTAGCCTCTGAATCAGCATACTGAATGATCCATTTACACTAAAATTCCAAGAAAAAAAACATATATCTCACGACTAGGCACATCTATATATTGGAAGATGCGCCTTGCCGAGGTTGCATGGTACTTTCAAGTATAGAATTCATAAATTTTAAATCAAGATAAGGTCTTTTTGCTAAAGTTAGGTGTCACGCGACAAACTTAGGCGCCCACCGCCGTTATTCCGCCTAACTTTGTCGCACGACGCGGCGCTTGCCGCCTAACTGCGGCGGCGCCGCTTGAGTTAAGTACCGCCGCCAATTTTTTTCACAAATTACGAGTGGTATTGTACAAGCTGCTAATGGTACATCATTTTTGAATGAACAAAGTATTCGCGCATTACTCTGAATTTTTGGGTCACATTTTTTAGAAATTTTGATCGCGCAGTCCTCTAACGCGTATACGCATTCACATAGCTACATTCTCCATAATGACCCACCTTCTTTCCAACAATCGAGGAGTCGGCCAAAAAGTAATGGAAGCTGAAAGTGTGTGGAAGATATTTCAGAACCCTTCCTCGTCTCTCTTTGCTCACGCAGACATTCTTGCTTTCGATTTCACATTGATGTTGTTTTCTTATTCAGTTAGCGGCAATATTCCTGTCACTTTTGCATCTTCGGGCCAATGGACTTGCACTTTGGAATTCTGGAGTAGTAACGTAAGTTATGATATCAATGCTGCCAAGTGTGCTCAGGGTGGTTCACATGAAGTGTGACACAGCAAAAAAATATTATAACTTTGCAGAGACCAAATGAAATCAGAAAGTTCTGTCCTCATCTGATAGAGAAAAAATTCTGTATAAGATCTTCTTAGTCATTTTTTAAGTACTTGTCTCTGGTTTTGGTAAAATCATTTAGTTTCTTTCAATTCTCTACCAAAAATTCTTCGATTTGCGCGCGCTGGGTTTTGGTTCCAACCTCTCAACGTTTCTCCTTTTAGCAATTCAAATGCAATGGATTTTAAAGATCAGACTTTTCTCTTTCAGGCACACGGACAAGAGTATTTGTATGATTAAGGATGGGCGAGCTAGAAGGCCAATCGCAACAGCGTCCATAGTGTTTGCTTTGACCCCAAAAAATACGGTGGCCCTTCAAAATTTGCTTCTGATGCTTTTTTGAGAATTTCGAAAAATTGCGATTTTCGTCGTCATGACGACTGCCGATAACCCATCAAGTTTGATTATGTTTGACTAAGAACTGAAGTCGAGAACAAACACACTGGGACAAAAGAATATGGAGAAGACGAATATCTTCAAAACGTGGAATAAAATAGATTAAAAAATGGTTTTTTCGCAGCGCTTCAAACTTCATATTTGCCACATATAAACAAACAATGTTTGGCTTTCTGACTCAAACATTCTTGAACCCACGAATTCTCTGTTTGTCTTATCTGTATCAAAATCCGCTCTTCCAAACCCAGGCCATTAGGTTTGCTAAAGGAGACCTAGTGAGAGCCTAGGATGAAATTTCCGCCAAAAACCGCATTTTGAAAATTTCTCTGAGCAAAGTAAATTCTGTCTCCAAAGGCGGAGGTGGACTTTTTGGAAGCAATCTATAAGGGCTTATACAGAATTTTCTTGTCTATCAGATGAAAATAAAAACGTCAATTTCATTGAGTTTAAGCGAAGTTACGAAGAATTTTGTTCGTCACATTTCATGTGGACCACCCTGTAGATATCGAGTTGGTAGCTTTATGCTGCAACCGACGTGGCTGCATAATTGTGACAGGCTAGGACTACGGTATCCTCGTGATACTGCATGCATATAAAAGGAGCAGCGCATCGAAAAAACATCAAAATGCTTTGGTTGCTCTACATTGCAGCTGTGGTTAGTTTCACCTCCCATCCTAAGATTATTCTAGTTATCAAATAGTTTTTTAGCTTATCTCCGCATCGTCTGCGTCGGAGGGAGGTGAGTAAATGTCAGAAATAATACTATTGTGATTCAGCCTTCAAAGGGAGCCTGCTTGGCAGGATGAGTCTTGAGTCATTGAAACAAGTTCTGTATCTGTTGATTGCCTGACAGATTTCACACAACATACTTTTCTTATGTGCCTAATTTGGCCTTTATCCAGCTAGTAGCTTCACTTCCCCTCTACATGGGAAAACCCGTTTTGAGACTATTACAAATGCCCCACTGCACTGTTCGCTTGCATCTGGGAGCAGGCAGCTCATGATATATCATCTCAAACAAGCAACAACAGAACAATCGAAATGCCATTCATCCACATTCAGTTTGAGGTTCGAGATTATCTAGATTGTGCAGGAACGAACAAGCAGATATCTGAACAGAACTTTTCCAAATGTGAGGCAGTTCTCGATCTCGTCCCACCTGGTCGAGGAAACGTTTCTTCACCTGAACTGCGTGTGCACATTTTAAGTTTGGTAAATTCGATGAACAATCAATCTCGGACTTCTACCTATTGGGATACGAAGATTACATGCTTGTCTGATAAGCAAAATGCACTACTGGCATAAGTTTACCCGATTTAAAGTAGCCGACGGAGTTCTGTAGCGTGTCAGGGTCACATATGATGCCAGAAAACGATTGTTGAGGTAAAGACCACATCTGATAATGACCGTTGTTGAGCATGACCATCATCATCAAAAGCCTTCTCCTAGTTTACGAAACTTCATTTACTCCAATATAAGCTACATATTGAATTTGAGGCTCAATTATCATATGCAACTGCATTACGGTATCGCTTGTACAAAGGTAGCTGATACAGCACTTTTTTATTTTAGGGTGAACGAAAGTTTTTGGTGCACCTAGTCAGTGTCAATTTTGCGCAAATTTGGACGCAAACGGTTTTGAATTGAATTTTGACTTTTTGAATTTTTGAATTTTCACAAATCCGTTTTATAAAACAATCCTTTCATGATTGACTTCAAAAGAGTAGCAACACAACTTTTATAAGTTGATCTAGCTGGGCTCACTTTCATTATGTTCAAATGCAGTAAGTTTCAATGGACTGCCACAATGCTCGCAGCCTTCGGATTAAGCGGATTAAGCGAGATGCCCTTAACTTGAATTGCTTCTTCAAGCGAAACAGATGAATGAATGAAATCATAGAAAAATAGCCGAAGTCTAAGTGTATAAGCCCATCAACGTGTGTTGCGCAAAGTGTGTTGCGATTACCACAACAGCTAGAAAGAAGCTGTTCTTTATGCATTCATAAATTGTGTGGACTTTCGGTAACATCAGTACTAAGAGGGTTCAAAGGAAAACGTTCAGAAGTACGACAGTTTCAGCAGGGTTCTTACAAAAGGCATAACACTAGGATAAGAATTGTTATCTGTTCCTTCATCACAAATCCTTTTTGCTCGATTTCTGAGATGCGTTTTGTTTGAAGGATGCAGGAGGGAGCAGCACAGTGCTGCCACAAAAGCAGTGTTTGCTTTCTGAATTGACCTAACACTGCTGCCTAACTATCATATTTCCTTACTTATGTACAAGAGATGATACTTTTTAAAACGTCATGGGAACTCTATTCGCTTTACAAGTCGCTGCTGTTAATTATCTTTTCGTAGCTAGATATAGTAAGAGTGATCCAGCAATGGAGCACCTAGAGAATATAAGCGGCTTTCTTAAACAGGGATTCTAATTGGAAGACCAAGTTTTTGCAGTTATTAGTACACGACAAAACCTACTGAATAGCAAAATAGCAATGCTTTCGCTTCATAACAGATGCTCAAGCGTAACATTCTATGAATTGGCCACCGGGGACGAAGCTTCCAAAAATAGCTAATCAAAATTTGCGATTTTAAGTTTGGTGCTAGAAAATAGCGGAGAGACGCCAGCTTGCCCAAAATGTAGTAACACAGTTTTAGCCACCTTATGCTTGTTTAGAGCACTATGACGCTTTTTGAAGCATCAAAATGTGTTTCTCTGAAGAAACTGCAGCAACAAGAGGATTTTTCCTGTAGAATGTTTGAGTTTCCATACGAGTTTGGGCGAGCTAGCGTCCCTCCGCGATTTTCTAGCACCAAACTCAAAATCGCGAATTCAATTAGCTGTTTTTGGAAGTTTCGTTTTCGGTGGCTAATTCATGGAATGTTAGGTTAGAGCATATATTATGAAGTGGAAGCCTTGCGGTATTCTTAAAACACTGGATCATGAGTTTAGGTTTGACATTTAAAAAGTTATTGCTTTTTGCTTGAATTAAGACGGAACTTTTGCACCAACCTAATCTTCTCCTATAATATAAACCCAATGAAAAGAAACGTGACGGCTGGAATGGTCCGCCCACTGTATGGCTTTAACGTTTGTTTTGAATACACGCCAGCGACAGAACAGTGCCGTATTGTTGAGAGAACGCGACGGTGTAATGATGAGGACAAGAGGACGCGGAGGTCCTAGCGCGAATCATTTCCTATAATATAAACCCGATCCCAAAAAACGAGAAGGCTGAAATTGTTCGCCCACTGTATGGCTTGAACGTTTGTTTTGAATAGACGAGAGACAGAACGGTGCCGTATCGTTGAGAGAACGCGACGGTATAATGATGAGGACAAAAGGACGCGGAAGTCCTAGCGCGAACGAGAGCTAACGACACGCAGGGTGCGCTCTGTTGCTGCGATAGTTATGTTGAAAAACGCAGTCGCGTGCCAAGTGTGTTGAAATATGCAAATGGTGATCGTTGCGAAAGTTAGGTATGGTATCAACCCTTTATTGATCCGCTCACATCCCATCTCTGTATCCATTATGCTCTCTTCGTTTTTCATGCTCTTCCCGTTTATGTCAGCTAAGCTATTTTTGAAACTATTTTTTCACTTCCCGCCCATATTTTGTAAAAATCTCCGAAAATCTCGCTTCTGAGAGCGGTTGCTATGCTTGAATTCAATTCTTCTCTCATTTGTGACCGCGAGTGCAAGACTGACATTGTGGAAGGCAACTGTACAGTGACTCTCAGAGCAAAACGCTATTTTAGGACGATATGATCCACTTCCCGCCCATATTTTGTGAAAATCTCCGAAAATCTCGCTTCTGAGAGCGGTTGCTGTGCTTGAATTCAATTCTTCTCTCCAATTTGTGACCGCGAGTGCAAGACTGACATTGTGGAAGGCAACTGTACAGTGACTCTCAGAGCAAAACGCTATTTTAGGACGATATGATCCACTTCCCGCCCATATTTTGTGAAAATCTCCGAAAATCTCGCTTCTGAGAGCGGTTGCTGTGCTTGAATTCAATTCTTCTCTCCAATTTGTGACCGCGAGTGCAAGACTGACATTGTGGAAGGCAACTGTACAGTGACTCTCAGAGCAAAACGCTATTTTAGGACGATATGATCCACTTCCCGCCCATATTTTGTGAAAATTTCCGAAAATCTCGATTCTGAGAGCGGTTGCTGTGCTTAAATTCAATTCTTCTCTCCAATTCGTGACCGCGAGTACAAGACTGACATTGTGGAAGGCAACTGTACAGTGACTCTCAGTGCAAAACGCTATTTTAGGACGATATGATCCACTTCCCGCCCATATTTTGTGAAAATTTCCGAAAATCTCGATTCTGAGAGCGGTTGCTGTGCTTAAATTCAATTCTTCTCTCCAATTTGTGACCGCGAGTGCAAGACTGACATTGTGGAAGGCAACTGTACAGTGACTCTCAGAGCAAAACGCTATTTTAGGACGATATGATCCACTTCCCGCCCATATTTTGTGAAAATTTCCGAAAATCTCGCTTCTGAGAGCGGTTGCTGTGCTTAAATTCAATTCTTCTCTCCAATTTGTGACCGCGAGTGCAAGACTGACATTGTGGAAGGCAACTGTACAGTGACTCTCAGAGCAAAACGCTATTTTGGGACGATATGATCCACTTCCCGCCCATATTTTGTGAAAATCTCCGAAAATCTCGCTTCTGAGAGCGGTTGCTGTGCTTGATTTCGATTTTTCTCTCCAATATGTGAGCGTGAGTGCAAGACTGACATTGTGGAAGGGAACTGTACAGTGACCCTCACCGAAGAAGGAATTGGTCGAAGCAAAGTTGTCATATGAAATGCTTACTGCAGAGAGCATCAGGGAACGAGAGCAGAGCATAAAATAAGCATGGAACTCTGATTCCAAATGTGCTTTCGTTATCTGCAAAGTGCTTCTCTGAGAGGAGTTATGGAAATTTTTTGAGGAAAAAATTCAAGGGTACGGCTAAGGTAAAAACGGATGTTGAGGTCTTTCCGGCGATTGAGAGGAGTAATGACTGGGTTGAATTTATTAGACTGAAGGTATTGACTGCATGAAGCGTCTGGCAATAATCATGACCCTATTTGAGGTTTAAGAGTACGGTTCCAGATGATTTTATATTAGCCGCGCGTTCAGATTTTTGCTTCAAAAACTCCCGTAACTCCTCTCAGATGCGCTTTGCAGATAAATTCAAAATATATCTGATGTGGAAACGCCACTTCGACCAAGTATTCCTCCCTTATCAGAGCAGAACACTATTTGAGAACGATGTTATTCACTTTCCGGTAAAATTGTGAGGGAATTTCAGAAGCTCTCGCTTTGAGCGGTTGCGGCAATACATATGCTAATAAATTGAAAATTCATTTGGGAAAATTATAGGATTAAAACAGCTTTTATCTAATGTTTGCCCCAACCCGCTTGCTAACGACCCGTAGGGTCGCTAGTCTTATGTATAAAGCTGAATGTCTGTCTGTATGTTTGTAGGTATGGTTTCGAATAGAAAATTTCATTTCTCTACCGATCCGGATAAAACTTGGCACAAATACACTCGGGGCCGGGCGGGTGTCATAGGCTACTTTTCCTCATCGATCGATATCGATTTTAACACTTTTTATCGATTTTTTGTCAAATTTGATCCATGGGGCTGGATAGCACAGGGGGTAATCGAGCATGCTGATTACGAAGACAATATTAGTTTTCATGAGTTTCCATTATTTTTATCGATTTTATTGATTTTTTCGCAAAGTTTGAGCTACGGGGTTGAGAGTTAGCACAGGAGGGTAATCGAGCATGCTGATTACGAATACAATATTAGTTTATATAATTCTCCATTACTTTTATCGATTTTATCGATTTTTTTGCAAAGTTTGAGCTACAGGGCTGGGAGTTGCCACAGGAGGGTTACGTCTGTGAGCATAGGCGCAAAAGGTGGAGCAGCGGCTTTGCGCCTCCTCACTCTCGGTCGATATCTGGATGACTCCCTTTACCTAAGGTTCAGACTAAAAGTCAAGGCTAACAGCAGAATAGAACGCTCATAGTGAACGCACATTTTGTTTGGAAAAGGAGCCCCGGCTGCTGCTTTTCCTCAGCTAGTGCATAACTGTATTTCTAGGAAGCATCGTAGCAACATCGTTTGCTGAAATAACTGCTTGAGACTTTCTGTCGCATTAAAATCGCGTTTTGATAACTGTTGTAGCCTTTTACTCTACTTGTACTTGTACTTGTACTTTTACTTGTGATAGGTCCGGGACAATTGTAGAATAGTAGATTTATTAGTAGACCGGATATATGAACAGGACGTTAAGACGAGACGAATAACTTAGCTAGCGGGGAGCGCCTATAGCGCTCAGATCTCGCATAGGTCAATATAATACCAATAGATCCTAGAGATCACAAGCCAATAACAGCGCAAAACAAAACTAAGAAATGTTACTCTCTAACATCTCTCCCCTTAAATTGTCAATATCGCTTCTTTAACGGGTCGATCACTATGCGCAATGGTGGTTATAATGTGTCCTTTGCGACCGGCGGTGAAGTGGCGGTGGAGACGGTTGAGTTGCGGAGACATTCGCGCCCACGAATTCGGAACCGGCAGTTGAGATATCGGGAGTTGGTGCTTCATCATCGAGATTGGTGTCCTGGGAAGAGAGAACATCAGCGGAAACGGCAGGCGACGGCCTAGGAAGCTCAAAATCTAGAAGGTTAAACTTTCTTAACAGCGTGGTAGTGGCGTCGGGAACCATGCGAGGGCATAGTTGGTTGGCATGGCTTCTCCATAAAAATCCTTTGACTTCCACGTTGTAGAGTGAGCGTCTAATCCTTGACTGTACGCGTCCTGGAGTCGAACTAGGCTTTGAAGGATTGCGGTAGTCGCCAACGTAGACAGCATCGTAGATCGAATTTCCTTTTCTTGGCTCCATGTCGGCGGTTGTACATAGTTTCCATCGCCGGTTTCGATCAGGGGGAGTAGGCTGGTGTGGCGTCCCGAGCGTCAGTGACCAAACGTGAAAGCGGAGTATCGATCCTTCGTCCATGAAACATCTCTGCGGGTGAAAGATTATCAGACGGGCAAGGAGTACAGCGGTAACATAGCAGTAGCTTTGATAAAGCTTCCGGGAGGTTTCCTTCCCCTTCCAGCTTCAGGAAATCTCTTTGAAAATGCCGACAAAGCGTTCAGCGAGTCCATTCGACTGCTGTTGGAATAGCGGCGTCCGAACGTGTTTAATCGTATACATCCTGCAGAAATCCTTGAATGGGAAGAGACTTGGGTGCCATTGTCCGAAACAAGCGTTCTTGGAAATCCGAATTGGCTGAAGGTTTTTATGAGTGCCTGCGTGGTAGCTTGTGACGTAATCGAGTCGACTGCATTTTCACGATTTCAGGCCAGCGAGAGTACGCATCTACGAGAACGAGGTACATTTGTTCATAGAGCGGTCCCACGAAATCAATATGCAGACGTTCCATGGGGCGACTTGCGATCGGCCATGGAGTTAATCGGCTTTTCCTGAATTCTTAACGGCAAGTTGGCAATTCTGGCAGCGTTCCACAGTTTTTTGACGTCTTCTTCTATACCAGGCCAGTAGAAATAGTTGCGAGTGAAACTTCATCCGGTTTTGTTCAGGGTGTCTGTCATGCAACATGCGGAGAATCTTCTCCCGTAACGAAGCGGGTGTGACTATCCTGGATCCGAAAAAAAATGCATTTGTTGTAAGCAGAGAGTTCCTTTTGTTGGCTCCTGTAGTGGAACAACGGCGTCTCCAAAAGCGCATTGGGCCACCTTCCTGTTTAGAGGCAATTGAGCAGTTCCATAAGCACGGTTTCCTTTTCCATAGCATAACTTACGTCTCCACTGTGACTGGCAGCTGGCTGAGTGCTTCCTCGTAAGTGGCGGTGACATCAGCTTCTATAGTAGCAACGGTGACGTCTTCGTCCGGCGCACTCCTGCAGGAAAGCAGTCGGGAGAGAGCATCGGCCTGTCCATGTCGTAAAGCAGTACTTGATGTCAAAATTATAGGCAAGTAGTGCCATCGACCATCATTGTAAACGGTTGGTAGTATAGGCCGGCATTTCTTTCTTGCTCCCGAAGATAGTGAGTAGAGGGCAATGGTCCGTAAGCAAGGTAAATCGTCGTCCATAGATGTACCGTGGAACTTCTCGACGGCGAAAACTAGGGTCAATCCCTCCTTTTCAATCTGAGAGTAGTTCTTTTCTGGTGCCGTTAATGCGCGGCATGGCAAACGACCTTCTTCGATCCGTCCGAGTAACGGTGAGAAATCACGGCTCCGAATTCATAGTCGCTTGCGTCAGCAGCAACAATGATCGGCTTTTTGGGGTCGTAGTGGCACAGCAGAAGATCAGAGGTCAGTACTTCGCGAAGGCGGTCGAAGGCTTCCTGACACTCATTGCTCCAGAGGAAAGGTGTGTTTTTCTTCTTCAAAGCGTCCAATGATCCGCGAACGCATCCTTGCCACGAAAGACGAATAAAACGAAACCATCCCAAGGTAAGATTCGAGCTGCTTCACATCTTGGGGCGGTGGCATATGAGCGATGGCGGCAAATCCTCTTGGAATCGGGGAGTCTTTCTTTGACGTCGACGATGAATCCGAGAAATACTATGCTTTGCTTGGCAAAGTGACACTTTTCACGGCGAACACGCATTTCATAATCCTGAGGACGTTGGAATAAGTTGAGCACGTTCGCATCATGCTCTTCACGCGTCCTTCCAGTGACCACAACATCGTCCAGATAGGCAACGGCTCCACTGATGTCGAAGGTGACGTTGCTCATCAACGATTGGAAATTTCGGGGGCACTCTTCACACCAAACGGTAGTCGGTCATAGCGGAAGAGTCCACGAGATGTGTTGATGGTCAGTAATTCCTTGCTATCGTCATCCATTTCTACTTGCAAGTACGCATCACGCAGGTCGATGTTGGTGAAGAGGGTTCCTCCATTCAGCTTTGTGAAGACGTCCTCAGCGGTTGGCAGTGGATTTCGGTTTAGCTCCATTCATCGTTCAGCCCGGTGGAGAAGTCGGCACAGATGCGTACTGCTTCATTCTTCTTTTTGACCGGAACGATGAGAGCAGCCCACTGAGAGTAATCGACGCGTGACAGCATTCCAGTAGCGATGAGCCGGCCCAACTCTGCGTTGACGAGAGGTTCCACGGCAAACGGTACCTTCCGCTCCAGCACGTAGACGGGTGTGGCATCCTTTTTCAGCAAAAGGTCGGGTTTAAACTTGTTGACGTGTCCTAGCTCATCTTTGAAAACTTCTAGAAAGTCAGTCGCGAGGCATTCGTCTAGTGGCGAAGAGGCATCCACGACACAGCAAACGGCAGAGAAAGCATCACGGAAGGGCGGTAGCTGTTGAAGCAAGTCCATTTCCAGCAAACACAGGTCCTTTGTGACATAGAATAATCCTTTACATCTTCAGTTGCATTTTCACGTCCAAGTCCTTCAACTTTACATCAATTGTACTCGTATCGTCGATGCAAGTACGGCACGTTCAACTTGACAACTTTCTCCATGAAACGGTGGACTGGTCGGATCTTGACGGGCAGTTGCTGGCCCAGTGTCCTTGTTTTCACAAGTGTAGCACACTTATTCACGGCGGAACGTCCAGGCGGAATTTTGCTATCAGATGGGCGTCTGGTACGTTGCGGTGGTGGTCGACGTTGCTTCTTCCTTCAATGGGGGCCACGACTTCAGTTCGACGGGCGCCGATGCAGATCCAATGAGGGCAGCATCCTTCTGCACGGACTGATATGCGTTGTAGTCAGCAATTAAGTCCTGCAGCTTGTAAGTATCGGCCCCGGGGTCCAGCTTGCTCAATAGTCGGGCACGAATTGGTAAGTCGCAAGGCGACTGCAAGCCCATGACGAAAAGTAGGCATTTTAGCATTTGTCTGCTTTGACATCGACCAGCATCTTGTTGAGCCGAGCAGCGTACGATTCTACGTCTTCTGAAGGTTCCTTCGCTACGTGGAGGCAATTCCACCGGCGTGAAATAGCGTTGTCCTTTCACCCAAAAGTGACGTCAGCACTTTCGTGAGTTCTTCAAACAAAACCTCCATTCGGCGCCAGATGCCCTCTGAGCTTGGCATGAGCGATATCTGACATCGATGCTGGGACAATGTCTTCGAATCTCGATAGCCAGCTTTCGAAGGTGCATCCGCTCTCCGGATCGTAGCTGAAACCAGGCAATCTTGACGAAAGTGTTGAATAGAGCGAGCATTTGCTCCGATGAAGTGCTCGACTTGGCCGCCATCCTTCCCGAAGAAGTGCTTGTTCAACTTGTCCGAAATGTTCCTTGTCCAATACGCGGGTCGTCCAGTACCGATCGCCACTTGTTGTAGCCTTGTACTTGTACTTGTACTTGTACTTGTACTTGTACTTGTACTTGTAGGTCCGGGACACTTGTATAATACTTTTATTAGAAGACGGGATATGATGAACAAGACTTAAGATGAGAAGAACGGCTTAGCTAGCAGGGAGCGCCTAAAGCGCTCAGAACCCGCGCATAGGTCAATATAATACCAATAGATCCTAGGGATCACAAGCCAATAACAATACAAAACAAAACAAACAAATGCTACTCTCCAACAATAACGAAATATATTACGTCGTTTAATAAGTTCTAGCGTTCTTATTTTTGTCATCGTTTTCTGGTGAAGCAGTATTTACGGCAAAGTATCTGGTATTATTCGGGAAATTAAATTTGCTCTACAACCTGCGTTATATTTTTGAAGGTTTCTAATGATTTTTGGTTTATAATCCCTCAAAGCAAGATTTTATGAGTGGCAGAAAATGGCGTTTTCGACACCTATACTTTTCGCATTTCGTCCATATCCCACAAATATATCTCTGTATGTATAGTCGGAGTAGCTAGTAGCAAGCAAGGCTGATGTGCTGACACAGTGATGTCCAGCCAATATGCTAAAAGCTCTTCGAACGGAGTCTTAATAGTCGCAGTCTTCGACTGCTGCAGCTTGAGTTTTATGCGCTGTTTCGCAACAGAATGTTCCCTTCCTGCTGTCAGGTTTTCAGCAATGAACAGCTTTGTCTAAGTTGCGCAAAAGTCTTTTGCAAGCGCTGACAGGGCTCGGCACAGCTGGCACCTGGTCAAGCTGGATGTCGTTTTTAGGGCGGAAAGCAAAGGAAATAGCGTTTTTTGGGGTCCGAGGCGGAGAAGTGCCTCAGGAATGCCGCCGGCGTGCCACCGGCATGCTGTCCATCAACAAACAAAGGCGTTATTTTCAACCAAAACGCAATAGTATGACACCAAATTTGGTGTGTGCCTCCGCGTTGGTAGACCCGAACTATGGCTAAAAAATTTATGAAAAATTATGTGAATGAAAGCTGTGACCGACACTTTGCTCACATGAGTTTTCATACTTTTTTACATAAAATGTATCTACACTGTAAAAGTCTACATACTACAGAGAAGAAACAATTTCATAATGTTTTCTTTTCAGCGTTTTATAGCAATATGAAAATTACTCGGTCTGCTCCGTAGTCGAAAAATCGGCTTTTTTTGCTTCTCATGATGTGACTCAACCACTTAAAAAGCTCAGAAAGCTGTGAAAAATTGCCATGAAATCAGCATGCATAAAAACCCTATACATACTTTTACATAATCTAAAAATAATGACGGGTCTTCAAAACTGGTCAAAGGGACTTCGTACGAAATTTTCAAGATCAAACGGGACTTAGTTGTGGAACTTCCCTGGTGCCAGCTCTTGCCGAGCCCTGAGCGCTGACCAGCGATTTTAGGCTTTCACAAAAAATTTCGGCTTAGAAAACTCCTTCATTCCCACCAAACGCAAAACATCTACACATACGGTAAAATTGCGCTCTATTCTTCTCTATGGTTTCTCCCCTGAAAAGAAGTCTACTTCTACGTGCATCATAGTCCGATAGGCAGTCGTTCCTCATCACTGATAGCAATATCAAATGGAAAACTCCCTCTGGTGATTACCGTATATGGGGCCAAAGTTGCAGATGTCATTTTCTGCTATACAAAAAACTTAAGCTTTGAGTAGTTGAAAACGAAGGTCATTAGGTTTACTTCGGAAGTAAAACGCAGGTCTTGTAGAGCGAAATTGACCCTTCCAAATAGTACAGATACTCGGCCTAAACTGACCGCTTCACCAGAAAACGACGACAGAAAATTGAAACATTACGAACTTATGGAACGATTTATTACTCGAAAATTAAGAAAATGTCTGAGACAAAATCGTACCATATCTTTTTCGTTGGAAACGAGATACTAGGTTGTGTAAAAAGTTTTCTCCCATTTTTTCTTTCCTTTTTCACAATATTTTGCAGGGTATCCTGCAAAACGTGTATATGTATTTAAAGGCTCTAAGTCTACTCTACGAGAATCTTCACTTTAGTTTCCTACATTATAGAAATTTCATAAGTTTCTCAGCATTAAGTTTGGAAAACCAAAGCTGAAAAAGTCCATTTTTTGACAACTAATTTGAGTGGCCCCTGTTTAGGTCAGAATGCTTACAGAAGAGCTTGAAAAATCTGTTAAGGAAAGAGTGTTATAGCTTTTGCGGAGGTTCAAAAGCGCAGAAGAGTTTCAAAAATTTTTTCTTTTTATACCCAGAAAAGGTCTTCATTTTAACGCCTTTTTAATGTTGAAATTGGGCATCTGGAAGCAGCCCTGAGAAAGGACGGTAGACGGATAATTTAGAAAAAGCAGTGGCGATGGTTTTTAGCTATAAAATCACCGAATTTATAAGTTGCTTACTCAAAAAGTTGATGTTTGGGGCCACACAGCTTAGGTAGGTGAGGCGACGAACATCAAAGCAGCAAATTTTTGCTTCGCGAATTTCTGAAAAAATGGCATCAAAAAGTCGGTAGAAGGAAGGGAACAAGCACAAACAGTGAAATTCATAAGAGTTCAATAAGCTGTCTTGTTTGTTGTCAAGCTCGTTGGATGAGAATTGCCAATGAAAAACGGGGAAATTTGGAGACAAAAAAGGTGTCGAAAACGGATATTTAACGAAAACCCTTCGTTTTTTCTCCTGATGATAATAATCGTTTGTAATATCACGCTAGGTTGGGTGAATGAAGCGAATTTGCAGTGCAGATATAGAGCTTTTAAAAGCATATACACTTCAATCCAAATAGGGTAATTATTGTTTATAAAAAATTGAAAGAAAAAATGGGACAGAACTTATTTCGCAGCCTAATAAAATAAAAGCGCAGTTCGATTTCTTAGTTCTAGAGTTTTCGATTTATATCTAAGGTTTCAAAAAGACTTTTGGTTTGCAGACGAAGCATAAAATGAATACACAAAATTATTAGGTTGTCGGAAATTTCTGTTACACTTTTTATTTTAATTCTTAAAAATCTCAAAGCTTTGGAAAGATCTAATGTTCACGGCTTATGGGCAGGGTCAAAAGGCCTATTCATCGGGAACCGTCGCATCCGCGATCCGTGCGCAAAACACCCACTCTGTGGCTCAAAATCCGTTGTTCCCATTTTTGTAAATGAGCTGGCATTCTTTCAGGTGATAAGCGAGAGACCAGACAATGTGGCAGTTAAGCACGGCATAGTCTGCAACGTTTAGCAAACATGGGGAATAACACAGACATGCCTACACACCGGTGGCGGACCGAGGGGGGAGCGGGGGGGGGGGGCGCCCCCCCCCCCCCGAGAATGGGTTGCGAAATTTTTGAAATTTACTTACGTGGGTTATAAAAATGTGCAAATGACTTGTTTATTTTTGTAAACAATTAAAATAATTTGTAAAATTTTTTAAAAATTCAAATTAGCCTTATAAAAAAATTTTTTCCAGATTTTAGGGGTTGGGGACCCGCAAAAATTTTCAGAAGCACCCCTAAAATTTTTCGGAGTGCGTGGCGTCAGCCTTCATTAGAAAAAAATTTTTGTCGCCCCCCCCCCGGTCCGAAATCCTGGGACCGCCACTGCTACACACGTATTTCAGAGCGGTTCTGTCAGTGTATGCCATCTTTGCAGTCATCGATCCTCTAACAAAGAAAACGTCTTCAAAAATTCCAAAAAATCATTTTGAAGTTTCCTGTATTCATTTCTACACGACGCACATAAAAAGAAGAATTTAGGAAAGTTTTTGAATTTTTTGATATTTTTTCGTTCCTCGCGAAACGCTACTCAGACTTTCGTTGCGTACCAGCGGCGTACCTAAATGGCTTTGCGTACCAGCGGAGTGCGATTAACGTACCAACGGCGTTCCTTAATGCGCCCTACCAGCGGCGTACCGTCTTTTGGCGAGCGGCGTTCCATCAACCCAAGCAAGCGAGCGGCGTCCCATCACATTACCCCACGCTGTAAGCGTAAGCCGTACCCGTATGGGATACGACGCAGTGGTTGGGCCGCCTCAGCATTTTAGTGGTTAGCTAACACTTCTCGGCACTTGACAAAGGAATAAGATTGAGTTGTTGTTCCCATTAAGTGACCTGATAACAACTCAGCTGGGTGTTGCAGGGGTGGTCCACAATCCCTGATTTCGATTCAATGAAGTCCATCGATCGAAATAGCAGGAAATTTTGCGCTGATTTCGGCTTCATAAAATATGACGATATAGCAATTTTCAAACCAACTAATGCTACAATTAGTACGTAATCAAAAATTGGGTGAACATGCGGTTTGAAGGCGTACCCTCTTGGCGTACCAGCGGCGTACATTCTCCTGCCAGCGGAGTTCCACAGCGTACCAGCGGCGTGCGACTGCCCTACCAGCGGCGTTTGCATGCTGCGCTCAGAGGACAGTCGAACGCCGCTGGTACGCAACGAAAGTCGGAGTAGAGGCACCGGAGTTCCTCCATGTAAGAGAAAATGCCAAGATACGATCTAAAAAATTTCTAGAAGACGAAAAGCACAAATATATGCAGAGAAAAGAATCAGACAAAAATTGAAAATCGGAGTGTTTTTACAAAACTGCCGCAAAATTGTTGGTCATTAGTGCACTTGCGGCATTAATCATGCTGGTGGGTAGACCCTGCTATGTCGTAAGCGTGTGGCAAATCTGGGGTTTTCAGAAAGCTTTTAGAATTTCATAGAAAAATTGGAAAAAAGTGTAACAGAAATTATCCGACAACCTAATAGTAATATCGTATTATGATGAAATTGCTGTATCTCGCTCCACAGAAATGCTAGTAAAAAAGACAATCTGTGTCCTTTTCTCGTATCAACAGTTGGTGCACAAAGCTTTACCGTGCCATAAAAGTCTTGCACCGCCGACACATAAAAGCCAAGCCATTGAGGGTTCGGGTGGCGCAAGCCTCATAGACCATTATTTTGAAAAGTGACTGCCCCACGATCCTTCAAGAAAGTTCTTTGATATTCAAATAATCCTTGATTTTTGGAAAAAAACAACGACTGCCCTATGTGCCGCTCACAGACAGCTTATTTATTTATTTGTTAGTCTAAATTTATGTGCAATCTCCATTTCTTACAACTCCACCTTAATCTCTTCCCATCATCACGTCGGAAACCCCGTTCAAATCAACTGCATTTCTCTGCAGTTTTCTACACCGTACCTCAGCTACTTTCAAGCTCGAGGACGAATTTATTCAAAGCCATGATATTCTACGGAAAGGTCGCGGCTGCTCGCAGTCCACTGGATCCGTATTCTTGAATCTACTATGTAACTTCAATATGCTTACTTGTAAAGGATGGATGCCCTGGTATCTATAGGTCATAGCCAATGATTATTGAATGTTGATCTCGACCATGTATCTTGTACCGTGGCGGCTATAAATAAGGCGCCCGGCCGTTGTTTTAGTTGTTGTATTTGTCTGTCATCTAGTCTTCTAATAAATCCTGATAATAGGAGTCTTGTCGTCGGTGTCGGTGCTACGAGGAGTGCGGTCGGTTCAAATCGAGGAGCCAAGCCGAGGAGACGTGGACGCGCCGATCGTGTGGAGGATCGTTCTTCAATAAAGGAATTACATCATACCCCTGGACACCACGCCGAGCCCCCGCAATAGCGCCTAGCGTAGGCCAACTATTGCCTGACAAAGAAGGGAGATCCAGTCTCTTCTTCTTGACATACTACTTCAATTTGTATGTTCTCGCCGTATATTACGTGCATACACCAACGCATGTTACCCGGAAGAACATCAACCACGCTAATACCGACTAATCTGAAACGTCAACCATATCATAAGCGCTAGGACGAGCTTTTCGAAGAAATGGAGATGTCGGGTCTATGAGAGCTTTGGGCGAGCTGTAAAGCCCCGCCGGATGACAGTAACCCCCGATGACCGCTATCCAGCAGATATACTAGTGCAGTTCACGGCATAGATGGTTTACCAAGCAACCTGGATATCGTTTGTGGGAGAAAAAGCAAAGGGGATATCGTTTTTCCGGAGTAGCATACCGCTGCCTTTCGATATGCGATCTGCTGCCGCCGGCACGATACCGGTATCCCGGCGGTATGCTCTACCAAATAAACAAAGGGCTTGTTTACAACGAAGTGAAAAAAATGACACCAAAATTGGTGTGTAGACGGGCAATGAGGAGTTTAAACTATGTGTAAAAAGTTATGAAAAAATTATGTGAGCTGAAGGCGTGCTCAACTTTTTTCGGAGTTAGATGGCTTTCAAGCCACCTGGGAAGCCACCTGAGGTGGCTTGACAAAGAAAAAATCATATTTTCCCTCCCTCACATAATTTTTTCACCCTCTTCACATGATTTTCATCTACATCCCAAGCCCTACAAATTGATTCCTGACCGCATGAAACCCCCTCCTCGCTTAGTTACAACCTCTTGAAAATTTTGAATGGCGGCGGCAACGCTGCTCCAGTTGCGTAGTGCTGCGCGCTAGGTACATTATGCCGCCAATCCGGAGAATACCAATATCATCGCGTTTGTTTGATGCTTATTTGGCGTTTTTTTGTTTTGTATTGTTTCGTTCCTTTCCATGTGTTCTTTCTTATGATATCTCATGGCGGATGTCGTACTTTTATAGCGAAATCAAAGGGAACTTTGTTTTGTGCAATTTCGAGGAGCCACGTCGTGCCGAGCCCTGTACTAGTGTTATGTACTACCACGCTACACATCAAGTGAAGGACCTGCAGACCTTCATCCAAATATTTGGATTAAATGCGGATAACGTAGATGTCAAAATTTCTAACTTAACGTCTCGAAAAACTCTGCTTTGAGAAGATATGAAGCGATCGACTTTGCTTGAAAAGTGAAGAACAGATCTTGTAGAACAGGATTGGCTTTTTGAACGGTACAAATACCTGGCCGTTAACTGACCATTTTGTCAGATAACGACCGCACAAGTGACGATCTAAAATAATGTGATCTTCCCTAAAATTAGAAAAAACTAGCAATTTTGCAATCAGCATGCCCACTCACCTCCTCTTCCCAGCCCCGTAGGTGAGACTATGCAAAAAAATCGATAAAATCTATTATATTAGGTCGTTCCGAAAGTTCTTTCCGTTTTTTCAACCTATCATAAAAACACGTGGAACGAAGATAGGGAAACGCTTCAGGCAATGTCCGATGTCTTATTCTTTTCAACTGCCATATTCCTGTACTGCTCGCTCTTTTGTTCAGTGAGATAATGGCCGCAATTTCGGACCCATGCTTTTACCATGTCCAACTTTGGCAATTTTTCACTATTTTCTTTTTTGACTTTTGGAAAAGCTTTGATAGCAGTCGGATAGTGTAAACAAAGTGCAATTCTATGCAATTTTCCGGCATCTATAGCTAGCCTTGAAAAATTTTTAGACTCATTTTTCTGATGCTATCAAATTCCACTTTTGGGGATGCCAAAAGCCATAGAACATGACATGACGCACAACTAAGGCGTCATTCGATGCAGCTTTTTCTCCTCTTTTTGATGAGTGTTTTTTCTTCCCGGCTTGTGGGGATTTTGGCGATAAAATTTCCATAAATCTTGATTTTGAACCCGACTCATGATGTACACGTGAAATGCGAAATCTTATATTTCGAAGCGGTAAACGCTCAGTGACTTTGTAAAAATAGTGCACAATCATAAACTCGAAATCCGAAGATTTGTTAGTGTTTGAAGCGTTTGTGTATTTTGCGGCTTCGCAAAAATGAAAACTGGAAAAGTTATTTTAAAAATTACTGAGAAGCCAGTCGATACTGCCAAAAAATTACATTGCATTGCACTTTGTTTACTCTATCTGAGTGCTATCAAAGCTTTTTGTAAAAATAGTGCACAATCATAAACGACTTCTAAAGTTTCGAAATCCGAGGAATTGTTAATGTTTAAAGCGTTTATGTGTTTTGTGATTTCGAAAAGTGAAGACTTTTGGAAAAATCATCTTACAAAATACTGAAAAGCCAGCTTAAATTGCCAAAAAATTGCATTGCATTGCACTTTGTTTACACTACCTGATCGCTATCAGAGGTCATCCAAAAGTTGAAGAGGAAGATTGTGAAAAATTGCCAAACTTGAACACAGTAAAAACCATGGGTTCGAAATTTCGGCGATTATCTGAGTGTACGCAAGAGTAATCGGCATAGGAACATGACAGTTAGAAAGAAGAAGAAAAGTTGCGTCGGGTAGTGCTTTAAGCGTTTCCCCATCTTTGTTTCACGTATTCTTATGATAGGTTGAAAAAACGGAAAAATTCTTCGGAACGACCTAATATATCGCAATGACAAGGAATAGCCTGCGATTGCCCCGACCTGAATAGTATGTGCCCGAAGTTTAGTCGGGATCGGTCCAGAAATATACATTCTTATATAGAGCATACGTACAGACAGACAGACGATAAGCAGACATTCAGATTTATTATACACAGATCAAAAGAAAATTGCGCCGCACAACTCGTCTGCATTTTCTATATTTTCTAGTATGCCCAAATCTATGGGAACCCACCAAGTACATAAAAGGGTAAATGCAATTAGGAGCATACGTACAGACAGACAGACGACACCAGAGTTTACGATGTCGCGACTTTCATTGTTTGCGGTATATTTACTTCGAAATTTTGTCAGAATCAATTAACAAAAGTTTTATTTAACTTTGCTGCATCGGACTCAAGGTGAGTAAGTTAATATTATTCTGAAGATAAGATGTAGTTTTAATAAGAAGAGTTTTTTTCATTTTTGTGTCTTTCACTATCACATTGCAGACGGGGCCTGTGAGAACGGGCTTGGAGATGACGAAGCTCAGGCAGTGCTCAAGCTGATCAATGAAGCACGTTCAAGTCTGGCCAAAGGAGAACTCGAGGGAAACGGAGATTATTTCACGGCAGCTAAGAACATGAACAAACTGGTCTATTTAAAAGCAGATTTTTCCAATTTCCTTTTTAAACAGACATTTAGCAATAAGTAGGAAAAGTGTTTGCAGGCTACACTGTTGAGAAAAGCGTTTGTACTAAATGCATTTTGACTTTCAGGCTTGGAGCTGCGAACTTGAGTCACATGCAGCGAAACTGATTGGTTTTTGCAATATGCCGCTTCCTTCTGATATCCCAGCTATCGCAGATGGTCTCGGCTGGAGTCACGTGTGGTAGTACCTATTCCTTTAGATACTGTCTCTGCTAAAAAAAATATTCGGCACCGCTTCTTATCTCTGTGTCCTCCAGTTTTTCTACAAAAGCAATAATCCTCTCATTACCGCGTTTGCTTGATTAAATCATCAAAAAGCTTATGGAAGAGATATCTATTACTAATAGGGCGTGACTACTTGGTCACAGTGGCAGTACGGAATATGATGCAATTAAAATATATTTTGTACTAAAATTTTTGGAGAGGAAATTGCACTTTTTCTTGCAAGCGTAAATAAAGTGTGGCTCACTGTAAGTGCCTATATCACTTAAGGATAGAAATGACGTCTTCAGTGTCTCAAATCTCAGCCCCAAAGGATTAACGTAGCAAATAATTTGAGCATGTAGTTTCGCAAAAATAATTTTTTCTTGCCAGTGTACACTGTTTGAGCTCGTTTTTTGATGTTATTCAAAATAATATTTACCAGGATTAGAATAGTATAGCAAAACAGAATTACAATGATTGTATTCAACAATTTTCACTGCTTAATCGCCATGGCGCAGCATGTTCTCCTGACCAATATGTGGTCAGGGGAACATGCTGCGCCATGGCGATTAAGCAGTGAAAATTGTCCAATATGTCCATAGATCACGAGTACCTCATGAGTTGAATATTGTGTTACCAATTTCTAAAAGAGTACTAGTAATGATTTTCGCCTCTAAATGCGATAAGAAGAGACTTCTGAATGAGTGTCTGCTTTAATAACGCATTCGTGCAATACATTCATTGGACATGATTTATTGAGGTAGACAAAACTGGGAACTATTAAATCTTTGATTTATGTTATTGTGAATAGATGAAGGCGACGCAATAAAGGAAGCGTATGCATATTCATGTGTTTATGTCTGTTTATGTGTTTATGTCAGCGCAAGAAAATGAAACAAACCTAAAATGTTTCGAAAAGCTAAAACATAGGGTGTTTGCTATCGCAAAGAATTGGTCATCTTTACACTATGTAAGTAATCTCACAAATGTTATTCAGGGAAGATCACGAACCGGGAGACCCTGCTATAGAAATTGTGGACATGGTTCAGTCGATACTTAATCTTAAATTAATTACGGATCCTAGGGGTCTGAGCAATTACTCAGACAATGGTGCACCATCCTTTCCTAACGTGAGTCTTCCATTAAAAATTTAGTGAACTAAATGGCATCTGACTCGACCTAAATGTCTGAAAAGATGGAGGAAAGAGTTGAGGAACTTACGCCGTGTCTAATGTCAATGCAGACTGAACATCGAGGGCCTTCTTAGAGTCATTCGGCTTGAAATTCAGAAAGTCTCATATTCTGCACTACAGCCTATAAAGTGGATGTAGTCCTTAGCTTACCTCCAACCTCCAAACATCGCTCTACCTCATGTTTGTTCCAACTGCAGCAGCATAGCGCGAATATTAGTGATTTGGGAAAACGGGCAAGAAAATGCTGCGTGTAGTGTTCATAACGTAAGCAACTCAAAATGTAAATTTCTCGCCAATGTCGAAACTTCCTTTAATTGCACATATACGACATCTTACAAGGGAACCTTGTTTAATCGAAGTGGATTTTTTAAATGAAATGTATACCTATTGGAGAGCATAAAATACTGATTTCAAATCTGCATTTCTTATCTGCGGAAAGTTCGTGGACGAGAAGTTATGAGAGTTTATTAAATTACATGTGCAAATAGGATAAAAATTGTCGCAAAATTCTTTCTAGAGCTTTAATGGAGCAGTAATGATTACCAAAGCGCTTTATTCAATAGATACTTTTATATAAAAACAAAGATCACACTTGGTTGCCTCATTTGAGAACTAGGGAGGTTTTAGCAACACATTTTATCCTAAAAGAACTTTTCTTTATTACTTCAATAAACTCCCATAACTTCTCGTCCATCAATGTTCCGCAGATAAAGAAGACAGATTTGGAATCAGCATTTTATGTTCTCCAATATGGTGTGCATCTCACCTGAAAAGGCCACTTCGCCTAAACAAGGTTCCGTTGTTAGCTTTGTTTATATTACTGGAGATATATATATATATATATATTTAGTTGATGCAAGCTGCAGCTACGAAATTGGGCTGCACAATCCAGCATTGTCCACCATTATATGATGACTATGATGAGTCTGCCAGTGTATTATGTCTAACGGACCGAACGTAAGCTATATACTCATACAAAGTAAAGTTTGCGAGCAAACTTTTTTATATCTCTTTGCCTACTTGATGAAGCAATCGGATTTATCACATTTGTCTCCACGTTTCAACTACGATAGAGAAAGTTAACCACCTTCTTACGACTTTACTGAACTTGGCGTTTCTCCATCCCACTGTAATGACTGGTAGCTTAGTAAGCCTGTTTTCAACATGATTAATACATTGTTCAAGAAAAAGCGCTTTTCAGCTTGTTCATGCAAAAAGAGAAAATAATGCGCTTGTTTGGCAACTCATATTTCCAGTAGTTGTGTCATATTTGGTTAGCTCAGAGATTTAGATTGACGGACGGCTCTGAAGTTTATACAGAAGGGAGTGCTGATGACTGCGAATGCTCAGGAGATCGTGTTTGTAATCCTGTCACTATGATGTGTGAGGTGCCTACCGCGACTTCTACTACAAGCACTACAATCACCACTACACCCACTGCGACCTCTACTACTATGGCTATAAAACCTTCTAGTAACGCAGTGTCACCTTTCTCTACAAGAGGTAAGTAGTAGACTTTTGCAGTTGTTTGAATAAGTCAGGAAACAAGTTAGTTGATGAGATTCGCCCTCTAATCTTCAGCAACATGATGTTGGAAAGCGATAGAGCGTACTTTGAAGACTAGCTTCGAAGTCTCAAGCCATAACTACAGCATGCCTTCAAAGAATGTAACAAACGATGATAGCCGATGACTCTTGTGTTTAAGTAGCAAATGCAGAAATTCAGAATTCAAGTTCATGTGTAGGACTAAATCCAACCTACATTTGCATTGAAAATTGAATCACATTGCCCTTCATCTCGACTAGCTGGCATACCCGGCTTCACCCGGCCCTGTCAACGCCATGATAAATGTTACCATCTTGTTCGTGTGCAACAATCCCCTTCCCAACCAACTTTTACATGCCGGTTCCGTATTCTCACCATGTTAAGCAGTCAACATGCTAACTTACCCTCTGTGCCAAACTTCAGCCTGGTAGCTCAAACGTTGCGAAAATCGATGAGAAGCGGTGAAATTGAAATTGATCGATGATGAAAGGTAGCCTACCCGAATCGGTTCGGAAATAAGGTCTTCTATTTGAAACATACGTAAACACAGACATACAAATAGACGAACAGACACACAAACAGACCTTCAGCTATATACAGGGTGTCCCAAAAAAATGTGCCTACTGTTTGTTTGTCGGGAAGCTTCGGAAAGCTTTAGGTACCATTTTGTAGAGCGAGGTTAAACTTAGATTTACAGCATGGAGCGAGTCACCGATCGCTCTTTGTTACTGTAGGATTACGGTAAGAACTTCCAGCATATGGGACCATTGTTAAAAATACCAGCTAACAAAATTCTGTCAAAAAATCTGAAAAATCGTGTACTAGAGTTTTCGCGCATGCTGATTCCACCTAACAACTTTTTACGAGTGTTTTCAGCTTTTTTGACAGTGTAACTACATTTTTGACAAACGCTGAGAATTGAGTTATTACGATTTACCGGGGATAACTTAGGAAAGAAGCATCACAGTAAAGTGGGAATTTCAAATTCGAAATTAGCTGCTCCCATTACCGTAGTATAAGAGGTTTTGGTCTTGTTTGATTTTGTTCCAACGCAGAATATGGCCTCCAATGGCCTAAAAACCTTGTCGAAGTTCGTACCGTAATCCTACAGTAATGAAGAGCCTTGGGTGATTCTGTCCATACTATTAGGTTGTCCGGAAATTAATGCCCGTTTTGCATTTCAACCGCAATAAGTCATACACTCTTCATTTCTAGATATATTGCAAAGTACCATTCAATAGAGCAAAGTAAGCTCTACAAGTTGGCCATCTTGCTTTTGCAATAGCTCTCATCCATCTCGAGTTTCGAGCCAAAAACTAAAAAGACTCAGCAGTCCGAAAAATCGAAAAAAATCGTAACTCAGTTCATAAAAAACCTACAAAAATTCTAACTTGTTCACACAAACACTATCCACATAAGACATCAATATACGCCGTTGCCGTATTTTTTTCTCTGTTAGAAACCAAGAAAACGGAAATTTTCATGCATTTGCCAAAGTGATGCTGTGCCGTCCCCACATAGGTAGTTGTATACCACAAGCCTGTAGAAGTACAATTGTAAATTTCCAGCTCCCTACAAGCTTTAGTTCTCGAGAAATTTGAATTTTAGCTTGGACCACCTAACTAGGGAAAGCTATATTCGGTTTTTCTCGAGAACTAAAGCTTGTAGGGAGCTGGAAATTTACAATTGTACTTCTACAGGCTTGTGGTATGCAACTACCTATGTGGGGACGGCACAGCATCACTTTGGCAAATGCTTAAAAATTTCCGTTTTCTTGGTTTCTAACAGAGAAAAAAATACGGCAACGGCGTATATTGATGTCTTATGTGGATAGTGTTTGTGTGAACAAGTTAGAATTTTTGTAGGTTTTTTATGAACTGAGTTACGATTTTTTTCGATTTTTCGGACTGCTGAGTCATTTTAGTTTTCGGCTCGAAACTCGAGATGGATGAGAGCTGTTGCAAAAGCAAGATGGCCATCTTGTAGAGCTTGCTTTGCTCTATCGAATGATACCTTGCAACCTATTTAGTGGTGAGAAGTGTATGACTTAGTGCGGTTGAAATTTAAAACGGGCATTAATTTCCGAACAACCTAATATATGCCGTTCAACCTCGCTCTACAAAATGGTACCTAAAGCTTCTCCAAACACTTCATTACAAGAGAGTTATTAACAATCAAACAGTAGGCACATTTTTTTGGGACACCCTGTATAAGACTAGCGACCTGTAGGGTCGCTAGCCAGCAGGTGGAGCAAATTCATGGAAAAATGCTATTATAGATTTAGAAATATCATTCTCCACTTCACCCTATGCATGCACAGTTGCTCTCAAAAGCGAGTTCTTTGGAAGTCTTCTCAAAATTCTTTCGGCAAAGGGTGATATTTCCTTAAAGTAGTGCAGTCTGCGCGAAGAATTTTTCACCGCATAATTGCTCTTTGAAGTGAGTTGTTCATTTTCTCAAGAATTTGCTCGAAAAATGGATGGAGCACTCCTAAGATAGTAAACGTTTTGCGTAATGCTGTGCACTCCCCTCCCACACCACAATTTTGGAGAGAAAAATGAATTTGCTAAGCAATTGCTCTTCAAAGCAAGTACTAGAGTTGAAGAAGCAAAAGAGTTTATCCATACAATGAGCATTTTCTGAAAAACGCGCTTTTTAGCTTTTTAAAGCTAACTCTAAATCTGATTTTTATATCATTGGTAATTAGTTAATACACGCATATCCTTGACAGGTTTTCGTGGACTCTTACCAGGTCCTCTCCGCAGCGCTCGCTCTCCTAATTGTCTCCTGCGGTTGCAGGCGACAAAATTTTGGCTTTTTGCAGCGCATCCGGCTTATCGATATTTTTTGGTTCCCACTTGAAGGCACTTTTCACGCAAATTTCAGGTAGTGAGATTTTGATGTTTTGTGATAGAGGGGAGCGTAAGTGAATAATCGCCAACGAAATCCTAAAAAAACTTATTTTCAGCTCTTAAATGCCCCAGTTATTACAGGATTTCAAAAGCCAAATTCACCATTGTTGTGCCGCTTACACACCAATATCTATTATATTTGATAATTAATCTCTGTGACTTTGAATGTGTTAGAGGTATGGCCCATAGGCTCTGCATCATCATGTCTTTCTGCGTATTCAAATGAACTTCATTGCTGCGATACTACTGACAATGAGCCTCTTCTTCCCGTCTTATATATTAGGTCGTCCCATAAGTCTTTTCATGTTCGAACCGTCAAATCATTATTTCTCAGGAACAGAGCCTGGCACAGATCGTCTGGAAGCAGGCTGGACTTCGTTTTTGAAGCAAAAAGCAAAGGAGATATCGTTTTTGACGAGTAGGGGAGCACCAAGAATAAGCGCCATTTAGTCGAACACAAGCTTTTCGGACGGGTTATCACACGATTGGCATGCTCTATCGTATATGGCGAAAAGTGCGCGCGATTTGAAAGCAAGGCTAAAACAAACAAATTGCTTGTTTGCAGCGTAAACACAAGCTTTTGACACCAAATTTGTACCATATAAGTAAAATATCATTTGAGGAAGGTCTATGTAAAAAGTTTTGAAAACTTATGTGAAGTTATACCTTTTCCAAAATTAGGTCGTCTCCAGACGGCCACCAGACGATCTGAGATCGTCTGGAGCATATATTAGGTTGATGCAAAAGTTCTTTCGCACCAAATTTAAAAATTCATAACTTGTTGAATTCTCAACGAATCTACTCTTTGCAAATGTACTTGAACTGTTCGTTAATGTTTACAAATGAAGGAGATAGAAGCTCAAAACCAAAATCACTCAAAATTTGAATTTTTTGTGTAGGTTCATAAGAAATCGGAAAATTCCAACAAAAATCGGGGCAGTCAGTATTGTAGGTTCTTTCGCAAGCTCTTTCTAACGGTGTAAAGTTTGCGCTGATTGAGCGTCTCTATGAAAAGTTATGATTTTTCTGAAAAATGCCAAAATAAATCAAATTCGCCTTTTTGTATTGCTTGCTCGAAAATCATAACCAGGGTCAAGCAAGGGGTGTGGCACACGATCGCTGGTTACGACCCCCCCCCCCTGATTGCTGTCTTAATAGACCCCTTCCCTGGATTATATACCTAAGATAGCATTACCTGAAGGCCCTGTCAAACATAATGGGCAACATATTCATAATGAGCATGTCAATTAACCCCTGTACACAAAGTTTGAGCGAATTCTGAAAATTCAAGATACTAGGCTACCTAAGTGAAATGGTCATATTCCAACATGGTTGACTTTGTTTCAAACGTGAATTAGCTATCCGTTTTCGCACTTAAGACAAAGCACTTCTCCTTCTTTGTCCATATCAGAAATCCCGCCTCAAAAGACCTCCAGACTGTGGAATTGGAAGCCAACCAAAATCTAATCTTTCTCATTTTTCGCTTTTAATGGCTGTGCTTTCACCAAATATTACTCAAAGCTAAGAAGACGAATCAGGCTTAAAACATTTCTATGAAATCTACGAGGTTTAGGCTATCGATTCATATAAATACTATTGTTCGCTAAAAAGGTTTTTTTGATATAGTTAATGGGGTGTGGCACACCCCCTTAAAAGCTGTGGCAGCTGCAGCTTTCAAGAGGGCCGCCGCAGCTTTTAAGGGGGTGTGCCACACCCCATTAACTATATCAAAAAAATATTTTTAGCGGACAGTATTTATATGAATCGATAGCCTAAACCTCGTAGATTCCATAAAGATGTTTTGATCCTGATTCGTCTTCTTAGCTTTGAGTAATATTTGGTGAAAGCACAGCCATTAAAAGCGAAAAATGGGAAAAATGAGATTTTGGTTGGCTTCCAATTCCACAGTTTGAAGGTCTTTTGAGGCGGGATTTCTGATATGGACAAAGAAGGAGTAGTGCTTTGTCTTGAGTGCAAAAACGCTAATTCACCTTTGAAACAAAGTCAACCATGCTGGAATATGACCATTTCACTTAGGTAGCCTAGTATCTTGAATCTTCAGAATTCGCTCAAACTTTGTCTACAGGGGTTGATTGACATGCTGATTATGCATATACTCGTTAAGCTTCCTACTCTTTATTAAGCTAAGGTAGTCAATATCTCATGCGTTTTTATTTCGCATGGTGGGGTCACCTAAACCCTAACGAATATCACTATTATCAGATTACCCAACTACGACCCCCTCCCCTTTTAACTCCTCAATACGACCCCCAGGTGTGGCGTGCCACACCTCACGCTTAACCCTGATCATAACTTTACATAGAAACACTCAATCGGCGCAAACTTTGCACTGTTAGAAAGAGCTGGTGAAAGAACCTACAATACCGACTGCTCCGATTTTTGGTACAAGTTTCCGATTTTATATGACCCTTCGCGAAAAATTCAATTTCTGAGTGATTTTGGTTTTGAGCTTCTATCTCCTTTTGTAAACATTAACGAACAGTTCAAGTACATTTGCAAAGAGTATGAGTTCCTCTCTTAAGCAAAATTTAGACCTTGCAGATTTGTTAAGAATTCAACAAGTTACGAATTTTTGAATTTGGTGCGAAAGAACTTTTGCATCAACCTAATATTTCCGTTACTTCACATAAGTTTTGGTTTTTTCAGCATGGATGGATTCCCTGGTCTAAAATCTATCTTACAGCATAAAAACATTTTCATATAGTTGCCTTTTTATTGTTTTTTGACTCGTTTTCTTTATGAACTGCTTTGTTAGATATCGCGCTCTGATGCCAAATTCTTGCGCATCCGCAGAATTCAACGCCACTTTGTATTTTCACTCTTATTTCAGGGTTTTCTTTACAAACTGGTGAATCTTTCCTATTTTCATCTTCCACCAACTCGATAAGTTTCTTACAAGGGTCAAAGGGGACTTCGTAAATTTTTCGAAAGTCAGGGGGAACTTCGTTTCCAGAAGCTCTAGAAACCGACTCGTGCCGGGCCCTGCTCAGGAACTAGGGCATCTACAAGGTTGAAAATTTGTGACAGTATTTCTGAGTGACTAAGCTATATAACCACATATTTGCGAGCAACACGGAACCGCTACAGGCAAAGTTTTAAAATTTAGCTCATTATATTTTTCATGATTTCTGGCCATCGGAAAAATGCGGCAAGTGCATGTATAATTATCCGATGAGGAGAGTATATGCGTGAGCAAGTAGGAAATCTGCAGAGTTGCTTTGACTTGAGATATGACAATTTTCGTTTTTTCAGGAATTTGGAAAAAATTTTATTTTGGCTTGCAAGGTATGCGGAGAAAGCTTTGTGCGAATTTTTGAATGCCATCTTGTAGAGCTTGCTTTAATATGTCTAATGATGCCCCGCATCTTATCAGAAACACAAGAAGAGCTGACTTATGATAATGAAAAGCCAGATATGAAAAGACTTATGGGACAACCTAATATTTTAGTGCTGCAAACCCATATTTAACCACTAAAATTCCTTTTACAGAAGCACAATCGAATATAATACAGTCCACTAGTCCACAATCCTCTACAAGTTCGCCATGTGCTACTGCATCTACGAAAAGGACAAAATCAACAATGCAGTGCATCACAACGCCACGTTGTGCCACCTATCCTCCGCAGGCAAAGTCAAGGAAAGCGAGAGCTGCAAATTTTGGAGAGGTACCGTAATTTGTGTGGTTACGGTAAATATCATTCTCCAAATCTGTTTTCTTTTCAGACATTTTCTGGAAAACTAAAAAGGCACATGTCACAGAAGATGATGAAAAAGATAGACACCGTTGGTGGGTTCGTGAATGCGCATAAAAAGAAGCCGATAAGTTAAGAAGTCATTGGCTGTAAATTAATTCTATATTTAATATTTTCTTTCTTTCCAAACGTGTCGTGTTGGAAAGTTTTATTTGCTGCTTTTACATGAGTAAAAGTGGAGTGAAATTGCAATAAAAGCATATTTGCATTTTTGTCATACATGTAATTTCTTTTGAAAGATCAATTTACCGCTGAGCCGCAGAATGACACTACAAGCGAAGTATCAGTTCAAGATGATATTTGCGCTGGAAAAAAGTTATTGAGCATTACAACAGCTGTTGAATTCGTCGATGTCCCCAAGAAAAACGAAAATCTGTGGTTGTTAGTGCTTTCGTGGTGATATAAAAGTGAAAGAGTGAAAGCCATTACAGGAAGATCCAACATCGTTTGCAAAATTGAAGGATAACTTTATCAAAAAAGTTTTACAGCTTCAGTGAAAGTAAGCCCCAAAAGTTTCTTCGAGTCTGGCATTCGCTTTTTTTACGTCCGTCTCTTTTGACATTGCCTGCGTTAATCTCCTTAATTTTTCGGACAAGAATTCGAAAGAAAGAAAATAACAAATAACGAAAAGCTAGAACCGCTGAAGCATAAAAAAAAACACTCTTTGCGCCTTCCTACCAGATTAACGAAGAGCAAAATGGTGACAATATTATAGTTTATAGTGGAAAAGAAAAATGTGTGAAAAGGCTGATCAAAAAAGCAAGATTAGAGTAATGAAGATTCTTCAACTAAGAATTTCTGTCGCAGTACTTGCGCAGACCGACTGAAGTACGAGCCAAGGACAACCAAGTGACGAAGTCCTAATGAAAAATTTGAACAATCTGGAAAATCAACGAACATAACGTCTCGTTCGGTTTGCAATAATTGGTGAGCTGAGAAGGTCACAAAAATTAACAGCACAATGTCTTTACTTAACAAAGTTTAGTTTCAACAAATGCGATGATGTTTTTTGGTTGTCAAGTGGTTTGCTTAATTGGATAGCCTGCATTACACATATCTAATGCATATCGGTCGAAGGATGCTACACGTTTGAGGAGTAGCTAGCTATATGTACTCCTTGAGGATTATGGCATTTCTTTAAAGGCGATGAGCTCCACTCCTGGAATTCTTTCCAAGAACAAGTAGAATTACGTTCCTCACCGTATAAAAATGCATTTTTTAAGGATCTATGTCTTGACGCACCATCCTACCAACCATGGTATGCTAGCGCTTAAAGGCACAGTCCCGGCAAATTCTGAATAGAGAGAATTTCGGCTTACCTGGGCTTATCCGACCCGCCGATTTTGACTGTCCAGCTCACAAAGCGCGAACATGTTAGAAATGGGCTTAGGTTGAGTTCATATTCATTCCGAAGTTGCGAAACAGTTCCAGTACAGTGCGAGAACTGTATTGGAGCTGTTCCGGAAGGGAGACGGCCCTTCTGAACCCACCGTCCCCTACAGCAATTTAGAACTAGGACGCGCGCGCATGCACTGCGATGACTGCGGACGAGTGCTCCGCGAAGGGCTCGTATTTTCGAAAATCACAAACTCCTTTCGTGCGGTTCTTGCATTATGGAATGCAAGGCAATCACGCTGATTTCAACCAAACACAGCTACCATCCTCTAAATGTTTGGTATTCTGAGCCCTATTTCTCAGCAGGTATGTTTATGATTTATGGGACATTTTCGAAGTCTTTTCATTTCCATATCCACAAAAAACTTCTCATGAATCTCTTTTGAATTCTTTCGAATGTTTTTTTGCTTTTTTTCCACTTATGTGTGTGTGCGATCCTTATAACGTCGTGCATTGTCACATCATACTGCTAATGTGAGCTGCTTGATGTTATTGAGGAAAGCCCACGTAATCGAAGTTTGTGTTACAACTCTTTATATAGGCCAATTATAATTCAAATTGGTGATCTATGCTAATTCTCAAATGCGTATTTCCTTCTGACATTTCAGTGCCTCTCTGTAGCTTTCCAAGAAAATTATTTCCGTAAAATTCTCATTCCTAGCAGAATTTATGAACGTGCATTTGGAATTTTTACGCTATAAAAAGCATGATGCGTGCAGCAAAGAAAAGGTCGCTACCAAAATCAATCCATGTAGATCACGCTACCAAATGAAGGTGATGCATTTTTATTTGATTGCGTTTTTGATATGGACGGTGTAAAAAAACTCCATACTCATCATAAAAAACGTATGCTTCCCTACTGGCATGCATGTAGTGCACATTTCAATTGAATGTGACTAGATGGTGCTGCAAGGAGGCAGACGTAGGAAAGTAGAGCATGCAATCGAACTAAAAAAAACAGTAAAATAAATCGAAAAAGACATTGAAAATGTCTCATAGGTCAAAAACATACCACTAGAAAGTGTCCGGAGATTTAAGTAGTGTGCAGTAGAGCGAATAACTTAAGTTATTGAATTCTAGGGAGTTTGGGGAATTTAGGAATTTTCTAGAGAGTTACCTTCAGAATCTCATTGTGGAGTAGGTCACCAGCGATGTGAAACTCGTCCGCCTCCGCAGCGCGTCTGCCCAGGTCAGCCGCTCGCTCCCGCGAGCTAGCCAATCATGGAGTGACCTCTAGCGCTGACCTCTTATAGCCGTCGCGATTGGGGTGGTTCAGAAGGGCCTACACCCGGTGGCCTGTTCTCCAGCTACCGATTGTGCTGCGTCCAAGGTGAGTATTAGTTCTTTGGCTCTGGTAATGTCTTGGCTAATCTGCTCGGGTTTGTTTTGTTCCTGGCACTTGACGTCTGAGTGGGTAGACACTTATGACTTCGTCTTTCCAGGCTCCGAAGAAGGCGTAGATGGCCGCAACGTCGACGTCAGCCAATAAAAGTCATCATAACAATCTTGGTCAAGCTCAGCAATCTCACCGAAAAGTACCCACAACAATGCCAAGATGGAAGGAAAGCCGAACATTCACCATATGAACGTGTAATGTTAAGATATGATTTCGACCGACATCACATGAGCAGTGGAAACTGGCAGGTACTCAGAGGCTTAGAAGGTGCTGAATGAAGTTTTACTTGGAACTTACAAATGTGGATAATATTAATAAGAGACCCCGTGATGATTATAGAATTATTGTTGCAGATAAATCCGTAAGTCTTTATCTATGGAGTATGTACAATAAAAAAATTTGTTGCTCAATTGTGTCCATTGTGCCCAGAAGCACAATAAACATATACAGTGTAGCACAGTGATAAGAATAGTATAATTGATGTTAGGAGAAATTTCTAGGGCAGTAAAGTTGAAACTACGATATTGAACATTAAAGCAAGGTCAGCTTTCATTTAGTAAAACTTCAGTAACTTGCACAGCTCGCTCTCCAGTATAACTCTCGCATAATTGAGCCGAATCCAATTTTCTGAACCTAGATTCGGACTCTGGCCTTTGAAAGCTATACAACAATATATAATTTGTGAGGTTCAATATTTTTGCCAGGTGAGGTAGTTTCCACAGGTCCAACGGTAACCCCCCCCCCCCTCCACGTCAGAGCCCCATATCTCCACAGTGGGGCATTTCATGATTTAATTTTTTGATCTTCAAGAGGGAGGCATTTAGTATTACCTATACCCTCGCAAAGAGATTTCAGGGGACTAACTCAAATTCAAAATTCACCTGTGCTTTCCAAGCGCCTTTTATTCCTTGCTGTAACTCTTCTTCAGTACATCCGATCTCTCTGCGAGGGTATAGGTAAGACTCAATAAGCTTCCCTCTGTAAGATGTAAAAAACTGAAACATGAAATGTCCCCGTCGCCGAGATATGAAGCTGCAAAAAACCCATCAAAAATCGATTTTCTAAATATAACTTTTGTATAAGTAAATAAATCAAAACGAAAATAGTATAGGTGGATTCGTCTCCTCAAGAGCTTTCGAATGTTATATAACATGGGGGGTTTGATGCTTCCGGGTTGTGGGAAGGGTGGGTGATCGGCCCAGTTATGCGTGCTCACCCCCCCCCCCCCCCTTCGCCTCTCCAATTAAGGTGGCGGGGGTGAGCACCCTGAACTGAGGCTGCTCACCCACCCTCGCAGGGCTTAAAAACATAGGAGCCCCACATGTTATATATCAGTCGAGAGCTCTTGATGAGTAGAAACTACGTATACTCTTTCCACTCAAATTCGTTCACACACAAGTTATTTGCGAAAAATCGATTTTTGGAATGATTTCTGCTCTATTTGCGACTTTATAATTCTAAGAGGAATTCCTTTTAGGAACTACTTTCTTTGTATGTGATAGAGGAAAGGTTCCTCACTAACACCTATATTCTCGCAAGATGACATTCTGCAACTTATAGGCTGCTGCATAACGAAGGCGCAATATCTTTGAGCGCAAACGCGGCTTTATTAGCCGCAGGGCGCATGAGGCGCGGGATTTACAACGGTGAGGATACGCGCGCCCCGCGTTCGCGCCCGCTCAACTAATACTGCTTCTGCGCCTTCGCCATGCAGCAGCCTTAACTCAAGTTATACTAATTCAAAAACTGACTTTCCTTAAATATGGCCAACTTTGTAAGTTCAACTGTACTGCCCTAGAAATTTCTCCTGACATCATTTATACTATTTTTATCATTGTTCTGGACTCTATATGTTTATTATGCTTTAAGCGAACACAACTGAACAACAAATTCTTATATTGAACTGCGTAAATAGCGACATAGCAATTTATTTGCAAAAATAATTCATGATCAATGCAAGGTCTCTTATTAACATCATTCACACCAATATTTTCCAGGTAAATCTGTCCATCAGCGGCTTTCAAGCCTCTAAACATCTGCCATTGTCAGCTGCCCATGTTGTTGTCGGTCGAAACCATTTTTATAAGATTCCGCGTTCGATCCTTTCTAAAAATGCATTTTTTTCTTTATTTTTGTAATTTCGTGTGCAGTAATTCCTCACCTTGAAAAGAAATTTTTTCGTCCGTTCCAGGTGAGGGGAGGGGGGAGAGGGAGGGGTGACCCGACCTCCAAAGTGAAGGGTGGGTGAGCTTTTGCTCTTTTGAGCCTCACCCCATCGCACCTATGTTTCTGAGGAAGTTGTGCTCCTGAAAAAACACACCTAAGAGAAAATACACGTCATCTATGCTGTTTTTACCATGTCAGTCTTCTGCAATCGTAGAAGAACTCGCACAGACTCAATAATCAGAAACTCGCCAATGAAGGGTTGTTCCTCTCCAAAATATGTCCCTTTGAGAATACAGAGGTGAGAATGAGGAGGTAAGTACTGTTCAGGTCGGTGTGCAAGGGAGGGGGAGAGGGAAGGGGCTCTCGCTCCACCCTGCTTTTCAATGGCAGACTGCGCAGTACAGTTGGAAGCATAGGGTATTACAGTTCGACCGACGTTCACGCGTTTACACGCGCCCTTTGAAAAAATTTGTTCCTGTTTTCGCGCTTTTTGAGATGGATTATCGGACTTGGCGGATAAGCTCAAATAAGCAAAAGAGCTATAGTTGATTCGTTGACCGCACGGACTGGACATCACTGCGGAGCACGCGTCGTGAGTTTTAATGCTTGCCCCAGTACAAATTCGCCATTGTAAAAGGCGTGCTCTCGCGACAATCCAGCCGCGCCGCACGTGGTCTGCAGCGTTTAAGCGTCCGTGCGGCAACAAATCGACGATAGATAGTGATTTCTTCTCGGACACCGCCTGCAACGCAATTTACGACGAGGCCAGATTCTCAGTCAGAGAATGAATGATATATCTTCGATGCCAGCGGAACACATAGACTACCTTTCGCTTCGTTTCACTGGGCTCCTCTATCAATTTATCGGTTTGTTTACGTACTTTAAAAACAAAAGCTTATTAATCATCAATCCTATTACTAGTAAACAATAAACTTGGTGTCCGCAAACAATATATTTGATGAATATGCTTTGATACGACTTGCTCTGTTATGTAGCCGCAAGGCAATAGTGAAGTATCATCGAGCTTGGCTGACTTAGATATTTGGAGCAGCTTTTTTCAGCAGTTCAGCTTTTTTATATGATAAGCCTTTTGCATTGGCTTTTGATATTTCAAGATTGTTTTCATTCTTTGTAGTAAATAAGTGTTCCGCAGGGTCTGATAACAAGATGTCCTAGTCTCAAGCCTGCAGAAATGTACGCAACTTCAACAGTTGTTCAAATTTTTTTGGGCATGGTTACAACTTCCAACTTTAAGCTCTTATAGTCTTTTCTGTGGTATGTACCATTTGATTCAACTGGCTTGGCATCGGCAAAGGCGGGGTTCGTGACCTAATTAAGGCTAGGTCATGATCAGAGAGCACTCACGCGAGAGAGACGCAGGTGCGTCGCGGGCGCGAGCGGCCTCAATTAGATCACAAAACCCCGCCCTAATGGTGCCAAGCCAGTTGAATCAAATGTTATACAGCTCTTAACGGAAACGTGACCAGTTTAAGAACATTTGCTTTCACTAGTGCTTGGTCAGAAACGATATGCGATAAATATCAATAAGAGACTCTTTGGTCCGCATCTTGTCGTTTTTGAGTGGATAGAAGCATTATTGAGCAGTGTTAGAAAAATAAACCTCTTGAGTGATTTGCAAAAACCGCTTAAAAAGAAGTTAAAGGAGGAACTAGCACCTAGGGCATACAATAATTTTGTATCTCTGTATTATTGTATCTCTGTATCTATTGTAGTCCTCGAACAACGTTTACAACGGCAGATGGAGAATGCCCAGGTGTAGCCGTTGCTTTCTGCGACTATATCGACTAATTAGACACCATCAAATGCCTCCTCTTTCCTTCACCCAAACAGTGTACTAAGAGGCATCATAATTTTCTCACTTTTGTTCTACTTATCTAGGCTTGCAGACATCAATCGGTGCTTGTCATGAATCAGGACAACCCTAGCTGCCTGATTGTCAATACTCTTTTATTTGCACAAATGTGTGACATACACATTCCTGAAAATTTGAGCTGTAGAGGTTTTTTTGGATATTGAAAAGCTGCTGATGTCGCATTAAGGCTGAGCAAGATTTCAAATTTATGTTGCTCTTTCAAATTCGGACCGACTCGCTAAAAAAATTTTTTTACTGAGAAATTTACCATATGGAAAGTGCAGAGCTATTTTTATGAGCTCATCTCCTCTCTCATCAAAAATATGGACAGAATGTTCAGGAATGACTACTTTTACAGGGTACATACATACCCTTTACATACATGTTCATAGGTTGCAACGATAGTGGGAGCAGAGGAGTAGAAAAAGAAAGGTTGTGTCACGAGATATTAGTGGAGTGCAGGTGAAGGCGTGACTGAAGATTTCGGCCAGAAGGTAGCAGCGATGATAGTCGTAATTTCTTAACCCATTGGCGAGTTCCCATTTCGAAACTTCACAAGCAGTAGTTTTCACTTGTGTACTTGAGTAGGTCGATTGCTTTGGTTTTTGTAACGTTGATGACTCAATGCAAGCGTTAGAGCACCCGCTTACTGTCTAAACATCATGCTTTTCAATGCAGTCTCGCATACTCAGTCTCCTTTGTCCGCTCTATCCAAGCTTTTTTGGTTCAGTAAACAAATTTTGTTTGTCTGGCTGTCGCCTCGTACTGTATTTAAAAATTCCGAGCTACCTAGCTAGCTACTCGCCTGGCTATTTGCACGATGGACCTCAGAAACTACATTTCGTCAGCTGTTCACGAAATTCTTTATGACAGAAAGGACAAAGCCAAATCAAATGAGCAGCACATTCAGGAGTCCAGAGGTAAACTTGATTTTTTCTTGAAGACGAATGAATGAAAGCACTATTTTAGGTGGCATCAATAATGGCAGTGGTTCTTGGCAAGGAACTGGAGCAGGAAACCAGCCGAATCAACAGCATGGACAATACGGATGGTCAATTGGTTACAACCCCTATCTCCCAAATCGTGCTGAGGGCTACACGCCTCTACCACCAAACGAAAGACAATCACCCTTACACCCTCCGGGACAACAATCATCTATATATCCTTCAGGACAGTTGAACCAACATATAGGAGCGGAGACTGCCTTCGGACAACAACCATCTATGTATCCTTCAGGACAGCTGAACCAAGATAGAGGAGTGCAGACTGCCTCGGGACAACAACCACCTATATATCCTTCAGGACAGTTGAATCAGAGTTTAGAAGGACAGACTACCTTTGTGACGAGTGATACACCATCAGTTCTGCCCATTCCGAATTTCAATCCTCAAGAGGACGCAGAAAAGTTGCACAACTTTTTCAGTACTTCCCTTAATTCAGAAGTGGTTGAATTTCTTTGCTCGCGCACCAACTGGCAGAGGCAAGAGATTGCGCAGGCTTTTCAGTCACTTTATGGAGAAGAGCTCACAAAGCACTTAATGTCCGATTTCAACGCCGACTTCAAGGACATCATTCTAGCATTGATGGAGCCTACGTCAGTTTACGATGCGAGGCAACTACATAAAGCGGTCAAAGGAATGAGCACAAATGAATCTGTCCTCATAGAATGCATGACGTATATGACATCGCGCAACAATCAGCAAATATCCGAAGTACGTAGAGTTTATAAGGAACTTTACAATGTGGATCCCACAAAAGATTTAACAGTAGGAAATCATGGCTTGCAAGATCATCTCGCATCACTTTGCGCTCATGGCAAGGCAGATAATTTTAGCAGTTTAGGCACTTCGAAGAGCTGCGATTTTTATCGCGCTAGAGAAGAAGTAGCGACCAGGAATCTGCATGATATCAATGTGCAAAGAACGGAAAATACTTACAATCAGAGGAGTGCTGTAACAGAAGAATCCCACAACGTCAGAGAGCATCATATCAATACCAGCAATTTCAGCAGTGAGACTCGTAATTATCAAGCCGAAACTTCCTACAGCAACGAGCACCATATCCGAACGGAAGCTGGTTTACAGTACGGTCACCCAAGTCAAATGTACAACCCCTACGAAACCCGTCCTTCTGTTACTGAAAAAACTTACGGAGATAATCGAAGCTCTGTCGAGACGGACGAGTCTCTCCTTAGCCACATCCTATCTGCTGGGAGCATGCAAGAGCTGCGGAAAATCTTTGATGGATACCAGAAAGAATCTATGCAAACAATCGAAAAAGCTATTGAGTCGCAGTTTTCTGGCTACATTCGTGACGGTCTTCTAGCTGCTGTCGGCGTGTCACGTAATAAACCAGCTTACTTTGCCAAACTTCTCTATGAAGCACTCAATAATCGTGATTCTAAAATCAATGACCTCATACGACTGATCGTAAGCCGAAGCGAGTACGATATGGTGGATATAAGGAAGCAGTTCCAGGAATTGTACAAAACTTCTTTGGAAGAAATGATCAAAGCTAAATGCTCAGGAATATGCAAAGATGTACTTGTTGCTCTTGTTAGAGGTAATTACATGATTTGATGAGGATTTCGCGCGTAGCGAGAACTATTTAATGTATGATTGCTGAGTACCATGACATTTGCTGTTGATTTATTCCGTACTTCTCCAACTTTAATTTACTTAGCATATTTGACATGGGGTTATCAATAAATTTTTCACTTATAGAATAAAGTACATACTTGCCAAATATTTTATGTGATCTAAGATCGACTTCCAAGAAAGTAAACATTGTTTTCCAATGCAGTTGTCACACAAGCATTCTCTTCTCCTCATGTGCACTCACAAGTCACACTCAAATACACACTGAGGTGAAAGTACAACACTAGGCAAACGCCAGTGGAAGTAAACCAGCTTGCAACTACAAATCACAGGATTTCTCTTTTTTCACTGCATATTCTTGGAGGAAGAACAAGGCAAATTTCTCAACTATTTGTTAGGATAAAAAACCAATAGGCAGTCTATGTATCTGTGAAGCCTGTAACTTGCAAAAATCATGAATCGGATACAGGGACCCTTTCTTGGATTGTACTCACAAGGGAAGTTCGCTTAGTCGAAGTGGCGATTCGGAAGGAGATCTATACCAGTGGATAGAGCTCAAAAAGCTGATCTCAGATATACCTTCTATATCTGCGATGCGTTGTCCTGGGAGAAGTTATGAGCTTTTCTAAAGCCAAATTTTCGTGCATTTTGAGTCCCAAAATCATGATAGTCGCTACACAAAAGTGTGCAAGCTTAAGCAAACCACCTAGTAAGCACTGTAGTTCTAATTCGAGTTCATCCGAACGTTTTCGAGTGTTTTCCGACCATGTTATGTATTCACAGGCCTTCATTTCCTTCCTAGATCACACTTCCATTATGTATACAAAAAAAGCCCATAACCTCCATCTAGAAAAGCGCGTCGCAGATATTGAAGATATATATGAGAACGTCGTTTTACGTTCTATCCACTGGTCGCTTCCAAAAAGTTTCCGACGCGACGCGTTTTTCTAAATGGAGGTTATGGGGCTTTTTTTTGTATACATAATGGAAGTGTGATCTAGAAATGAAATGACGACCTGCGGATGAACAACATGGTCGAAATACATTCGAAAGCGTTCGGATGAACTCGAATTAGAACTGAAATGCTTACAAGGTGGTTTGCTCAAGCTTACACACTTTTGTGTAGCGATTATCATGATTTTGCGTCTCAAAATGCACGAAAATTTGGATTTAGAAAAGCTCACAACTTTTTTCAGAGCAAAGCATCGCAGATATAAAACGTATATCTGAGATCAGCTTTTTGAGCTCTATCCACCGGTACAGATCTCCTTCCGAATCGCCACTTCGACTAAGCGAACTTCCCTTGTCAACTGAATAGAGGAAGAAGTTTTGAAACTCGGAAACGGATCCCTCTATTTCCGATAAATTATGAGCCTTGTCACCAGAATTCTTATGCCAGTATTCTCTTTTTGAATCAATGCATAAACTTTGAACATTAACTTTAAATATCGAATAACCCCTTTGAACCTCTAGCCATACTCATGACTTTGACCTCCTAACGTACACCTAACCATGCGGGGAGACGTTTTCATGCTGAGAAAGTGCGATACATGTGATCACCATATCGGGTAAACCCTTACAGACGAAGTTTAAGCAGAATCCGCGAAAAAATTTTGGGCCCGGATAGCCGAATAGCGCCAAGGCTTTTTAAGGTTGAAGTGGCAGTGAAGGGCGTATTTTCGCATCACATTAGGCATGTTTTCGTGATCTAGACTGTACAACGACTCATTCCAAAAAGACATTATTTAGTCACAAACCAGCAATGAGTTTCGTCCTTGTTTTTGCATGATTATGTTCAAAAGACCTGCGTAAAAGACGGCTGGTAGTACAAAAGCGAGGTGAGATGCACAGAAGTTTTCTACCAATTTAGCTCTGGAGCACTGTCAAGCCGCATTGTGGGGCGATGATGTCTAAATGCAGAATAGCCGGATCTAGGTTCCTAGCTGAGGCTCCAGTCTTCCTGATAAATTTGATAGTCAAACTTCGTAACTGATTATACTCTCGGGCAGGGGAGTAAACAAGATAGCTCATGAGCATAGCAGTAACCTATCCCTTTGCGTTAGCTGGTGGCACAACATGCAAGTGGGCTACTCCTCCATCGGAACCACATCAAGGAGTGTCATTTTGGGTGCTGTTTTAAGCTCTAAAAAAAGAAAACATTGTTCAAGACGTTTTTATTGGACAACGAAAAAAATTTTTTTAGTCACAACTTTTGATGACAGTGTTGAAAAAATTTAACTTTTCTCAATGGAAAAGTGCAATGATCATACTTTAAGCGCCACTATCCGCCCTTTAGCTGCTAGTTATTCTTGTTTGGCTACGCATCTTCCAGCCTCAATGCTGCTCAGGATATGGCATCGTCTAAAGGGAGAACCTCGATGAATGATGCAGCAATTTTCCAATTTCTTTCCGCTGGCTTGTACAACGACGGACCTCCCACAAGTCTGATGAAGAGTGCGTCTTCAGCAAACCTCGCGCAATTTTGAAGAATCACAATCGCTACTTGATCTAGCTTGTGCTAGATGGCTATACTCACGAGGATCTCAAGTGCATTGGCGCATAGCTTTTGGAAGTTGACGCAAATGCGACAAGTCTAACTTACGCAAAGCGCACTTGCGAAGAATTGTGAACATATGTAGCAATATTAATTCGCGCAACCGAAATCGTTCGAAACATGCCCGATGCATAACTGCTCAGCTTCAACAGACACTGCAGCAGAAGCTCCATGCTCATGTCATTCCGTGGTCCTGTGTGACCTTTCGGTAGTGTCAGACGTAGCCAATCAAATTTTAGGGTGTTCATGTTGACAGTCTTAGCTTCTGCTCCTGATCTTTTTAGCCCATCGTGATTGCTCGTATATAACGAGTTCGTTTTCACACCCGGGTTGTCACTAAGGTCTGGCACAAGCCACCATCTTCTCTAAAAACAAAATCCTATTTCAATTTAGGCTCACAAAGTGATTTCCAAGAAACTCAGATCTATTTGTTCCCATCTCAAACATAATAGTCTTTTTAGGCTAAAATCCAACGATAAGTTACCAAATGAGGGTACCGGAAGTATATCAATATTTAGTTGGAAGCAAAAAAGCGAAGAGCAGAACAAGGAAATTAAGTCATGAAAAGCTTTCTGGTAAAAATTAGAAAAGCCCAAACGAAAACAGAAACAATATTAGCGCTCTTAATCTCTACTTTGCACTAAACTGCTAGTTTATGAGTCCTCATTTTGATTCTCAAACAAAAAAAAAGAATGCTTTGGAATGATCTCTATTGGGAAGGAAGATTATTGACTGCGCAGGAAGTGCAGAATAAACTTCGAGAAATGAGAAAGTTATGTTTCATGGACTTAATCGTCATGTTGGCGATTCAAAAGACGTTTCATCTGCGAGAGGGTACCGCATCATATACAAGCATTTCGAGATATAGATCCATAGGGTCCCCTATGGATCTGTAGTATGCTAATTGAACACTTATTTGTCAATAAAACAGCGAGTGCAGAGTGCCCAGCTTCGTCAGCTTAAAACATGAACAGCGACACTTTTTTTGCCAAAAAATGCGCCGGCCTTGGCCGCCACTCGAGGCTTGATGAGGACATAAAGGGTATCCCATTCTGTGCGCCACGTTTGGCGCAGTCGGGTCCTCGCAGACCGCCTCGCTTGGCCCATTCGCCGCGTTCGCGCGCGTGTCTCGGGGCATCTCGCATGTGGTATTTTCCGCATAGGGCGTGGCGAATAACGTATCTTAGGCATCGATGGCTTACGAATTTGGGAAAATGCCCTAAGCATGTTCGCGAACATGGCGAGCGGCCCAAGTTAAGCGGCTTGCGAGGACCAGAGCCGCGCTGAATCCGACATTCAGAATTGGAACCCCTGTAAGCGCGCGTAACTTGGGTAGTTGCAGCAACATAATCATATTGTCGAGTCGTTGAACGCAAGAACTGGCCGTAGAGCAAGCACCGCCCTGCAAACGCTTGTAAAAGTACAAGTTGCTTACGTATATATAGTCGAATAGATCTTCCGCTTAATTTAGTGTGCTTGCGCTGCATGTGAACTGCGGTAGGATTTGCGCGTGAACAAATAGCTGCGTTGTGACGCCGGCCAACGCCGGCCAATCGCCAATAAAATGCGACTTTACTGACGTGACTATCTGCTCACGTGCAAATTTTACCGCGCCTTACCTGCAGTGCAAGCACACTCTCAGACAGTCGATCGGACCCCTCCGGCGCAGAAATGGCAGGTTTCCCCAGCGGGGGGTCTGCCACTCGTGCGCCGGAGCCCTCCCATTTGTGCTCCGGAGACCTTTCATTTATGCTCCGGAGCCCTGCCCTTTTGTGCTCCGGAGCCCTCCCATTTGTGCTCCGGAGTCCTCCCATTTTGTGCTGCGGAAGGCTGCCGCGGCATACTGTAACTAGCCCTAATTAAGCTGCAAACCCCAATTATGTCTCTAAACCCCACCCAAATTAGCCGAATACGACCCCCCCCCGGGTAGGACTTCAGCGCGACCCTCACCCCCGTACTCTACCCCCTCCCTCTCACCCCTTGCGTTTGTAGATAGAAAATAGGAATGAAGACAAGACGAAACATTTATTCAAATTGATTGCAAAAGGATTTACTGAAAATTGCAGTTGTTTTAAGTTGCATCCAATTCTGTTTGTGCCAGATGTGATGAGATGCAGTTCGATCACTACGGGCTTGGTTATCGGGAGGAACAGCTCCGGTCGAGTTCAACGTTGTGTGGTCCTCGAGCGATTCTTCCAGAAAACGCACTCTGATAACATAGGTGGAGTGGCCGTGGAGGTTAATCGGAATTTTTTCAGTGATAGGTGTCGTAATTTGTGGTTTTTCCAGGTTTAAAAGTGCGAAGCTCTTGCATCGAACTGTGGCCGATGTCTTACGCTGAATGCCGAAGAGTATGAATGTAGCTGGTGTGTTATAGACAACAGATGTGTTAGACCAATGGCATGCTTGGCAAGATCACCACAAGATTGGCTGAATAGCACGCAGCTGTGTGCAAATCCAGCTAATGAAGACTTCAGTCCTAAAAAGGGACCCGTCGGTGGAAAAACGAAGGTTAGGTCTACTGCTGCTGCGTTCACCTGTGGATTTGTCGCTTTTACTAGCGAGAAAGTACTATCAGGTGAGGTGACCATGTGTAATGAGACTAGTGAACCAGTAACTGAATGTACATTGCCCAGCATCTTGCCAAGCATGCCATTGGTCTGACACATCTGTTGTCTATAACACACCAGCCACATTCATACTTTTCAGCATCCAGCGTAAGACATCGGCCACAGTTCGATGCAAGAGCTTCGCACTTATAAACCTGGAAAAACCACAAATTACGACACCTATCACTAAAAAAATTCCGATTAACCTCCACGGCCACTCCACCAATGTTATCCAAAGTGTGTTTTCTGGAAGAATCGCTCGAGGACCACACAACGTTGAACTCGACCGGAGCTGATCCTCCCGATACACCAAGCCCGTAGTGATCGAACTGCATCTCATCACAAGCACAAACAGAATTGGATGCAAAATCAAAACAACTGCAATTTTCCTCATATCACATTGTCGTCGAATGTCCCGACAGCAGGTTTTTCGCGTTCAACGTTTCCTACTTTGAAGTGACATCGAAAATCCGTCATGAAGATCGGATCGAGGTTTTGGACCTTACAAATCCAAGCTCAAAAATAAGCATTTCGTAGAACGTACCACTCACCTTCACTGTGATATCTCTCCTTTCACCTGCAGCTACGTAAAGTCTGGTTTGCGGTGCGACGGTACGTGGATATTTCTGTGGACATTTTCTCCTAGAGTGACCCTCACGCTGGAATGCAAATTTGAAGGCTTATCTATTATCAGAAACAAGGACACAGACTTTCCCTGTATATTATGACTTTGTGCAAAGTCTGAGAACTTGAAATCTCGAAAAAAATGAAAATTTTTTGAGCGCCTGTCACAATTTCTAACAGGTAAACTGTAAGTAGACGATATACTGAAAAATATGAAAGAGTTGCATGAACTTGCATAGCAGATCTGCATTTAGCAAGAATGCGACAGACTAACCGTATAAGGTATTTCCTGAGACAGAGCCAAGCAATGTACGGATAATTCTAGCATCAATCAATCCCGAAGATGTCAAGTTTGAAAAGTTAGCTATTCTCTTAACTTGATCCCTCTACCCTTAGTTTCTTCCCTTTGTACTAACATAACAATTCTTGACTAGATCCTTTTATCGTTATATAAATATGGGGAACATAATTGGGGAGGGGACCACCGAGCACCCGGGGAGTGCCAGTTCATCTGAAGTTGGTGGCACCGCCCAGTCGGCGTGGGGACTGTCGGACCATCTAATTGGTCTGCGTCTCGACAAAGACACGGAAATAATTCAAGAGACACCACGTAAGGGTATTGAGGCCGAATCTCGGATTATATATTTTTTGTTTCGAAAATCCAGAATTAATCACAAAAACCACTCCATCAATAGTCAACGATGTCTCAGCAAGTCGAAAAGAGCCAAACACTAAAAGTGATTGAGTGTATCCGCACGAAAACATAAAACCTGAAACCTGAAAAGAAGGATATGAACAAATAAACGCCAACGCGCCGACAAGGAACACGAAAAACCAAATAAAAGAAAAACGAGCGCGAAAGAACGACAAAAAAAGAGTAAGACGAGAGCGACGACAACTTATTTACGAAAATGCTAAGCTGCGTATCACAGCAAATTGACTGCGTACATATATGTGCGCCGGACCCCTCCCATTTTGTGCGCGAGACCCCTAGCATTTTGTGCGCCGGACCCCTCCCATTTTGTGCGCCGGAGGCCTCCCATTTTGTGCTCCGGAGACCCCCATTTGTGCTCCGGAGACCTCCCATTTGTGCTCCGGAGCCCTGCCATTTTCTGCTTCGGAGGTGTCCCAAATCTGGCATACTCGCGGCGGGCAAATCTCTCCGCCGCGGCTCTCCCAAATCTGGCGTACCTCCGGAGCAGAGATGGCGTACCTCCGGAGCAGATCCGGAGAAGGGTCCCACTCGCCTGCCGGTGACGTCACCGTGACCTACAAGAAGGGACCGCCCCCTCGCCCCGCTCTCATTGGTCAATTGGGTCCGCGCGGTTCTGCCAGATTTCGACTGTCCGGCGCGACTACGGCACCGATTGTCTGAGCTAAATTGAGCGGAAAATCTACTCGACTGTACAAGTCGTGCTTTCGTGACATCTCAGCCGCACGGCGCCTAATCCGCAACTTACGTTCACTCCGTGTAGTCGACAACTCGACGTTACATTTATAAGAGGTGAAATATGAAGATCATGAGTCTCACAGGAGTAAGGCCAGCCAAGGTCGTAGAGAATTAAGAGACCTAGCAGAAGGGTCCTTCCATTCGCTTGATGGATAAATGTCCAGTCCGTGCGAGGATTCCTTGATAGGGAATCAGGCCGGACCGTTGACGTCAATTTGAGCGCTCGCTGTTTCGCTGCATATGTGCATTGCCATAGAGAGTGAATAAATTCAGAAAGGCATAACGCAAAACCCTAGCGACGCGACTCCCGCCATGCCAATTTTTGGCCTGATTAGGAGGGACAGACTATATATAGTTGATCGGTTGACCGCACGGACTGGACATCACTGCGAAGCACGCACGCGAGGCAAAACGCTTGCTCTAACACAAATTCGCCTTTGTACAAGTTGTGCTCTCGCAACATTCCAGCCGCGCCGCGCGTGGTCAGCAGCGTTTGAGCAGACCGTGCGGTCATCGAATCCAAGATCGTCCCCATAACCTTATCTAGATATGCCTTCGAATAAACATCTAAACGGAAGCTCAAAAGTGCGCAACTTGTGAGTCCTTTCTCGTAAGTAATCCAACTGCAACTTTTTTGTGGATTTCTTCCCAAACCCTGGGTCTTCTCCTTGGTATCTTCGATGCCCTATTAATTCTGTTTGAGTCGAATTGAATGTAAATGGTTCCCGCTAGAAAATGTGAAAGTGAAATATGGCTGGGTTGTTTAAGGAAAATTCTACAAGCGGAATAGAAGTATTTACCGGTGGAAAATACTGTGCCTTGAAAATAATTTCAAGACCATCATTAGCAACAAATCTTCCCAGTTTTGATATAAGCCATTCTTAGCCTACTGCTGGGTTGCTTCAAAAGTTCTGTTAGATTTGCACATTTTCCTAATTAGAATGTTAAATTCTTCCAAATTAAACTTTTCTGAACGGTCGAACTTTCCCGAGACTCGCAAAAATTTTGAGAAGCACTCCTAAAAATTTTTCGGAGTGCTTGGCTAACGTTCCTTCATTCGAAAAAATTTTCTGCACCCCCGAGCGAAAATCCTGGGTACGCCATTGCCACATAGAGATAGGCAGACATATTTACTATCACTGATTTTCCTACAATTCGAAGATTATGCTATGACCAAAAAATTTATCAATATTTGCTGGCTGCATAGAGATCTTTGTGAGCAAGTGAAGACCCGATATTCTGGCCTTCCTCAGCGCGTGCAAGTAAGACGATTTCCTCTTAATATATTTTTTACGTGTCGCAGACAAAAAAGCTAGTTGTTTGGCCCCTGCCTGCTCTTGTTACATCACTTATTGCTCTGAATAGATTGCTGTCGCTTGCAGGGCAGCTGAGGGAACCTAACCTTTAAGGACGAGTTTGGAGATTACAGCAATTTCTATGCGGGAGTTGAAATATGCATAGATTAGGTCGTTCCGAAAGTAATGTCGCTTTCTTCGAATGAACGCCACTATTCGTGGAATCAACAATTTCAAAAGATCTTAAGAGCATTCGATGCAGCATTTCATCCTATTTCTAACGGTTATAACTTCATTGCATAATTTTCATTGAGCTTTCGAAAAATTAAGAAAATCTGCAACTCATGCTTTTCGCCATGGCCAAGTTCGGCAATTTTTTCAAATTTTTGTACCTATTTTCCGAAGAAGTACAAGTGATAGATAGATAGCAAGCCTTATAGGACACAGAATGATTTTTTTCTTTTCCTTAGCTTGCTTCTTAAAGTTTCTGGAATCAGTTTCAAAATACCATCAAATTCCATATTTGGTCAACTCAAACCTTACAGAACAACAACGGGCAAGCAACTCGGGTGTCATTCGACGCAGCTTTTTCTCCTCTTTTTATCAGTTGTTTTTGGTTTCCGATTCATCAAGTTTTCCGAGATAAAATCATTATTCAGGTTTTCCAGGGCGCCTCCGGCTGTACCCGGAATTTTCGAAAGTTGCTAATCTGAAGCGGTAAACGCTCATTTGCTTTGCAAAATTAGTGTAAAACCATATCCATTTTTGTAAGTTTCAAATTCCGACAATTTCTTGGTGTTTGATGCATTTGTGTCTGAGACGAGTCCGCTAAAATTCGGTGGTTGCATAAAAAAACCTATACAGAAATTATGACGAGCTCTGCAAAGTAGAAAAAAGTTGTGCTGTTTCCCGTAGGGTTTGCTCTATCCATGCATAAATTGGACTCCTTCCGGGGGTTGTTATAAAAATTTAGAAAAATTGTGAAACTTGACCTTCTCAAAAACCATGGGTCGCAGATTACGATAATTTTCCCAGAGGTTATTCACATCAGAAAGAGAATGAAATGCTGCATCAAATGCTTCCAGAATCTCTTACACATCTTTGTTCCACGAAATGTGGCGTACGTTTGAAAAAAGCGACATTACTTTCGGAACGACCTAATATTAACCCATTATACTCTTGCCCACTATAAAAATTTACAAAAGGTAAGTTCAACCCTTACACATTATAAAATTTTACATAAGTTAAATCTACGTATAGTGCAAAGAATTTCTTAGAGTAAATTTTCGTGGGCACGTGCTTTTGAAACTTGTATTTGTTATGGTGCTCATATAAGTACAAAACTCTTGGAAAATTGCTGCGTTGAACATACCAATTAAAAATCAGACAGAACTTTTGAAACAGCTTGGTATAATTAATTGAGACCGACGATAGCAGACAAATTTTGCTATCTTCACACTGATGAGGTTTAGTGATAGTATAGAAAAACCTTTGATACAACTGGATTGGTGGCCGGAAGGCGGGGCTTTGTGACCTAAATAAGGCCGCTCGCCCCGCGACGCAGTCGTGTCTCTCTCTCGCGCGTGCTCTCTGATCATCCTCTAGCTTTAACTGAGTCACGAAGCCCCGCCTTCCAGCCGCCAATTCAGTTGAATCAAAGGATATGTAACGAGTGACTTATTCTGATAAGCGTGATCAATACACACATCAAATGTCGCCTTATGATCATAGTGTGATGTATACGAGAGTGCTCCACTAACTACCCTAATTTCACGCGTGTAAGGCGCACTTTTTCGAATTTTCAAGCGAGCCGCTCAGGTCTCTTCACTGTATTCCGAAAGAAATCTTTACATCGCACGAGCTGGTCGATTTTGGAAAAAAAAACCCACGCGCCTTATACGCGTGAAATTAGAATAATATTGTGCCATTTTCAGCGGGTGCCGACTAAGCTTTTGGAGTTTGGACTACAAATAAAAACTTCAAAACGCTAATATAGCGGCATACAACGCTTCCGACCGGTTTGAAAATCGGTCGGAAGTTTGAGTCATAAAAGAGAAGAATGGCTATTATGGAGAAACCACAGAACCAAAAAAAATTTTTTTCCTGCACAACCACTAGAGAACTCCCATGCATCTGCGGCGACCAGCTGCTCTTTCACCATCTTTAGAAATTTGTTTACCCGATTCAGAGTTTTTCCATATGCGATCAATAACTTCATGAAATGATTCACGCATTATTGTCTTCGCCGATGATTTGCATTACACAGCGAGCCCTTTTTCTTTGCTCATACATTGCAAAAGAAGTTTTTGACAGTCTCATGAACGATAACGTATAAATTACCCTTAAACAGTCGCGCCTATTGTGCTGTTTATTCAATCAAACTCCAGAACTTCCTGGTCGTTTTCGAAGGTCACAAAAAGTGGTTGCTTACGATTTGGCTTTGCTTTTCTATCGTTCTACAGATATTCTCTTGATAAGTTCTGGAGATAGTGTTTTTGCTCTTTTTTCCATATTTAAATAAGAAATCCGCACATGTAAGTCGTCTTTTTAGCATCCTCGTCGTTGACAAATGTCCGCGAAGAAAGTGAAATACTTACTTTTGAGTAGACCGAGCAACCAGTACTGTAATCGATTCAATATTATGGCCTTGAGCTTGCTCTCTGGCCAGTCTCTTTCTCCAATAATCCTTGATTGAAAAACTTCTTTACCTGAACTCTGGCTATGGGCATTTTTGACCCAAAAGCAACACCCTGACTAAAAGAGACGAAGTGAATTCTATTGATCCCGGGTATTCATTGATCGAGACAGATCCCTATCGTGGTAATAAAAAAACGGTCTAAGAATGATTGAAGCGAAGTAATAGAAACACTCAGCTTTGCTTTTCATGTTTTCCTTTGAACATCAAAGGTCCGAATTTTGAGAACAAAGTAAGTAAACAAAAAGACAACTTGTAGAGATTTAGTTGACTTAAGTGGAATATGGGAGTCAAACCAAATCGTAGTTTGCTCAGTATCTCTTATGCCACACTTTTCGCCACTCTTCTCCCTTCTTCGCTTTTTCTTTAGACGGTTGCTCGGTTATTTTTTCCCGTCACACCACGTGATAATGTTGTGACTATCGATGTAACGTCCCTGAGAAACATCTATCAACATCTACAAGAGCTTTTTTGATCCCGGGCAGAATCTGGCCCTCAAAAATCTTGTTGTTTATTTCTATGTGGCATTTGACGAGTTAAGCGCATTTTTAAAGCTTCTTTTTTCGAGGAGAAATGACCACTGATTAAACTGTTGCGCAGCGATACTACAGTTGTTCACTTCATACTCTTTAATGCACTTCTGCATTCGAACAATCACGTAACAACATCTTTCTTCATAAGTTTCATGTACTGTATTTATGCGGTATCTTATTTTATTCATTTATTCTGTTAGGTCAAAGTCCAATGGAGCGAGAACCTCCAACTGGTCTTCCCTTTCTCGTCTTTCCCGCTCCCTCCTCCTCCTTCACAAAACTCTAAACAATTCAAGCCCATTGTTGAGTCATGGGTGTATTCATTCTTCCGCTGCTCATATGATACTAGAAGACTGATTGAGTGAAAGGAGTGGACTTTGTGGAAAATGCCTTTTTATTATTTTATTTTGATGGCTAAAATTATGTACATAGTGTATTATCACATGTTAAGGTTGTGCTTCGTGAATAACTGATGAGAGAGTTTTCTTGAAGAAAGCAATGCAGCAAAAGCAATTATTGTCATGTTAAAGAGCAAATGACGACAATTGTTATGACATTTAAAAAAATACAAAGGTGGGGGAATCATCGCACGCGTTTCAACATTCGACCATTTACAAAATATAGGCTTTATGGCACCATAATATGCTTTTTGTTATAAAAAGTGTTTTATTAGAGAACGTTGCCTTCAGCGTTCATCGCGTTCATTTTTTTTATTCTAAAGGAGCTCTTTACCATCTTTTTTAAAAAATATAAGAATCTTTATATGTACCCACGCTTAGAAACAATACTGAATCAAATATTAGATCGTACCAAAAGTCGTTCGCACCTATTTCAAAGATTCATAGCTTCTTATTTTTCCAACCATTTTGCCGGCTTTTACTTTTGCTTTGAAGGAGCAAATCGTGCTCTCCGTAAAGGTCTAGTGGCTTTCCACTAAGCTTTTATTGCGTAGAATAGAAGCGGTAGAAGAAACTGCTCAAATATTGATTCTGTGTTTGGTCGTAAAATCTGAAACTTGGAGTAAAATTCCAAGCACTTGGTATTGCATAGGAGCAAACTACTGATTATGTCTTAGTGAAAAGTTATGATTTTCGAGAAAACGCGAAAAAATATCAAAGTTGCTGTTTCGTACTGCTCGTTAAAAAATTATAACTCTTAATCAGCACGAACGCTTAGTTAGAAGAGGCAAGTAATCAAAAGTATAATATCAATTGCTCCGATTACTGCAACTTCAAATTTTTTACGACTGAAAAGAGGAAAATTCAAATTTGAGCTATTCTTCTACCGCTTCTACCTATGCACATTCTCAGGAGAAAGCGGCTAATGACTGTTATGAAGAACTTGCGTTCTCTGAAACAAAGATAAAAGCAAGCAAATCGGTTGAATTGGAGGTTATGAATTTTAGAAATTGGCGAGGACAAATTTTCGGGACGACCTAATACGTAAATCCTTTGGTGAAACTATTCATATGTTTACCAAGGAAATATTGATGAGTGTATATCTTCTTGCACATTTTTTCTTCACATTCAAGCATTTTCAGCATTTGATTAGCATATCATTCAATTGCGAATATCATCAATATTTTCGCTCGGAATCGTCTGTTGTCGAAACCTTCTACATTCGGCTTCTGTGACCAGCGAAGTTAGCTCGTGATGTGTGTGTAGCTGAGGATGTCACTGCCTACATTTTCAGATTTATCGCAAAAGTTATGTATCCTTTTCGAATACTATTGCTTCTGTTAGTAGTTTGCTACTGTATAGCGCTCGAATGCTACACTGGAATCAAATACATCAAAGGTCGTAGCATGGGTAAGTCACTGTATTTATTATACATTTTTTCAGCATAGCAGGCTGATGTAAGTCTGCCTACAAATAATTTTGCTACAAGAGCTGGACTTGCAGCTGCTCTTTCATTGATAAATTGTCAGATCGATCAAATGCATCAGTTTTTGGACAACTTCCTGAATTGAGATAACGGCCTGTAGTAAAGCTGCTTCATTCGATCTTAGGCTCCGGGCAGATGTCGCGATTGAATCGCAACGAGACAACTGTTACAACATCATTCCATGCCGATCAACTTGCATTCGGTTGTGATACTTTTCCAGTCCGAAATTTCTGAATGTGAAATGAAAATGAATGGAAATCTTGGCGATTAGATCGCGACGATTAGATCGCGTGAAGTCTGTCCGGGGCCTTAGCTGAATAAAATCTCAGATGAGGCTTCGACGAATCAGCTTGCCTTCAGCTGAGCCATTGATTGATATTGCCAACCACCCACGGTGACAAGATTGAGGGCGCCACGTCCATGCAAGTATACGAGTCAAGACGAGTTTGCCAAATATTCACATCTACGTCATTGGCACTAGCGGCGGGGACGTGGCCGCACTTGTTAGATCTTGTTAAGTCTCGTCAGCATCACTGTGGCTCCTCAGCGATAATTTAAACTGACGTGTATCGTAAGTTACTACTCAGGAGCAACTTACGAGAAGTTTCTCTGCGTATCATGATTGGCACACTATTTACATCAATTGGTAGTCTAACTGAATGTGAACTGGTTGAGGTAAGGTAGACTACCTCGTCAGGTAGACGGACGGTCAGCTGAAATGTCATTTTGCATTCTTACGACGTGGAGAGCTGGTGATGGGCAGTCTACCTTACTGATTCTTGGATGAGGGCCTCAGTTCCACCTGAACTGAATTAGCTTTACTACGGGCCAATTACTGATCCAAGTATAGCTGCATGCATTGAGTATAAAGATTAGAACAGCAAAGCATTATGCACAAATCTCACAAAAATGCGAAATTTTCTTTACTAAACATGCAAATCGTCTTCAAGTGCTGGTCCGGGGCTGTTAATGGTGACCGCTGCGCATCGCATTCTGTTAGGTAGGTCCCAACGTTCGTGCCGTTCTTTAGACCCATCCTCAAATCATTCAGAATAAAGACAGACGAACACCACTCTAAAGATGTTCTATGCTGCATGCATAATTTCTTCCTTTTTCCAGAAGTAGTTTTTGTTCGGATTTCTTCACAGTTCTTTCAAATAATCGCCACAATCTCAGACCTATGCAATTTACGTACCCTGACTTCAGCTATTTTTTTGATTTGGACTTTGAAAAAGCTTCGATAACAATAGAATAGGATAAATAAAATGCTACAAAACCCAATTTTTCATCAATAGCTGGCTTTGCAATATTTCTAAAAACAAATTTCTCAAAAGTCTTCACATTTGCGAAGTCGTGATGTATACAAGCGCTTCAGACACTATGAAATTTTCGCGAATTGGAATTCTCAAAATACCGTCTCGAAATTGATTTTTGAATTTTCCGGGTGCAGCCTGGGACGCACAAAACTAGGCTTACGGCAATTTTTTTTCGGGTCATGAATCAGAAAGGAACATCTGCTAAGAAGAGGAGAGGAAGCTGCGTTAAATGACACACTAGCTGTTTGCCGTCTGATGTGTCATGAAGATTGGAATGCCTAGACATGGAAAATGGAGGAGAAGAAGCTGCATCGAATGACACCCAAGCCGTTTGCCGTCTGATGTGTTATGAGGATTGGAATGCTCGGACATGGAAAGTGATAACATCGGAAAAATATTTTCAAAAATTTTAAAAAGCCAACTATCGATACCAAAAAAATTTCATTACATTACATTTTGTTTACTCTCTCTTAGTTATCAAAGTATTTCCAAAAGTCTAGGACAACAATTTGAAAAATAGCAAAAGTCGGGGCAAATAAAACCATGTATTGAAGTTTTACGATTTTCCAAGCGAACCTTTTCTAAAGCTACAATTAGAATTTCCAAATCATATTAAATCCTCTCAGTGGTAAGGTATTACCAGAGCCAAATAAATTTATCTCTCTCCGGTTCACCTTCCGTGAGTTGCGAACGGGAATTTCTGAGGAAATTTCTAGACGAAGATAATTTTTATTTCGATCTTTTGGGTTCACAGAATTTTCTGATTTTGGTTTACATGGGTCAGACTTGGCGCGAAGGCATGAATGCCAGCTATAGAGCTTGCTTTGCTCTAACGAATAGCGTTTGTCACGCAATCTTACGCCTGGATGCGGTGCTGTAGCAAGCAAATAAGAAGCGGCATCAATTTGGCGACAGCCTATTATTAATTTAATGGAAATGTAAGTTGAGTACAAGCTAGCTTAAGAGAAGGGCAATGACTTCGATTTAGCACTTGTTGAATACAAGCATTTACGCTCATCAAATTCTTGTCTGCCTTGACCTCCGATGATGCTGACCATACGTCGTTGAGGTACATCGACGAAGAAATGTGAGCGCCCTTCTGATTTTTGTTACAATGTGTCTCTCGATCTCACGCAATTCAACGAGATCACAATGGCTGGCTGTTCGACGAATAGATGTATGGTAAGCCACTAACTAACTTTTAATTGCTTCTCAGAATGATTTGGTTAACAGTACCGAAGACCTGAGGTAGAACCTAATGTTGAGACTGCAGTAGTAATCCCAACATGAGGTTCTATATCAGGCCATAGGTCACTTGTCTCGTTTTTTGAACCCTCGACATTGGTGACATACTTGAGGGAGTTTTAAAGATCTGACAAGGGATGCTACATAAGAATTTGATAAGACGAAACTGCAGAATTCGTTCTGTAAGGAAATTTATACGACTAGAGAATGGACATATTTTCGATTCTCTAAGCTTGCATTAAAGGCACCATCTAGCCAAAATCGGGGTTGAGGAGATAATGATGGCATACTAGTGTGGGCCCTCACACTAGGCAAACCTCCCAAGTTGAGCCGCAAAAGACTGCTTCCGGAGCGAGAAGTTCGTTCCGAAAGGAGCAAATGTGAAAGTGGTCACTCCACCCAGCTAGTTGCCGTACCTACTTTGCAGGCTTTCCCTCGCCTGCGCTTATAGCGGGTTCTTCAAAACGAAGATTAATCGAGTACACTGATTACCAATACAATATTAGTTCTTGAAATCATTCGTTACTTTCACGACGTTATCAGTTTTTTGCAAAGTTTGAACTGCGGGGCTGGGAATTGGCACAGGGCAAATGAGTATGCCGATTACGAATACAATATTAGTTTTCAGAATTATCCGCATCTTTTATCGATTTTATTGATTTTTCTGCAAGGGGATCTCCGGGACTGGCAGTCATAGGAGGTAAATGGGGAGGCATGCTGATTACGAAAACAAAAGGCGATAGAATATTGGGTAGAAGTGGGCACAGGTAAAGGGTTTGTACAGGAATAGGGATAGTGACCTTTAACATAGTGTTTTAACAGGGCCGGGCTTAGTCGGGTATGCCAGCTAGTCCGAAATTAAAACGAAGCAGAATAATCAGCCCCCCCCCCTCAACTAAAACAAGCTTAAAGGCAGCGTCCGAGCAAAATTTCGAATGAATTTTCTTCGCTTACCTGGGCTTATTTCTCCCACTGATACTGAAAATGCAGCTTGAAGGGCACGAAAACGCCGAAAACGGTCTTTTCCAGAAGCTCTTGGTTTGAATCTTGTCGCTTGCCACCAAGGTTAAGATGCAGAGTTTTGTGAGACCGTACGTCTTGGACTGTGTGCAGTAGGCGCACTCTGACTTATCGAACTAATTCGTACCGGTCGCCGGGGCGCTCCGGTCGCCACTTCTGAAGCGAATTCCTGGCTTCGGAAGCAAGTTGGTGATTGCCAGTTGGAGAGTCTTACCAGACACGAGCGCCCCTGTAATCTACATTTTCGTATCTGCCCGGACGCTGCCTTTAAGGTTTCGTAACATTAATGACCCTCATAAAAGTTCTGGTTTACACCACTGCACTTTTCTTTTCAGCTAAGCCCAAACAAATGCATCAGGCAGAACTTATTAGGGCACGAGATCGTATTCTGCTGCTGTAACACTGGTGACCTCTGCAATTCGAAGCTTACTGTAAGTATTTTACTGACTTTTCTTTTTTCCTCTTGAGTCTCCGCTATTGAGGTCAATGGTTATTTATGAATTTTTCAAGATATAAACATATACTAGTGAATGGAGGAAGAAGGTAGATCTTGTTTTTATGCTATGAGCATCTTTCACTGAAACCTCTTGGAATGACAATTAGTGTCTGCAAAATCAAAGCTGGGTTTGGTGGTTTAAAGCTGGTCGTGTATTGATGGATATTGATACCAACAGATATTGGTTGAATTTGATGTGGAGTGCTATACTGTTGGTTCAGTTTGCTTGATAAGTCAAGCTTTTGTTATTTTCGGCTTGATATTTAGAAGCTGAAAACCAAGTGTCTCGTTGACGATAGTGGAGGGGTGTGTGTTATTTTCAAAGAAGCGGTGTTAAACCAAGGAGTGCAACTTCTAATAGAGTCGGGGACTCCTTATACAAGTAAGGCGAGCTGACCCATGCACAATCAAGCTGTCGGTGATATAGAGGGATGAAAGGAAGAGCCGTTGCATGGCTGGGCCCCTGAATGGCTGCCACTCAATAGTGAGTGACTCGGTACGCAAACTTAAGCGATTTGGAACATAGCCCTTGGAGATGACCATAGTCTATTAAGACTACATACAGAGTTGTCTTACTCTTAATAGTCTATGGTATAGTCTGAAGTTGATGATACATAAATCCTCTATAGAAGCAAAATCCAGGAAACTTTGTTGGACTTCTTACGTGAGTACCCGTGAGACATAACTATTTGATTGCCCAAGCGGCAGCTCATATCATTTGTGATGAATCAAGTTTCAATCTCTGACTTAGACCAAATAGGGCCCTTCACGTGCGGCAGCATGATTTGAACTGGAGATTTAATTAGAGATGAATATCTTTGCCGCAAGTACCCCATTTGGGGCGGAATATAACGTCGTTGAAAGGGGGCTACGCGAACATTTGCAAGAAATGCGCTCCTCTTGCATGTTGAAAAGAGAGCTTCGTATTTTGAAACTACGGGGTTCTAAATTTCACACCGTCTATGTATTCTCAAGTGTTTTTCTTACCCTCACTAAAAACATATCAAACGGGAGCGAGAAGTTGTAGTTGCATTTTTCAGCGTATGATCCCCAATGGTCTCCGGCGTCCCACCTTCTTTCCGTTTGTTTTTCTTCCTTAGAAGTTAATGGAAACATCTCAAAATTATGCAGGTTATCTAATGCAACAGTACCAAGCGTGTTCCCAACGAGAAAAACGGTGAATCAAAGTGACGAAAAGCTCGATGTATTTACCACAAGTTGAAACTTGAGATTATCAAAAGTCTGAATTTTCTAGTAAGTCATTTGCACTTATCAGAAACAGTTTGGCATTGTTGTTTCAGATAATCGGCACAGTTTTGAGATTCATCGACTCAAAACAAAACGTCTTTGACTGAAAAGTATTCGGCCAGCGGGGATCATTACGGATTATACGAAAAGCGAAACGCGGCTTTTACGACTTATCGTTGTTACTGAATATATGTATAGAAGAGGAAAGTAGAATTACTTGAGAATGGATAGAAAGTGTAAATACGGAACTCAGTCGACTCAGAATGTGAAGACTTCTTCTAAGGTGCTATTCCGCTCTCGAGGTGCTAATGTGGACCATAGTGTTCCCGCCATGTGCGCTCCCGCTTGGGCAACATCTTATTGTTAGTTAGGCTCTCAAAATCACTGTCCGGGTCTTCGTAGACGCTGTATTGAAGGCCTTTTAGTCAGAACTACACAGCAGAGGATAAGGCGTTCTATTCGAACAGAAAACGCCTCTGATCCCATTCTCAGGCGGCGGGTATATTAACACCAAGCTTTTGTAGAGCTGCTCTTTCGAACGGGTAAATTCAAAAACTTATCTTGTTTCATCAAAATTCAGGACTCGTAATTCTCTCAGGCAGTTTCAAACCCAGTTAATTTGTTTTCTGGCGCTTCACATTAGTTGAAGCAATAAAAGGTGGACTTCGTGAAACTTCTTCTGTTGGTGTTGTTTTGCACGCTAATCACAATTTATCACCTTCGTTTGCACGATAACGCCACCTGATGGAGTGGCGGTAAGATTACAGTGGGAGGGAGGGGGGAGGAGGGGGGGGGAGTCAAAATCACGAATTTGCCCGAAATTTTCTTCTAGGGGATTATCTGGCGCTCTGAACATGAATGTCAGATCCATTCCTTCCGTAACACCATTGTCTCGGATGGTGGGTCTACGATGAATGGGTCATAGTTCCAAATTTGCTCGGAATGTTGCTTAGAGGAGTTCTCAAGCATGCTGGTCACTAATATTCTTATTCGCTGCAACACTACCTTCTCGTGAAGTTACAGTAAGCTGTAGTAACCGTAGAACAACCTTTCTAGCCCAACTTAAATTTCAAAAATCTAATCAAAGGTTTTTGTCATGCAAAAGAGCGCGATATACGTGATCAGCGCGTCAGATGACCCTCATGCACAAAGTCTCGATAGGTCTACTACTTTCGCCAACTACTGTATACCCAGCGTGACTCCGCTTCAACTCTGTTGAAGCGCAAAATGAGTACGATATTCAGCATGCTTAAGGACAACTTTAGGCAAAGTTTTGACAAATTTGGAATTCTATACGCGCCGTATCCTATGAAAATAGTTCCACTAAATATGATATACATGACCAGCGTGCCGATCAGCCCGTCTAGACCAAGTCTTGGGCAAATTCTTGTCTTGACTACTTACCGTTGTCCTACCGTAGCTCTACCATATGCCACTACCGTGCAAAAAACATGTGAGATCGTAGACGGCGTGCAGAACACCCCCCTCCCCAAACAAAGTTTTCGCCTCGATTTTTTCGGTCATAAATTATGAGTACCCGGTTTCTTTATTTGCTATGATGACAAATGTGTTGCATAGCACATTTGTTTTTTATTTTCAGAATCTCACCACATACGAAAAGCTGAAAGAACGAGCAAAGGACATTTTCAAAGGTCTCTTAAACATCAAATGGTAGTGAACTCAACTTTGTACAAAGCTGTACTTTGTATAAATTATAACACCTTGGATTGCTTTATTTTGCGTACAGTAGTACTACTCAAATTCTGTAATCTTTCGAATGTTCGAATAACTATGCCAAATGATAAATGTTGTGGCAGAGAAAATAGAATGAACAGGATTTTCTACTAAACGAAAAAAAAAGATAACATGAATAGATAACTTTAGAAATCTTCTCACAATCAGCTCTTGTCATTTGTCGCATGTATTCACAAAATTCAGACCATGAAAGCTGGCCATGCTCTAAGGTACTACTGTTGCATGGATTTAGTAACGAGCTGCTTTTCTGAATTAGAGGCGGTCAAATCATGTTTGTAATTTTATAAGACATGAAATTACATCATACATTCCATCTGAAGTGCAGCTAAAGGGGGTAATTTTTCCTCTGTCAGCACAGAATGAATAAATGGAGTGCCTTCTCGTATCGAAAATTGTGCAAGAATAACCAGCGTAAGAGCCCAAGTAGTTCAGCGTCATATAAACAAAGGAGACACAAGAGGGTATGTTCGTCAAAAATTATTTCTTCCTCATTTGACCATTTGATCCTTCCTCCGAATGAGATCTGCACCTGCATGTATTGACTGTTTGAATCACATACTAATTGAAGTAAAAATTGTATCTCGGATAATACTCGTTCATTAAAGTTTTTCCCTTTTTAACTAATCTCTCAGACAGTCGACAGCATACCTCCGGAGCGAGAGTGGGAGGGTGCCGGCGTCTGCCCAGCGGGGGTTTGCCACTCGAGCTCCGGAGCCCTCCCATTTTACCCATTTTGGTGCTCCGGGGCTCCTGGCGCACCTTCGAAGCAGAGATTCCTGAGCCCCGGGGAAAGATCCGGAGGTGCGCCATTAAAATTAGTTGAAAATTCCTACCGTAATCCTACAGTAACTAAATGAAATCGGAATGAATGAATGAATTGAAATGAAACCATACCGTAAATCTAAGCTGAACCCAGCTCTACTGTATGACACTCAAAACACGAAAGCTTTCCATATAGGGAAGTTATTTCTAGGTTAAACGTTCGATACATTTTTTGGGACACCCTTACTAGGAAGAAGTACTCAAAAAGAGAAATCCGTCGCGCTCAGGTCAGCAAAAGTCATATTTTTCGAATTAAAGACGCGAACTTGCAGAAGATTGATTTGAAAATACTTTTATCCCTTTGTATTAGTTGAATGAAATGATATTCGACTATTACTTGCTGCGACTATTACCTGAGCTTTTTCAAGAGAGCGATAGCTCAATAAATTCAATGTTCAAAGAATCGAACTCTCCACGTATTTTGAATCAGCCAGTTTGGTTATTAAGAAAGACCTTCTATGATATACCTAATAAGCAGTGGCAGACAAGGGGTGCCCTCACCCCCTCCCCGAAAATGGTTCGCAAAATTTTTGAAAATAGTCTACATGAGACAAAAAAATCTGTAAACTACTCGTTTTCGTTCAAAAAAAATTGAGACAATGTTTTGAAGTTTTCTCTCAAATAGCTTTGAAGTTTTTTTCGGAAGCGTGGCTAGCCACGCCTATTTATTCAAACTGCCACGTCTTGAAGAGGAGCAATATTGTTGATGGAGAGTTATTTACGGTCTTGTGTCATGTGGTCCGAACAAGATCTTTTATGGAAGGACTGAACTTCAGAACTGACTCCGAAATAATTTTTTCTCGTATCTATTGTTTTCTTGATAATCAGATCCTAGTGTAGAATTGCTTCGCAAAAATCACATTTTCATAGAAACCTTAAAAGATAGTCGATATAGTGTTGAAGGCATGACTATCGGTTGTTCTGCACTTCCTTAAATAAATAAAAGTTTATTTGAAAAACAAGTTGTCAGCAGGACATTCCAATAACAGGGACCATGGAACTCAAAGAATAGATTCCGCAGCTTTGTTTGCGCAAATATGGAAGTTCGCTAAGATTCAGCTGGGGGAGTTCAATAGGAAAAGAGCACCTAATCCTTGGTAAGTTTGCTAGAACTATACTGATTCACGTTAGAACCTGGATCAGCTTAATCTTCAAGGATTTTCAGTCCAAGAATCCCGCAGTTTCAACATCAAATTGTTACATACTACAGGGGAGCTAAATCTACTTGATTATATGGATTACTCAACCGAATCGTCAGAAGTGGCTATAGTCTCTGAAACATTTCTTTTATTTCTAGCTATATGGAGATGTACACACGGGACCGCAGCAGCTCTTGAAGTCGCTAGGTTGCTTTGGTAGCGACTTCACAAGACCTATACAGTCTCTACTGCAGCAAACTTGCTTGGTTTTCATTTCTTCACATGCAGCGTATTTTGTTTTTCAAACAAGAATTGACAACTGGTACTACACCTCATCAAAATAAGGGTGAAAACAGCTAAAAAGTCTCACTTTGTAGTTAAGTTTTCTTCATCGTTTCATTTCTTGTCTTAGATTCTTTTCTTATTGTAACATTTATCTCTTTTTTACTCCCATCATCTAATTTTATACATTTATTCTCAGACAGTCGATCGGACCCCTCCGGCGCAGAAATGGCAGGGCCGCGGGGTTTCCCCAGCGGGGGGTCTGCCACTCGTGCGCCGGAGCCCCGATTTTGTGCGCCGGAGCCCCCCGATTTTCTGCGCCGGAGCCCTCCCATTTTGTGCTTCGAAGCCCTCCCATTTTGTGCTCCGGAAACCTCCCATTTGTGCTCCGGAGATCTCCCATTTTGTGCTCCGGAAACCTCCCATTTGTGCTCCGGAGCCCTCCCATTTTGTGCTCCGGAGGCCTCCCATTTTGTGCTCCGGAGACCCCCCCCACTTGTGCTCCGGAGCCCTCCCAATTTGTGCTCCGAAGACCTCCCTTTGTGCTCCGAAACCTCCCATCTTGTGCTCCGCAGCCCTCCCATTTTGTGCTCCGGAGACCTCCCATTTTGTGCTCCGGAGCCCTCCCATTTTGTGCTCCGGAAACCTCCCATTTGTGCTCCGGAGCCCTCCCATCTTGTGCTCCGGAGGCCTTCCATTTTGTGCTCCGGAAACCCCCCATTTGTGCTCCGGAGCCCTCCCAATTTGTGCTCCGAAGACCTCCCTTTGTGCTCCGGAAACCTCCCATTTGTGCTCCGGAGCCCTCCCATTTTGTGCTCCGGAGACCCCCCATTTGTGCTCCGGAGCCCTCCCAATTTGTGCCCCGAAGACCTCCCTTTGTGCTCCGGAGACCTCTCATCTTGTGCTCCGGAGACCTCCCATTTTGTGCTCCGGAAATCTCCCACTTGTGCTCCGCAGCCCTCCCATCTTGTGCTCCGGAGACCTCCCATTTTGTGCTCCGAAAATCTCCCATTTGTGCCCCGGAGCCCTCCCATTTTGTGCTCCGGAGACCTCCCATCCTGTGCTCCGGAGACCTCCCATTTGTGCTCCGAAGACCTCCCTTTGTGCTCCGGAGACCTCCCATCTTGTGCTCCGGAGACCTCCCATTTTAAATCTCCCACTTGTGCTCCGCAGCCCTCCCATCTTGTGCTCCGGAGACCTCCCATTTTGTGCTCCGGAAATCTCCCATTTGTGCCCCGGAGCCCTCCCATTTTGTGCTCCGGAGACCTCCCATCCTGTGCTCCGGAGACCTCCCATTTTGTGCTCCGGAAACCTCCCATTCGTACTCCGAAGACCTCCCATTTTGTGCTCCGGAGAACTCCCATCCTGTGCTCCGGAGACCTCCCATTTTGTGCTCCGGAAATCTCCCATTTGTGCCCCGGAGCCCTCCCATTTTGTGCTCCGGAGACCTCCCATCCTGTGCTCCGGAGACCTCCCATTTTGTGCTCCGGAAACCTCCCATTCGTACTCCGAAGACCTCCCATTTTGTGCTCCGGAGAACTCCCATCCTGTGCCCCGGAGACCTCCCATTTTGTGCTCCGGAAACCTCCCATTCGTACTCCGAAGACCTCCCATTTTGTGCTCCGAAGCCCTCCCATTTTGTGCTCCGGAAACCTCCCATTTTGTGCTCCGGAGACCCCCCATTTGTGCTCCGGAGACCTCCCATCTTGTGCTCCGGGGACCTCCCATTTTGTGCTCCGGAAACCTCCCATTTGTGCCCCGGAGCCCTCCCATTTTGTGCTCCGGAGACCTCCCATTTTGTGCTCCGGAAATCTCCCACTTGTGCTCCGCAGCCCTCCCATTTTGTGCTCCGGAGGCCTCCCATTTTGTGCTCCGGAAACCTCCCATTTGTGCCCCGGAGCCCTCCCATTTTGTGCTCCCGAAACCTCCCATTTTGTGCTCCAGAAACCTCCCATTCGTACTCCAGAGCCCTCCCATTTGTGCTCCGGAGCCCTCCCATTCTCTGTCCCGGACCCCTCCGATTTTCTGCTCCGCGGCTCGTCCAAATCTGGCGGATCCGCGGCGGTCAAATTTCTCCGCCGCGGCTCTCCCAAATCTGGCGTACCTCCGGAGCAGAAATGGCGTACCTTTGAAGCAGATCCGGATCCCCACTCGCCTGCCGGTGACGTCACCGTGACCTACAAGAAGGGACCGCCCTCTCGCCCCGCTCTCATTGGTCAACTGGGTCCGCCGCGGCTCTAGATTTCGACTGTCCGGCGCGACTACGGCACCGATTATCTGAGTTGAACTCTGCCTGTTATGTTTGGCGCAAAAGCATGTCCTCAGACAGTCGACGGCATACCTCCGGAGCAAAAATGACCGAGCCGCGGGGTTTCCTCAGCTCGGGATTGCCACTCGTGCTCCGGAGCCCTCCCATTTTGTGCTCCGGAAACCTCCCATTCGTACTCCGGAGCCCTCCCATTCTCTGTCCCGGATCCCTCCGATTTTCTGCTCCGCGGCTCGTCCAAATCTGGCGGATCCGCGGCGGTCAAATTTCTCCGCCGCGGCTCTCCCAAATCTGGCGTACCTCCGGAGCAGAAATGGCGTACCTTTGAAGCAGATCCGGATCCCCACTCGCCTGCCGGTGACGTCACCGTGACCTACAAGAAGGGACCGCCCTCTCGCCCCGCTCTCATTGGTCAACTGGGTCCGCCGCGGCTCTAGATTTCGACTGTCCGGCGCGACTACGGCACCGATTATCTGAGTTGAACTCTGCCTGTTATGTTTAGCATGTCCTCAGACAGTCGACGGCATACCTCCGGAGCAAAAATGACCGAGCCGCGGGGTTTCCTCAGCTCGGGTTTGCCACTCGTGCTCCGGAGACCTCCCATTTTGTGCTCCGGAAACCTCCCATTTGTGCCCCGGAGCCCTCCCATTTTGTGCTCCGGAAACCTCCCATTTGTGCCCCGCAGCCCTCCCATTTTGTGCTCCGGAGACCTCCCATTTTGTGCTCCGGAAGACTGCCGCTGCATACTTTAACTAGCCCTAATTAAGCTCCAAACCCCAATTTTGTCTCTAAACCCCACCCAAATTAGCCGAATACAACCCCCCCCCCCCCGGGTAGGACCTCAGCGCGACCCTCAACCCCGTTCTTTATCCCCTCCCTCTCACACTTAGGGCCGCATGCACTAACATCTCCGCGGGGAGGGGATCGCAGCTTAAAAGAAAGCTTTATAGTTTGAAACTCCAGATACCTGGATTTCACGTTGTGTACCTATCCGTAAGTATTCCTACTACCCTTCACTATGAACATGTTGAACAGGAGCGAGAAGCTGTACGAACCGCATTTTCCAGCTTTTCTATGATCCCTGATGATCCCCGGCGCTTTTCTTCAGAGTCATTTTTCTTTCTCCGAAGTTAACGGAAAACCTCCAAAGTTGTGCGTATTATCTAACCCGACAGTGCTAAGCATGTTGCTGATAAGAACAAATGATGTTTTGAAGTCATGAAATTTTCGATGACCCACAGGTCGAAATTTGAGGTTTACCGAAAAATTCGACTTTTCAAAAACTCATTTGTTCTCATCAGCAACATGCTTAACACTGTTGTGTTAGATGTTCAGTACAACTTTGGAAGGTTTTCGTCAACTTCGGAGAAAGAAAAATGACTTCAAAGGAAAGCGCCGGGGATCATCAGGGATCATAGAAAAGCTGGAAAATGCGGTTCGTACAGCTTCTCGCTCCTCTTCAACATGTTCATAGTGAAGGGTAGTAGGGATACTTACGGATAGGTACACAACGTGAAATCCAGGTATCTGGAGTTTCGAAATATAAAGCTTTCTTTTAAGCTGCAATCCCCTCCCCAGCGGAGATGTTAGTGCATGCGGCCCTTAGTGTTTGTGGATAGAAGATAGGAGAAAGAATGAAGAGACAAGACATTCATTTCAAATTAACTACAAACAATCTCCTGCAAATTGCAAAACAAAACTTAGCAGCTACAAAACGGACAACAAAGACAACAGTTGCCGGCAACCTATGGCCGTACCCTAAGCGAAAACAAGCGAAGTAAGTGTAGTGAGTCAGATTGCTTGGAAAAACAGAGCGCAAAACCTTTTGTCACAAAACCTTTGCGTGCTGATATCTGCATTACAGCGCAAAACAATGAAGAAACTCGCACAGAATAGGTCTCGGTTGAGAAATGAGGTACACGATGTAATATGCGACAGACACCACAACTGGGAAGAAAAGCAATGATGATGCTACTGAAAGCCACCCCGCTCGCCATGAGTGTACTGCTAGAAAAAACAGCAAAAGCAAACGTCTACCGTTCAGGAAATGAGATACTGACTAATCATCGTGTGATCTTCAGCTTATTGCTAATCTTTATGGAGATCAACCTGAATCGCTTCATTTATCTGTTACACAATAAACAGATAAATGAAGCGATTCAGGTTGATCTCCATAAAGATTGGCAGTAGGATGTAACTTCAAAACTATCAATACTTACCCCCTTAACGATGATCACATCAAAATGTCCTCAGATTTCATTTCATCGAAGACGCTGTTAATGACTTTAGAGCTGCGTATAGGCGCTATAGCAGATCATGTCGAATCCCTCAGAAATAGGACTGGAACTCTAAAACAAACAGTACCTAAACGAAATCTCCTAGATTCAAAACATGCCCCAGATGAGTTCTCGTTGAGGGCATTGGGTGTCACACATACCCACCTAGATCTTTGAAGATTATGTCCATGAATAGCAATTTCTAAACACGCGATTCATTCACAGCGTACTTGATGACTTCATACAGCCTAACATGCCATATCCATGACCAGCCTGTAACAGTACGCAATTGCGACTGAAACTCGGGCCCTGACCAGACTTCGCTCAGAAGCGCCCAAAAGCGTCCAATTTTCTCTAATGTTTCTTCACCTTTTCGTGTGAAGAGTGAAGAGAGGTTAGAGAAGTTTGGACGCTTTTGAGCGCTTTTGTGCAAAGTCTGGCTAGTCCTCAAACTTTCTCTCGAAGTCATCAACCGTTTACAAATCGAGAGCTAGAGTTCGAGAAGATTTCGGTCAACCACAAAAAATGATTTCCGCCAGATTGTTGTACTAAGAACAAAATTGAATGGACTAACTCTGCAAAAGCATAATCAATCCCGAATTTACGCTTGCATATCGGCCATTTGAAGGCCGTTCGAATCGATAACAAGACCACGGAGCGGAGGACAAATTGCGATTTGACTCATATTAACCTCCTGCTGAGCTACTTTCTTCAGCTCACAGACAATGTTGTCATTGAAATGAATGAGAATTAGCGCACTTCAGCACACACCAGTAATGTGAGGGATGCAGTTTTCCATAGTGCAAAGCCTGAAGTGCAAGTTAGGATGGTTCTAAAATTTCCTTCCATTCAATTGGATTGGCGGCTGGAGAGAAGTGGGCTTCGCGGTCCAATCAAGGTTTTAGGAAGTGATCAGAGAGCAGGCTCGCGCGAGAGACGCAAACTGCCATTGCCTGTGCAAGCGGTCCCTTTTCAGCCGCCAATCTCATGAAAACAGTAGAAGAAGTTTAACGAAACTAGTTGTGCCCGAGAGAAAATTGAAACAAGTAATCTGTTCAGTCACGTTCAGAGAATCCTTCATACACAATACCTGAAACCCAGTCATACACAATGACTGGGTTTCTGGTATGAAAGGAAGGCCCACATTAACCTCACGGAATGTCGCATTTTTCAAACGACATCATGGACGGCGGATTGCGAAGCACAATGCATACGACGTCTTCCAAACCCATACTTAAGACCCGACTGGGTCGCATAGCAATATTGCCTTTGCATGTATTTTCCGTGTGAATCCTTCCCGATGGCCCAAACAGCAGATGCTTCCAAATACCGCTAAATCCACTGCACCTAAAAACTGCACCTAAAAAAGTAAGTTTTCTGACTGAAATGGGAAGAAAACTTTATTTGGACTTCACTCGGATTATATACTTTTTGTTCCGAAAATCCAAGATAAATCACAAGAACCACTCCATCAATTGTCAACGATGTCTCAGCAGTCGAAAAGAGCCAAATGTTGAAAGTGATTGAGTGCATCCGCACGAAAATTTGAAACATAAACCTGAAAACGAGGAATTTACAACAACATAAACGCCAACGCGACGAAGAGCAACGCGGAAAAAAAAGAACGGTAAAGAAACTCGGAAAAACAACAAAAAGTCGAAAACGAGGGCAGCTATTTTCGAAAATGCTAAGCTGCGTATCACAGCAAATTGACTGCGTACCTATTGCCTCCCATTTATGCCCCGGAGACCTCCCATTTTGTGCTCCGTAGCCCTCCCATTTTCTGCTCCGGGCGCTCCCATTTGTGCTCCGGAGACCTCCCATTTGTGCTCCGGAGCCCTGCCATTTCCTGCTCCGGAGGTGTCCCAAATCTGGCGCACTCGTGGCGGGAAAATCTCTCCGCCGCGGCTCTGCCAAATCTGGCGTACCTCCGGAGCAGAGATGGCGTACCCCCGGAGCAGATCCGGAGAAGGGTCCCATTCGCCTGCTTGTGACGTCACCGTGACCTACAAGAAGGACCCCCCCCCCTCGCCCGCTCTCAATGTTCAACTGGGTCCGCCGCGGCTCTGCCAGATTTCGACTGTCCGGCGCGACTACGGCACCGATTGTCTGAGTCCACACTTTCCGAGGGTGATCTGCTCAAAAGAATTTTACTGAGCACTGGAATCGCATCAAGGTGAAAACGAAGAAGTCAAATTCACCTACTACAGCGCTCCCCTTAAGGTGGAATACAGGGACTCAAAAAAAAACACTAACTCAATAATTACTTTCATAAAATGGTTTTCATTGAATTGCCGCGACGTAAAGATCGCGTAAACATGAGCGTCACGACCTTTCCATCACGGCGATTCATTGAAAAATGAGATCGCGCACTCCCATAAATTTCGCTCAACTAGGTTCTTCAAATCTCTGCATGTTTCATCAACCTGTTTTGTTGATTTGGAAGTACAAATAGGAATTCAAAATCATTAGAATGCGACGGTCCTTCCAAGATCTTCTTCGCGGAAATCTGATTAAATCTCTTTTGACAGAAGTAAGCCAACGCTTGGTGGCTTTTGAATCTTAGTAATATTTTTTCATAAATATCATCATCCAATATCGTAAAATTTTTTTGGATATTGATAAACATTATGCTATTGATTTTGACGAAACACCGGACCCCATAACTTGGTTCAAAATTAATTCTTACGGTACAGGATGATGATGTTTGAAGACATCAAATTTTCGGAACTTACTCTTCTCGGAAGAAATTTGATTTAATCTGCGCGACGGAAAGACCGCAAAGGAACCGTTGCATTCTCATGACATGATAAGATTTGGTTTCTTTACATTCTTATTTGTACTTTCAAAACAACGATAAACCAGGATCGATGAAAGCTGATTTCAAGAAAAGAAAGCTGTATCGAATCCTTGTGAAATTTTCAGTACTCTTCCGTTATCGGGACCCTTTTTTCGGAGGGCTCTTATAATATACGCCTTGATCCAAGAACATTTCTCCGTAGATTTTACGAGAACTGCCTTCCTGCCACATGTCAGGTAAAAATTGGCACGTTGTACTCCATTTTAACATGTTTTTTCGAAATCACTTGAGGTAAAAGGGCATTTGTGATTATTCAAGGTGCTCGACTTTTCTTCTATAAAAGAAAAACCATTTTGGAAGTCATAGCAGAACATCTCGACGCTGTCAGCAGTAATCTAAGAATGTCTTTCTCTTCAAACTTTTAACTATTTGAATTAAGCCAGAAAAGATTATAGATGATGGCTTAAAGTACCTCGCTGCTGCTTGTTCCGCCGTTTAGATGATAAAACCTTAGCGCATTTCTCTATTCTGGGCATAATCTGTTCATTGATACAGGATGATGCAACTGGGGACGGGGTCATTACTGACTAAAAACAGATTGAACTTACTTTGCTGGGTAGGGCAGATAAACTCTTGGTAATACCTGTTAAACATGTAAATCACATGTCAAATTTTTTGACACACTGTAGAAGGTTGCCACTCGTTTCTGGGAAATTATGACCGAATATGGTACAAGGGGAGTACCGGGTAACTGAAAACTACCAAATTTTCCTTCCAAATATTGCAACCAGATCTCGCAAAAATCACCTTGGACAAAGAAGTTATGGAGTCCCAGTGGTCTCATCAAGAATTGGTACGCTGCAGGCCGTCCATTGCACTCGATTTAGGAGCTCAGCCGTGACCGCAAAAATAGCGACTTTTCATTCGAGACGTTTTTGAATGAAAACTACAAAATAATTAGAAGACTTTGGTTCTTAAAAGGGACAAAACTTAATCGTATTAAAACTGAAGATCGTAACAAATTAAATCCTTTGAAATGACATCGGTACGAGTTCTTCAGAACATTGAGCAGTTGTATAAGTTCGCCTCTGCTTCCCAACTGCCGCCCTTTTTGGATTTGAATTATATTTTGCGTTTCCTTGAAGTTTCCCGATTACTTCAAACTCAGTCAATCTGTTTTTTTTTCAAAACTATGGCTTTGAGAAAATAGAAACGAAATTGAAAAAGTAATATGATATTTGAAGACCTATCTCTGGAAGCGGATAAATTTTCATATTTCGCATTTGTGAAATTGTCCGAAACAAATACAGTCTGATGGATTAGGCCGAAAACGGTTGTCTCAATCGAAAAGGAGATAAACCAGAGATTTTTTTATTGCACTAAATGATGGGAACATAGTTGCGATAGGGGGAGTGATGGATCTTACCCCCTTCACTTTGAGGCCAAACTCCCAATGACCCCCTTCACCTGGGCTGAGATTGGTATCGTACTCTGAGAATATGATAAAAATCGTTATGAAAAGCAGGCTAGGTACCTCAAACAACAAGTACACTCATAAATTTACTAAAGAAACGGTATTTATGTTTATTTATATTATTTATTTATCCTCGTAGCATTTTGGAGAGAAGAGTGTAAGTACACAAAATCACTTAATTTTTGAAGCACATAAAATCTCTCATATCTCGCGGCACAGAAGACCTAGAAAAAAGTCGACGGTCTACGTCGATTCTCCATGATCTCAGCTTTCGAATGGTATACAGCATGTTAGGGCTTCTTTGCTTCCCGGCTCTAAAAATCATTTTCTCCGGTAACCCATAAAAGCCAACACATTGTATAGGTCGTCCCGAAAGTTTTTGAGCACAATTTTCAAAAATTCATAACTTCTGATTTTTCCAACCGATTTGACTGCTTTCACTTTTATGTGAAAGGGTAAGTCATGCTCTTTGTAATGACATCCCATCTGCTTAGTAATGGTCATCTCTTGCATAGATAGAAGCTCAAACAAAATCACTCGGAATTTGAATTTTTGTGTAGGGTCATAAAAAATCAGAAACTTGCAACAAAATCGGAGCAGTCGGTATTTTAGGTTTTTTCACCAACTCTTTCTAACAGTGCAAAGTTTGCTCCGATTGAGCGTCTCCATGAAAAGTTATAATTTCCGAGCAAGCAGTACAAAAAGGCGAATTTGATTTATTTTGGCATTCTTCAGGGAAACCATAACTTTTCATGGAGACGCTCAATCGGCGCAAACTTTGCACTGTTAGAAAGAGCTGGTGAAAGAACCTACAGTACTGACTGCTCCGATTTTTGTTGCAAGTCTCCGATTTTTTATAACCCTACACAGAAATTTAAAATTTTTACCATTTTTCTTCTATCGCTCCTATCTATGCAACAGATGACCATTACTAAGCAGCTGAGATGTCATTATAAAGAGCATGGCTTACACTTTCACATAAAATTGGAAGCAGTCAAATCGGTTGGAAAAATCAGAAGTTATGAATTTTGAAATTCGTGTGCAAAAACTTTCTGGACGACCTAATAAGAGCGAGGTGGAGCAAGTTAATAGTAAAAAATGTGCTGTGGATTGAAATCGTTATCAGCACTAACGGGAACGTGAGCGAACGCGTCTATTTGAGCGTGCTTATCGTTGTTATATGTTTACGTTTTTTGGTAAAAAATGCGCTTTTGATTGACAGTTATGCCATCATTGTTAGCACACACTCAAAAAACTATGGGAGATTGGTGAATTTCCACACCTTCACACAAAACCCGCCCATTTCTGGAATCTATACTCTGTAAACCTAGTGCTGAAGAAGGTCACTTTCGTGAAAACGCTCTAGACTCACCTTACCTAATTTTTAGAGAATGGTTGGTTTCAATGAATTAAAAACTCTAAGACATTCAGAAGAATAACATGTTATTAAAATATTCCTCAATGTTTTGGAAAGGTTGGCAGTTTGAAAAATGGCAGGCAGAATACTTTACAAAATCGCAGATGACTCGCATGTGTTCCAGTTCTCAGCGAGGCAGAAGGAGAATCTTACGCCGACGAAAATGTTGTCGACATTGATACAGAGTTGGCAATTGAGTGAAACTCTCTGATTTCCTGCATAAGGAATCCAAGCAGATTGTCTAGTTTCAATGAGGAAATGTCCAGGAAGTCCATTGCTGATCTTCAGGTTGCTGAAGAATTCAAGGCTGCTAAATTCACAAACATGGATATGAACAAAAGGAAGGTGTTAGTATAAAGCATAGTTACTGCGCTTAGATCCCGGCTGGAGTGCGAACCCAACTCTGTGCTTTATGCTTTTGAAAGTTATTCGCCTTGTGACAATATGACCTATGATATTGAAAAAAAAACCAACGCGCAGCATAGTACCTCCTTTTTTCGGCTATTCCGCAGATGCTGTTAAAGAAGAAGTTGAGCAGCTTTCTGATCAGCTAACAGGACGTATGCCAGAGGAGGTGAAGCCAGAGTTCGACAAGGCCCAAAAAGTACACTATTTCCTTTCCGTGTTGCGAAAGCATATGAGATTTGGCTCTTTTCCCATTACTTACCGCAAAAATCTGATGGGCCTACTAGCAAAGCTAGTTTCCATTCCGACTAGCACGGCAGAGGTAGAGAAAGAAATTTTCTATCTACTCTGTTATCAGAACACAACGCAGAAGTCGTACAACGATAGAGCATCTAAGCAAATACTTAAGATTTGTCAACCTTCTACCATTGTTATCTGAAAACTTCATTTAAAGGATTGATATAAGTGGTCCAGACAGGCTGTTACCGTATGACTTTTTGAAATATCCTAAAAGAAGGTATGAAGAAACTGATCACCTACCTGCTGACTTCCTGGTGCTACCAGAGGGCCACAAAAAAAAATCACAAAACCGCTTAAAAGAAGAAGAAAGTTTCAAATCCATTTTCGACTCAGAACGCTTTTGCACGCAATTCTACTTCTACTCCGATGACCTTTTGGAGGAAGAAGAAGATTTTTCAGGCAGCGAACTTGTTGTCTCTGACGTTAGCGATAGTGATATTGTTGATGATGATGTGCAGGAAATGAAGTTGTTCCTAACTTGTACATCTTTTGGGATAAACATTATTGCTTTCGTTTTTTGTTGATGCAGTGAAACAGGAGCACAGATCTTCATAATCAATTTTTTTTTGATTTTTTAATTTCTTTTGAAAAATTTTAAATTTTTTTTCAATTTGTGCCTAAATAAGGTACAAATTAGAGCTCTTTATACCACGCTTTTTTACCTTTTCTCTCTTCCTCCCCCCCCTAGACTCACATACCCCCTTCACCCTGGAAGGTCGGAAACAGCCGAGACCCCCTTCACCTGGGGAGAGCCCGGCTCCCCCTATCGCACCTATGGATGGGAATACGAGTATTGGTTCGCTAGCAAGGCGTAACAAATGCCGTCCAAAAACTAGTCAAACAAATTCAAATTATAGTTACGTCTCTATTAAGCATCAGTGCTCCTGATACGCTGTGCAACTTCTCATTGTAGTCAAGATTGCTATCAAACTTCCACAAGCAATTACCTGTTAAAACCCAAAATTTCTCAAAAAGAGCTACGAAATTGATTGTGCTTTAGTAGAGACTTCTGTCCTTCTGGTGGGTGGAGTGGACCACGTGCGATAGAATACAATAGATTTATTGACAGTAGAATATACAGGAGTACAATCGATTTAGGTGCTGCCGGAGAGGTTCAAGAGAACAAAAGTGAAACTAACTAACGAAATGAAACAACCAACTATGTTGCACAACGCGACATGTTATCCAGATGGTAAACTTGAAGGACCGAGTGCTTCTTCTTCCTTACACGCCCCTCCTCGAGTTGTTACCTCCGGGAGGCGTGCAAGTGTTACCCAGGCAGCCGCCTGGTGCCGCAGCCAGCCGCCAGAGCTGGCACCAACGTCGCGGCTGAGTTACCGTAAACACGCTCTCGTCGTCCGCAATCTCTCGCAGAGAGATTTTCGCAGCAGCGTCGCACTTCATCGCGCTGAGATTCGAGAATTCCCTCAGAGGTCGAGCTACTGCCACATAATATATTAGGTTGTCCCAAAAGTTCTTGCGCCGGATTTTCAAAAAATCATAAGTTCCTTGCCACTCAATGGATTTTCTTGAATTTAATTTCTTTTGAAAGAGGAAACCTTTCTCTTTACACCACTGCCTTTACTATGAATTGGCGTTGGAAAGTTCCAGAGCTAGAGTTAATTGAAGGAAATCAGTCAGAGTTGGCATTTTTCAAGCAGGATCACGAAAAATTCTGGAAGTATTTTTATTTGATAGAGAAAATTTTGCACATTACAGTGGCACCATTACGGTGATTTGAAACGAAAAAGGACGAGAGTTAGGAGCAAATAAAGAGAATTCCATCAGTTTTGCAATTTTTGAGCATGCTCAAAAAAGCCTAGAAACGTCACAGAAAATGCGGGAAAGCCACAAACATGGGTTTTGTAACCTTCCCTTTCTAGCTGAGCATATTTCGAGCGAATCGAGAGCATTTTTGATTTTCGTGAAAAACGCAGACCCGAAAACGCGAATAAGACACGAAAATCAAAATTGTTCTCGATTAGCTCGAAACTTGCTCAGCTAGAAAGAGAAGGTCACAAAACCCATGTTTGCGGCTTTCCCGCATTTTCTGTGAAGTTTCTAGGCTTTTTTGAGCCTGCTCAAAAATTGCAAAACTGATGGAATTCTCTTTATTTGTTCCTAACTCTCATTCTTTTTCGTTTCAAATAACCGGAATGGTGCCACTGTAATGTGCAGAATTTTCTCTATCAAATAAAAATACTTCCAGAATTTTTCGTGATCCTGCTTGAAAAATGCCAATCTTGACTGATTTCCTTCAATTAACTCTAGCTCTGGAACTTTCCAACGCCAATTCATAGTAAAGGCAGTGGTGTAAAGAGAAAGGTTTCCTCTTTCAAAAGAAATTAAATTCAAGAAAATCCATTGAGTGGCAAGGAAGTTATGATTTTTTGAAAATCCGGCGCAAGAACTTTTGGGACAACCTAATATATCGACCGACAGAGCGGAAAATTTGTTGTTTATTAGTGATATGCATTACAAAAAATATACAAAAACAAAAAAGTTAAATAAATAAAAAACAACACAAAAAATCACAAATGAAAATCACAATCAAGTTTACAATTTTACATCCACACTGCTGTCAAATGGTTTTCTCTGTGACAAATTTCGACATTTTAATACAAAAACTATTTATAGAGGCTGTTCAGTGGCGTACCGAGGGGGGGGGGGGTGGGGGCGCCCCCCCCCCCCCCGAGGACGGGTTGCGTAATTTTCAAAAGTTACTTACATGAGCTATAAAACTGTGCAAATGACTGGTTCATACTTGTAAATAATTAAAATATTTTTTAAAATTTTTTAAAAATTCAACTTAGCCTTATAAAAAATTTTTTTTGGGGGCGTGGCTAACGCCACGCCCCCTTTTCTGGATTTTCGGGGTTATGAGGCCTGAAAATTTTTTGAAACCACCCCTAAAATTTTTTCGGAGTGCGTGGCTGACGCCACGCACCTTCCTTAGAAAAATTTTTTTGTCGCGCCCCCCCCCCCCCGAACCGAAATCCTGGGTAGGCCACTGAGGCTGTTGGTATGTAATTTCCTGTCTCATATAAAAACCCACAAAAAAATCCAAAAATCCAACAATTCACAATTAATCTTGAGATGAAAAAGAGAAACAAGGACCTAGTAAACGAACACCTTCTGCTTGCATAGCCCGTTCTCACAAAATTTGCTAAGACTTTTTTTCTATTTCTTCGATTTTCTACATAGGTAATTTCAGCAAGATGCTCAGACTGAAGGCTGTAAAGCTGAGAGTTTGACATATCGAATCTTAGCTGCTCAGCATCATTTCATCTTTTACACCTCCATATGTGGCACAATTTTTCAAATATCTGACCTAGTAATTTGTTAATCATTTCATCAACTTATTTATTTAACTTTTTTTGTTTTTGTATATTTTTTGTAATGTATATTACCAGTAAACTACAAATTTTCCGCTGTGTTGATCGATATATAATATGTGGCAGTAGCTCGACCTCTGAGGGTATTCTCGCACCTCAGCGCGATAAGGTGCGAGGCTGCTGCGAAAACCTCTCTGCGAGAGGTTGCGGACGACGAGAGCGCGCTTACGGTAGCTCAGCCGCGGCGTTGATGCCAGTCCTGGCGGCTGGCTTCGGCACCAGGCGGCTGCCTGGGTAACACTTGCTACGCACCCTGTTACCTCCGGGCACTCGTCGGTGCCGTCCCCTCTGCTTCATATTTGGGGCCTGCTCCATTCTTTTCGCTACAGGTCTCGAAAATACATAACTATTGGCTTTCTTATCGTTCTCTTCCTCTTCACTTCGGGTTCTCCATCCGTTTCTTGGTCCAGGCTTTTTGCAACTGTGGCACAGCATTCTTGGCTTTTTTGATTCTTCTTGCTACCCGTTTCAATTCGGGTTCGAGTTCTGAATGGTCCTTATTTCTTTGCACTATCTCGGACTCAATTGATACTTTTTCCCTTGTGGCGTTTGGCGTCCTTTCACCTCCTGTGGAACACGTCTCAACTTACTCGTGACCTCTTGCTTTAAGTGTAGTGCTCTTCCCTACTCCTTTCATTTCGCTGTGCAAGGAAGTTTAGCTTCTCAAAAGCCTCCTCCCGGTGTTTGTTCTACCTCCGTGAAAAGTTGAACCTACTCTGGTTAGTGAGTTGTGCGATTAGCTCTCCAATACGCAACATGGAGAGTTCTCTTTCCGCCCATTCTATATAAGCTACCCTTGTCAGCTGTTCCAACCGCACAGTACTCCGAGATAGTCTCGGATGATCGGAGATTTTTGAGGCTAAAGAGCCGGGCATACATCACGCGAATTCATCGCCTCGCGATTCTCCCGGCAAGACAACTGTTACGAGTCCACTGCATGCTCACCAACTTGCCATTCGGTTGTAATAATTATTCGACGCGACTAACCGCTGACTTCTTCCCGGGCATACTCCTTCACTGAAATTGTCGCGATTTGCCCGAGTTTCAGCGATATCACGTCGCTTTCTTCAAACGAGAGACGCGACCTGATCGAAAGGCTCGACTTATTTTCTGAAAGTTTTTATGATCGTTTCTTAGCTTTTTGGGCTGTTTTCTTTTTTACCAGTTCAAAAATAGTTCTATTTTGCCAGAGTGCTTTGCTTTTCCGTAAATCGATACTCCTGTAATTTTTGGCGCTATCCATGACCCAAAATTTCAAAGTCGTGAATTTCGCTCAGACTTGGTGTGGGGGGGGGGGGGAGGTATTTGGATGTACGGTAGAGGGTCGAAATCGCGGATTCGCTTTAAACCTGTTGTGGTATAAAGAGTTCCTTGGCGCGCTGATCATGATTATAATGATGATTAAAAGCGCCATTTTCTTGCAATCTGTGTCAACCACACCAACACTTACCCTTATTTCACGCGTATACGCAACGTTTTCGGTTTTTCAAGCGTGCCGCTCCGCCGCCTCTTGTGTTTCGAAAACGGGAGCCTCACGATACTTTCAGGCAATATGCAGCACTGTAAACAGTTTTTGGTCGCGAAGTCCTTCGGCGTGTCTATGCTGTTCGATTTTAGAAAAAAGTTGCCCTGCGTACTATACGCGTGAAATTAGAATAGCAATTTTTCTTGGGTCAACTTAGATACAAAAAAGTCTGGTAAGGACTTCATCATGCGAAATGAACACAATATTCGTGATTATAACATCAAATAACTTCACTGCGCAAGAATTCGGGCAAGTTATGACTTTGAACATTTACCATATATTCATCGCAACTCCGCATGTATATTCAGAACTCGATGTGAGTATGATTTTTGTGATCAGCAGGTTGAATAACTTTTCTAGAAAAATTCCAGTCAAATCTATGTTTTTGTCCCCTTTGTTCCTACCGTGACCCCAGAAAATGTCGTTCTACTAGGCAAAATGATTATGATATCTGGCATAAGTGGGTCGAATAACCCCTTTGAAGCGAGACTGAGCAAAATCCACGAGTTCAAACACTGAGGCCCAGATACTGGAATAGAGTCAAATTTTGATGTGATCCTGGGGCTGGAATTGATTCTGGACTACAAAATGAAAATATTGGGTAGTTTCAAAAGTCACACCCGTTTACCTTTTTTTTGAACTGCCGATTTTGGAGGAAGAAACCATTTTTTATAAACATTGCTTATGTCATTCAAAAGCTCTTTTGTTTTAATTTTCATGCATATTTTCGTTTTCATAGATCTTTGTCGCTGTGTGATTGCGTGCTTTGAAAAGACAGCGAAACAAATGTGAAAATTTTCGTCTTTGCTTTACCGCCGTGAAATCTACAACCAAAAGAAAAAATCTCTTTTAAAACATACATAATATTCGCCGGAGACTTGTGCTACGAAACATCTCGCTCTCATCGAGACATGATTTCAGAAAAATTTTGGACCTACAAAATTTTAGCTCAAACATAACTTGTCTTATGGTCCCTTCAAGTCGCATAAAAATCATAAACATATTACAATCGCGGAACTTTCACTCTATGTATTAGGTTGTCCGGAAATTAATGCCCGTTTTGAATTTCAACCGCAATAAGTCATACATTTCTCACTTCTAAATAGGTTGCAAAGTAACATTCGATAGAGCAAAGCAAGCTCTACAAAATGGCCATCTTGCTTTTGCAACAGCTATCATCCACCTCGAGTTTCAACCAAAGACTAAAAAAACTCGGCAGCCCGAAAAATCGAAAAATTCGTAACTCCGTTCACAAAAATCCTACATAAATTCTTACTTGCTCACGTAACCACTAACCACATGAAACATCTATATACGCCTTTGACGTATTTTTCCCTTTGTTAGAAACCAAGAAAACGGAAATTTTCATGTTTCTACCAAATTGATGCTGTGCCGTCTCCATATAGCTAGTTGTATACCACAAGGTTGTAGAAGTGCAGGCTTGAATTTTCAGCTCTGTACAAGCTTTAGTTCTCGAGAAATACAGAATATAATTTTCCCTGCTTAGGTGGCCTAAGCTAAAATTCAAATTTTTCGAGAACTAGAGCTTGTAGAAAGCTGAGAATTTACGTTTATACTTCTACAGGTTTGTAGTATACAACTACCTATGTGGGGACGGCACAACACCATTTTGGAAAATGCACGAAGGTTTCCGTTTTCTTGATTTCTAATAGAGGAAAAAATACGGCAAAGGCGTATATAGATGTTTCATGTGGATAATGCTTACGTGAGTAAGTAAGAATTTATGTAGGATTTTTGTGAACGGAGTTACAATTTTTTTCGATTTTTCGGGCTGCTGAGTTTTTTTAGTTTTTGGTTGAAACTCGAGGTGGATGATAGCTGTTGCAAAAGCAAGATGGCCATTTTGTAGAACTTGCTTTGCTCTATCGAATGTTACTTTGCAACCTACTTAGAAATGAGAAGTGTACGACTTATTGCGGTTGAGATTCAGAACGGGCATTGATTTCCGGACAATCTAATAGTAAGATTAGAGCTAGAACAACTGCTATTAAAAAAACGAAAAGATTTCCTAGTCTGTAAACGGCGAACCAAATCAAAAACGTCAAAAATTGCATTTTTTGCCGCCTCAGAAGGAGCAAAATAAGTGGGTCCTTTCGGATTTTTCAGCACAAAATTTCTATGAAAGAGTTTGATGAAATCCAAAGTTAGCGGTACTGCTTAGTCGACTATGGGCTCACTGTGAGCAATGCTTGTGCAACTCAGCTATATTCCAAATCAAGATATGCTTTTGCAAAGTGAAGGTTTTTACAAGGAGATGTTTTCGGATTTTCGCCTATAAAATCTTCTTCACTGTTACTGCAATAATCTTAAAGAGTGCGCGGAATAGCCAAAGATTTGCAGATTGTAATACAGTTTATAGCAATTGCAAAAATTATTCCTGAGAAGAGTTAAGGTGAATCAAAGTCAAAGTTCGATAACGGGCAGAACTTTTGAAACAACCCAATACAAATGAAAAAATCAAGCCGAATATAATATAAATACCTATAAATAGTTTGCGAAGGTATATTATGTGCTTAATTGCAAGGATGGATGAATCGCCGCAGACTTATGCCCATGAACAAGCAACTAGCGATTTAGTAGCGGCTTTTAGCGACTTTAGCGACTTCGCCAATACTTGCAGCAAATCCCGATGATCGGAAATCGCGTGATGTACGCCTAGCCCTTAACTTATGCCTCCATCCTGTTGGCAGACTCATTCTCTTTTCATTTGGCTTTCTATGCGGTCACAAAATCTTGGAATGCCCCTTTTCGAAAATCCATAGGAAGAGTTTCCATTATAACACAGGGTTGTCCTGCTAATTTTGAGCATAACACTGGATAAGCGCTCGTCGCTCAAATTCAATCTTATATTCAACCCCAAAGGAGAGTAGGAACTTTTCGAAGCCTTCGCCTTGCGCATCATCAAATACTGAGACTTCTGATAGCGCCATCGAAGTAAATGCGGAACACACAACACTTGTCAACCCCATTTCTGAAATGAGAGTATCATTTTTACCTCGACAGTTCTTCCTCAACGTCTTGGAGAGAGATTCCTGGCAGGTTTAGTTGCTCTCTCGCGGGCTGCTCTCTCTGAAATGGGAAAGCATTTGTCTCTGTGGCAATATAGAACGCCCATTTTGTATTATTGGCGCGTTGTATCGCGCAGATAATCACCTCGTGCGGCAGCGATTGGGTCCAACTCGGCTAGCTTCAGTTTTTAGGGACTATATTGGAACGTAGTTGTTTAGCGCGTCTTGGAAATTACCCGCTGTTCTGTCACTCGACTGCGCTTCACCATGGTCCTGAAGATTATCCATAGTACTTAATTCTGACCCTTCTCCCCTTATACGCGGCTCTTCTACTTGCAAATTGTCGACTCCTAATTCGAGGATGCGTTGTACGCTTTCAACTACTTGGGTTGAGCCTACCGCAAGAAGTTGTGACAATTTTCTCATCGCACTGTCATCGTACCGCGCTTGTTCCAAGGTTTCAACTAAATTTTTCTCTAGCTAAACCAAATCATCACTTACTTAGATCTTTAAGTAGCTGCTTGATTTTGCCGAATTCTACTTCTAGTCCGTTACAGATGCTGTCAGCTTGAAGAAGATCGGCGCTGGTGCTTTTAGAGCTTTTATCATTTTCTGCTTTCCGCGTACCCTTACCCACAACGCTGCTAATCTCTGCTAAGTATTCGCCCATTTTGACAGGTACAAAACATAACTGTGACTGCTTTTCCACTGGCTGACGCACCTGCTGCGTCAATCCGGCAACCTGCGCTTGAAGGTCCTCGATGCACTTGCCCTCCTCGTCCATGAGAATCATGGCTTCCAATTCTTCATCAATGGATTCTGCCATATTCTGCAACAAAAAAAACTTCAACTTTCATAGCTGTTTCTGCTAACAATCAAACGTGCAGGGCTTCTTGACAGCTTCCTGCTTTACTCGCTTATGAAGCTTCCTGCTTCTAGCAAGTTCACCCATCGTGGTGTACAGGTATCCTCTTCTAAGGCTTTTGTACCTGAGTGCGTAAGATGGCGTTCCACAGAAGCTGCGGATCCACCTGCACCTGATCCCACGGTAATTTCCAAGTATCACCTCGAAAGGTTCTTGAACCTGTTTGTAAGTACCGGCCTTCGACAAATGACCTGTAGATCGATCTGCACAAAAACTAGCATTACAGCCCACACCACAAGCTTGAAAGCAAAATTTCTCCCCACAAAGAAAAATTGTTACCCGTAGTTCAAGTTGGTTCGGCCCCCAAATAGAGACTTCTGTCCTTCTTGGGTGGAGTGGACCACGTGCGATAGAATACAATTAATTTATTGACAGCAGAATATGCGGGAGTACAGTCGATTGAGGTGCCGCCGGTGAGGTCCGAAAGAACAAAAGTGAAACTAACTAAGAACAATCAACCACGTTGCACAAAGCGACATGATATATATATATATACAGGGTGTCCCAAAAAAATGTTTAGAACGTTTGATCGTTAATATCTCTCTTCCCAAGAAGTCTTTTGCCTTGCTTCAGGTACCGTTTTGTAGAGCTGGCTTCAACTTAGGTTTCCATTATAGAACGAATCACCCATCTCTCTTCATTACTGTAGGATTACGGTAGAACACATATGGTGTCAATGTGGAAAAAGCTGCGGTTTCAAAATTTTTCAAAAAATTGTGAAAACTTGTGTAATAGGGTTTTTATAGACGCTGAGTTCAATACTCAACTATTCACGGGATTACGAAGCCTTCTAAGCGGTGTAACCGCACTTTTTAGGAACATTGAAAAAATGGCCGCTACCTCTTACCTGGCATAACTCTTCAATGAAGCATCATAATAAGTTGGGAACTTTACGGTTATAATCAGCAATTCCAATTAGCCTGGTGTAAAAGTTTTCAGGCTGTTTTGTTTCCTTTCTGAGGCAAAATATGGCCTTTCATGGTTCAAAACCCTCTTTGAATTTTCTACCGTAACCCTACAGCAATGAAGAGAGGTGGGTGATTCGTTCTATAATGGAAATCTAAGTTGAAACCAGCTCTACAAAACGGTACCTGAAGCAAGGCAAAAGACTTCTTGGGAAGAGAGATATCAACGATCAAACGTTCTAAACATTTTTTTGGGACACCCTGTATATATCCAGTTGGTAAACGTGATAACATCAAGTGCTTCTTCGCTGCACTTTGTTTTTTCTTCATGATACTGATACAGATCTTCTCTATCATAAAGACTAATAAGGGCTCGTGCGGCTCGGCTCCCGCTCCTAGTTTTAATTACTTGAGCGTGAAAGGTGATTGAAGGGCACGCCCGCGAAAGAGGTGCGGAGCATAAGCGAGGAGGTCGCGCTGGACCGCAACCCCTCATCATTCTTAATGATACAAAGGATACTTTTCAAAACTAACATCCTTTCTTGTGGAGAGGAAGGCACAAAAATTATCGAAAATTATCCATGAAGGTGCGTAGCCACAGTTACGACCTCCAGTAAGTATGCAAAATGTACGCCTGCAGCCTCAAGGCGGCATTGTAAAATCTCTTTATAAAGCTAATGGAATAATAATTGAAAAATTTAAATTGTTATTCTGAAGTTCTCCTTTCTTTGAGCCTTGGCATAATTGATGAATATTACCCAGTTTTTTTTGCCACGACAGGTTTTTAAAGCAGCAATTTATTGTGCTGCCTAATGTTTCGGCGAACACGCCATCCTCAGAGGCCTGAAAATGAGTCAATCACTTTCAACAAATGCGTGGTCACTTTCACCAAATGCATTATGGCATCAAACGCTTTGACCAACTCCTACGTTTGACTCGTCCATTGCAACGTCACTCACTCGTCCACAGTCTAGCGTCCCAGTTCGATTAACTCAGCATGACGCAATAGGAGTAAGAGCAAGAGCACGATAGGAGCTCTTTAGTCGTCTACAGTGTACCGTAACAATAAACAGTCCCACTAGTTTGGGTTCGAGTAGCTATGGGCTATCGAAATAATAGAATGATAAGAACGACTTCAGATAATTTGTGACAGACAACTGTTCGTTCTTGCTATTCAGCCTCGGATTACGAGCAAGATAGACTGCGGCTTTTACCATCTTTCAAGCAGAGATGGTATCCTCGATTGCCAGAATGTTGCAAGTTCCCCAATGGGCCCCAAGGCTCTGTCTTTTTTTGCTAGCCAGATGTTTATTTACACGTATAAAAGGCGGTCGAACGGTCTCGCCGAAATTGCCCCGCGTGTTCGACATTCCAATTAGTACATCGCACCAATTTTTGAGCAATATCTTGGCCTTTCGTTTGTGCATATGACGAAGTTTTGCGAAGTGCAAGCTCTATCGAATGATCGATTATGGTAAATTCATTACAATAACATCATTATGCAACTGTGTTTGCGTTGAACATCGTTTGATTGCGTTAGTCACACTGTCGGATATGAACGGCAAGCATAAAGGAACACGTGTTAAACTTTGGTTGCTTGTGTTCATGTTCGTTTGAAAGCTTTGGTTTGCAGTGAGTATCCATTGTTGGAAGCTATGACATGTCATTTCCAAAGACTCTAGTCTCGCACTTTCTTCTCTGCACACATGCTGGTTGTCTAACATGTTGCTGATAACCGCACGTTTTACGGCAGTTGGGTGAGCGGAAGTAACGTATAAGATAATCTTCTTGCTGCTCTCTTTACGATACCATTAACGTGTACAGCACTATGCCAGCACCTCCGTGTTGAAGTAGGGTAGCCACATCGTGTGGTCTCTCTAGTTAAGCTAATGTACTGCGATTGTTCATTGAGAATCCTAAAGCAGTCAACCATTTCAATTGTGTCGAATTTAATAGTGGGACTCGCGTCAATAGGGGCTCTTCTATCTTGCTCATAAAGCAGACAGGAAGAACCGATGCTAGTTTTTGCATCATCGCCACCCCTCTTACTTGTGCGTAAAAATTGCTCGACTGCTCAGATAATCGCGGAGAGCAGGCGGTCCGCAAACTCTCGTTTTTCTGCAAGCGGTCAGCAAAATTCTGAGGCGTGGACAAGCCTTGAGCGAGCGGTACTTCCGTGTTCTGCTAATGGGCAGCACTACAAAATTTTCTGCAAGCGATCGTCAAATAATTTCTTTCAGCGAGCCGCTGGCCAAACTTTCAGTAGGCGTTCGGACTGTTTTTACGCAGTTTCGGGTGTACGCCGAGCAAAGGTGAGATCTGTGTAGCAGAAGTGTCATCGATGATTTGTTCAATTACCCGATAAGCAAACGAATCTCAGGACTTAGAGCTGGAGGATAGAGGTCTCGGGTGGTTACGGGGATATTTAATGTTCAAAATTTGTGAAGGCCTTTTGCTAATTTTTGCACTACGTTGTCCTGAAAGTTCGTCCGTTTTTTCAAACCACTATGAAACCACGCACAACAAAGACCTGAATAAGTTCCGACATGCATTCGATTTAGCTTTTCCTTCTCTTTTTTGTAGACACATTTTCGAACTACAGTCTTTTAGGCTTTTGATAATTGCCAGAATTCTCCACCCGTCAAATTTATGTGTTCAAGTTAGGTTAATTTTTGTAAATATTATTCCAGAGTTTCGGAAAGGATTAAGCATAGATCAAATAGAGCGATTCTCGGACTACAAGGTAACATTTTTGTGTTCTCTCCAACTGCTGTTTTTAGCTTCAAAAATTATTCTTTGGAGGTCTCGATTTTTTGGCAAAGTCATGAAACGCGCAACTGAGGAAATACATGAAAGATTTCAAAGTTTCTGCGAACTGATACATGATTCCTATCAAAGAAGTTTGATTTGCTTTAAAGCTGCTTTAAGTGGGTAAACGTAATCAAAAAGCCGCGATTTTATTATATAGATAAATTATAACGGACTTTGCAAACGTCGTCCATGTAATCTAAACATACTCTCGATACATAGAGCCATGTACTCTGGTAACCTTCACTTTGAACGCCATGATGGAACACCTTCACCTGAGAAAAAAATTGAAGTCAGGGGCGAAACCCTGGATGTTATAATCTGAATATCTCCGAAAGAATGTGAATGAAGCGAATATAAGGAAAAATATTTTTAGATTATCTCATCGAAACAAAGAATTTGCGTTTTCAAAGCGTTTTTACTCCAAAGAAGGTTTCTGTGGAAGTTTTTTTGGAATTCAGGACAACATTTCTCGGTAACCTCTTATTTGACTAACGTTGAGTTACAGAAGTTTAGGAGCTGCTGAAGTTCAATAAAAACTAAAATCCGCGGTTAATTCTTGTGCAGAGAGTCGGGCACAAAAATGCTAATCTATCTCGTCAATGAGTGATTTTGAACGCTTGGGACGTTGTCAGTGCTCCTTGTCGTGTCACTACGATCACAATGATGTATAATGTTGCAGGGTTTCGCAAGACTCCGCGGGAATCTACTACCAGAGCCAAATGCCTCGCCGGCTCTGATCTGGCTGCTCGTCTGCGTCTCCGCGCGCTGCGCGCTATCTCGCTACCCCAAGCGCGGGCACGGGGCATTCGGCTCTGGTACCCTTTTCTTCGTTGTTTCCAATTTTAGCAAGCTATATGCTGACGTCTCAATGGACGAGAAATCCGGCAAAAACCTTGTTTTCAAAAATCCCTTGTTCTTCCTCTAGTTTAACTTTTTTCACGCGCTTTTTTCGTGCATTCTACGGATCTTGCTTCTGTTCATAAAGTAGACAACCACTCGTCCTTATCTCCTCGATTATGGCAGAATTTTTTCTGAAAAATCGCAAAAAGTGCGTTTTTCTTTACCTTGTTCTGGTTCAGTGCCTTCGCAGCGATTTTTTTCCAGTTGGAGCGGATGTTGCTCAGAACAATAAGCGCAGCAATCCAGACAACGTCCCAGGAAAGAGGAACATCAATGCGGGGGTAAAAATTCAAAGGACGCATCAAAATTGAATTTGGCTTTGACGTGCATTTCGACTTAGCGAAAAAGAAATTTTGCGTTTTCATGACTAATTTCTTTCTTGTTTATCTTCTTCTTGATAACCACTGCTTCCGAAGTATGGTTTTATTGAAACAATTACAAAAAATGAAATCAGCATTTCCTCGTTTTCCCCAGTGTTGCGAATTGATGGTCCTGGGGCGAAAACTGTCAACTCAAAAAAAACCGCCAAATATAAGATTTTAAGCCTTATTGCAGCATTTTTAACCAGTTTTCAGCAGTTTCTTTTGCTTCTTGTATCTGTTTTGCGTCTTTTTTTCTTCTATGATCTTCTGTAAACAACCTTAACTTTTTATGAAGGCAGATGTTCGAACAACCTTCACCTTTGACGCCCTGTCTCTGGACTATCGAAGGTATGAATCTAAAATGAGTACAATGTAGTCAAAGGTTTGCTCTTCTAACAGTTACCAGCGCTCTTTGAGAACATCACGGTAAGATTTTTCAACATTCAGGAAAGACTTGGCGTCACTGATGGGCTGCTCATAAAGCCATGGCGATAACATTGTAAAGACAGGGTAGATCAGAAAGCAAGTATAGCTGTAAAAAAGAGTTTAAAAATCTGAATCTATGGTACCTAAGCCGCCCATGGATTGGTGTTCCGTTAATTTTGATGAGCATGAGAAAACGGATAAAACTTTTGGGACAACTTAATATTTTCACAGTTTTATGATAAATAAGCATTCCTTGCTATTTTTATGCTCCGAAATCAGGGAATGCCTATAAAGCTCAAAATGCTCTAAAAACGTACAGGAATATCATTTCTGAAAAGAACCGACGTGGCGCATCTTTTCCTCGTTACTTCGGCGATGAAGCTTCAAAAATTTCTATATCAGTGTGCATCGCTTCTAAGAGGCTGGAAAAAATTATGGTGTGTGCGTATGAGAAAGGTATAGGCGGTATCAGCCGGCATCGGTCCCGCGCCAGCAGGCCTTGCGACGACGCACCGTCGCATGCGGCGGCCATAACGCGTGGCAGAGCTCGCGCGCGCCAGATCGCATCGTCGAAAGTCGCCGCAGGCGCGACGGCGCATGGCCGATGCTGGTTGGTACAGCCTATATCTGACGTGACTTTTGGGGGACTTACGAGGCAACCTTGGAGGAGTTGATTTCACTGCCTGAGCATGCATGTTGGAGAGTTAATCACTCAGCAATATTATAGATACGGGGCTGGAGTTTGTTTTGTTTGACATATCTCTGAGAATATGTTTTTTAGAGAGGAGGTCGTAGAGTCGGGGAGAACAGGTTTTTAGTGAAAGTGCCTATTGATAGCCGAACTTGAGAAATCTGTCAATAAGGGCGGGTTCGCGCCTGTATATCTCAACGAGTTGAAAAGCTGGGGTAATCTCATGTGGTCATTTACAGTGCTTTTGGTAGATCTATTTTTCTAAAGGTATATTGTGTTTATACCTTTTGCATAAGGGGCGCTATATAATGGGATGATGCACTTTTGAATTTTATCTCCGTAGAGAGTAGGGATGAGAGCCATGTTTCAATTTGTGTTCGAAGGGGATGCCACGTATAATTTGGAGAAAATGTAGGGGCTTCCTCTGTGGGAGCACATCTCTAAGCACGCGATTTTTCCTCTTTCTTCCCCCCCCCTCACCCCTCATTTCCTCCCTTTTTTGTTATCATACATTAGCTTAACTAGAGAGACCACACAATGAGCGGCTACCCTACTCCAACACAGAGGTGCTGGCACAGTGCTGTACACATCAATGGTATCGTAAAGAGAGCAGCAAGAAGATCATCTTACACGCCACTTCCGCTCACCCAACTGTCGTAAAACGTGCGGTTATCCACAAGTGTTTTTTGTGTTCGAAGGGGATGCCACGTATAATTTGAAAATGTAGGGGCTTCCTCTGTGGGAGCACATCTCTAAGCACGCGATTTTTCCTCTTTCTTCCCCCCCCCTCACCCCTCATTTCCTCCCTTTTTTGTTATAATACATTAGCTTAACTAGAGAGACCACACAATGAGCGGCTACCCTACTCCAACACAGAGGTGCTGGCACAGTGCTGTACACATCAATGGTATCGTAAAGAGAGCAGCAAGAAGATCATCTTACACGCCACTTCCGCTCACCCAACTGTCGTAAAACGTGCGGTTATCCGCAACATGTTAGACAGCCAGCATGTGTGCAGAAGAGAAAATGAGAGATTTGAGTCTTTGGAAATGGCATGTCATAGCTTCCAACATTGGATACTCACTGCAAACCAGCTTCCAAACGAACATGAACACAAACAACCAAAGTCTAACACGTGTTCCTTTATGCTTGCCGTTCATATCCGACAGGGTGACCAACGCAATCAAACGATGTTCAGCGCAAACACAGTTGCATAGTGATGCTATTGTAATGAATTTACCACAAGATCGAGAAACGACAGATTTGAAATCGATTATTCGATAGAGCTTGCACTTCGCAAAACTTCGTCATATGCACAAACGAAAGGCCAAGATATTGGTCAAAAATTGGTGCGGTGTACTAATTGGAATGTCGAACACGCGGGGCAATTTCGGTGAGACCGTTCGACCGCCTTTTGTACGTGTAAATGAACATCTGGCTAGCAAAAAAAAGACAGAGCCTTGTGGGCCCATTAGGGAACTTGCAACATTCTGGCAATCGAGGATAACATCTCTGCTCGAAAGATGTTGAAAGCCGCGTTCTATCTTGCTCGTAATCCGAGGCTGAATAGCAAGAACGAACAGTTGTCTGTCACAAATATCTGAAATCGTTCTTATCATTCTATTATTTCGATAGCCCATAGCTACTTGAACCCAAACTAGTGGGACTGTTTATTGTTACGGTACACTGTAGACGACTAAAGAGCTCCTATCGTGCTCTTCTCTAAGAGTTTTGCTGAGTTAATCGAACTGGGACGCTAGACTGTGGTTGCAATGGACGAGTCAAACGTAGGAGTTGGTCAAAGCGTTTGATGCCATAATGCATTTGGTGAAAGTGACCACGCATTTGATGAAAGTGATTGACTCATTTTCAGGCCTCTGAGGATGGCGTGTTCGCCGAAACATTAGGCAGCACAATAAATTGCTGCTTTAAAAACCTGTCGTGGCAAAAAAAACTGGGTAATATTCATCAATTATGCCAAGGCTCAAAGAAAGGAGAACTTCAGAATAACAGTTTAAATTTTCAAATTATTATTCCATTAGCTTTATAAAGAGTTTTTACAATGCCGCCTTGAGGCTGCAGGCGTACCTTTTGCATCCTTACGAGGTCGTAAGTGTGGCTACGCACCTTCATGGATAATTTTTAATAATTTTTGCCCCTTCCTCTCCTCGCAAAAAACTTCTCGGACCGCCATTCACGAGTGAACCAAATCCAGCTGCACAAACTTTCTATGGCCATGATGATAGCTCAGCGTCATGGATTGCTGTTCACATTCGCTGGGAAACGACCACTTCTCACTGAAGTATAACAGCTAAAGAGAAAAGGAAAATTGTGCAAGTTGTAGGCTTCCGCTATTACTCCATGTGGAACATCCTTCTTATAGTGCTGAATGAGGTGATCCTGCCGAAAGCAAGTAAGAGTGTTAGCTTTTGAAAAGTATCCTTTGTATAATTAAGAATGATGAGGGGTTGCGGTTTAGCGCCACCGCCTCGCTTATCTCAGGCAACGGATAGGACCCCTCCGCCGGAGAAATGGCAGGGTCGCGCCGTTTCCCCAGCGGTGGGCCTCCCATTTGTCCGGCGGAGCCCTCCCATTTCTCCGGCGGAGACCTCCCATTTCTGCTCCGGATACCTCCCATTTTCTGCTCCGGATACCTCCCATTTTCTGCTCCGGATACCTCCCATTTTCTGCTCCGGAGCCCCCCGATTTTGTGCGCCGGAGCCCCCCGATTTTGTGCTCCGCAAGTCTGTCGCGGCATACTGTAATTAGCCCTAATTAAAGGCAGCTTCCAGGCAGATCTGAACCTATGGGGCTTTTACATGGAAAGTACTTTTGGGGCCCTAACTAAGGCACTGCCGAAGCAGCAGCTCAGGTAGTGTAATGGCGCAGATATTCCCCTAACAGACCCCCCGCGAACGTATTCGCATGTATTCATGGCAGTTTCGCGCCAGGATCCACGCTTTGCGCCATGAATCCATGCGAAACACGGTCGCGGGGTTCAGTTTCGAGGGGAATATCTCAGCCGTTAGGGCACTACCTGAGCTGCAGGTTGGGCAGTGGCTTTAGGGCCCCAAAAGTACTTTCCACGTAAAATCCCCATAGGTCCAGACTTGCCTGGACGCTGCCTTTAAGCTCCAAACCCCAATTTTGTCTCTAAACCCCACCCAAATAAGCCGAATAGGACCCCCCCCCCCGGGTAGGAGTTTAGCGCGACCCTCAACCCCGTTCTTTACCCCCTCCCTCTCACCCCTAGCGTTTGTGGATAAAGATAGAAGAATAAAAAAACAAGACATTTATTTCAAATTAACTGCAATCAATCAATCAATCAACAACAATCATCTCAATCATATGGACTGCAGCATCTGTGACATTTGGGTCTCAGAGCATTGCCTGGCACAGAACAAACCGCGATATAAATTCGCACGAAAAATCTCGGCGAGAGAGTACACGTCCCCACTTTGGGTGGACGGTGCCTTTAAACTGCCCTGAAAACGATTCTTACGTATCCCTTCAGAAATCAGAAGTCTTTTGAAACGTTTTGAAACACTTAAAATGCGCTAATTAGTCCCATCTGGCAAAAATCGCGCCTCTTGACATACACCCAAGTTCGAGATGCAGACACTTGCTTAAACTTTCAGCAATTGAATACACAGCCATGCTCGTGAGCCCTTGGCATCAATTCCTAGGAAGAAAAGTTTGAACTAGACAAACAGCTAGAAGGACGAATCAGAATACCACGACAAAGACACAATAATCGGCTGCATCAGAAGCTAAAATAAATGCGGATTCCTAGAAACTACAAAAGCCAAGTCACACTAATCTCTTTCATCCGGGTTGTTGTTTGGTAAAACTCGACATTATTTTGATGTGCAGACGAGAAAACGAAGGAAAAAGACTTGGTTGCGAAATCAACACGCATGTCGTAGCGCCAAAACTTGCCGCGAATGGGGCATTCCGGCTCTTTCTGGGCGCTTTTGGGCTTTTTTTGGAGCTTTTGGGTGTTTTTTTTTCGACGAATATGACGGGTCCCTCTAGAAACCCTCGAAAGCTGACGAGAAGCGCCATTTTAAAGATAAGAATTTTCACGAATGGGCCAACCCACTTCGGAGGCCCGCGGCAAAATAATCATGCAAAATAAGAAAAAAAAGGAAAGATATGACAATCCACAAGTTGCTCACCGAATGTGGCTATGTCTGATTAGGACACGGGCGTGATGAATGGATTTTGCCAATCCCAACTTGAAAACCTGCGTCTGCAAACGTCTCTCGAGGAAATCTTCCACACGAAGACCGAGAATGTAATCGAGCTTCATTCGATCCTCAGGAAGCACTCCAATACGTACAAGACGGCGAAGAAGAGCAGTGATAGCCTGAAGAGTTGTACCTTAGGGAACGGCCATAGGTTCGCAGTGTTCGCGGTTCGCAGTGTTCACGGTGTTCGCGGTATCCGATGTTAGTGGTGTTCGCGGTGTTCGTGATGTTCGCGGTGTTCCGGTGTTGTCGGTGTTGTCGGGATCGGCCATATGTACTATTCCAGATGATACTATTCGATACTATACTATTATGATACTATGATACTATTACTATACTATGCCATACTATCCCACGGCGAACACCACGAACACCGCGAACACTGCGAACCTATGGCCGTTCCCTTACGACCGTTTCCCCAAAAAGTAATCATTTCTTTCTCGAGCGCAGGAAATCAACAAAATATCAGGTAACTGTATATAAGATTTTGAAAGAATTACAAAGGCAGAAAAGAGGGATTTATTAGAGCGGAACCCAATATTTACAAACATGGGGTGGAGGACTATATGTCGCCGAATTTGGAAGAGTCCCGCGCGGATTCCCTGCAGGAACGCATGTCCGCGCATGTACAAGAGTGCGTATTTGTCGCAAATAACCGCGGGGACCGCCCTTTTTCGGCGACATATAGTCCTCCACCCACAAACATGTTAGTGCCTATCAAATCTCTGAAAATTTTTGATGAAGCTCTTTTCTCTTCAATCAAAGTACGCAGCAATAAAACACGAGCTAAATCTGTAGGTTGCTCCTAGATCAAAATCTTCAAGCAAAAGACGAACAGAGATGGGAGATTTTCACTCACTAAGTGTAAAGGAATGAAAAGATGAAATAGCAAATCGATCAGCATACAAATTATACCACAAAAATGAAGCTGACGCAAAATGCACTTTTCTCTGACAAGGTTTGGAAGTCCTGCCGAACATAGAATGTGAAAACGTCGTTACCTGGTCGAGACGCTCCTTCTCAAAAGAACGATGTGGAGCCTTTGTAACCTTCGAATGCACAGTCTTGATCCGAGGCATGGTTGACCCTACAGAGAAGCAATGGCATATGGAGAACTTAGTATATAACTCGAATCATTCCACGAAACGAGCAATGATAAACACGAGGGGCCAGTAAATCACAGAGTGGATAGATCTTTCACCATCATTAGGGACCCGTCATACTTCGCCGAAAAAAAGCCCAAAAACCCAAAAAAGTCCGAAAAAGCCCGAAAGAGCTGGAACGCAGAAACCAAATTATAATAGAATTCTGACGTTATTTTGATGTGCGACGACAGAATGAAGCAAAAAGACTTGGTTGCGAAATCAACACCACGCCTTAGCAATGAATGATTTGCAACGACGCGCCAAATCGATACGCAGCCTGCTCCGGGGCCCTCCTATTTCTGCTCCGGATACCTCCCATTTTCTGCTCCGGATACCTCCCATTTTCTGCTCCGGATACCCCCCATTTTCTGCTCCGGACACCTCCCATTTTCTGCTCCGGAGGCCTCCCATTTCTGCTCCGGGCCCCTCCCATTTTCTCCGGCGCGGCTCTTCCAAATCTGGCGGACTCGCGCCGGACAAATTTCTCCGGCGCGAGTCCGCCAAATCTGGCAGAGTCGCGCCGGAGAAATGGCGGACCTTTGCAGCAGGGCCGGAGAAGCCTCCCACTTGCCTGCCAGTGATGTCACCGCGACGGACCGCCCATTTGCCCCTCTCTCATTGGTCAACTGGGTCCGGCGCGACTCTGGCAGATTCGGACTGTCCGGCGGAGGGGTCCCGTCGATTGTCTGAGATGCTCCGCACCTCTTTCGCGGGCGTGCTCTCTAATCATCTTTCACGCTCAAAGGCAGTGTCCCAGCGGATTCACGCCTTGGGGGATATTGCTATAGTGGGGTTCCTGGTCATCTCGCTGACCTCCAGGCGCAGTCCGGCTGATTGATGTTTTCGATGGGCCGAGAAAACAGCCTCTGAAACGGCGCGAGCAACCCCAATCGGACGATTTCTCTTATTGTTAGGCGCGGGACCCCACGACCGCTCTCCCGCATTGTGCATGCTATCCAAAGCAAAAATTACAGGCAGCAAGGTCTTCGTGCCAGGACCTCCCAACTTTTCATTGAAATTCTCGTCCGAGTGCCATTCTGAATCTGGGTAAACGCCGCGGAAAAGGTCTTTTCATCCGTTTAAAAGCTCAAATTGGGGGTCTACGAGTCAAAAAGGCTCAAAACATGCAAGAAGATAAAAATGCAAAATCTGCCAGGGTACTGCCTTCAAGTAATTAAAGTTAGGCGCAGGACCGAGCCGCACGAGCTCATATTAGCCCTAATAATAGAGAAAATCTGTATCAATATCATGAAAAAAGCAAAGCACATTTACATTTTGCAGCTCTTTTTGAGAAGTTTTGGGTTTGCAATTGCTTGTGGAAGTTTGATAGCCATCTTGACTACTTAAAAATGAGAGGTTGATACAGATTCGTATCAGGAGTTTTGATGCTCAATAGTGACGCAATTATGATTCGAATTTGTTTGACTAGTTTTTGGACGGCATTTGTTACGCCTTGCTAGCGAAACAATACTCGTATTCCCACCATTTAAAGCAATAAAAAGTCTCTTTTTGGTTTATTTCCTCCTTTTCGGTTGAGACAACCGTTTTCGGCCCAATCGTTCAAAATGTATTTATTGCGCAATCGCATATATCAGCAATTTTCTTTCCTTGTATTGTCATTATGTGTTGTCAAAATGCTATAGTTTGTCGACCCAAACAATGCTACGTGAAGTGTGTTTAACCGCATATTTTCAGATTAAAAAATATGTTTTATCTCAAATTGTTTCTTCCTTTTTTCGTATTCCATCTTTGCACGACGCTCGAATGCTACGACGGAACAAAAATTATTGGAAGTAAGTTTAGCCATACAAAGCGTACACCAACAGACACCTCTATCTTATTTTTAATTGATTTCTGGCTTTTGAAAGTTGAAGACCTGCTCTTCTGGTGGCGGAATAGCGCCGAGCACATCTAAGCAATTATTTCGAAAATTTTCATGACTTCAATCCAAGACCATCAACGATTTCGCCAGAACCAACGCGAGCTTTAGAGCTTGAAACAAAAAAAAATCAGATGACCGGAATGTCAAGTTGCTCATAGAAATCGTCCGACCTGCTGAAGACAAAAATCACTACATCCGCTTAGCAGAACTTCGTTTTTAAGAGATATGGTGATGAAGAGTATGAAAAAAGGACATGAATTCTTCAAAATTTCATCAACAGAGTAAATATCATCCAATATCGTTCTGCACTGGGCATAACATGAGCACCAATTACCACTTTCAATTGCTTACCATAAGTCTTCAATTGGTGATGAGGGCGCGAGCAACTTCGAGGTTCTGTAATCGTATTCGACTTATTTCTCTGTTCCATGCTCTTCAGAACACTTGTTTGATCAGTGTTCCTCATATGATCTGCACTCGCTGAGTCGAATGCATTCTCAGTGTGCGCTGGAAAAGAGCCATTGTCGGTGTCGATCACTCATTTGCCTCTGTTTTGGTTGTTTCCTTTATTCCCAATGAATAATTATCTCTTCTCTCCTCTATATTTGGAAATCGAAGACTCGAATTGTGTCCGAGACAAGGGAACAGCAATGTCGTTGGTGCGGCTTCTTCCAGTTTACTGCTAAATACAAGGTGCGGAACAAGTACTGTCCCTCAAAATAAAGCCAGAAAAATCGGCGTAATTCTTACGTTTTCCTGGTAAACTTGACACAGATCCTAAGATGTGCATGTACTCTAGCATTTTACAAAAATTGGCTCAAAAATTCTGCAATTTTACCCGGCGGCGGATCCCCTTTCGCAGCACATTCCATATCAAATCTTGCAAATCCCTTTTACAAATGTAAAGAAAGTGTGAAGTTTTTTGGAAAACTCTTTTGTTTCCAACATGGATTTGAGAAATCTTCTACTGCTTAAGGAATGTTGTAGTATCTTCGAAATATGCTGGGAGTGGCCAGGCCGCAGTTGCAATTGGAGAAAATTTGGGAAGTTTTCCAACGAAATAGCGTCTGCGGCGCAACAGGTTGCAACCAGAAAAAGTGGCACAGAAACTAAGTACAATCGTTTGGTGCTTCAAAATTATAATGTATACAAAGCCCGATGCCCTTTTTATCATTCCTCTTACTTTTTGTTTGAATCTGGAGTTTCGAACCATAGTTTGGATCCAATTCATTGAGCAAGAGCAGATCTGATTAGTCTCTTTTTGTGAAATTTTGGAATTCGCTTGGGATATAATCTTCCTTGTTTAGTCAAAATCAAAAGGCGCTGATTCATTATGAGTACAGAATTTTGGAGACGAGAGTGTGCTCTTTGTGAGATTTTTCGGGAGGCAAACTGAGGGACAGCACTTTTTCCGCACCCTATATGTATACTGTCTTCTGTTTATTTATATGTGACCGACCAACTAATTGGCGCTAATTCACCGAGTCACAAAGAAAGCTTCTTGAAATACGAGTTTCAATTATGTTAAATGTGTGGTTATTCCAAAAAAAAACTTCTCAGGACATTGTTGTTAGCGAAAACTTTTGACATAGCTACAGTGCCTCCGCTTCTTACAAGGGAAGAATTTCTTATCGCCACGGCGATCTGGAACCATATGCGAATTATTAGATTCGCCTTTTTGAGCTGATTCCAAGTCACCTTCCTTATCTGCTGCGCGGTTCTCTAGAAATTTGTGAGCGTTCGGAGCCCGAAATGGGCAAGCACTCAGTAGACAAACTTAAGAAGTAGTTAGTCGAGAACATTTTTCTAGGTTGCCGATGTATGTGTGCATTCCTTTTAGTCAGTACAACAACGCTATGCTAAGGCTCCGTCCAAAGTACAGGAGCGCCGACTTAGCGCCGATATGGTGTCGCGCTGTCCCGGCGCTGTTTTGACCAACAGACGTGCATTTTTTGGGCTGCGTCCATACTGATTCGGGACTAACGCTCGAACTGAGCGTTGTGCTGGAACTGTTCCCGGACTTCCGGATTAGTATGAACGCAGCATTAAGGGCAGGGCTGACCTTGTTTCCGGAGGCAAGCGCACCGGGTATTGATTAAAATTCTTTTCGAAATTTTCGGTAGCGTTCGCCGACACGGCGCTAGCATCTCAGCCCCGGCACTCTGGACGAAGCTTAATTGTGCACTTCCGAAGTCGGTGTTCTTTAGAAAAAGTTACAAGCGATCATTATGTAAAGTTATCATGTCTTTAATGCAGAATCTGCTCTAAAAACAAGCTCGGAAATGCACAGTTATCACGGTTTGTTGTACTGACTAAAAGGAATGCACACATACACCGGCAAAATAGATAAATGTTTGCAAACAACTACCTTTTCAATCTTGTGCAAATCAAATTCGACTTTCAAAACCTCACAACCTTTCAAACCGGAACTTATAGAAGGGCAGAAGATATGGAACCGAGATTTGAGACCAGCTCAACAAGACGCATTGATGATATGCGTTTTGATCTAAATAGCCACAACGACGTGAGATTTTTCATTAGTAAAATATTACGATTATCTTGTTGATTTATCTTGAGCCGATCTTTTTGAGTTGATTCTAGATTCTACCAACCATATCTTCTGCGCGGTTTATTGTAAAAAGCTGAGCGATTGAAAGTATAAATTTGTTGAGGTTCTTCTGCATAATGTGGTTTACAAACCAGCTTGAGAGTTCATAATAAGCATGATATTGGGTACCGATTAGAAGAAATGCGCACATCTAGGTGACATAGATAAGTTCTTTGGACGACTACCTCTCAAAGTTGTGGCATCGAATATTTGCCGAATTTGGACTTTCAACGCAAGTTCTTCGATGGAACAACATTGCAGACAAGGATTTCAGTTTGAAGGTCCACAAGGCGATCTAAAGGCGTTTCTCGCTGCAAAGCCAAGCAGATAGAGAGGTGGAGGGAAGCTCAGGCGATGAGCCAGATTGAGATCCCCTTCAGTTAATCGGTGTCTTCTTTGACGAAATGTAATGGCAGCTGCGTTACCTCTGTATGTTTTTCCTTCAAGCCTTCCCCAACACTCAAATCAAACTTAAAAACGTAATGCAATCTTCAAATCATATTAGAACGTTTTTCAGAGGTGTGATACCTTTGAAGAACGTTTTTTACCTCATAGATATCTATTCTCAGTCAAAACACATTCTAAAGATCGGTTCATAATTATACGAACATCCCATATTTTGCCATTTTCCAGACATTTTGATAGAAATGCAAGAAACCATTGGTACCATGTCAGAGAGCGAGCCGAAAATGGTATATGCAGCACAACAATGAAATTCTGTGTCAAATTTGGAGAAGCATTGTGCGCGAACGTTTTTTTGGCCGGTTCATAATTATACGGACACCTCGATCAGAGCTCTTTTGTTGCTTGAGGCTGCAATCTTTTTCGCTTTCATGTAAGGCTAAGATCTCAAAGTCTGAGAAGCATACTACGCGCTGAACCCAATAAGGTTTAAAATGAAGAACTTTACTTCCACAGCTTCAAATTGCTCCGGACCAAGTTGGCTCCAAAAATGCCTGCTTTACTGAGATTTCAAACTTTTATTTAATTCATACGATAAAGGATCAGGGATCAATAAATGTGCTATTCCAACGCTTGGAAAAAAATTAATGTGACCATTTTTTATTGGCAGCCCAGCCTAACCACACCATAAGGTTGGCACAGTTTTGAGCCTCAAAACTAGGCTTTGCGGACGGTCTCAGCCGTCCGCAAAGTTCTGTGATGAGGTAAATGCATCGTTCGTACGGTGATAATACCCTCTGTGTTAAAGCTTTTAAATACGCAAACCTATCCTCAAAGCATCGGAGTTAAAAAACAAGAGGAGGCATGCTTGCATTGATTTGCTTACACATTTTCATTGAACGCTGAGTGCGTGGTGAAAACAAAAGAAAACACAAGTGCTCTACGTTTGATATTGTATGTTGTAAGAATCTTGTACATTATACACAAAATCAAGTTCGCGATGTGCATACATACCAAAGATCTTTTGGGTAGGTTGAAGCCTAGTTCTGAGGCTCAAAACTGTGCCAATCTTATGGTGTGGTTAGGCTGGGCTGCCAATGGAACGGCTACATTAATGTTTTCTAAGCGTTGGATTAGCACATTTATTGATCCCTGATCCTCTATCGTATGAATCAAATAAATGTTTGAAATCTGAATAAAGCAGGCATTTTTGGAGCCAACTTGGAGGTTGCAACCTCAAGCAACAAAAGAGCTCTGATTGAGGTGTTCGTATAATTACGACCCGGCCAAAAAAGCGTTCGGCGCACAATGCTTCTCCAAATTTGACACCGGATTCCATTTTTGTGCTGCATATACTGCTTTCGGCTACGCTCTCTAACATGGTACCAGTCAGTTTGCATTTGGCGGCGTATCAGGATCCTCCAAAGGTCTGCCGCTTATTCTCCAGGGAGGGGAGGCAATAATCTCTTCGCGCTTACCTCAAGCATTCTTGCGATAGTTTCCCTCCGGATAATCGTCTTTTTTCTCCTAGCATTAATTAGAGGGTTCACGTGAACACTGATTCTTCAATGATAACAAGAAAGAGAAAAAATTGCAAGAACTTTAAAATAATAAAAGTAGACTGACAATGAAAGTGTCTCTTACCATGAGTCACTTGGTTGAAGTGACAAGTTAAAGGTTGATGCATATCAATATATAGAGTTCGAAATGCTGACTTATCTGTGAAGCGTTTCCCCAAAGGAACTTATGAGCTTATTCGTATTTATTAATGAAAGTGTAGCCGAGAAAAAAAAGGCATGTGGACAGTAGCATGGCCGGAAAACACGAAAAGGTACGAATGACGTTAGAGTATGTACGATACTTAACAGGTATTTCAAATGAGTTTGCATCGTTTCGGTGGAAATTATCTTGCAGCTCAGGATGCATTCGAACTGGCAATATGAAAAGCTCAAAACTTTCCCAGAAGAAAGCTTCGCAGAAACATGGCATCTAATTGTAAGAGAGAATTCAATTAAGAAAGCATTTTCATCAACAATTTTTGCTGTGATTCTGGTCCTGCTGAATCATATCCATTCGAAGCGTCGGTTCTCATTAGGTCAAAAGTTTGGGTAAGCGGGCCCATTTAACTGTCAAAAAATGATGTACAATGTATTTTAAAGTTATAATTCCAAAAACAGCTCAAGACTTCGCTGATAAGAAAACATGATCAACGTTTTGTTTCTCTTTATCAACCACATCGTGATAGTCACACTGAATGTAATAGGTTAACACCTAATTTTGCAACTATTTTTGTAACTTTCTTTTTGAATGTGATTCATTCATTTCCAAGCATAATGTAAAGTAGGTAGTACGCGACAAATATGTGCGGAGATTTGATTTTTGGTAGCGAAGTAAAGAAAAATCTGGCTTTTTTTTCGAAAAGTTGTCAAATTCGAAATTTCAAGGGTCGGGAAACCAGTATCAAACAGTATTCTCAGTATCAAACATACCAAGCCGAAACCGTATTGAGATTGTGAGGAGTCTCTAATGATCTAGTTTCGGCTTGATGGGTTTGATTCGTACTGAGAACGACTCTATTTTCGGATTTCTGACCCTTGAAATTTTGAGCAGCTTTCAAAAAATGCGTAAATTTACCCCGCTTCGCTATCAAATATCAACCTGTTTGAGTACATTCTATACTACCCAATCTACATTATGTCCAAAGATGAGTGCGTCACAGCCAAAAAGAGAAAAGTGACGAATGTAGTCGCAAAACTTGTGCAAGCCGAATATTTGTCTGTCAGTCAGCTTGATTTTCATTTTTTTTTTGTTTGTTACTGACAAATGGTTGATGCGGAGACCTTTCAGACTGCGAAAGCAACAAACTAGGCTAGGTCGCTTTAATCGAGGTAACCTATCTAGTTACCTCGACTAGAGGACCTAGTCTTTCTCCGTTTGTTGAATACTGGAGTTTTACATCTTCACATCTTTTGTCATCATTGAAAAATCCTCGTTCAATCAGTGACCTTTTCTAATTAATGCCAGGAAACAAGACGCTTGTAAGAAGGGAAACTATCGCAGGAATGTGCGAGACAAGTGCGACATAAGCGCGAGGTTTTTTTGAATTTTTTTTTAAATTTCATGATTTTGAGCTGCAAAATGACTAACACAGAAAGGATGGACCTGGCCAATACACTTGTTAAGTAAGCATCGTGCATCTAGTCTGACGTCAACTGTACGTTTTCGAATGTTTTCCGCCCGTGCTTTCCACACGCCATTCTTTCTGGGCTAGACTTTCATTAATAAGTACGAAAAGCCCATATTTTTGGAGAAATGTTTCGCAGATGAAAAAATCAGCATTTCTTCGAGCTGTATAGATCGGGTATGCATCAGCTATTTCCCTGGCAGGGGCACTTTTCTTGTCAGTTTACTTTTATTATTTTAATAGTTCTCACAGCTTTTCCTTTTTCTCATTGATAAAACATCGTTCAAAGTGACTTTTTAATTGCTAGGAGAAACAAAGCGATCCGGAGGGGAACTAATGCAGGAATGAGCGAGACAAGTGCGAAGTATGCGCGAGGTAGGCACGAAGGGAATAATGCCTCCCAAGGGCGCGCCTGGAGAAGAAGCGGCGGGTCTTTGGAGGATCCTGCACGTCCTCCCTTGCATTTACTTCAGAATGTCTGGAAAACAGCAAAATATGGGGTGTTCGTATAATTATGAACCAATCTTTATGTTCAATCTATTGTGTGTTCTTTACTTTCCATCTCGTCTTTCTTACTCCGTGTAACTCATCATCGTGTTTGAATATTGACACCGCCAGGGAGGGGAAAGCTGCGTCAAGGGAGATTTTAGGAAACACTCATTGCCTTGTACACAGAGGTGCGATAGTCGGAGCCGGGATCTTCGCCTACCTTCACTTTTGAGCTGGTACGGGGTGACCGCTTTCACTTTTGGGTTTGAAAATTTTTTCGCTGAAGCTTAAAAGAAGGAAAATAAGCAAAAGGAACGCAAAAGAAAGTATTGAAAGCATATATCTATCGTCATCTCCCCGCGATAGATGGGGCGTGTCGTCTGCAAAGTCCGTAAACGTGCGTATTTCGTACGGTATTAGCCATGGCGTGGCATGTATATACCCTCGACGTCAATCCCTAAGTTACATTTTCAAAGTGCAGTGGTGTGGTGCAGCCGCCTCGCTTTGCGCTCGCGCCACGTTGCTGGGGCATCGTTTAGACGTGATGTGGCGCTAAAAACAAGTGGCGCCACAACATGTTCAAACGTGGCAACAAGAGCAATGTTTCTTCGTTGCTCCTGTTGCCACGCCATGCCAACTCATGCGCTCGTAAGGTGGCGCGAGCCCAAAGCGAGGCGGCCGCACCACAACACTCCACTTTGCAAATGTAACTTAGGGATTGACGTCGAGGGTACATGCCACGTCTAAATACTTGTTTTTTCGTACTCTCTAACTGCCAAAAACTGCCACGCGCATACGTTGGCAACGTTGGCAAAGCCACGCTGGCTAGCACCGTACGAAACACGCACATTTACGGGCTTTGCAGACCACACGCCCCATCTATCGCGGGGAGACGACGATATGTAATAGGTCGATCTAGGCAGTAACCGTCAAGAACTACGATTCCGAATGATAAAATAGCGAAAAATCATGCGAAGTTTCCACTGTCGTAAATCTGGTGTTTGAAGATGTCAGCAATTGCGGCTTCATAGGTTTTGAAGTGTAAGTGTTGTTCTACCAGATAGTAAAAGAATCAGATCGATTTGAGCAGTGGCCGTCGAGAACGAGAATTAAAAAAAAAATTAGCAATTTTAGGTTACCTAGTAACAGCTGACGTTTAGACTCCTATAAATCTGGAATGTGGAGGTGTGCAATGTTGCGACTTCACAGTTTTGTAGAGTGGGGATTGCCCTATCAGACAATGTCTTAGCCGTATCGATCCATTGAGACACCGCCGAGATACAGGCTTTTAAAGGAACAGGTAAAAAACCGCTTTTTGAATTCAACAGCTCATAACTTCTTCGGAATTGCATGAATCATGTTGCGACTTTACAGGTTGGATTCTCCTCTTCAAGAGCTTTCAGAATGGTACTTGGGGGTTTCGCTCTTCTCACGGCATATGCCCGGGGGTGGAAACTTTTCATCACAAAGTCTCCACTGGCGGCCTCCAGCCAATACATTAACATGGGCGAGGTGGAAGATTTTGGTATGAAAAGTCTCCACCCCGGGTTAGAGCCGCAAAGATCATTGAACCTCCCACATTTATGCATCATCTGAAAGCTCTTGAAGAGGAGAAATCATGTAATTCTGAAGAAGTTATGAGCTGTTGAAATTCAAAAAACGGTTGCTTACCTGTTTTTTTAGGAGCCTGAATCTCGGCGGTGTCTCAATGGATCGGTACGGCTAAGACAAAGTCTGATAGTGCAATCCTTACTCTACAAAACCTATGAAGTCGCAACATTGCACACCTCCACATTCCAGATTTATAGGAGTCTAAACGTCAGCTGTCACTAAGAAACCTAAAATTGCTAATTTTTTTTAAATTCTCGTTCTCGACGGCCACTGCTCAAATCGACCTGATTCTTTCAGTAACCAATAGAATAACACTTGCCCTTCAAAACCTAAAGAGTCGCAATTGCTGACATCTTCAACCACCATTTGTAACAGTGAAAATTTTTTTACGTTATTTTATTACCAGTGCGTCACCTCTGCTTCGCAGAGGCTCGCACTGGCTATACTATCTATGTGCCTTACTCATGCTTGTAAAATTTTCTCACCGGAACTCACCGCGCTATGCCGACTACCACAAATAAGGGGTGAGGGAACTTACATACACAATAAGGTTTCCGCCGCTCAATTAGCGGAGTTCATGAGAGGTCATGAACTGGCAGCAACGCTAATTCGCACTCAATTTGCACCGAAGTTGAGCTGATTCTGCTCACGGTAACTCCGTCATCATCCTGCAGCCTATGAAACCGGAATTTCTTTGAAATTTGAATTCAAAGTTCAGTAGTAAAATCAGTCCAATTAGGGCAAAAACTTGTATTTAGGGGTATTCTATCACGCTGATTCCGAATATGTTAATCATTTTAGAAACCTAGGATTTTTTCTTTTTTGAATTAAAACTTGTTTTCACAGATAAAAAATTCAAAAATTTTATGTAAGGGTTTTCTGACATGCTGTTTCCTAAAAAGCTAATGGTTACGCTCCCAATTGAATATTTTTATTTATTTTCATTCTCTGTAAATTTGGCAAATTTCACAATTAGGGTTTTTTGACATGCTGTTCAAAAAAGCTGATGGTTTTGCATGAAACATCGAAATTTTTCAATTTTGAATTTCAAACTTTTTTTCGGATTTGGTGATAACAGCCACAGGCATGCCCTGAGAATCTTTGTGAAAAATTTGTGTAAACAAGTTTTGATTCAAAAAAGAAAAAATCCTAGGTTTCAAGTAAAATGATTAACATGTTCAGAATCAGCGTGATAAAATACCCCTAAATACAAGTTTTTACCCTAATTGGACTGATCTCACTACTGAACTTTGAATTCAAATTTCAAAGAAAACGGTTTCATAGGCTGCAGGATGATGACGGAGTTACCGTGAGCAAAATCAGCTTATCTTCGGTGCAAAATGAGTGCAAATTAGCGTTGCTGCCAGTGTATGACCTCTTATAAACTCTGCTAATTAGGCGGCGGCAACCTATTGTGTATGTAAGTTCCGTTCCCTCAAATAAGATGTAAGCAACTACTCACTCAGACAGTCGACGGCATACCTCCGGAGCAGAAATGGCAGAGCCGCGGGGTTTCCCCAGCGGGGGATTGCCACTGGTGCACCGGAGCCCTCCCATTTTGTGCTCCGGAGACCTCCCATTTGTGCTCCGGAGCCCTCCCATTTTGTGCACCGGAGGTGTCCCAAATCTAGCGTATCTCCGGAGCGCAAATCTCTGCTCCGCGGCACTCCCAAATCTGGCGTACCTCCGGAGCAGAGATTTGCGCGTCCCGAAGAGGGGTTCCATTCGCCTGCTTGTGACGTCACCGTGGCCTACAAGATGGGACCCCCCCCCTTCCCCGCTCTCAAGGGTCAGTTCGGTCCTCCGCGGCTCTGCCAATTTCGACTGTCCTCCGGAGCTACGGCACCGACTGTCTGAGCATTTAGAATTTAGCATTTTTTCACGTGAGATCGGTGATTTCGCGTGGATGAAACTTTTCACAAGGAGACAAACGCAAATTTGTATAAGTTTTTGAATTTGTCAGGGCTTGGTAGTCGCCATAAAGGCAATAGTAATCGTGAGCTACGTCTCTGTGCGAAAATCTTCTGAAATGCTTGGCTAGAACCTTGGCAAATTGACCATTTACTCAACCAATTTTTTTGGCGCCGTTCTCGTTATGTAGTAAACTTTTGACCACTTTTTGGACTGAAATCCATCGTTTGTACATTTGCTAACCACACACCCACGACTTTGCAAAAAGTGGTGATACTGACTCAATTTTGCGAAACAGAAGCCAGGTGGATCCGTTTGGCGCGCAATTTCTGAGGGATTCACTCAACGAATCTACTCATGCTTTTGCATGTTAGACTTTCATAAAGGGAGCATGCGCTATGCAAAATTTGGACTCGGAACACTGGCTGGAACACGCTCTAAGAATCTCGTAACAGACGGACACCCACGAAAACACGTAAACAACCCTTAGCCCGTTATCATAAGGTCTTGATTAACAAAACTAAAAAAAAGAATCAAGAGAGAAAGAGAAATTAGGGAGGATCCCCTCCCTCCCCCCCCCCCGGTCGACGTTTTTGGGAGGCGAGTGTCCGACACTACCACTGTCACTTTTGGGCGGCCAGTGGTAGCTGGAACAGAATTCACTTCTGGGGGCCTAGCTCCACCCATCGCACCTCTGCTCGTACACCTATCACTTTTGCAGGACTTTATAAACTACTGCAGAGACTGTAGCGGAAACTCCGCATGTTGTGAATCAAGCCTTCTCGATTTTCTGCCGTGGTCAGAAGCTGTAGGCTGGCTATATTGTCGCTGTGCAGTCTATGTACGTTTATCTGTTCTCCCCGGTTCAAGTTCGGCAATGCAGCAAGCAGGTGGTTGGTAACCTTTTACCCATGGCTTTTTCATAATTAACTGAGGTGGCGACAATGGCACATTTTTGCAGACATTCATTGTACATGCATTTGTGCATGTTTAACGTAGCTTATTTCAGTTTTGAATGCAAAGTTCTAGAAGTTACGCGTATAGTCCAGCGTGCCACGCTATTTAGCAAACCTACTCGCTCATCTTCGCTCGCAAGCGTATTTCGTATATATAGTAGTCAAGGTGTTCGTAAAAGTTAAGCAAGTTATAAAAACCGCGTTAGGCCTCGGGCAAAGTTCACTCAATTTGCCTCGCGATTCTCCAATAAGACAACTGTTACGGGTTCATTGCGTGCCAATCATCTTGCATCTCGGTTGTGATAGTTTTCCAACAATCGTGACTAACTATCACAACAGAAATGCAAGATGATCGGCATGTAGACTCGTAACCAGGGTTGAGCAAGAGCTCAGGCACAAGTCCTTCAAAAACGACCCCCCCCCCCCCACATGTGAAAGCCCCTAAACGATCTCGACTTCACCTCCAAGTCCTAGGGTGTTGTATTTTGAAGAAGACAGCCTTCACTGCGGGCTTCTGTTTTTTGAATGTCTGTAGACCCGACTTTCTGCAATTGCACAACCACACGCAACTTGACGGCAAGTTTTAAATCTGGATAGTCCTTTTTTCAGAGCTATAATTTTCACAGGGGTGGAGTGTTTGGCTCCAAATTTCAATATAGCATGAAGAGGCTTTGCGCTCAGTACTCATATCAAAAAAGGGGCGATTTTTGAATAAGGCAAGTTAAGAAGGTCAGGCGCAACCCCCCAAAGCTCAGGCGGCCTGACCTTTTGAGGGGTTGCGCCTGACCCCATTACTCCATTTTCGAAAAAGCTTTTCTATCCAAGTTTATGTGATTTGCTAGCTCAACCCTCGAAGATTCCACAATAAGTGTTTGAGCTTGTTTCGACTTGTTTCGGTCTTGTGCTAATCCGAGGAGTTGAAGCACTCAACGTGAAAAACGCGCCGGTTGGAATTTTGGCAGCACTTCTTATTTCACTGTTTGAAAGTGATATGAAGCCCGATTTGTAGCTTAGACTTGTAGAGAAAATTACTATGTTATGAGTGTTCAAAAGCTGACTTTTCTCATTTCTCAAACCAAGTTGATCACGTTTGAAAATCACGCTTTTAGACGTTGAGAAACACTAGAAGCTGCAGTAGGTAATGGTTTGTAGAGCGCACAGAGATAATTTGACATGATGATTATGGAAATGATATCCATTTCACACAGCAAGCTTCCTTGTCGATCTCATATGTCAAGGTAAAAAGAGATGAAGATTTGAATTTTGGCTGAAGCTTCCATAGTGAAAACAATCAGTATGCTGTTTATGATCGTCATTCCTTCATGTGATCGCGGTATTCACATCGGACTAGCGCATTTCTTCTTCACCTTCGCAGTATCTCCCCAACTTAACAAATTCGATTCTTAATTACGACCTCCCCCCCCCCTCACTCTCACCCTCAATACGATCCCCCATGTCGGACGCGCCTGACCCCACGCTCAACCCTGCTCGTAACTGTTGTTTTGTTAAAGAATCACAAGGCGATGAAATCGCGTGGGCAACTGGTATAGAGCCGGCCTCTGCCGAGGCCTAAGATGTGCTTGGAACCCTTCTATACCAAGCCCATGCTCCAGTTGAGGTGCTGAAAAAATTATATCGATATTGATCTCTACTCAGATAATCGCCGGGGGCAGGCGGTCCGCAAACTCGCGCTTTTCTGCAAGCGGTCAGCAAAATTTTGGAGCGCGGCCAAACCTTCAGCGAGCGGTACTTCCCTATTCTGCCAGCGGGCAGCAATACAGAATTTTCTGCAAGCGCTCGTCAAAGAATTTCTTTCAGCGAGCGCTGACTAAACTTTCAGCAAGCGCTCGGACTCCTTTCATGCACTTTCGTGCGTACGCCGAGCTAAGGTAAGGCTCTACCTGGCAGAGGTGTCTTCGATGGTTTTATTACCCAAGTTTGGGGTACTTTCTCTCAGCGGAAAGTACCTGAGGGCTGTGCGGTCCTCCACAAAGGACAGCGCGGCCCTCATTAATTTTGCATATTCTCGCGGAAAGTCCGCGAGAATGCGGCCAATGCGCCGCAACTAATCCATAAGAAAACCGCGACACTTCTCCGAGCATTTGTCAAAAAATTGAACAATATTCTTCCAAATTTCTGCAGGCGGAGCGCAAGAAATCAGCGAACTATCTTTCCGGTGCCCGCTTGCCCAAAAATCGCATGGCCGCCTGCCCCCGGCGATTATCTGAGTAGGGGAAAGTAGCTCCAGGCATCCGCTGTTTGCGCGCAAAGTTTGTTTTAAGTCACCTAAGAATTGGGCTTTTTTTTTGTTCGGAAGATGCAAATATACATATCCACACAAAGCTACATGCCTGATTTGATTTAATGTTCAAATGTTTGCTTAAAAAAACAATAAAACAAGAAAGGATCGACTTGGCTGCGCCGTACGAAGACGAAATTTTATTGAAGAGCGGTAATTCATTAGCCGCAGAGCGCTCGAGGTGCTGGTTAAAATTCGCGCGCGCCGCGTTCATGCCAGCTCAACTAACTTTGCTTTTGCGCCTTCGTCCGAGCCTCTAAATGCAGTGTCTCCCAATATTGCGAAAGTGCGGGTTTTCACATAGCTTGCATCAAGTCCTGTTTTCAGCCCTTCTATGCTCACGATTTTGCACCCAAAGCGGCCCGCCGCGATCTGGCCCGCAGTGACCGATGCTCCGGTTTCCTTTAACATCTCCCTTCACTTGGCGTCCACCTTCATGGTGTTGCTGGCACTTTGGTGGAGGACTGCATGAAAGGACAACTCTTCTTCGCGTTCCAGGGACTTTTGAAGTCAAACAAGCTTTTTTAAATCTTTATCTTTATCTTCGTCTCATACACGTGAACGTGTGCTAAAGCGTGTGTGAGTAAAGAAACATTGCTAGAGTAAAAGACTATCCTGTCACCTTCCAGAAGAATAAACAAACAGCGAATAAGGGCCTCAGGCGTTGAGGAAGAAAAATTTCCAATTGGTAAGGGGGTCAGGTGATTGGCATTGCGGAATACCACCGCCACTTTTCTGGGCTATCCAAAAGTCTGCTTTTGGTTCCTGCCAGATATCCACCAACCTGACACCATCGACGCTTGAATACACTTGCCCTATTCTGGGATAGCCATGCATGAAACGCAGCTGTCTACGGTCCCAAGGCGCAATGTTGTTGCTCATCCGAAAGTGAGTGACAAGCCAGCAAAGCATTGGTAAACACGATAAATCGAGAAACACTAACACAATAAATAAAAAAACCCATGAAATCGTGAAAGGACGTATTAGGAAAGGGCTTCATGGAAGCGGCTGTCGTAAAAACGATGTGGGGAAAGCAAAGTCCGAAACACATGAGTCGACAAGCGAAGGCCAGCAGGAAATAGACCAGAAATAAGACCGACAAAACAGACCTGTAATGAAAATAGACGAGAACGAGTCGAAAGGATTGTTCAGTGATTGGCAAATATCAACTTTCCTCAGTTGCATTTTGAAAGTTTCCTTTTCTTACATCATGTAATTTTTGAGCACATTAAATTGGGAATCGAAAAGGCGTACAATATGCGAAGATCCCGACAACCAAATTTTGGTGGAACACTGCCTTTGAGTCAGCGTTCGATACATTAAACTACGAAAATGTTTCAACTGAGTCTTCTCAAAACCGCTATTTTAAGGTGGATCAAAAAAGAAATGTGAGCATGCTTCCGATTTTTGTTACAACATGACCGTTGCTCTTGCACGATTTCCCGAGGTGATCGTGGCTGGTTGTTCGAATATGGGATGCAGGGTAAGTTAGCACCGTCTCACCAATTGTCCCACCATCATGATACAATAGGAATAACTTGACCAAATCAAAAATAACGATCCTTTTCAACTGTGTTCGTCTCATTTTCACTTGAGCTTTACCACTATCACAATACTGGCTCTAGTCAAAAATAAGGTCATGCGGGAGTGTGGCACAGGACCGACGTATACGACCCCCCCCCCCTTGGGCCCCTGGCAGGGCCCGTCACGCGTTGATTTGGAGCTTTTCTGGAAACGAAGTCCCCCACGACTTCGGGAAAATTTACGAAGTCCTATTCTAAAAGTCAGTAAGCCCTTATTCAATCAAAATAACAATAAAGCGAAAAAGCGCATTCCTAGGTATTCAATATAACAAAAAAGCAAAAAAGAAACATTCTGAGTTAATTAGGCTCTGTCACTGAGTATGGTACTATTTCGGTGCTCAGAATGTCGAAAACCTCCCAGTCTAGCCAAATTTGTAGCCTCAACAATGGCGATGCAATTTTCACCACATAATTTGAAGGACAGCGCATGTGATTGGTGCGCATCTATCAACGCGTAGGATTACACTACTACGGCTCCAAAAAAGAGGAGAGGCAGTGGTCTGATTCGCTCTGTTCACTATATGATAGATTTTTCACCGTTCTAATCGTCCAAATCAAAAAGAGCCAAAACTTATGTGGACTCTCCGATATTTATGCTCCGAAGCAACCCAGTTGGTTTGGTGTTGGTCTAGAAACCAACAAATTTGGGAACGGATATTAGGACACATAAGTTTTTGGAACTTTTTACATAACATAGTTTGGAGTAATATTGCATATACTTACTTAGATACTCAGATGGCCCGGCTTCACGTGACGTGCGGGCCCCAGCTCAGAAGTTTCCATTTCTCCCTGTCCCTCGCTTCTGACATCCACGATCTTCTTGGCTGACGTCGGTGGCTGCGTCCACGAGTTCCAGGTGCAAAAATCGTATCCAGCTGATTTCTCAGCTGGTCCATCCGTTCCACGAACACGTCTGCCCATCTCGTTGGTGGTCTTCCTCGGGGACGTTTTGCTTCGCGAGGAATCCACTCTGATGTTCTTAGTGTCCATCTGTCGTCTGTTCTTCTCATGATGTTCTTCTCATGATGTGACCGGCCCATCGATGCTTCGCTTTCGCAACGTAATCCGCTGGGTCAAGAAGACGGGACATTCTCCTTATATCCGTACTGCGAAGTCCGACGAGATGTTGTTTGTGTCGGGTCATCTTCAGAAGACTACGCTCTAGCGCTCTGTGGGTGGTCCTTAAAGCTTTCGAAGTGGCGACGGTCAGCCCAAGTCTCAGCTGCGTAACAGAGCGCCGGGAGAACGGTTGAGTCGAACAGGTGGGCACGAAGCTCCGGGTCCGTCAGTTGGTCGGTGGCTTCCTTCAGAGGCCCGAAGGCGGCCCAGGCTGCTCTTCTTCTCCTGTTAAGTTCTTCTCTCAAGTCGTTCTCCATGTTCATCGAACGTCCGAGATACACGTATGAAGACGTCTCCGTGATAGGGGTGCCTTCCAATTCCATTTCTGCATCTTTGCAAAGGGCGTTCTTCATGAACTGAGTCTTCTTCCGATTGATTCGCAGATTCATTGATTTGAGAACGATGTCGTCCGCAAAAACGAAGGTTCGACAGGAATCTCCCATCAACTCGTATGCCTCTCTCGTCCCAGTCCAGTGACTTCATCACCCACTGCAAGGCCGCGGTGAACAGCTTCGGCGAAATTGTGTCGCCTTGTCGAACCCCCTTCCCAATTGGGATGGTCAGGGGGCGATGGAATAGCTGCATCGTCGTTGTACAGTCCTTGTAACAGTCGGCTAACGTCCTCACGTAAGCTGGGTCCACTCCTTGATCGACTAGCGCAGACAGGATGGCGTTGGTTTCGACGCTGTCAAAGGCTTTCTCGTAGTCGACAAAGGTTAGGACGAGAGGCAGTCGGTATTCCTGGCAGACTTCTATGACCCTCGAAACCGTCTGGATGTGATCCATGCAGCTGAATCCTTTGCGAAATCCAGCTTGTTCTTGGGGTTGGGCTTCATCCAGTGTCCTTGATATGCGAGCGAGGATAATCTTCGTGAAAAGCTTGTACAGCACACTCAGCAAGCATATTGGACGATAGTTCCGAAGATCTTCCCGTTCACCCTTCTTGAAAAGAAGGACGGTTCTTGATGTTCTCCACTAGTCGGGAATCCTTTCCTTCTGAAGGTAAGTTGTTAGGTGCGACGCGAGGATCTCGCGTAGACGTTGTCCTCCAGCTCGCAAAAATTCGACGGAAAGATGGTCTGGTCCTGGAGCCGTGGACGTCTTCATGGTCTGAATCGCTGTGCGCACTTCAGCAGGTAGAATTCGTGGTGGTACTTCTCCAGTGGGAACAACGGGCATCGGCACGGGTGTTGATGAGCGGAAGAGGTTGGTATAGAAGTTCTTCGCGATAGATTCCATCTTGTATCGGGAAGAAGTCGGAGTCCCGTCTTCGTTCAATAGTGCAGCCAGCGGTACGCGATATTCACAGAGGTCCCTTCGGCACTTCTTGAGACTTCGTCTTCCTTCGGCAGCTTCCAGTATCTTGGCTTGCCTGTACTTCCTGAGATCCTCCTGCAAAGCTGTTCTGCAACTGGCGTTGGCTATCAGTCGCTCGAGATGGGTTGCATTCGGATCCTGCCTCAGAAATCTTCTTCTTTCAAGCATTTCCTTGGTGGTCTTCGAAACGCGTTCAACATTCTTCTCGGAAGTCACTGAGGTGCACTCTCCGCAGGCTCGCAATCCTTTCAGAAGCCGGTCGTAGTCGTACGTTGGGTCCTCCTCGATGGGCCAGTCACAACTTGATATGAGTATCTCCAGCCTGTTACCGTCATAAACGACATTCTTCCTTCTTGCGGCACTGTGGCAGACCTTCTTTTCCAGCCTTCGACTGAATCGTACCTTCGCTCGAAGGAGGCGGTGATCGGAGCCACTGCAGAAGGATGGAACTACTGAGATATCGAGCAAGCTCCACCTTCGGTTGGTGAGAATGTGGTCGATCTCCGCGTGGGCGTTCCGTTGGGCGATTCCCATGTCCACCGGCAATGTTCTTTCTTCATGAAGATGGAATTTCCATGGAAAAGTCGTGCGGCGGAGAGAAGCCCAACAAGACGGTTGCCGTTTTCGTTCCGGAGCCCATATCCAAACTTCCCGATCCTATATTCCTTTTCCAGTGGCATCCCGATTTTCGCGTTGAAGTCGCCCACAACAAACTTATAAAAGGACTTCTCGTTGCGGACGACCTCCTCCACATCTTCGTAGAAAGCATCTAGTTCTGATTCGTCAGCTTCTGATGTTGGAGAATAGCAGTTGATGATGCTGATGGTCTTCTGATGTGGAGGTCGTAGTCGTAGGATGCCTAGTCGAGGTGATAGGATGATCTCGTGCGAATCGACAAGATGGACGATAGATGAGTGGACGAGAAAGCCGACGCCTCCCACGTTTCGTGATGGAACCTTTTCACCACGAATGATGAGGGTCCCATCACTCATCTGTCGAACGTCCTTCTTCCTGGACTTCGTTTCCTGCAGAGCGATGATGTGGTAGCTGATGTGCTCTGCAGCGTCGAGAAGAGCGTGGAGGTCGGCGTTTGTGGAGACTGTCCTGGCGTTGTAGGTGCAGAGCATGAGGCAATCTCCATGGCGTGTCGTCCGGGCAGACGTGTCGTTTTTGTCCAATCCGAAAAGCGCCCTGAGTACCCTGACATCGTTCTTGCTACCACCCGGCGCCGTAGGCGGGATCCGATGTACAGGGTTTTTTCTAAATCTTCTTGCTGTCTGAGTAATAAAATTTGTTCCCCTACAAGAGGTGGCTTACTAGGCCTACTGTTGATTTCCACGGGGCGATCGCTGACTTCGGGCTTGGAGCGGGGAGGGACCGCCTAGCGACCAGAAGAAGCCAGACGGCGGAGGATCTGGCGTGGCCAGTTCTTAGCTAGGCATCCGGCCGAAACCGGAAACGTCGAACTCCTTCACAGCTTGGGAGGCCCTACCAGAGTATACACTCGGCTGTGCATCGCAGTTCGACACCTAGTGTCACCCCCCACGCCACGATGAGGCGACCGACCATTGTGGGCGATATTGCATATAGATAGCCCAAATTAGGAGCCATGCGATTGTTTCTGCGTTGTAGACAAGCCATTCGTTTGTTTGAGTCTTGCGTTTGAAATTCGCGCGCTTGCGTATGAACACGTCCAACTCGTAAAACCTGACATGTTCGTTCTTTATTTTTTCGGCGCTTCTTCCAGGGCCTCATAAAAACGATATCCCCGCTGCCTCTAATTCCAAAAACGAAGTCCAGTTTGACCCCAAACCATCTGTGCCAGGCCCTGCCCCCGGCACGACCCCCTCCCCATTCTCTACCTCCCCCCCCCCCCTCCTTCTCATCCTCACCAATTTTCAGGTGACCATCATCATAATCATAACTTATAATAACGGGCTAAGGGTTGTTTACGTCTTTTTGTCTGTGTGTGTGTGTCTGTCTGTCCGTTACGAAATTTGAAGAGCGTGTTCCAGCTAACGTCCTGAGCCCAAATTTTGCATAGCGCACGCTACCAGCATGAAAGCTCACTATACAAAAGGAGCGGATCCGTTGAGTGGATCCATTGAAAACTGCGCGTCAAACGGTTCCGCTTGGCTTGTGGCCAGCAAATTTGAGTCCGTAGTACTACTTTTGCAGGATTAAGGATATATTTGACAAGCTAATGTGCAAGCCATGGACGTTACCTAAAAAGTGATGAAAAACTACATTACGGAAACAGCGCCAAAAAGGATTCGCTGTGTAAACGGTCATTCAAGAAATTACCTGATCATTTGAGAAGATTTTTGCACAGAGATGTAACCCACTATGTTTATTGTCCTTACGGCGACTATCAAGCCATAAGAGTTCCAAAAACCTATTCGAATTTGCATCTCTTTCTCTGGGAAAGATTTTGCCCACGCGAAAATACCGATCTCACATGGAAAACTTCTACGAATGAGTAGTTGTTTACGAATTATTCGTGATAGCCTACATCGCTCGGTGGGTTTCAATGTCATTATCGGGAATGAGTAAGGCATGCAGAAAATAGGGCCAGTGCGAGCCTCTGCGAAGCAGAGGTGACGCACTGGTGACTTATAATAATGGGCTAAGGTTGCTTACGTTTTTCTGTGTGTGTGTCTGTCTAGCCGTTACGAAATTCGAGGAGCCTGTTCCAGCCAACGTCCTGCCAATTTTTGCATGGCGCATGCGAGCAGCGTGAAAGTTCGCTATACAAAAGCACGAGCGGATCCGCTGAGCGGATCCCTCAAAGTCGCGCGTCAAACGGATCCACTTTGCTTCTGGCCAGCAAAATTGGGCCTGTACCACCACTTTTTTGCGAAGTTGTGGATATGTTTGACAAGCTAATGTGGAAGCCATAGACCGTAGCCCAGAAAACTAAACAAAAGTTGATTACTTTACGAAGTTGGCGCCAAAAAGAATTAGTTGCGTAAATGTTCAATTTACCAAAAATTTAACTGACCATTTGAGGAGATTTTTGCACAGAGATGTAGCCCTCGATGATTATTGCCCTTACGGCGACCATCAAGCCATAAGAAACCCAAACACCGATTCAAATTTGCATATACTCTTCTGGGAGAAGTTTCATCCACGCGAAAATACCGACCTCACACGAAAAAGCTTTAGGAATGAGTAGTTGTTTACGAATCATTCGTGATAGCCTGCATAGCGCGGTGAGTTTCAGTGCCATTACTATGCGGAAATGAGTAGCATACAGAAAGTAGGGCCATTGCGACTCTGCGAAGCAGAGGCGACGCACTGGTGAAAAGATGACAACATAACTTTATTGCAAACTAGCTGATAGCCCCGGCCTCACCCGAGGCTCCAAATTAGTTTAGTAACAAAAGGTGTGGGCTTACACTTCTAAACTTCTTCAAACATGCGCAAAAAGCGCTTTGAGACGACTTGCCGCATCCTCCCGACTTTCAGATAGAAATAGACTCTACCGCCCTTGCTTACATGTTTATGGAAAAATGATCGGTTGGAGTATGAAAAGTTTTCATTCTTCTGGATTTGAGTAAACAAATCAATAAATCGATAAAAGTGCCCAGCGAGTCGCCGCGAAAAGTAGTCCTAACCACCGCCGGGGTCAAGACCATAGGTGTGCTAAGTTTCAGCTCAATCGGTTCAACGGCTGGCGTTTCTAGAAAGCACTAACAACCTAACGAACATCCTCACAGACTTTGAGTTATATATATATATATATATATCAGTGGCGTACCCAGGATTTCGGCTCGGGGGGGGCGCGACAAAAAATTTTTTTCGATGAAGGTGCGTGGCGTTAGCCACGCACTCCGAAAAATTTTTTGGTATGCTTCCTGAAATTTTCGGGGGCTCAGGACCCCGAACTTTCAGAAAAAGGGGGCGTGGCTGACGCCACGCCCCCTAAAAAAATTTTTTTGTAAGGCTAAATTGAATTTTTAAAAATTTTTAAAAATTATTTTAATTACTTACAAGTATAAATAAGTCTTTTGCACATTTTTATAACTTATGTAAGTAACTTTCAAAAATTTCGCGACCCATTCTCGGGGGGGGGCGCGCGCCCCCCCCCGCCCCCCCCCCCCTCGGTACGCCACTGATATATATATATATATATATATATATATATAGATTATTTCGGTTCACAATCCAAATTAAATTCACAATTCTATTTGATACAAAACGTTTGAAAGTATATTATGTGCTCCTTGTTGCTTCGAAAGAAGTCCATTTATTTGAAATTGCATACAGGGCAACGCGTTTCTTGACCTCGTATGGGAGTTGAATCCTAATACGATGATATTTCTTCTAAATTGGTAGATTATCCCGTAGCGGTTCTCATTTACAGCATTCGAGTGTACCATCCTTAGGTTAAAGAGTCACATACAGCACCTTCTGTGGTTACGCTCTTCAGAAACGCCGAAACTGTTATATGTGCGCAGTGACGAACTTTTGAGCACTCATAATGATGGGAGAAAAAACCACAACACTCAAGTTGTACAACAGAATGCATTTTCTCCTCTGTTCGAGTCTTTCCATATGTAAACAGCAGAGGTCACCGCTTCAGGGCTCGCCATGAGGTAGCTTTCTCAATTTTTGAAAACGAAGTCCCTGTGAACTTCGCCACAAATATACGACATCACTTATGACGCAACCATGAATGGATCAAAACGGTAACGAAAAACAATCAAACAAAACATAAAAGCAACATCGAACAGACGAAAACTAACTATGTTCGTATTCTCCGAATGGCGGCATGCTGTGTCCGGCGCGCACCCTTACGCTTGGAGCAGGCTAGCCGCCGCCATACGAAATATTTGGAGGGCTGTAACTAAGCGAGGAAGAGGGGGTTTAGGAAGATTTAAAAACTCATTTGTAGGCTTTTTGATGTAGAACCAGGATATGTTAAACATGTGAAAAAATTATGTGAAGGAAGCAAAATATATGACTTTTTCTTTTCACAGCCACCTCAGATGGCTTTCCAGGTGGCTGGAAAGTCACCTAACTCCGAAAAAAGATTGCCACGTCTTCATTTCACGTAATTTTTTTCATAATTTTTCGCACATAGTCCTAACTCCTTATTGCCTACACACTAATTTTGGCGTCATTTCATTTTCTCATCGCTGTAAACAAGTCTTTCGTTTATTTGGGACGGGTTGAATTCGCGCGCTCGACCGGCGAACATGTTGAAATAAGAAATTTTTAGTTTTTGCAGATCGATAAGGCAGAAATGACAGTTTGCGTCTTCTGTGGAAGATGAGTGACATAAAGGCAGAAGGCGATTGCGTGGGGGGGGGGAGGCTGGGTATTCCGCTCCAACGATATCCTCCTTGCTTTTTACTCCAAAACGATATTCAGCTTGCCCCCGTAAGCCACCTGTGCCGAGCCCTGCACCGCTTTCTAACTAAGACAAAACCACTTGAAACAGAACTCCAATAGCATAGGATAGAAGACACCTAATTTTCAAATCCATACGTAGAAAATTTGTATGAGACCAACAAAATACTTGGCGATAAAAAAAATCAAAGCCAATCGTTATGGAACAAATTTTCAAGAGCTTCAATCAGATCCTCTTGCATTGATTCGCTGAGATCTTATCGCAAATAAAATAGAAAAAAACAGTTCTTCTCATCGCTCGATTCAACGGATGTAGTTATCGTTACCCCGAACACTACCGTACCCCAACATTTTCAGACCACACTCCCGAGCGTATGGTTTGCAAAAACCATATGTATCCCTTTTTTAAAAAAAGGGTTTGGGGGGACTGCTACAGTGGAGAGAGGAAGGATGAGTTATAAGGATGATATAAAAAAGGCAGCTGTTTGAATGTTTTGAAGGTAAGTTAATGGGGTTGTCTCCCCCCCCCCCCTTCCCTAAAATACTGTAGCATCCACGGCTTTTGAAGGGGGGGGGGGGGGTGCCACACCCCATTAACCTACAGTTGTGACCGTGGAATTTGTCCAAAATTGCGGGGTTTTCGGGATTCGCGGGATTTTCGGGATTCGCGATGTTTGCGGGATTCGCGACTTCACGGGATTTGCGGGATTCGCGGGATTTGCGGGACTTGCGGGATTTAGCTATAACTTCTTTTAAATCCACTTTATTTGCAATCTGGTGCATATTTGGCTTCAGCTTGATGAGACGAATCGATATAATCGAATTTGATATACAGTATGTCCGGTAATTTGACGGGTAGACTTACAATGATACCTTGTTGTTCCCTATGTTAAGGCTTTTGTGAACATTTATCACAGCGTAAATAACGAATAGCAGGTTCTGGTACGAAGTTTTCATTATCGAAAACTATCGCGAAATATTGGGCAGCTTTTATTTACCCTTATCACAGGTATAAGCATTTTATCATTTATCACTGATAATATCACATTTTTGGATCATTTTTTGCATATGGTAAGGAAAGTACTGTAGGAAAAGCTGTGTGAATTTCTATCGCTCTTTCTCTCATTATAAGTGATCTACAGGCTTTTCTAGTTCTATTGCTCGGTGCAATTGGTATCGTTAGTTCGCTTTCGCTAGAGTGGGCGGACCACTGCAGACATGACTTAACATGTTATCGATTATTAAACCTCCATCCTAGAGCATTGATTTTTGTACTCTCTCACCATCAAAAGCCGCCGCGCGTGTACGTGGACAGTGCTCCGCCCACTCTAGCGAAAGCGAACTAACGATAGATCCCTCGCTGCAGCAATCGATCGATTTTTCATCGGCACATGCCATTGCTGCCAATTCTTACCTAAAATGGCATTTTTGCTTCAACTCGCTTCGCGCCGAAGCCTGGACTGAAATTCTGCACCTATATGGAAGATGAACGTGGAAATCGACCGCATGAATTTAAGCCATTCTTATCTGTCGTTGTCATTGATATCATCATTTTATCATTTATCACTGACGACACAAAATTGGATCATTTTTGATATACAATAAGAAGGTTACTTTAGAAAACGCTGTGTGAGTTTTTATCGCTCTATCTCTTATAGTACAAAACCACTCACAGAACATGCAAAATTTCCGGGAATTCCGCGAAATTCATGTGAATCACGCAAATTACGCAGGGCCATAACTTCTTTCCGAATGAGTATATTCAAAATTCAAAAACAACGTGTATTCAACTCGTCAAGGCGAATCTTTTGATATACAGGTTGAGCTGATAAACTCTGGAAAAATTAAGCTGTTCCAAGTTTTACTAGCCGTAACTTTCTTTAGAATGAACATTTTCGAAATCAGAAAGCAGATTTGTGTTCATCTTGTCAAGTCGAATTTTACTGTATACAGCACGTCCTTGAAATTCCGTTTTCAATTTTTTCAAAATTTTGTGCGCGCGTATATTCACAAGGTCGCAACGCAGCGCACATCAAACATAAAAGACTCTACTAAGCACTGTTGGATTGCGCTGCTTCCGCAGATTATCGAGCGCTAAGAAGCAACCGGAGAATCTTCTTTAGAAAAAAAATAGAAGAGCTGGTGAATTTTGGAAAATCGTGTTGTCTCAAATTTTGCCCACAGTGACCCTAAAATGAGAAGCTCTACTGCCAAGCAGATGTGATTTTCGTAATCAGCAGGTCAGATAACCTCTATGAGCAAGTTTTCAAAGAAATTTGGGTGATCTGATTTTTTCTCGTTCTACGCCCTGAAGCTCGCCGATGGGTTTTGGTCAAAATGTCGAGACCTTGGATTGTAAAGAAACTTCGCCCAAAGAGGTTTTCGAACACGCTGTTTACGGAAATAGTGGTCTTTGAAGAAGACAGGGCCTTTTTGTAGAGATGTTGTGAGGTGACTGTAACTGAGTCACGAAAGTTCGTAAATTTGCCTGCACTTTTCGCGAATTTGTCAGAAGACTTGCCTGCTTGCTTTTCCAAGTCAAAATCACTGGGAACTGTGCTATCAAAAGGTGCATGCTCAGGCTCCAGTCTATAAAGTTCGCCGAGTTACGAGCCTACGAAAACACGTCCTCATCAATTTCGCTCAAAATGTAAAGATCGCGTATCTCGTCGAAATTCCACCCTCAGTGGTTGTATGACATAATGATCAAATCTGTTCACATTGGTTAATGGTCTTAATGTGCTGGATTTGGAAATTAGGTGGATCTGAGCTCAAGCTACGAAGGTGCTTGGATATTCAAATGAGCAGCTGAAGAATGCGCGATCACCATATTCAACTCAATGGGATCCCTTAGGCGAAGTGAGCACATGCAATCAGAATGTCATACAACCAAAGAGGGTGGAATTTCGACGAAATACGCGATTTTTACAAATTCATAAGGACGTGTTTTCTTAGGCTCGTAACTCGGCGAACTTTATAGACTGGAGCCTGAGCATGCACCTTTTGATAACACACCCAGTGATTTTGACTTGGAAAAGCAGCAGGCAAGTCTTCTGACAAATTCGCGAAAAGTGCAGGCAAATTTACGAACTTTCGTGACTCAGTTACAGTCAGCTCACAACATCTCTACAAAAAGGCCCTGTCTTCTTCAAAGACCACTAATTTCGTAAACGGCGTGTTCGAAAACCTCTTTGGGCGAAGTTTCTTTACAATCCAAGGACATCGACATTTTGACCAAAACCCATCGGCGAGCTTCAGGGCGTAGAACGAGAAAAAATCAAATCACCCAAATTTCTTTGAAAACTTGCTCGCAGAGGTTATCTGACCTGCTGATTACAAAAATTACATCTGCTTAGCAGTAGAGCTTCTCATTTTAGGGTCACTGTGGGCAAAATTTGAGACAACACGATTTTCCAAAATTCACCAGCTCTTCTATTTTTTTTTCTAAAGAAGATTCTCCGGTTGCTTCTTAGCGCTCGATAATCTGCGGAAGCAGCGCAATCCAACAGTGCTTAGTAGAGTCTTTTATGTTTGATGTGCGCTGCGTTGCGACCTTGTGAATATACGCGCGCATGAAATTTTGAAAAAATTGAAAACGGAATTTCAAGGACATGCTGTATACGGTAAGATTCGACTTGACAGGATGAACATAAATCTGCTTTCTGATTTCGAAAATGTTCATTCTAAAGAAAGTTTCGGCTAGTAAAACCTGGAACAGCTTACTTTTTCCAGAGTTTATCAGCTCTTCTATCTCTTTTGCAAGAGAGTCTTCGGCTGCTTTTAGCGCACGATAATCTAGTGAAAGAGTACTATCGAGCGGTGTCCATGGCAGTCTCCTATGTGTGATGCTTGTTGCGTTACACCCATGCGAAAAGGCGTCGGCATGCAAATTCAAGATTATTGAAAACAAGATATTGGGGACAACCTGTATATCAAAAGATTCGCCTTGACGAGTTGAATACACGTTGTTTTCGGATTTTGAATATACTCATTCGGAACGAAGTTATGGCCCTGCGTAATTTGCGTGATTCACATGAATTTCGCGGAATTCCCGGAAATTTTGCATGTTCTGTGAGTGGTTTTGTACTATAAGAGATAGAGCGATAAAAACTCACACAGCGTTTTCTAAAGTACATTTCTTATTGTATATCAAAAATGATCCAATTTTGTGTCGTCAGTGATCTTATATATAAAGCTGAATGTCTGTTTGTATGTATGTCTGTATGTCTGTATGTCTGTATGTACGTATGTTCCGAATAGAAATTTTTATTTCTGAACCGATCCGGACCAAACTTGGCACACATACATTTCGGGCCCCGGCGGATGTCGTAGGCTACTTTTCGTCATCGATCGATATCGATTTTATCGATTTTTGATCGGCATGCTCGATTACCCCCCTGTGCCAACTCCCAGCCCCGTAGCTCAAATTTTGCGAAAAATCGATAAAATCGACATCGATCGATAACGAAAAGTGGACTGTGACACCCGCCGGGGCCCGAAGTGTATGTGTGCCAAGTTTGGTCCGGATCGGTTAAGAAATGGAATTTTCTATTCGGAACATACGGCGGAGCCGGGTAAGCCAGCAAGTAAATGATAAATTGATGATATCAATGACAACGACAGATAAGAATGGCTTAAATTCATGCAGTCGATTTCCACGTTCATCTTCCATATAGGTGCAGAATTTCAGCCCAGGTTTCGGCGTGAAGCGAGTTGAAGCAAAAATGCCATTCTAGGTAAGAATTGGCAGCAATGGCATGTGCCGATGAAAAATCGATCGATTGCTGCAGCGAGGGATCTACCAGTTGCACCGAGCAACAGAACTAGAAAAGCCTGGGCGCCATCTAAATCTACTTAACCGGCTGCGCGGGCGGTCGCGCACGTGCCCTCACTGCGTGCTGGGAACCTGCAGGTCGCGCACTCATTGCTTGCTGTGTTACATTGGTGGCGCAAGTAACGTGATGCATGCTTTTGTGCTTGAACTTTGTCTCTGAGAGAATTTCCTCACAACAATATGTGCATAAGATTGCACTTTCCCGGATTCCGATTTGAACTGTTCTAATACCAAAGACGTTTTTCGACACATATCGCCAAATACTACTGCTGGGGAGACGGTCTTTTCGCACGGGCCGTCTCCAGAATCTCCCTGATTTTGACCTGTCTTAACATGTTATGCACGCCGCAAATCTTTCCTCCCCCTGTTTTGCTTAGGCAAAAGCCGCCGCAGGGTGTGTCGCGCGCGGCGGTGGTCCTGTGTGGAAAGCATTACGGTTGTGCGAATCGTCCTACACCCCTGTTGCTGTCGTATCAGAAGTCCTACAGATGCAGAACAGATGTAGTTAAGTATTCGATATTGCCAGTGCTTCTTGATAATGCTTGCGTCTCAATGTTCGAAAAAGTTGGAAACGATTTCTTTTCTGTACAAAGCAGCTTTGTTTAGAGATACAATTTCGGTACATAGCTGTTGGAAGAATATTTTTTCCATTCCATGCTACTCTTTTGATTCAATCTCCAATCTAGAATTGATCTAGCTAACGTTCGACTAGGGAGATGAAGTTGCCAAATGCGAGCACGTTTTCAGTATTCGCGCCCGAATCTCCATTTTCTTTGTTTCGACCAGAGTAGACCCATCACAAAAAGTGAAAAACCTCGCTTTGAGACCAGTGGTTCGGGAACGCCAGACATTTCCATGTTGCTTTGTTTCATATAACGAATCCTCCGAGTTGAAGTAACATAGTATCCTGCTAACCACACTCGTGGAAAGCGTGCTTGTGTTTACAAGCAGTGATGGATGTCCTTACGGAGGTTCAGGCGTAGTATTTATCAGAACCAAGGACATGGGAATGAGAACAGATCGAGATCGAGTCGCCAAGGATTTCCTTGATTTTCAGCTTCCATCATGCAAGAAACAATTTCTCGCCAAAACGCATCGTTCGCATCAAGATACACACTACTTTTACCACATCATGCAAAAAAGATTCTGCCGAACATTGAGTCATTCGGTTGACAAAGTATGGTTCAGGACTGTCAGGTTACAAAATAAAGGTCATTTACGATGAATAACACTGCGTTTGTGAAAACAGTCTATTGCGGTGCTTCCCCCATAGAGAGGGTATCGAAGTTTGCGAGAAGGCGGTCTTTTGTTAATCACACGCATCCTTTTACAGTCTCACCAACTTTTAGCAGAAAAAGCTACTCGTCTCTCAATAGTAAAGTTGATAGGCACACTAAACTCCTAACTGAAGCGAAAATTTCGCCTAGAAGTCTCAAAACTGTTCAAACATCGTAGTGTCAGCAATTTATCCGAGCAAGCAAGTGCGCAAGCCGTAGGGGGCACGCAGTGAGGGAACGCGCGCGACTGGCCGCGCAGCCGGTTAAGCAGATTTAGATGGCCCCGAAAAGCCTGTAGATCACTTATAATGAGAGAAAGAGCGATAGAAATTCACACAGCTTTTCCTACAGTACTTTCCTTACCATATGTAAAAAATGATCCAAAAATGTGATATTATCAGTGATAAATGATAAAATGCTTATACCAGTGATAAGGGTAAATAAAAGCTGCCCAATATTTTGCGATAGTTTTCGATAATGAAAACTTCGTACCAGAACCTGCTATTCGTGGTTTACGCTGTGATAAATGTTCACAAAAGCCTTAACATAGGGAACAACAAGGTATCATTGTAAGTCTACCCGTCGAATTACCTTACATACTGTATATCAAACAATTCGTCTCATCAAGCTGAAGCCAAATCTACACGCAGATTGCAAATAAAGTGGATTTAAAAGAAGTTATAGCTAAATCCCGCAAGTCCCGCAAATCCCGCGAATCCCGCAAATCCCGTGAAATCGCGAATCCCGCAAACATCGCGAATCCCGAAAATCCCGCAATTTTGGACAAATTCCACGGTCACAACTGTACCTTCAAAGGGGTTCTTGGCAGAATTTTTATGATTTGGAAGTTGAGACCCCGTACACACGTAGGAGAAATTTGAGCCTGATTGTACATCTTTAGCCTAACAAGGGAAGGAAGGTTGGTCGAAGTGCCCTTTTGAAATAAAGTGTATATTGCCTTGTACAGCTTGGAACGCTGATTCCAAATCTATATTTGCTATCTGCTGTGGACTTCTGGGCGACGAGTTATGAAGGTTTTTGTGAGTAAAAATCTGAGTGCAAAAATAGGGTAAAATCAATCGTAACCTTTTCCCAATGTTCAAATGAGGCAGCAGCGAATTGGTATATTTGAATCAAGAATATTCGTCGCACCGAGTGACCCGACTACCAATTAAGCCCTATAAAAAATGTTACGACTGATTTTAGCCTACTCTTGCATTCAGGTTTTTAATCACAAAAACCTTCATAACTCGTCGCCCAGAAGCCCGCAGCAGATAGCAAAGGTAGATTTGGAATCAGCGTTCCAAGCTCTACAAGGAAGTGTGCACCCCATTTCAGAAGGCCACTTCGACCAACCTTCCTTTCCTTGTAAGTAATGGTTGATGAAAGCACAACCATTGAAACTTGAAGTTAAAACTTTTTTTCTTCTTCAGTTTTCTGATTGAAAAATCCAATTCCAAACAATCGCCAAACTAAAACTACGGAATTATAGTAGAAGCCAGTCAAAATCTTGATTATCTCACGCAGCGGTTATTAACAACTATCACACGATAGAGGTTATGAATCAGATCCAATTTACTGCGCCACACTCCGTTAACTTACCTTCCATTCAAACATTCAAGCATGTACGTTCTTTATTACGAAAACCGCCATACCTTCTTTTAAGCCATACTTGCCATATTAGAACTAATCCTTGACTGGGTAAGGAGGCAACGTGAAGAGGCGGACGCGATTAAAATCTTCACGAATTGCTGGTTTGATTTTTTTGAACATTAGAGAGCTAGGACTAGTTTGCTTTTATATCACGCTTGTATTGTGCATCCCCCTACCCCAGAATTGTTCCCATACGAACCATAACGTGGCTGCCTTTGGATCAATTTAACAACTCAACTCCAGCAAATTCAAAGCGTAAAGCCGACATGTTAGAATGATCGAAAGACGGCGACGTTGATGGTTCATATAGGAACAGTTCCGGGGGATGCATCATACATTGCATAGTAATCCTCAGAGCATGAGTGGAGGTTACGCTTATTATATTCAACCCACTTTAAATTGATAAAGTACGCTGCATTGCTGCTGTTCTGAATAAAAGATTGAAAAGTGCACATTAGCACCCTGTTCTACGAACTGCGCTTTCAAGCAAAAAAAATGACCCGATCAACGGACAACTGTGCTTCTGTGGCCGTATTCATCAACGAACCCTTGAGGTTAAAAGTTACCTCAGCTAGCATTTTAGTTTATAACCCGTATTCACAACATGATCGCAATGAAATTCTCTCATGGGTTAAGTCTACCTTGAGGTAGAAATGAACCTTTAAACGCATAAACCCGTATTCATCATTCTACCTTGAGGTTGAATTTTACCTCAATCATCATTTCTCCACTAACTTTCTACTATGCATCCAAGGTAGAATTTAACCCTAGGATAGCTAGGGTTAAAATCTACCTTGACTTTGCACATAAGAGTTGAACTCTTTATAAGGACCTCCTTCATTCTAATTTCTGAGGACCTTATTCTGACGCAACCGTTTTCAAGGACGAATATATTATATCAATACTAGCTCAAATTTCACTTGTTTACTTACAAGGAAACCTTTTTTTGTCGAAGTTACCCTTTTAGATGGGAATGTATAAGTTAAGCAGAAAACATTCCAAATCTGTCTTTTTATTTGTGAAACGTTCCTTGACGAGGAGTTGTGAGCGTTTATTGCAGCATGAATTTACATATACATTTAGGATGGAGTTGCTGAATCTCACTAGTCCTCAAATAAAGCAATAATTGTAAGATATATAAGGCTGGACACTAAGTTTTGCTAAGTTTAGTTTATGAAGCTAATTTATGAAACTAAACTAAGTTTAGTTTCATAAATTCAACCTCTAGTTATGGCGCATTCAAACTTTGGCAATATGTAAAGAGTAATATGTGACACAACTGCGCGCAAATTGCTCAGATTTTGACATGAAATAGGAAAGTTTCAGGCATTTTTCGAAAACTAGTAAATTTTTAGAATTTCTAGAGTTTCAAGCTGAAATGAAGCCGTTACCAGCCTAGACCATGCGCAGTGATCCGGAATCGTCTACGAATTATGGCTAGTAGTTGACTCATTGGCTTAATAAGAAATAAACAAAATTTAGGGGAGTCGAGATTTGGCGCCCCCACAAAGTCGACCAAGTAGCAGTCCGCAAGCGCTGCTGGGGACGACCGTCAATGACTAAAGAGTCAGAAGCTCAATTTCCGCCGAGACTTGACATAAGGCTACTTGACCTACCAGATACGAATACCATATTCATTGGTTATATAACGCCTCTTTCTTTGTTCAGGGTGGGACCCTATATATCAAACTTACAGTAACCTTACAAAAAAGCCTTTATCACGCAAAGTCATTATCATTTTTGTGATCAGCATGTCGGATAACACCTATACCAAGTTTCAGCTAAATCTGTCATATTTTATATTTTTCATTTTATACCATATACTTAGCTTAACCCTCATTGTGAAGCTAGAATATGGCAGAACAGCAGCTGCGCTTGTAGCTTACGTCACAGCTTACACAATCGCAAAATTTAAGTGCATATGTCGAGAGAGAGGAAAGCATTAAATGAGTTGCAAAACTTAGTTTCCAACTATTTGATTACTGGAGTATCTATTAAATAAAGGACTTTAACGATTATCATTGTTCCATTGAAGCGCTAGAAAATATATTGCAACCATTTTTGTCCTATTTGCACATCCAATTTCCGCTCCAAAAAACGCTCATACTTTGTCCATAAATTCCGCAGCTAAGGAAAACAGTGGCATCAGCGTTCTAAGCCTTTTAACATGGTATCAGAGCCCAGCACGACGGTGGCAAACAGACACCCGTGAAACGACTTCGCCTTTGCCACTATCGATTCTTATGATTTCCCGCTTGATCTCGCCAGTTGCATAGGTTGTTCGATTGGGCGATTCCCTCCTTAAAAGGACCGGCGTCGTGCTGTTCCGGATTCTAACAAAGAGGCGGGGAGGAGTTTTGGGACCAAAGTTTTACATACCAAACTATAAGAGTGAAACAGAGTTATGTAAAAATTTCGAAAACTTATGTGAATCTTTGCGGTATTTGCGTTTCATATCATACAGCTCAATTCTAACTCTACTTATACTCTGATGGCCATGAAGCCTGTTCTTCTTCCTAGTGTACACGGTGTCCCAAATGTAAGTACTCACTCTTTGATCGTTGGTAACTCTCTACTCAAGAAGCCTTTTGCTTAGCTGCAAGTACCATGCAGTAGTGCAGGCTTCAACTTATGTTTATAGTATGGAGCAAAACACCTATGGCTCTCAATTGCTGTAAGATCGGTAGGAAAATATACAGCGCCATTTTGAGATAGGCCAGCAAGAAAAGCTTCCAAAAAGCTGAAAAGTTGTGTAGCAGTGTTTCAGAAGTGCTAACACCATTAGACAACCTTACTGAGAATTTTTACGCGTTCCAATTGGTTTAGATTTTGAAGCACTGAAAAAAGGCAACTGCGGTTTACTTGGCATAAGTTATGAAAAAAGCCTTCTGGTAAATTGGAAACTTCACATTCATGATCAGCGACTCTGTTTAGTCTTGTGGTAAAGTTTTCAGCTTGCTGAGTGTCCATTTTGGGCCAAAATTCATACATTGATTTCAACCATCAATGTATATTTTTATGTAAATTTGATAGGAAGTTAAGGAGGGTTTTAACTTTGTTTGAAACCCTCTTCAATTTCCATTGTATTACTACAGTAATGAAGACTATAGGTGCTTTGCTCCATACCAGCAATCTAAGTTCAAGCCTGCTCTACTGGATGGCTGTTGAATCTAACCGAAAGACTTTGTGTGAGAAGAGATATTAACGATTAAAAAGTGTGTACTAACATTTGAGACAACCCTGTATCAATTGCCACGTTCAATCATGTTGAAACATGATTGCTCACTTCCTCAGAAGACTTTCCTGCCAAAACATGGTAACGTGCACCTACAAGATGTACGGCATTATCAACATGGCAGTCGGAAAATCACTACCAGTAGAAGATTTTATGCACCGCTGATACGTCATGGCATGTTCCGAATAAACGTCAGTGAGTACTCTGTTGACTACCAGGTAGATTTTAACCTCAAGGTAGATTTGTGAATAGCAAAGTTACCTTGAGGTTAAAATCTACCTTGAGACGTGCTCTCAAGGTAAAATTTAACCTCAAGGTTCCTTGATGAATACGGCCACTGGTCGTTGTTACAGCATTTGTGAGCATGTGATGTTGAATGCAATCATATCCGCATCACCTAATCTTGATTGTCAGAACTGATTTAGTCCATAGTGATGTTTTCTTCTTTCAGCTAAGCCAAAATAGATGCATTGAAAAGAAGTTTCGAGGACGTAGGGTCACGTTTTGTTGCTGTAACCATTTCGACCTTTGCAATTCAAAGTTCACTGTGAGTTTGGTACTGTTCACCGTTGTTCTAAATGAAAAGAATGTAAAAATGTCTCTTTCCTCCAAGAAGTTCAGTGTTTGGCGTTATAATGACTTCAGCATACATAAACTAAACTGGCCAATTAAGCAACGTGAATTGCCTGAAATGTTCCTTCTGAACAGACTGTCTTGAAAATGTTTATAGCATTGCGACTAGCCTTTCTGAACATGTAGGACTTTTGCACAGTAAGGTACAATAACCAGGTTAGAGTGGAGATGAAGTGAAGAAGTCTGGGTCTAATTTGATGTGATTTTTGTGATATGCTGGAGCAAGAGTTGTGGGCAAAGCGTCTACAGCTTTGTGGTATTAGTATAATACTGCAAATTCTCTTGAGCTCAGGTTTTAAAGGCAGTGTTTCGGCAAAATTCAAATTTTCACCCATGTTGAGCCTTCTCGCCGCGCTGAAGACATATCTAACAAGCGAACGATACTTAGTGTCCGTGGCCTTTTGAGATGAAATGTATTTCAGTACACTCGCCTTCAAGCGCTGATTCCAAATCTGATTTCCGTTTCTGGTGACCGTTTCTGTGAAAGAAGTTATGAAGGATTTTCGCGCCAAATTTGGCAGCGCGAGGCACATACGATAGGAACACCAACATGGTAACATGTCAATATGCATTCATTTTCCAATCATTTTCATTTTTTTGGGCACCTCTTGGAATAATATAGGAAATACTCGTATAAAAATGACACCTCGTTAAATTTTCAAAGGGGAAGGACACACATTTACCTCGAGGAAATCTAACTCTCAAAAAGCTTAGTTAAGGCAATGCAAAACTGAAAAATACAAAGGGAATCTGAACCTACACCTGCATCAGCTTGTGAGAATAACGCACTAGCACTACACCACAACTGCCGGCGGTATTGGTGTTCCTATCATATCTATACAGGGCAAATTTGGCGCGAAAATCCACCATAACTTCTTTCAGAGAAACGTTCAGCAGAAACGGAAGTCAGATTCGGAATCAACGTTCGAAGACAAGTGTAATGGTATACATTTTATCTCAAAAGGCCACGGACACTAAGTATCGTTCCCTTGTAAGCTTTGCAGCGCTTAAAAATAGCAAAAATGAGCTTTTTTCGAAGCTCTACGTGTCCGCGTTCGCTCTAAATCACGTGTAGGAAGTGTGCGAAGTGCGGAAGTAGGCGGGGTCCGAAAGATTTGCAGAGCTGATTTTGGGTTTTCCAGAGGCGCTTTTTCCCTCCATCTTCACTTATAGGTTAGGTGGAAAATATACCATTGCAACACTGTAAAACCTCGGTACCATTAATTTGCCGAGACGCTATCTTTGAGCAAAAGCTGCATTCCAACCTTGCAAAGCGGTTGTTTGTATATGCTTCAGAACATATTTTGACCTCATCCCATAATTTATCGGAAACAATGCTCCACTAAGCATCTTAATTCGAGTTATATTTTTCTTGTATAACATTTAACAAATGTAATGTAAATGTGAATCATTTTATTCAGTATCTCAATAAACGCGAAAAGATGAAACAAGAAGCGAAGGACTTGGGAAAGATTGGAAAAACGATTGGCAGGGACTTAGGGAAGATTGGAGAGAGGATCGGCAGGGATTTAGGGATCATCAAAAAGGGGACCGGACGGCAGCAGTGAAGGCGTTGGGTAGTAAATGAATAATTTGCATTGATTGACTGACAGTTGTGTACTGTGTGAAACAACAAATTACGACACGCAAGAAGCCAAGGCGTTATATCGAAAAAGCAAACGTATAGAAAACAATTGCAACACTAATGCAAAGTGACAAACTAAATTGAACTGGGTCAAAAGCAAATTTTTCAAAAAGCAACAGCTGTTTCACCAATTTCATCAATTCGGGCAAACGCGGCTCCGCCCGACCCTGTCAAGGAAATATTTTTGATTAGGATGCTTAAACGCCGCTGTGCCATCTCTCAGTTTTGTAGCTCAAACTCTGCAAAATCGATATCGGTATAAATCGACAAAGTAAGTAGTTTTCGACATCCGCTCCTCCCTGTTGTATGTTTGCAAAGTGTGACCTAAATCGGTCCAGAAATAAAAACTGTTATTCGGAACAATATATAGGGGCCTGCATGATCGCAAGAGTCGGACGTGCGTACGGCCATTTCGCCGATGTCACTGAGGCAGGTGCCAGATTTATCCTGTCTAACTGGTTCGTCCGGTTCACTTATTTGCTATTGATCAAATCAATGTACTGACCACTCGGGGAGGGTGAACCGAATGAACCTGCTGAACAGAGTAAGTCTGACACACACACACACATACACACACCACACACCACACGCACCACACACACACCACACACACACCACACACACACACACCACACACACCACACACACACACCACACACACACACCACACACACCACACACACACACACCACACACACACCACACACACCACACACACCACACACACACCACACACACACCACACGCACCACACACACACCACACACACACCACACACACCACACACACACCACACACCATGCACTCAAAATACAGCTGACTTAGCTGTAAGGGTTACGTCACTGCCTTTAGCTTAACTATATCATTCTACAGTCAGTGAAACCAGCATTGAACAGCAATCGATTACCAAGTGCATTTCGCCCACAAACCTGCCTTGATAACAGACTTTTCGAAGCAAAAGCACTATGCTCCATTGTAGGCAGTGCCCCGACTGATTCGCGCTCCGGAGGATATAACTGTGGTGGGGTTAATTGATACGCCACTAACCTCCGGGCCCAGACCGGCTGGTCGAGTTGATGTTTCTCCTTCCCCACCCCCAAGAGGAGAAAATAGCTCTTAGACCGACGCGCGCTTAGCGCTCGGACGGCTTCGCTTATCTGTACGGCGCGGGACCCCACGACGTTCCCGCATTGTGTACGTTATCCAAAGCAGAAATTACAGGCAGCAGGTTCTTCGTGCCAGGACTTTCCACCTTTCCTTTAAAAATCTCGTTCAGCTGCATTTTGGAAATAGGGCAAACGCGCCCTAAAAAGGTCTTTTCCCTCGGTTCAAATTCGGTCTAGGTGTTGAAAAAACATAGACACGCAGAAAAAATGGAAGTGCAAAATACGCCAGGACACTGACGTTATGCATTTAGCTGTAGAGCCGCAGCTAATTGTTGATGTGGTGCAAGGATGAAAAATCTTACCGCTAAAACTTTCTATCGCCAAGATAGTGTAGACAAAACAGGAAATGCTGTTCACATCCCATTGAGAAACAATCACTCTTCAATAAGTAACATAAACTCGAGAGAAAGGGCTGCAGATAAAGTATATTATGGGTTCCTTCATGCTAGGCCGCAGGCTGCGGCCTGGACCGCTGCAGTTAAAGTAAAATATGCTCCTGCCATTGCAACCTGCGGCGAGATTGCAAAAATTTCTTCAGACCGCCCTCATTTGCAGTAACTCGCACCATACCTCTTTAGTGCATGTAGAACCTGATGAAGCAACAACTTAAACTGCAAAAATCTAGTTTCTCAATGACCAATAATAGACAGCATAGGTGCGATAGTATGAGAAATCTGCTCACCGCCATCCTTCACTCCTGAACCGAGATCGTGACCTCCTTCACCAAAAGCCGAGAAAAAAATCGACAGTGAGGTGAGGCTAAGCAAAGGAGATATTTTTTACGGAATTGTTTGTGTGACGGAAAGGAGGAAGAAGATTTATAGGGATTCACGAACTTCCAGAAGGAAAAAAATATTAGCTTTCGTAGTTGCACAGCAACGTCGAGGAAAGTTTCGTGGAACAACGTTCCCTCTGGTTTCAGGGGATAAATAGTTTGAAAGTTCGTTCACAAAAATACCTAGTGAAAGGTGTGCCTAGTGATTTCCGGACACTTACGAGTTTTCAACATTAAAAAATTCATAGCTTCTGAGATGAACAGATAGTACATGTAGATGGTCACCGTTGGAACCGCCTCGCCCTCCGCTTTCAGAATATATATAGCCTGTCTGAGATCGTTCTAAAAAGTGCCTGAGTGAAGAGTGTGCCTAGTGATTTTTGGAGATTTTCGAGTTTTTAACATAAAAAAATTCATAACTTTCGCAGATAAACATCTTGTACTTCGAGATGGTCACCATTGAAACCGCCTCGTCCTCCGCTTTCAGAAAATTTATACTTCGCAGGGGACCATTGAAAAATGCCGGGTGAAGGGTGGGTGAGACTTTTTAATGGGAGTGCTCAAGTGGAGGCTTTTTTTACCACGGTGAAAAGACGTCTACACTTGAGCACTCCCATTATAAAAGTCTCACCCACCCTTCACCCGGCATTTTTAATGGATCCCAGGCAAAGTATATATTTTCTGAAAGCGGAGGACGAGAAGGCTCCAAAATGGCTATCTCGGCGTACAGAATATTCGTCAACAAAAGTTATGAGTTTTTGTGTTAAAAATTCGAAAATCTCCAAAAATCACTGGGCACACCCTTCACCCAGGCACATAAGGGGAAAATACCATCTGTATCTTAAGGATGATGGGAGCTTACAGCTCGGGTCCATTACGACTGCCTTGATTAGGTTTGTAATTCTTTCGCAAGCGTACTCTTCAATCATTTTTCCACGCTTAATTAGCGATTGACCTCGGCCTTTCCCGCGCTCATGCGTAAAAAATGACAAGAAAGCACCCTCACTAAAGAGATGCAAGATACAAGCGAGACGGTCGTGCTGGACCCAAGACGCACGAGCATCTATCACTCCTAATGAAGGGGGGGGGTGTATATATACCAAATCGTGAAAAAGCGAAACTCATTACATTTCGTGACCATTTTGAGAAATCTTTGTTCTAAGGTAAATGTTTTATGGAAATTTGTAGCCATCTTGACTATTACAGGTACGGATTTTGATTAGAAGTACTGCATCAGCGTAGTGCAGCATACCCCATTAGAACTTGTTTTGACAATCCTTGGACAACAACAACAAGAAATGTTACATCATTTTACGAATTATTAATTGTGCTCAAACCATTCAGTGCAACTGAAAATTTTTTTTTGATTCGTTTCTTTTTTTTGCGGTTGAGACAAGCGTTCTCGTATTTGGTCAAACTATCTATGTTGCGCGATCACATACATCAACAAGTTTTTTCTTAAGTCATTATGAGCTATCAAAATGCTCGAATTTCGTCGACGTAAACTCTGCCAGTTCGATGTGTTCAACCGCATGTTATTTTCAGATTCAAGAAATAAATATGTATTTTCTCAAATTGCTTCTTCCTTTATTCGTATTCCATTTTTGCATAGCCCTCAGGTGCTACACCGGTGGCCGTATTCATCATTGATACCTTGAAGTAAATTCTACCTCCAGGTAGTTTTATCACTCATTATCAGCAAGTACCCCTATTCACAAAGTACCTTGAGGTAAATTCTCAATGTAATTTTGCTGATAATGAGTGATAAAACTACCTGGAAGCAGATTTTACCTCAAGGTACCAATGATGAATGCGGCCATGGATTAAACATTGTAGGTAAGTATAAGCCGTTACAAATTGTTACACGTACAGGACACGATTTCATTTTAATTGATGACCTTTGGAAGTTGGAAATGTAACCGGGGAGTGTCTAGCGGTATGGAATAGTATAATCGTCCTCACCCCACTAGTCGGTCGGTGGTCGAATTTGAATTCGAACTGGAGCATGCCGACCGCGGCAGAGGGCGGCAGACGCCGCCCCTCAGTCAACCACTTGCACGCTTTTTTTAATTTTCTTCGTTTTCTTTACTATCTCTGGTATTGTGGCAATGTTCTTAATCAGATTTTCAGATTTCACGCCGCTAACTCTTTAAAACGAACACATTTTGAGGGAATTTCGGCCCTATCGCAAAAAATGGTTTAGAATGTGCACATTTTAACGAAAAACTTGACCAGTTCATCAAATCACATTTGTATATATGTCACTTACCGGAAGAGAGACTTCTCATTTAAAATCCCCAATAGCATACTTCTTCCCGGTTTACCTGGAAAAATGTAAAACAAACGAGCACAACTGCACAAAACAATAGTTAGCGGTACAAAATCTAAAAATCTGATTAAACATTGCCGCAATAGAAGAAATAGCAAAGAAAAACGAAGAAAATTGAAGAAAAGCTCATGTGCAAGCGGTCGGCTGAGGGGGGGGGGGGTCTGCCGCGCTCTGCCACGGCCGGCCTGCTCCAGTTCGAATTTAAATTCGACCACCGACCAACTAGTGGGGTGAGAACGACTATACCTTACCATTGAAAGACCGATACACAGAGTGTTAAAACAGCTTCTTCCGAATCAAATAACTAAAACACGGCTCCGGGCCAGCACTAAACGAGAACAAGAGTAAGAGCAACACTAAACAACAACAAGAACAACCCTGGTTTAGTACTTGGATTCTACGCGGTCGATACTATTTGAGAAAAAGTCTGGTTTTTTTCTTCCTTTTATACTTGCTGCGAGGTTCAAATGGCCTCTATCTTTCCCGCCACCAAGGAATTTTTAAGAGGGAACGATATCCCACGGTAGCATATGCGGATGTTGACATATTTCTACAATCAACATAGCTGAGAACGATCTGATAACAGTTGCCAACCGATATATAACAGATACATGAGAAGGGGAGAGATCTCGGGGCCCCCAGCCGCAGAACGGTACGCTCACCCAGAGATCGTCATGCATCAACCTCTGCTGTTTTTTCCGTGTCTTCACGTACTGTGTCTAATAAATCATGTTATTACGACTTTGGATCGCCAACTAGTAAGCAGGATATCTATAGGGCCCAGATCTTATTGATTGCTAGATGGATGATTTTTGCCATACAACAAAAGCCACTCTTCTGGTGAGGAAAAGGCTTTAAGCACGTAGGTAGCAAAGTAGTCGTGAAAAATCTTTCCGATATTTTCGCCTTTTGGGTGGACAGCACGGGCTCTATTTACTGCTTTTCCTTGATAGCATCATTCACGTTGGATTGCGATGGAGCCAGCGACATCAACTCAGATAATCTCCAGCGGCAGGCGGCCATGCGATTTATGGGCGGGCGAGCACGGGAAAAATAGTTCGCTGATTTCTTGCGGTCCGCTTGCAAATATTTGGAAGAATTTTAGCGAAATTTTAGACGAATGCTTGGAGAACAATCGCGGTTTCCTTATAGATTAGCTGCGGCGCAGGGCCGCATTCTCGCGGACTTTCCGCAAGAATATGCAAAATTTTCGAGAGCCGCACGGTCCTTTGTGATGGACCGCGCAGCTCCCAGGTACTTTCCGCTGAGAGAAAATACCTCAAACTTGAGTAATTAACAACGGTGATACCTCTGCACATAGAGTCTTACCTGTGCTCGACGTGTGCCCGAAACTGCGTAAAAAGAGTCCGAGCGCCTGCTGTAAGTTCGGCCAGGTTTGCTGAAAGAGATTATTTGGCGAGCGCCTGCAGAAAATTCTGTGTTGCTTCCCGCTGGCAGAACATTAGACATAAACTCAGATGATCGCCCGGGGCAGGCGGTCCGCAAACTCGCGCTCTCCTGCAGGCGGTCAGCAGAATTTTGGGGCGTGGCCAAACCTTCAGCGGGCGGCACTTCCATATTCTGCCAGCGGGCAGCAATACAACATTTTTTGCAAGCGCTCGGCAAATAATTTCTTTCAGCGAGTGCTGCCCAAACTTTCAGCAAGCGCTCGTACTCTTTTTAGGCATTTTCGGGCGTACGTCGAGCGCAGGTAAGACTCTGTGTGGCAGAGTTGTCACCGTTGGTTTAATTACTCAAGTTTGAGGTACTTTCTCTCAGCGGAAAGTACCTGGGGGTTGCGCGGTCCTCCACAAAGGACCGTGCGGCCCCCGAAATTTTTGCATATTCTCGCGGAAAGTCCGCGAGAATGCGGCCACTGCGCCGCAGCTAATCCATAAAGAAACCGCGATTGTTCTTCAAGCATTCGTCTTTAATTTCGCCAACTTTCTTCCAAATTTCTGCAAGCGGGCCGCAAAAAATCAACGAACTATTTTTCCGGTGCGCGCTTGTCCAAAATTCGCATGGCCGCCTGCCCCCGGCGGTTATCTGAGAAGGAAGTACCGCTCGCTGAAGGTTTGGCCACGCCCCAAAATTTTGCTGACCGCTTGCAGAAATGCGCGAGCGTGCGAACCGCCTGCCCCCGGCGATTATCTGAGAAGGTTCTCAATCATATCCAGCTAACTTCCCTGTTCCATGCTTTGTAGAACATATTTATTCATCTCATTGGTGGCGACTTCTCATCATTCTAGTGCTAAGTCTACCATTGTCTGTTTTTACGTGTGACCGACCTATTATTTGACTTGCAAACCCTTGTCACAAGGAGGTTCTTAGATATAAGTGATATAAGTACGACCGTCATTTAATTCAAGAAACCTCGCAAAACAATTAAAGATGGTCCGAGATAACTTTCGGCGTACTCTTTGAACGGGAGTGGCGGCTGAAAGGCGACCTCTTGCACCCGCGCCGCAATCTGCATCTCTCTCGCGGCGTGCCCTCTGATCATCCTCTAGCCTTAATTAGGCCGCGAAGCCCTGCTTTCCAGCCGCCAATCTCATTGAATCAAAAATAGCTACGCTGCATACGAGTCTTAGCTGCATGGTACAGAGGCTCAAGCGAAGATTACGAGCTCCTTCAGTTAGTCGGTGTCTTCTTTGACGAGCGATTAAAGCTGCTTGTTGCCTTTATAAGTTCTTCCTCTTAAACTTCTCTGTAATCTCGAGCATTTAAAATAAACCTGAGAAGGGTTTACGCAACGTGGAGCACTCAGTTCATGATGGAACGTTTACAAGATTCATTACTCATAAACATTTGCTTTTAGTTAACTCGCGTATATCATACTTACTGTCCTTTACTGCCTGTCATATCTTCCTTATTCCAAGTCATCCATCATAGGCTTTGTTTATTAATACCGCCAGAAGGGGAACTCGCATTCATAAAAGGAAATTTTTGACATCCATCAACTCGTACTCCTACTATATTCTTAGGAGATTACAATCTACTTCATTTCAGTAGAAGCTTAGCTTGTTGTAAAGTAAACTTTCTCGTCTCTATAATGGTCAAAAGCAGTAGACTAGCTTTATCATCGTTGTGCAGATTACATGCTTTTATTTATCGTTCCATCCTGCAAAGCATCAAAAACTTTGCCATTAAAGGAGGGCAACTGTAACACAGGGAGCTCACGACACGTCTAAACGAACGTGTTGCAAGACCGCCTGCTCAGACAATCGGTGCCGTAGCTCCGGAGGACAGTCGAAATCTGGCAGAGCTGCGGAGGACCCAACTGACCAATGAGAGCGGGGCGAGAGGGCGGTCCCTTTCTGTGATGTCACGGTGACGTCACAAAATGGCAGATGGGACCCCTCCGGCGGGCTTGCAAATCTCTGCTCCGGAGGTACGCCAGATTTGGGACACCTCCGGAGCACAAAATGGGAGGGCTCCGGAGCAGAGGACCACGAGTGGCAAACCCCCGCTGGGGAAACCGCGCGGCTCTGCCATTTTCTGCTCCGGAGGTATGCCGTCGATTGTCTGAGTAGTGTACGAGCGAATAAACTCCGTTCCCGGACCCGCACGCTTTCTTGCGCGTTCTCAGACAGTCGGTGCCGCAGTCGCGGCGGACAGTCGAAATCTGGCAGAGCTGCGGAGGACCCAATTGACTAATAAGAGCGGGGCGAGGGGGCGGCCCCTTCTTGTAGGTCACGGTGACGTCACAAGCAGGCGAATGGGACTCTTCTCCGGGACGCGCAAATCTCTGCTCCGGAGGTACGCCAGATTTGGACGAGCCGCGGAGCAGAAAATGGGAGGGCTTCGGAGCACAAATGGGAGGTTTCCGGAGCAGAAATGGGAGGTCTCTGGAGCACAATAGGTACGCAGCCAACTTGCTGTGATACGCAGCTTAGCACTTTCGAAAATAAACTGCCGTCGCTCTCGACATACCATTTTCTTGTCTCTCTTTCGCGCTCGTTTTTCTTTTTTTGGTTTTTCGTGTTAGTTCATCTACTTCTTTTCAGGTTTCAGGTTTTAGGTTTTCGTGCGGATGCATTTAGTCACTTTCAGTGCTTGGCTCTCGTTTTCGATTTACTGCTGTTTTTCCGCGTTTACACAGCAAGTGTGATGACATAAAACTTGTATAACCTTCTCCATTTTATCTAATACTAGCTTGCTTACCCGGCACTGCCGGCCCTGTCAAAACACTATGTCAAAGAACACTATCCCTGCTCCTGTACGAACCTTTCAGTGTGCCCACGCCTACATGCCAAATCACTATTCCTGCTGTTTTAGTAAACAGCATGCTCGATTAAACCCCTGTGCCAACTCCCAGCTCCGTTGCTCAAACTTTGCAAAAAAATCGATAAAATTGATAAAAGTAATCGATGATCTTGAAAACTGATATTGTATTCGTAATCCCCATGCTCGATTATCCCCCTGTGCAAACTCCCAGCCCCGTAGCTCAAACTTTAAAAAATCGATAAAATCGATAAAATCGATATCGATCGATGACGAAAAGTAGCCTATGACACCCGCCAGGGCCCCTAGTGTATGTGTGCCAAGTTTGGTCCAGATCGGTTCAGAAATAAAAATTTCTAATCGGAACATACGTACACACAGACAGACATACAGACAGACAGACAGACAGACAGACAGACATTCAGCTTTATAAATAAGACTAGTTGGCAAACCCGGCTCCGCCCGGGCCTGTCAATAATATATTTGTAATCAGCATGCTCGATTACCCCCCTGTGCCAACTCCCAGCCCTGTAGAGCAAATTTTGCAAACAAAATCGATAAAATGGATATCGATCGATGACCAAAAGTAGCCTATGACACTCGCCCTGCCCCGAAGTGTATATGTGCCAAGTTTGGTCCCGATCGGTTCAGAAATAAAAATTTCTATTCGGAACATACGTACAGACAACAGACACACACACACCACACACACACCACACACACACCACACACACCACACACACACCACACATACGCCAGACACACCACACACACACCACACACACCCCACGCACACCACACACACCACACACACCACACCATAGGTGCGATAGAGGGAGCCGGGCTCTCCCCCAGGTGAAGGGGGTCTCGGCTGTTTCCGATCTTCCAGGTGAAGGGGATACGTGAGCCTGAGGGGGGGGAGAGAGAGAAAAGGTAAAAAAGGGGGAGAGAGAGAAAAGGTAAAAAAGCGTGGTATGAAGTGCTCTAATTTGTACCTTATTTAGGTACAGAAATAATATTAGGTTGAACCGGAAGTTCTTTCGCACCACATCCAAAAATTCATAATTTCTGAATTTTCTGACCGATTGGACCGCTCTTAGTTTAATATGAAAGAGTAGGTCATGCTCTTTATAAAGACCATCAGTTGCTTACTAAAGATCATCTATTGCACAATTAGGAGCGGTAGAAGAAAATTGGTCAAAAATTGACTTTTCTGTGTAGGGTCATAAAAGATCGGAAACTTGCAACAAAAATCGGTGCATTCGGTATTGCAGTCACCAGCTCCTTCTAACTGTGCAAAGTTTGCGCCGATTGTCTCTATGAAAAGTTACGATTTTCGAGCAAGTAATACAGACGATTTTGGTTCATTTTGGTATTTTTCAGAGAAATTGTAACTTTTCAAAGAGACGCTCAATCGGCGCAAACTTTGCACTGTTAGAAAGAGCTGGTGAAAGAACCTACAATGCCGACTGCTCCGATTTTTGTTGCAAGTTTTCGATTTTTTATGACCCTACACAGAAAATTCGAATTTTGACTAATTTTCTTCTACTGCTCCTATCTACGCAACAGATCATTAGCAAGCATCTAAGAAGTCGTTATAAAGAGCATGACTTACTCTTTTAGAAAAAAATAAGAGCGTTCCAATAGGCTGGAAAATTCAGAAGTTATGAATTTTTGAATGTGCAAAAGAACTTTCGGTGCAACCTAATAAATCGAAAAAATTGACTTTATGAAGATCTGTGCTCCTATTTCATTGCATCAACAAAAAACAAAAGCAATAAGGTAGCCCAAAAGATGTACAAGTTAGGAACAACTTACAATTTCTGCACATCATCATCAACAATATCACTATCGCTAACGTCAGAGACAACAAATTCGCTGCATGAAAGATCTTCTTCTTCTGTCAAAAGATCATCGAAGTAGAAGTAGAATTGCGTCAAAAAGCGTTCGGAGTCGAAAATGGATTTGAAACGTTCTTCTCCTCCTAAGCGCTTTTGTGTTTTTTTTCCTGGCCCTCTGGTAGCACCAGGAAGTCAGCAGGTAGCTGACCAGTTTCTTCATACCATCTTTTAGGATATTTCAAGAAGTCATACGATGACAGCCTGTCTGGACCACTTATAGCAATCCTTTAAATGAAGTTTTTAGATAACAATTTGTTCAGTAGAAGGTTGACAAATCTTAAGTAATTGCTTAGATGCTCCACCGTTGTACGAGTTCTGCGTTGCGTTCTGATAGCAGAGTAGATAGGGAATCCCCTCTCCACCTCTGCCGTGCTAGTCGGAATGGGAACTAGCTTTGCTAGTAAGCCCATGAGATTTTTGCGGTAAGTAATGGGGAAAGAGCCAGATCGCATATGCTTTCGCAACACGGGAAGTAAATATTGCATACTTTTTTGGGCCTTGTCGAACTCTGGCTTCACCTCCTCTGGCTTACGTCTTGCTAGCTGACGAGAAAGCCGCTCAACTTCTTCTTCAACAGCATTTGCGGAACAGCCGAAAAAAAGTAGGTACTATGCTGCGCGTTGGTTTTTTTTTCAATATCATAGGTCATATTGTCACAAGGCGAGATACTTCCAGCAGCATAAAGCAAAGAGTTAAGTTCATACTCCAGTCGGGATCTAAGAGCAGTAGCTATGCTTTGTACTAAAACCTTCCTTTTGTTCATATCCATGTTCGTGAATTTAGCAGCCTTGGAATCTTCAGCAACCCGAAGATCAGCAATGGACTTCTTGGACATTTCCTCATTGAGACTAGGCAATCTGCTTTGATTTCTGATGCACGAAATAGAAGTTTCGCTCAAAGGTCAACTCTGTATCAATGTCAACAACATATTCGTCGGCGTAAGATTCTCCTTCTGCCTCGCTGTTGAACTGGAACACATGCGGGTCATCTGCGATTTTGTAAAGTAATCTGCCTGCCGCTTCTTCTTTGAACTGCCAACCTTTCTAAAGGATTTTTGAAGGGTATTTTAATAACATGTTGTTCTTCTGAATGCCTCAAAGTTTTTGATTCATTGAAACCAACCATTCTCTACAGTTAGGTGAGTCTAGAGCGTTTTCACCGAAGTGACCTTCTTCAGCACTAGGTTTACAAAGTACAGTTTCCAGAAATGGGCGGATTTTTGTTTGAAGGTGTGGAAATTCACCAATCTCCCATAGTTTTTTTTGAGTATGTGCTGATAATGATGGCACAACTGTCAATCAAAAGCGCATTTTTTACTTAAAAAAACATAAACATATAATAACGATAAGCACGCTTAAATAGACGCGTTCGCTCGAGTTCCCGTTAGCGCTGATAACGGTGTCAATCCACAGCACATTTTTTTACTATTAGCTTGCTCCACCTCGCTCTTACAATGTACTGGCTTTTATCGGTTACCGGAGCAAATGATTTTTAGAGGCGGGAAGCAAAGGAGCCCTAACATGCTGTATACCATTCGAAAGCTGAGATCATGGGGAATCGATGTAGACCGTCAACTTTTTTCTAGGTCTTCTGTGTCGCGAGATATGAGGGATTTTATGCGCTTCAAAAATTAACTGATTTTGTGTCCTCACTTTCTGCTCTCCAAACGAATTCTACGAGAAAGTCGACGGTCTAGGTCGAATTCCCTTTTCCTGAGCTTTCGAATGGTGTACAGGTTGCTGGGCGAAAAAACTAACCAGTTTTCAAAAATGGGGTGGAGATATTTACTATTAGCTTGCTCCACCCAGCTCCACTAATGTATTGGCTTTTATCGGTTACCGGAGCAAATGATTTTTAGAGCCGGGAAGCAAAGAAGTCCTAACATGCTGTATACCATTCGAAAGCTGAGATCATGGAAAATCGACGAAGACCGTCGACTTTTTTCTAGGTCTTCTGTGTTGCGGGATATGAGGGATTTTATATACTCCAAAAACCAACTGCTTTTTTGTCCTCATTTTCTGCCCTCCAAATGAATGCTACGAGGATAAATAAATAATATAGATAAACATAAGTACCGTTTCTTTTGTAAATTTATGAGTGTACTTGTTATTTGAGGTACTTAGCCTGCAAAACCTTTTAATAACGATTCTTATCATATTCTCTGAGTACAATACCAATCTCAGCCCAGGTGAAGGGGGTCATCGGGAGTTTGGCCTCAAAGTGAAGGGGGTAAGATCCATCACTCCCCCTATCGCAACTATGCACCACACACACACCACACAACAAACAGACATTCAGCTTTATATACAAGATTACTTCCTATGCATTTTTAGGCAAGAGTTATTTATTTATAGTTATTTGATCCATACATCTCCGGCTCACCGCTGGATGCAGAATTCGCCTTGCATTTTTACAAGTAATTGCCTTGTTCTGGAATATGAGAACCTTTCTTTAAGCGTGGTACTTATTTTTCCTTGGCAATTTCTTATTGGCCTCGTTGAATTAAGTGCCGTAATGTTCACTGTGAGTGGTAATCTTCTTTTGAGGCACTATCTTGTGGTTGCTCTGCAAGAATTACTGTAATGATACTGGAGGTTATGAATTTTTTTTTATATTTTTGAAAAAGCGTGAAGTTTTTTCAAAATATTGTCATTCAGGGGCCCTATTGCTTACTCTCTCAATGGATGCTGTGTAGTTTTATTTTTTCCTGTGCTAGGAAGTATGCTACTCATGATGAAGTTGGCGAGTTTATTTGTTGGACTCGTTTTCCTAGGGAGCATGAAAACATTTGCTTTGATGGTTTTTCTTTACACTGAGGTGCGTTAAGTCAAAACTAAAGTGAGTGTTTCTTCACCTACCATTCATCCTTCGAACAGGCATGAAATTAAGGAAAAAGCATCTTTGCATCCTATTATCAGTAAGTTGTCCATATGTTTTGCTTCATTAGGAAGACGATCTGAAGAAGTGCTTTAGTTGTTCAAGATGTTGGTTCTGAACTTCCTTTTGCATTTGGTGTGCAATGCCTCAACTTTTCAGGAATGCTGCTCTTACAGATGTGCGTCAGCCCACGTACTGGTACTCAACTGGACTACTTCATCTTTCCAATGATGGTGGGACATCTCCTCAGCTCTGCTCTAGCTACATTGATGCCATCTATAGGCGCAAATGAAATTATCATTGTTGTTCTACTTTCAATGCACCGCTTATTATGTTATTTCCGCTTCTTGGTAATCGCTTCGGAAGGCGGCGGAAGGTACAGTCTTTTCATTAGCTTTTGTGGGAGTTTATAGTGCATTTGCCGGCGTGGCAACATTTTTGGGGTAACAAATGCCATAGTAAAATACAATTGATGATATTATTCCAGTGTCGCATTTTATCTCCAGCGGTTTGCTGCCGTTGGATTAATGCTGGTTGCGTTCAGCAAAGTAGCTATGGGAAGACATTATGTAGCTATGCAGTTTGCAGTAGATTGTTTGCAGTCAATTTGAAATAAATTCTTGTCTCTTCATTCTTCTATTTTCTATCTACAAACGCTAGGGGTGAGAGGGAGGAGGTAGAGTACATCGGTGAGGGTCGCGCTGAGGTCCTACCCGGGGGGGGATCGTATTCGGCTAATTTGGGTGGGGTTTAGAGACATAATCGGGGTTTGGAGCTCAATTAGGGCTAGTTACAGTATGCCGCGGCAGACTTGCGGAGCAGAAAATCGGAGGGTTCGGCGCACAAAATGGGAGGGCTCCGGAGCACGAACGGGAGGGCTCCGGAGCACGAATGGCAATCCTAGCTGGGGAAACCCCGCGGCTCCGCCATTTCTGCTCCGGAGGTATGCCGTCGACTGTCTGAGTTGGTTCATAAACATGCGGTGCGGCCACAATATGTAACAGATGGCAGAAGTGCTTGGGGCACAGTGGCACAATTCCCTTTCAAATGAATTTTCTTAGTATACGGTGTGTTGTGCACATATATTTGGAAAGATTGTATGCCGCGGGCAACGGCTTTTTTATGGTTGAAGATCGACACTGCGCAATAGTGGCAGTAGAGCCCCGAGTAAAAGCGTAGCCGCGCGATTTAGCAAGGTCAGTTGTTCATAACCATTTTGTATGGAACATAGGATAATATTATTGAATTCACAAAGTTACACACACCGCGTAATATGTACTCACCCCTCCCCTCTCCCCCCCCCCCCCCACAACTATACCAACTGCCAATGCTCCAGCTGAGGTGCTGAAGAAATTACCAAATGACACTGATCTTCGAAGAAAAATATTTACGACACCCGCTTTGAAGTGTCTGTGTGCAAAGTTTGTTCCAGATCGCCTGAGAAGTGCTATTTTTTATCTGAAAGGTACAGACATACATATATACGCACAGCTATATGTCTAAAATGTTGATTTGATGCTCATCGTTACAAGCCGGAAAAGCTCTGACTTTTTTCCTCCATTGAAAGAAACAACTGATTGTACAGACATAATGGCTGATGTCGGACGAAGGCGCGAAACTAGTGAAGCGAACGGGTTTTACCATCAGAGTGCATGAAGTGCGAACTCACAACGGTAAAATTATAGGGGCAACATTTTGCGCCCGCTCAAGCAGTATTGTTGCGCTTTCGTCCAGCCTTCAGGTGTGCGTTCAAACAAAATTCTTGTTTTCATTTAAATCCTTCTTAAAGCCGGTGTTTTGAGGGAGATCAACAAAGAAATGTGAGGGTGCTTCTGATTTTTGTTACAACGTGACCCTTGCACGACACCCCGAAATAACCATGGCTGGCTGTTCGACAACGGACTGTGAGGTAAGTTAGCAAAATCTTATTAGTTCTTCACCGTTTTTGATGGAGTAACTTAAACTAATAAAAAAAGAGCCTTCGATGTGTTTGTCTCAATTGTCACTTCACTCGCTTTCAGTACTATCACAATAGTGGCTTCAGTCATATTATGAGTCGCGCAAAATGTGTGGCATCGACCGCCGGATACGACCACACCCCCTTCTCTTAGCTCTGTCTCAGCAGACACCCGCATTATCTTTTACCTACCGTAGGTATAACATAGAGGCTCTATTAACCACAATGAGTAAACTATTCGTGATTAGCGAGTCTAGTAACCCCTAGCATAGAGCATAGAGCCACTTCCAAGTATGATGAGTAAAATATTGGTCAAAGAGCAGGTCCAACATCCCTTTGTGGACGAAAATGTAGCGAATTCTGAAGCTTCCATAATGCCCACCTAGCTGAAATCGTCATTCTCAAACATGATTAACTTTGTTGTAAAGGTGGGTCAACTATACAGTGCTGGCCATATAAATACACTCTAGAAATCGTCGTAATTTGCGTTCTTGTTGATCAATCTGTCTGAAACTTTGCTGTGTAGTGCGCATGCTAGCCTACCATGACCCTTAGAACGACTTCCAATTTTGTTGAGTTAGAACGGAGAAAAAAATTCGAAAAGCCTTCTACCGAAAGCTGGACAAAATTTAAAGACATCTGCGTTTTATTTGAACACTATCGCATTCGTTGGCTCTCAAATTTTTTTGTACAATTACATCCTAAAATATGAAACACACATATGCGACCTGTCATCCTTTTCAAAGAGGGATGTTCACTGCATTTTTTGCTTTCAAAAGCACCAAAAGACAATCTGCTTCTACAAACATCTGATTTGAGGAGTTTTAAGTTCTTGTTCATCTCAGATAATAGTCATGCAGTCCACTGAGCATTTCTGATAAATGAGTTGAAGAACGCTTCTATAAACTCTGCGTTATCGCTGATATTGACGGACACATCCAAGCTTAATATAGTTTCTTTCAAACTGCAAAACTCAGTCTTCGAGCAACCATAAAATACTGTAATGTAGCCATTACGTTGGCTGTACAACAGTAAACTTGTGTGCGTAGTTAAAAAAAATTCGAATTTGGCATTATGGTTCAGCCGCAGTTGTCATCCACTGAATGTTAAGTGGAGCACCCTGATAATCATAGCTAACTCAGATCACGAGATAGAACAGAAGAACTCTCAGAAATTCAAAGTCTTAGCTAATGTCATTCTTTGGGTAAAACTTGACAAGAGAGAGGAAATTAGTGAGATGTATGATTATCTCAAACCTATTGCTCACAGAGAATTCTCGTGAAAAGTATTTCAGGTCTGAATCGCTACCGCATCATTAGAGAAAATCTGAAATTTTTGCACAAGTTGCATCACCATGTAGGCAATAATAGATCAAGTACAGCACTTTATGGACATTGCAAACTGAGTTTTGTAGTCCAAATCATGACAAGCCTATCTTAAGGTTGGAGTCTGTCCGTCCATATCAACGATTACGCACAGTTTACGAAAGTGCTTTTCACCTCATTTATTCAGAAGGGTCAGTGGATTCCATGACTATCATTTGGAATGAAGAAGAGCTTGAAAACTCCTCGAATCAGCTGTTTGTAGAAGCAGATTAACTTTTGGTGCTTTTGAGAGCAAAAAATGCATAAACATTTCTCATTAAAAAGGATGACAGGTCGCATATGTTGCAAATGTTTAATTAGTATGTAACTGTACAAAAATATTTTAAAGTCAGAGGATGATATGGTGTTCAAAAAATCAGGTGTCTTTATAATTTTGTCCAGCTTTCGGTGAAGGTTTTTTCGAATTTTTCAACTTTTCTCCATTCGAAATCAACAAAACTGAAAGCCGTTTTGAAATGTTATGACAGATTAACATGCGCACTAAGCAGCAAAGTTTTGGACAGATTCATCAACAAGAGGGCAAATTACAACCATTTCTAGAGTGTCTTTATAATTATGGCCAGCACTGTATATTTTTGTACTTAAGCGGAAAGGTCACTAACTTAGATTGGCATTTGAAAAGCAACTCAAACATTCGCCACAGCTCAAAGCGCTAATTTTAAACAAGCACTAACTAGCTTCATCATTTCTAGATCGATATAGGCTTACATCGCACAATTCGCGTGCATATAACACAAATATTGCTGTATCTTTCCAAATGCTTATGCTCTTACTTGAAGCTCCTTAGTAATATAAAAATACATCAATGATATTCTGATATGTCAACATCTTCCCCTCGTAGATTTCTAGGTGCAGGCTCTTTTCTCATAATGGGTATGTCATGTGTTATCGCTTAGAACGAAGTTTAGCTGCTGAGAACAGCATGTTTGGATTCAAGCTGATTCCGAATGTATGTGTGGTTTTCGAAACTTTTCCAAAATGCCAGTCTAGGTTGGTATCCTTCCCTTGTCAGTACAAAGCACTATTCTATACTTTGCCCACACCAGCAACCCCGCTGTAAATAACCGCCACGCTATGGAATTATAAACCAGAAGAATTTTGTTTGTTTCCTTTACAGTGGGGTTGCTGGTGCGTTTAGCAAACATCACGAGAACAAAGAACACGAGTCAATCTGCTTCTATGAAAACGACGAGATTTCGGCTCTCGAACTATGTATCGTCTGCGCCTTAAAGAGATTTACATAGACAAAACCGTCTAGGCGCTTAGCTCGCTGCCATTCACTCCTTTGACGTGGTTGACTTCGGCAAATCTGAGGCGCTAACTTTAAATGGACGTGTTTGAAACGAGCCAAAAATCAGTGAATTGGGTGTGAAATCGAGTACCAATGGGCACCTCTATGGGAAACGTACCATATATACTAGTCGCTAAGGGCGGTACGCATTATTCCAGCTTGGGCGGCGATTGCGGCTCAAATGGAGGTTCCAGCTTCTGAAGCTCCAGATAATCTGAACTTCTATTATCCATCACAATGAACTTATTGAACAGGAACAAGAAGCTGTACCGGCTGCATCTCCCACTTTTATATGATCGCCTAATGATTCCCAGGGGTGAAGCAACGAACCCCGCTAATTTGGACTCAGGCACTCGCGGTTGAGTCGCGCACGGCAAAACGATGTGTCGTCAACAAATGCCTGGGCGACTCGCGAAATCGGTGTCACTTTTGCCGCGACACAAAATCAGGACACCTGATTTTGTGTCGCGGCAAAAGTGCGCGACAAAATCGGGGCAAAATCGAGACACCTGCGCGAAACACCAAAATGTCCCGATCGCGTTCAGAGCACGGCCTACGCCCTTATTTAACAGTTTCTTGCGTCTTCTGTGCCCTGCTCACGCCTCCCTTTTCACTTACCTAACGTCCTTAATCTCTTTGGGTCCCACTTCTTATGCTTGTAACTTCTCTGCTAATAAAACACAGTCTTACGTCACGAAATTTATTAACAAACACACAAGATCTTCTCGAGCAGTGTTTACAATAACATCGAAATGACATGCACAGTCAGCAGCAAGTATAGGAATCAAAGCACCGCAACCACGACACAAGCTTACGAAAGAACTACGATTAAGAATGACAACAGCATTAATTTTCTACGACTACTTCAATTTCATCTTCAACGTTTTCAGTCTTCTGGATCGTTACGTTTTCTTTGGTAACACGGCTGCCTTCGACCATGACGCGCTGTTTCTGAAAATAAAAAATTGTTGTTACCAGGATCGTATAAAACGAATAAATCACCTTTGATGGAAGGAGCATGGACCTATCGGGGTCAAAATGATACCTCCGAATGTCTTCCCTGCAAAATTATAGTTCAGAAGTATCGCTTTCTTTATGAGTAAACTCACAAAGCTCTCCCAATTGCTATCGTCGCTTTACCGCTTCATGTTACTCTTTTCTCTGAGAGGACGTGAAATAATTTTTCGCGAGCGTCGTCATTTTCGGCTAATTCCAACCACCACCTAAATTCTAGTGCACATGAAGGTCTTTCGAGAACTTACTATACATACTTATTTGGATTCCCTTTATGCTCATCTGGCGTCCGCAGAAGTTGGTCGCGGTATAGGCCAAGAGCGTCAAGGATGAAACCTAAATCAGTTATTGAAAGTAATGTACTCAAACACACATTGACCCACTTATTAAGAAATCGACTAATCCTTCCGGAAGGTCCTTAAGATGGTCAAATTTTCCCTTCTTCCCGCTCTGTCTACAGGCGTACTGTTGAATTTCCGTAGGTGATTCGCAGGCCTAAACAGTGATTATAAGACAATCTTATCATCTTCATCTATTTGTCGCTTACATTTAGAAAGAAGGGGAGCAAAAAGTCGAGCACCAAGAGGAAATGATCATGCTTATCATGCTGATCATGATATCAATGATCATGCTTATCAGTCTGCTACTTCTTAAAAGGAGTAGCAGACTACATGAAAACATGTAAGCTCAGAATGCACAAGAAAAGAACAGAAGACAGATTCATTGAATAACAAAGGTAAAAAAACTTGTGATGAAAGGGAGAGCAGTTCATCAGGAAAAAAAAACTCCCTAGCCTTCTGACGCAATCCACGCACTTGTCATAAAATAGGCGACTTTGGATGCAAAATTATACCTGACAGTACCAACGGTGGTGATGAGAAGATCTTATCAATTTAGGAGATAGCTGAACACGAATATCAAGAAAAAACTTTTCACGTAGAAATTTTCAAAAAACTAGCTAGCGCTTCAAAAATGCACTTATGACGAAAGATTTTGTACGAAGAGTACAAAACAACAATTGAAAGAGTATTTCAAATTAAAAGGAAGAGAAAAAGCAACAAATGCTGGGAAGAACTGACGTATAGGTGCATTATTTCGAAATCTCCTCGCCTGTCGCGACAAAATCGCACCAAAATCGGGACGAAACTAAAATGATGACTCGCGCCGGTCCACCGGATTTTGGTGCGAACGCCCATTTTGTGGGCGGATCCCCTGCGCGACTCAACCGCGAGTGTCTGAGGACGAACCATGCGGACTACTGGTCCTGCAAAGACATGCAATGACATTGCAAAACGACTAGTTGCCAGAGGAGGCGGCTCAAACCTGGCGGATTTCGTTATCCTACCCGATTTCCAGTGGCAGTCTTTCTTTCAAATTCAATTTTCTCTCTTCCGAGTTGGTGGAAACGAAATTCAATCCGAAATTCTACTTTTTATCTTACGAGTAGCAAGCATTTTTATAATAAGAACAAATGACTTTTCGAAGTCATGAAAAATGCGACAAACCACAAGCTGGGATGGGTGCGTAGCAAGTGTTACCCAGGCAGCCACCTGGTCCGCGGCGCTCCGCCAGAGCTGGGACCAGTTTCGACTGAATTAGTAGGCGCGCTCTCATCGTCCGCAATCTCTCGCAGAGAGATTTTCGCAGCAGCCTTGCACCTCTTCAGATAATCGCCGGGGGCAAGCGGCCATGCGATTTATGGGCGGGCGGGCACCGGAAAAAGTTCGCTGATTTCTTGGGGTCCGCTTGCAAATATTTGGAAGAATTTTGGCGAAATTTTCGACGAATGCTCGGGGAACAACTGCGGATTTTTGATAAAATAGTTGCCGCGCAGTGACCGCATTCTCTTGTTTCCGCGAGAATTGCAAAGTTATTGGGAGCCGCACGATCCTTTGTGAAGAATTGCACAACCCTCAGATACTTTTCGCTAAGAGAAAGTACCTCAAACTTGAGTAATTGAGCCATCGATGGCACCTCTGCAGCATAGAGTGTCAATTTGCTCGCCGTACGCCCGAAACTGCTTAAAAAGAGTCCGAGCGCCTGCTGAAAAGTTTGGCCGGCGCTCGCTGAAAGCGATTATTTGACGAGCGCCTGCAGAAAATCTGTATTCTGCCCCGCTAGCAGGACATTCGATAGTAAAGGACTAACCGCCCGCTGAAGGTTTGGCCATGCCCCAAAATTCTGCTGATCGCCTGCAAGAAAACGCGAGTATGCGTACCGCCTGCCACCGCGATTATCTGAGTCATTGCGCTGAGGTGCGAGATTCCCTCAGAGGTCGCGCTACTGCCACATTTAATCGATCAAGATAGCAGAAAATTTGCAGTTTATCAATAGAGTACAATACAAAAAATATGCAAAGACAAAGTTTGAAAAATTGACGGAATAATTATAGAATTAAATTAAAAGCATAATATCACGGAATAAGTTCGTAAAAATATATATTAGGTTGTCCCGAAAGTTTTATCGGTTTTTACGTCAATCACTGAAACTCAACGCCAATCCATGGACAAATTAGGTAGCATTTTAATTGGAGTTTTATCCTCTCTCTTAACGCTGTATTCGGTCTCTGATCTGCCCTGTCTTTGCGACGCTAAAGCCATGGCTTTTTGAGCAGCTCAGCAGTAACGCCAAATCTTTCCTAGATTTTGAAACTTTTTATCCTGATGTTTTTAAAGAGCGCTGATAACTGCCATATAGAGCAAATCTTTGGCTACATTTTATCCATTTTAGATTGGATGTGCCACGCTTACTAAGTCCGTTATGATTATTTGTTTAATAAAAACCGCGGCTTTTTGTTTACGATTACAACGTAAGAGTACCGAACATTCCAAAAGCTGCTTTCTTAAAGCAAGTCAAACTTGGTCATGTTGCATGAATAATGTTTGAATAGAATCATTTCTCAAACCGCAGAACTTTGAAAGCTTTTGTGCATTTGCTGCAGTTGCGTGTTTCATGACTTTGCCAAAAATCGAGACCTCTCAAGAATAATTTTTTGAAGCTAAAGACAGCAGATTAGCTAAACAAAAATAGCTCCTTGTAGTCCAACAATTGCTCTATTCGACCCATACTCAACTTTCTCGGAACTTTGCAAAATTTTTAGAAATCAGAGATGAGCGTAAAATTGGCGAATGAAGAATTTTGGCAAATATTAAAAAAAGCATACAAGGTCATGGTTCGAAAATGTATCCTTGAGAAAGAGAAGAAAAATCTACATTGAATAATGTCGAAACTCATTCAGGTCTTCATTGTATGCATTTTATAGTGGTTTGAAAAAACCGACAGAACTTTCGGGACAACTTAATAAAATACATCACTGAATAGCTCGTTGTGGCAGAAGAATTTTAATACCAAGTAGGTCAGTTATTAGAAAAACTGTGCCACATATGGACGTATAATAGATGAAATAATGTAGGGCAGCTAGGGTTTGAAATGTCTAGCTCTCAGCTATACAGTCTTCGGTCTGAGCATCTTGTTCAAAATACGTATGTAGAGAATCCGTCGCTTTTGAAGATAATTTTTGATTTTTTTCTTGTTACTGAAGCTTTTCGAAAATTTCCCAATCCCAGAATCCGCTACCTGCTACAAGCCAGCTCTATTTGATAGCAGTGCGAATGTAAAAACTAAGCTGTAAATTTAATTATGATTTTTATTTGTGATTTTTTGTGTTGTTTTTATTTGTTTAACTCTTTTTTGGTTTCTGTATATTTTTTGTAATGTGTATCTTACTAATAAACTACAAATTTTCTATTGTCTTGATCATATAATATGACGCAGTAGCGCGACATCTGGGGAAACCTCGCACCTCAGCGCAATGAGGTGCAAGGCTGCTGCGAAAATCTCTCTGCGAGAGGTTGCGGACGACGAGAGCGCGCCTACGGTATCAGCCGCGACGCTAGTGCCAGCTCTTGCGAATGGCTGCGGTACCAGGCGACTGCCTGGATAACACCTGCATGCCTCCCAGCAGGGATCTATCAAAAGTTTTAATGTTGCTAATTCATTCCTTTTAGCACAAACATGCTTAAAAGGCACTGTTGTGTTAAATAATCGTACAGCATTAAAATGTCACCGTCTGCGAAAAAAGGAAAATGACTCCAAATAGCCGCTGGGGATCATCAAGGGATCGTGTAAAAAGCTGGAAAATGCGTCTCATATGACTTCCTGCTTCTTTCCTACATGTTCGTATTGCTTAACGCTTGTTTTCTCTGCGCCTCTTCCAGTCATGGACTACTACATATTATAGGTATAATACCTCGCCAAAAAGTTATAGGCCGTCTGCGCAGGACGCGGAGATTGCGCAGAATGTGCACTGCGTCACTCCTCTTTCCTTGTGCCTCTCGACGCTTTTCTCTGCGCCTCTTCCAGTCATGGACTATCTTCGATGGACGCAACAGCGTTGCTCTCCGAGTTCGGCGCGGACAGCACATATTTTCGTCCAATTCTTGTATACTGAAAAGGCTTTTGAAAGAAAACTGATTTCGCCTGTCTTGTCCCCTTTCTCACTCTTCTCTACTCACCCCTCCACTTATTTCTTTCTCCTTCGCTGTATCCTTTCTTCCTTATTACGAGGTTCAAGGGCTTTGTTGTATTCGTTAATCGCTGTCAATAGCATTGATGTTGATTTTTGAATTAGTACGAGTGTATTTAGCATATTATGATTTTATTATGATATTATGTTTTATATTGTAATTTTCTCGCAATTATGTTTTGGAGGCTTCCCTTACAAAAAATTTGTGAGTGTGCGGCATTTTGTAATTCCTGTGGTTTTTCAACGCTTGCCACCCATTTCCTTGCAGTACTCTTTCGCTATCAGAGGTTTAGATGTTAAAAGTTGCCTCTCATTGATCGAACGAACTCCTGTGTGGATCCATTCCCATCCTCCACTCGAACCTCGTATGCATCAGCGTGACTAACGCTGAGGGAGTGATCGGAATCGCCTAAAACGGAGTAGGGGTTCGATGATGTAGGTCATGCCAAAAAAGCGAATATTCAACTTCAACTATTTAAAGCATTTCGTTCAATTTGTTTTTTTTTGAAGATCTTCACTGCGACCTGTAGCTTGCAATCTTCGCCTCTCTCTTTTATATTTGCTTCTCGCAAAAAAACGCGAGCATTTATCTCGAATCTTATATATAAAGATGAATGTGTGTTTGTCTGTATGTCTGCTCAGATAATCGCTGGGGGCAGGCGGCCATGCCATTTTTGGGCAAGCGGGCACCGGAAAAATAGTTCGCTGATATCTTGTGGTCCGCTTGCAGATATTTGGAAGAATTTTAGCGAGATTTTGAACGAATGCTTGAAGAACAATTGCGGTTTCCTTGCAGATTAGCTGCGTCGCAGTGGCCGCATTCTCGCGGACTTTCCGCGAGAATATGCAAAATTTTCTGGGGCCGCACGGTCCTTTTTGGAGGACCGCGCAGCCCCCAGGTACTTTTCGCTGAGAGAAAGTACCTCAAACTTGAGTAATTAAACCATCGTTGACTCCTCTACACACTCATGTGTATGTCTGTACATATGTGCGGAATAGAAATTTTTATTTCTGGACCGATTTGGATTAGACTTGGCACACATACAATTCGGGGCGGGGAGCGTGTCATAGGCTACTTTTCGTCATCGATCGATATCGATTTTATCGATTTTTATCGTTTTTATAATTTGATCTACGGGGCTGGGAGTTGGCACAGGGGGGAGGGGAATCGAGCATGCTGATTCCGAATACAATATTAGTTTTCAAGATTATCGATTACTTTCATCGATTTTATCGATTTTTTGCAAAGTTTGAGCTACAGGGCTGGGAGTTGGCACAGGGGGGGGGGTAAGAGGGCATGCTGATTTCGAAAACAACATAGGAACGGGAAATGAAGTGTAGAAGTGGGGACAGGGAAAGGATGTACAAGCATAGGGATGGGACCTTTATTTTAGTGTTTTGACAGGACCGAGCGGAGCCGGCTAAGCAAGCTAGTATATATATATATATATAAAACTCAGACCTTTGTTTGTTTATCGATTTGTGCGTCTTATCAACTCCTTCATAGGTACATGAAACTCCTTCATAGGTACAAGAAAGAGGTCGAATTTTGTTTCCCTAAGACACGGCGCAAAAGACAGGCTGCTTTTTGCGACAGTTCGCTGGGTCCTTCTATCGATTTATTGATTTGTTTACGTAGATCTAGGAAATGAAGGTTTTTTCAAATCATTTGTCCAAGTGAGAGTGAAGATTAGCGGTATGTCTCATTTTGAGTTTTTGGCATGCAAAGCGCAGTGAGAAGTGTATCTCAAGTAGGTTCTCTTATACGTTCAAAAATGAAGTATGCGCTTACGTTGAGGTATGTAGCATCCTTCCGCAACATTATGGGCGCCAATTCTCAATGTCTTCTATTTCAGCATTTCCAAGTGTTAGCAACTGCAGCGTCGGGCGCACCAGCTCTCCGCGCGCCGCCTCGCCTGGACTCTGCGCCTCTTTCGTGAACATGGTCTCTGATCACTTTCCCACCGCGAGCATGGGAAAGGCGGCCTCAGGATTGCAAATGACTAGAGAGCATGTTCGTAGAAAAAGTGCAAGTCCGGAGCGGAAGCGGAGATGCTGGTGCAAGAGACATTGATAAGCCCTGTATATTAAAGGCATCGGATTTGCCGTTGCGAGTCTAAGGCCCGTATGCACTATACTTGGGTAATTCGATAATTTTTCATCGAATGAATGAATATCGAATAGATACGAAAAGCAAAAATTTCCAATAAACGAATATCGAATAAATTCGGAAAATCAAAAATATCGATTGAATGAATTTTGAATATATTCGAACATTGGAAGTCGAATTTCGAATAAATATTCGAATGATTTATCGAATAACTAAAGCAGTCACATCTCAAACTTGCCGACGTATCTGGCTAAAGCCGATCCAATCATAATCAGCCCCCTAGTATCCCCTATACCAACTCTTAGCTCAGAATTTTCCAAGAATTGCTGAAACCAATAAAATAAATTTCGATTTTAATCAGCACCCTCACTTACTCACTTACCCCCTTGTACCAACTCCCAACCTTGTAGCTCAAGATTTTCCAAGAATCGGTAAAATCGATAAAGTAAATTTTTGTTCATAATCAGCACCCTCGTTTACCCCCTTGTACCAACTCCCAACCCCGCAGCTCAAAATTTTTCAAAAATCGATAAAGCCGGTCGGCAACCAGCCATCTTCAAGCGGTCGCGAGCGTCGTGTAAGCGGCTGCACTTCGTGATCCTTGGGCGTTGTGCACCGTACGGGTAAGAACCGCATCTGTACACTTTGATCCTGCGGCTTTGTTCGAAAGACCTTATTTGTCAGACTTCCACTAGATTTCAAAGACGTTTAGCACAGTAAAGATATTGGCTGGAGCTAAAATCTAAAAATGAGAAACATTGCAACTTGGCAACTTGGCAACAACGTAAGCACCTAACGAGCTGTTCGGATTCATAGCGCTAGGTGTGCGACCTTTTGAAGCAATAAGGTGGCCACATATGTACTTAAATCCCACAATGCTACGATACATTGCCTGTTCATCGAAGACTTTCGCCTTGTGTGGTATAAGCTAGTCGTGGACGAAGGCATATGATTTCCTCCGCGAAGCGAGCACAAATGCCCCTATAACCCGGGCCTACTGCAGGCACTTCAGTGGCGATGTGGTATGGCAATGCTCAAATTGTCCAAAATCTATTCTGAAAGTACAGTATGCAGGGCATTTATTTTTTTAGTATGTTGTACACGCTAAACATTTGTGGTTAGCTGCCATTACATCTAAAGACATCTCGTAACTGGCATCGCGTACAGCGATCTAAGCCGTCTAATCCTGCACTACAATTGCTATGTCCTTTACCCAATATACACCAATTCGCAAAAAACTCCAAGGTAACGAATAGGCAGTTTTGCAATAATTTATGCGAGCAAGAGTGCTCACTAGTGTGGGCTTTGCGCACCGCAAGCATGAGCAATGAAAAGAAAGAAGAACAGCCATTTCAATTCAGTATGAACTCAGAGCTGAGCTTGAAGTTGACATCTTCTTTGCTGATTTGGTGCCAATAGCAGTGCGAACAATCTCATTGATCGAAAAAACATTAATTAAAATCCACATATAATTTTTTTACTGTCGCAAGCAGTCGGAAGAATGCGACTCTCCATACAGTTCAAAGGTATACCGGTTGCAAAAGATGCATTACCGAGTTTTACGAAAGAAAACGCGGACGGAGTGAGCTTGATACTCAGCAGTTGGCTCTGCAACAAAGTCGAATAATCTGAATACGAGTACATTCGAATACGAATTCGAATAAACATTCGAATAAAACATTCGAATAAAATCTATTCGAAACCCCGTTTTTTGATTACTCGAGTTTCGAATTTTATTCGAAACCCCGTTTTCTCAATTATTCGAGTTTCGAATATTATTCGAAAATGGAAGAACTTCGAATATCGAATTTCGAATACGAATATATTTGAATGTTTTATTCGAATGATCGAATTTCTATTCGATTCGGACCCAAGTATAGTATGCACGTAAATCCCTGCGGGGAGGGATGTGCGTTTTACTATTGGAGCTGGGGTTCCCCTCCCCTCCCTAGGCGAACCCCGTATGCGCGCAGACAATATCGGCGAGGGGATCCCCCGCTGACCCTGTTGGGAGGGGAAGCGAAACCCCTTATGTACAAAACGGGATCAAGCGGGGAGATCACCTTGCTTCCAAATTTTCTATGAAAAACACTTCTTTATTTCCATTTTTGACTGCAACTCATCTTATCTCCTCAATATTAATAATTTAGCGTTGCGAAATGCGCGTATGCCGTGACTGCGCTAGACGCACCAAGAATGATCTTTTCAACTCCCATTACGTTCCTGCCTCCAAAGATGCTACCCACTTTCGCTCATGCTGCCTCATTTCAGCGTAAAAATGTTAGACAATAGAAGTCAACGTGTCTATGCAGGGGGTAGAAGACATTATGCTGCCGGAAAGGGGGGGGGGGGGGCGCGGACACTCGGAGCAGTATTTTAACACGTAACAGAAGCTGCACATCGTATCAGCTCTCCACGAAGGCTGCAGCTGTTAGCGATATATCTTCCATTACCTCAGGGGAATAATTCCTAACGGTCATCCCTACTATGCACGAGGGGAACATGGGGAGGGGATCACTCCCCGGGGGATCTCCACTCAGAAATAGGCAAATCTGCTGATTTCTGCTTTTTTGAGCAGTTTATGTCAGGATGTCAAGATAAGGGCAACATAACATATGATATTATAGTTACAATGTGTTTGATCAGCCTACATGGACAAAACTATCTTTCATACAAAAACTACGAAAATCTCGGGAATTACCAGAAACTCCTTCAGATGTTCGAAATTGGCAGATATATGCTCGAGTCTCTTCTCGAGAAGCGAATATAGAGGAGAGAGACAAAACTGTAAGCTAGTGTTTGCTGAGAGAGGAACCCGGTTTCAAAGAAACTTCTTTGCCGAATTGAACGAATTGCTTTGTAATGACTGAAACCAGAATACTCGCTTCTCTGACATGACTTACATCGAACCCCTACTCCGTTCTAGGGGGTGTCGATCCCCTCCGCTGCGTTTTTGAGTTAGATTTGTGCATACGGGGAGGGGAAGGGAAGGGATCCCTATTGGGCTTCGTTCAATCAATACCACAGCAAATGCTAAATTCGAGGGAGCGAAACAATACCGCAAACTCTCAAACGTTGGAAACCAGAAGACTACAATATGCTGCGAAGTACATCGTCACAACATAATTGCAAAAGAAAATCTTAACGAGCTAAATAGACTCACCCTACTTCAAAAATTAACATACCACTGACAGCACGTAGTGAGTATAACGAAGCTTTAGAAAAAGTAATGATAAGGAGAATAAAAGAGCGAAGGAGGGAGAAATACGATGGGAGAAGTGGGAGAAGATTGAGAAAGGGACAAAAGCATGCGCCTTTAGTACTTTCGTGCATTTTGTTCCAAAGGTCATTCTGTCCACAAGAATTGACCAAAAATAACTTTCGGCAAGTTCTTGTGGTAGCCGTGAGGTAGAAACAACTACCGCTATCATACCATCCCCGCTGTAAGTGCAGGGGGAAGGGATCGCTCCCCTCCCCTCTGTCATAAAGAAGAGAAGCGTTAGAAAATTGATAATAGAAGAAATTCGTAAAATGCAGAGCGAGTGCGAGTCCAATAGACATATGAAAAAACAATATGCTAACCAAGTTTCCTTTTTCACACTCTGGTTTCGGGGCTTGAACTAGAGCAGATGTGTGGCCTTCCTGCCGCCCCCGGGTTCAGAAACCCTCGCATCAGTACTTCACAGGAAGGATTCAAAAGAAAAGGAATAGATAGTGCTGACACAAGAGGAGTTCTAAGTGTAGAAAAGGGTGACTAAAGTAGTGCTGCTACGAGTGGAGTCCAAGGCGTACAAAAGTGCAAATGAACTAAATTACTGGTCCACCCTCTCCCTCGCTATTTCCCGCCTATCCGCGTCCCCGAGCCTCTGTAGTAGGTCACTAGTTTTGTTTCTCACTTCATTTATGAGAGGAAAATGTATTGCTACAGGAAATCCGTACTTTCGTATAATGTGTGGCCTTTCCCTAAGGGCATGACATAATGTTTGCACTACTTCAGCAACACTCCAGCCATTAAAAATACATATGTTGCAAAGTTGGAAAATTCTATCGGAAAAATCTGCATTATTGCTACAATTCCTGTTAATCCTAACAACTTCCCCTATAACCGTGTTGGTTATAATATGCCTTAATGTATTAGACAATCTATGTGGGTATCTTTAAACTACAAAGTTATAAGCATCCGTCTTATTATACACCAGTGCGTCACCTCTGCTTCGCAGAGGCTCGCACTGGCCTTACTTTCTGTATGCCTAACTCATTCCCGCATAATAATGACATTGAAACTCACCGAGCCATGCAGGCTATCACGAATGATTTGTAAACAACTAATTCCTAGAGCTTTTTTGTGTGAGATCGGCATTTTCACGTGGATGAAACTTTTCTGAGAAAAATTAATGCGAATTTGAATCGGTTTTTAAACTTTTTATGGCCTGATAGTCGCCATGACGACAATAATCACCGCGGGCTATATCCCTGTGCAAAAATCTTCTCAGATGATGAGGTAAAACCTTGGCAAACTGAAAATTTACGCAACTAACTCTTTTTGGCGCCATTTTCGTGAAGTAGCCAGTTTAGTTCAGTTTTCTGGGCTAAAGTCCTTGGCTTCCACATTAGCTTGTCAAACATATCCATGACTTCGCAGAAAGTGTGGGTACCGGCCCAATTTTGGTGGTCAGAAGCCAAGTGGATCCGTTTGACACGCAATTTTCAACGGATCCACTCAACGGATTCGCTCATGCTTTTGCATCGTGGGCTTTTATGCAGGTAGCGTGCGCTATGCAAAATTTGGGCTTAGGACGTTGGCTGGAACACGCTCCTCGAATTTCGTAACGGACAGACAGACACACATACACAAAAAAACGTAAACAACCTTAGCCCGTTATTATAAGTTATGATACTATAAACTATCTCATTTTCCTTTATTTTCAGACTGAGATCTAAAAAATTTGTTTTCATGGAAGACGTATAGTTTTTTCTATTTTAGATTACTGTGATAAATGTCTTTGAGGTAGTTTTCAGAACCTGCAATGTTATTAGATACATGCAAAATATCATGACTTATAATAAGCGGCTTAATCTGAAGTTGTGTGGAGTTTGTCCGTTACGAAATTACAGTGAGGAATGATTTACGATACTAAACATCATGTGAGGTTAAGATAGCGAGTATGGTTCACTTTTAACTACGGCTCACGAATAAACCGAACAATGATTTGAGAGACAAGCTCTCAGAAAGTGAGTTTACCACGGTCCACGATGCCAGTGCGAACCTCTGCGAAGCAGAGGTGAAGCACTGGTCATCAATATATCTTTAAGTTTCATTGAAAATATAGAATGAACTTCTGGCACTATTATTAGTGATAAAGTCTTTAACAAATGTATATTCCATGCCAGCTATGGTTAGGTCTGCTAACTGAGGACTATATGATGCCCCTTGCGGAATTCCTTTGATTTGTTTATATATTATTCCCCCAAAAAATATACAGTAAGAATTCAAAAGTGAATCTACCATATATTAGGTTGGAAGGAAAGTTTTCGGACATTTTCAGTAAAGAAATGCTATTTCCCGAAATCGAATGCGTGTACATCCGAGAGAGATACCATTCGATAAAGCAAAGCAAGCTGTACAAGAAGGTATGCAAAAGTTTGCACCATCTTCGACCCACAGTGAGTTTGCACCCAAAATCTGAGTCGTACTGAAATTCAAAAAATTGCGAAAAATTCGTATCTTTGTTCAAACAAATCCTAAGGATCTTCAAATTGCACAACACATCAGACACTCAGACGTACCGTTCCTATATTTCTTCCTCATCTAAGAATCGAAAATAAGGATTTTCATACTTGTACACAAACGAAGCTATGCTGTTCCCACACATGTAACTGCATAGTACACCTCCTTAGAAGTATAACCGTAAATTTTTAGCTTTCCGCAAGCCCTAGTTCTTGAAAAATATTGATTTTAGCATGGAACACCCGAGTGAGAAGAACTCAATTCGGTAATTTTTGGAAACTAGAGTCTGTAGAAAGCCAAAAATTTACGGTTATATTAGGTTGTCCCATAAGTCTTTTCATTTTTGAATTTTCGCTATAATAAGTCACACTCTTCTCACTCTAATTAGACATCAGCATACCATTCGATAGAGCAAAGCAAGCTCTACAAGATGGCGTTTATGCTTTTGCACAAGCTTCGGTCCATCTCGAGTTTCAAACCAAAATCCAAAAAGTTTCGGATGCCCAGAAAACCGAAAAATTTCCGTATCTTCGTTCAAAAAAATCCTACAGACCTCTAACTAGCTCACGCATATACATTCCATATCAGACATTCATATGTGCTGTTGCTGTATTTTTCCATAAGCTAGAAATCAAGAAACCGAAAATTTCCATGTTTTTACCAAAGTGATGCTGTGCCGTTCTAACACTAACAGTTGTATACTAGAAGCCCTTAGAAGTACTACCGTAGATTTTTGGCTCTCTATATGCTCTGGTTTCCGAGATATGCTGATTTAAGCGCGAGAGACCCGAGCGAAGAAAGCTAAATTTGATATTTCTCGTGAACCAGAGCATATAGAGAGCCAAAAATCTACAGTAGTACTTCTAAGGGCTTCTAGTATATAACTGTTAGTGTAAGAACAGCACAGCATCACTTTGGTGAAAACATGGAAATTTTCGGTTTCTTGATTTCTAGCTGATGAAAAAATACAGCAACAGCACATATGAATGTCTGATATGGAATGTATATGCGTGAGCTAGTTAGAGGTCTGTAGGATTCTTTTAAACCAAGATACAAAAATTTTTTGGTTTTCTGGGCATCCGAAACTTTTTGGATTTTGGTTTGAAACTCGAGATGGACCGAAGCTTGTGCAAAAGCATAAACGCCATCTTGTAGAGCTTGCTTTGCTCTATCGAATGGTATCCTGATGTCTAATTAGAGTGAGAAGTGTGTGACTTATTATAGCGAAAATTCAAAAATGAAAAGACTTATGGGACAACCTAATATAACCGTAAATTTTTGGCTTTCTACAGACTCTAGTTTCTAAAAATTACCGAATTGAGTTCTTTTCACTCGGGTGTTCCATGCTAAAATCAATATTTTTCAAGAACTAGGGCTTGCGGAAAGCTAAAAATTTACGGTTATACTTCTAAGGGGGTGTACTATGCAGTTACTTGTGTGAGAACAGCATAGCTTCGTTTGTGTACAAGCATGAAAATCCTTGTTTTTTCGATTCTTAGATGAGGAAGAAATATAGGAACGGTACGTCTGAGTGTCTGATGTGTTGTGCAATTTTTGTGAGCAAGTTGGAGATCCGTAGGATTTGTTTGAACAAAGATACGAATTCTTCGCAATTTTTTGAATTTTAGTACGATTCAGATTTTGGTGCAAACCTGCTGTGGGTCGAAGCTGTTGCAAACTTTTGCATACCATCTTGTACAGCTTGCTTTGCTCTATCGAATGGTATCTCTCATGGGTGTACACGCATTAGCTTTCGAAAAATAACAGTTTTAGTCTGAAAATGTCCGAGAACTTTCTTACCAACCCAATACATTATATCTTTTTACGATAAAAAACTCCTGTCCCTTCATTTTTGAAGGAATAAGTAACTTTATTTCTATTTGTTCTGTATATATAATCTCGCATGCACAGTTTTAGTATCAAGCCGATATTTGTTTTTACTATACTATGTGGTAAGCTAGTGAAAAGACTTGTGAAATCTGCAGAAAATAAGTTTCTTCGATATCCTTTTAAATCCATATCTTTTACTACATCGGCGCTTTTACCAATAGCCCAAAATAGTCTAGCTCCTGTTCTATGTCTGATGACATTACAGTAGTTTTTGAAATGTTCACGCAGATGTGATAATATCACCTGTAATGTTATGGTAAGGGATTTGATTGTACTATTCTTAGCTCCTGCGATAAACCTAAACTTGATTGGTGTTTTGTGCATTTTTGGAATAGCATATATTTTAGGTATTTGGTTTTCGCAGCTTTTTCTTTTGATATTTAAGTCTTGCATGATGCTATCATGAATTTGCGCTATATCCATATCTCCCAACGATGTTGATGCATAGGTATTTTCACCATTATTTTGTTCTATTAGGTTGTCCGGAAAGTAATGTCCGTTTTGAATTTTAACCGCAATGAGTCAAACACTTTTTATTCTTGGATAGACTTCAAAGTACCATTCGATAGAGCAAAGCAAGCTCTACAACATGGCAATCTTGCTTTAGCAACAGCTCTGATCTACCTCGAGTTTCGAGCCAAAAACTAAAGGGATTTAACTGCCAAAAATTGAGAAAAATCATAACTCAGTTCATAAAAACCCCACGAAAATTCTAACTTGCTCCGTAAACACTATCCACATAAGATAATATATACGCCGTTGCGGTATTTTTTCCTCTGTTAGAAATCAAAAAAACGGAAATTTTCATGCTTTTGCCAAAGTGATGCTGTGCCGTGCCCACATGAGTAGGTGTAGTGTATACTATAAATCTGTAGAAGTACAAACATAGAGTTTCGGCTCTCTACAAGCTTTAGTTCTCGAGAAACATCAAATATAGCTTTCACTAGTCAGGTGCTCCAAGCTAAAATTCGAATTTCCCGAGAACTAAAGCTTGTAGAGAGCTGAAAATTTGAGTCTGTACTTCTACAAGCTTGTGGTATACAACTATCTATATGGGGACGGCACAGCATCACTTTGGCAAAAGCATGAAAATTTCTGTTTTCTTGATTTTTAACAAAGGAAAAAATACGGCAACGGCGTACATAGATGTGTTATGTGGATAGCGTTTACGTGAGCAAGTTAGAATTTTCGTGGGGTTTTTATGAACTGAGTTATGATTTTTCTCAATTTTTGGCAGTTAAATCCCTTTAGTTTTTGGCTCGAAACTCGAGGTAGATCAGAGCTGTTGCTAAAGCAAGATTGCCATGTTGTAGAGCTTGCTTTGCTCTATCGAATGGTACTATGAAGTCTATCCAAGAATGAAAAGTGTTTGACTTGTTGCGGTTAAAATTCAAAACGGACATTAATTTCCGGACAACCTAATATTTCCTCTTTTATCATACGAACATAAAACTTTTTAAAGGTAGTACTGAAATTCGACGATGCTTTGTCTATGGGAGTAATTATGAAATTATTTTGGATGTCTCTCGATGCCGTAACATTGATTCTCTCTTCATCCACCAACTCTTCATCATATAGATTGAAAAGCCGTGGTTTAACCTGCGTTACTATGTAGCATGTGAGTTTTTTTGGAAGTAATTCTGTTTTTGTTTTGTCTAACTTACATTTTTATGACAATTTCTTAACTAAGCTCAATATCATTATTTTTGATTCTTCTATTATTTGTTGTTTATCGATTTTCTCATGAATTCTATACTTGGTTCCTTTACTTAGTAATTCTCTGAGCCCTTTGTCCTTTACTATGTCAAGGTTCCCTGTACATATATGTCCATGATGAGGATCTATGTAATTTTTAAACCTATCGTAAGCACATCTGGCTTGTTCAATTTCTATAATTTTCTGTGAGTCTAAGTTTTTCAAGAAGTGATTGTAATTATAAATTTTCAGGCATTGTAGAGGGTTAGTTTTGCATACAATTTTTATTGGAAGATCATTAATACCATCTGCGTTGAGTAGATATTTATTAATTATCCCTCTAATATGCTTGCTAGTGCATATGCTTTTGATACGTAACTTTTGCATTATTTCCCCCAAATATCGTTAAACTAATTATGAGGCATTTCTTTTTTGGTAAACTTTGTTTTCTGCTCCAAGATGGAGTTGCTAGTAACCCATACATTTTGTACTTTAATTTTTATGAATAATTTTGAAATTCTGCACTGAATACTCGGTCAGTGAGTCTGCTGACATCAAACTTATTTAGCGTTTGGAAATATCTATATAATTCATTTCTTTGTTTGGTGTCTATTTCATTAACTATATGCTCTGTCCTATCTGGACAGTATCTTCTCTTTTTTGCTCCTCTTTTCCTTCCTCTTCTCCTACTTCTTTTGACGGTAAATGTGAAGTACGGATGATTCTGTTTTTCTAAAGGATTCGTTTGATCTGAGATGTTACCAGAGCCCTTGATTTGATTATTCAATCCAAATGGATAAGCGGTAATCAAATATTTTATCCAGTTCAATTCTTTTTCTCTGAGTTTGGTCTTGATGCCCTCAGAAATGGCTCTTGATGTTTTGAAACCCGCTTCAGTCTTACGGTAATTTTACAACAGTGAAAAGCGACTGATAAATCGCCTATACTCTAAGTTGATGTCAGCCTACAGATCTACAAACTGTTGGGACCGCTGTATATCCGATCGCAACTCTCAGTGAGGGTATATAATCTTCTTTGAAGTACGAAAAATCTTTTCACAACCGTCGCAGGAGTAGCTTTTAGGTTCCTAAGTCTCTTCACGTCACGACTAAACCATTTTTTCATCGCAGTATGTACCATAAGAATGTGTCCATTCTTAGCACTTACATGAAACAATTTATTCTTAGTGTTTTGGCCTTTCATAAGCAGTCTCAATGACGTAAATTATTCGGTCAGTATTCGAAAATCGAATGATATTCGAAAATCGAATAACATTCGAAAACCGAATAATATTCGAAATTCGTATAACGAATGATATTCGATATTCGAATATTATTCGATTCGAAATTTTCATTTTCGAATAATATTCGATAGCCGAATATTCAATATTTCCGATTTTCGAATAATATTCGAAAGTCAAATATTCGAAATTTTCAATTTTCGAAAAATATTCTATAGTCGAATATTCGAGAATTTCGATTTTCGAATATTATTCGATATTCGACTATTCGAAATTTTCAATTTTCGAATATATTCGATAATCGAATATTCGAAAAAATTTCAAATTTCCCCAAGTATAGCACCTAGGAGCAGGAAAGAGTAGCATTCTGTAGTAAGCCAACAGTCTGCAGTTGATGAAGTAGCCTTTTGCATACTCTTTATCTCCGACGAAGTAAGCACCGCACTGCGACGGTGCCTGAGGAGAGCAGGGCCACAAAATTCAGTTACGATTGTAGAATTGCCTCCGAGCAATTTGAAGAACTTGTTGATTCGCAATCGTCTTTACGGTCGCTCCTGCATCACGCCAAATTGCATTATATGCCCTCAGGGCAGAGGCGCGATTACATGGCTACCGGGTTCATCTACTCAGACAATCGCCGGGGGCAGGCGGGCACCGGAAAAATAGATTGCTGATCTCTCGCACCCCGCTCGCGGATTTTTTGGAAAGCAATCAAGACTTTTCAGAAGACCGCTTGCTGAGTTCTCGATTCCTCAGAGATTCAGCAATATATCTGCAAAAGATAAGAGCGAAAAAAAATTCAACAGGCGGTCTCTCAAAAATCCGCTGACTCAGCAAGCGGTCTTCCGAAAAGTCCTGATTGCTTTGCAAAAAATCTGCGAGCGGGGTGCGAGAAATCAGCAATCTATTTTTCCGGTGCCCGCCTGCCCCCAGCGATTGTCTGAGCACATGATCTCCTGCACAGCGGCGGCGAGGAATACATAGTTGAAACAGCGCGCCCGCTGTGTGTTCGCATCAAAGAACACTTGGATGGCAGGGATAAATCGCGCACATCCACTCCTCTGGGCACTCGCCGGGTTCAGAAACATGCGGGTACAAATTTCGGAGTTTCGGTGAAACTTCTGGCACACGAATCCCAAACATCAGCTCGCAAATGTTTGGAAGCTCTTTGGATTCACGCGAAAAGCCTAATCGTAATCGCAAAGAGGAATGCCTAACGATCACGCGTGAACTCGCACCCTACCTCGGTCAGCTCTTCTAACCTAGTTTTCTGCTATAAATAGCGGTCAGTCATTCATCTTGCTCTCGCATCAAACCTCGTCGGCGTAACCCAAAAGGTGAGTGTTTGGCTATCGACTATCAGCCATAGTTGCGATAGGGGGAGTGATGGATCTTACCCCCTTCACTTTGAGGCCAAACTCCCGATGACCCCCTTCACCTGGGCTGAGATTGGTATTGTACTCAGAGAATATGATAAGAATCGTTATTAAAAGGTTTTGCAGGCTAAGTACCTCAAATAACAAGTACACTCATAAATTTACAAAAGAAACGGTACTTATGTTTATCTATATTATTTATTTATCCTCGTAGCATTCATTTGGAGAGCAGAAAATGAGGACAAAAAAGCAGTTGGTTTTTGGAGTATATAAAATCCCTCATATCTCGCAACACAGAAGACCTAGAAAAAAGTCGACGGTCTTCGTCGATTTTCCATGATCTCAGCTTTCGAATGGTATACAGCATGTTAGGACTTCTTTGCTTCCCGGCTCTAAAAATCATTTGCTCCGGTAACCGATAAAAGCCAATACATTGGTGGAGCTGGGTGGAGCAAGCTAATAGTAAATATCTCCACCCCATTTTTGAAAACTGGTTAGTTTTTTCGCCCAGCAACCTGTACACCATTCGAAAGCTCAGGAAAAGGGAATTCGACCTAGACCGTCGACTTCTTTCTAGCCCCTCTCTACCGAGAGATACACCGCATTTTATCTGAAAACATGGTCATTTTCAACAGCAGATTTCTGCCAAATGAAGATTTAATCACTGCTGATTATCTATCTGTGTTAAAGAGCAAGTCTTCATTAACAAAAGTAGACCGTCGACTTTCTCGTAGAATTCGTTTGGAGAGCAGAAAGTGAGGACACAAAATCAGTTAATTTTTGAAGCGCATAAAATCCCTCATATCTCGCGACACAGAAGACCTAGAAAAAAGATGACGGTCTACATCGATTCCCCATGATCTCAGCTTTCGAATGGTATACAGCATGTTAGGGCTCCTTTGCTTCCCGCCTCTAAAAATCATTTGCTCCGGTAACCGATAAAAGCCAGTACATTGTAAGAGCGAGGTGGAGCAAGCTAATAGTAAAAAAATGTGCTGTGGATTGACACCGTTATCAGCGCTAACGGGAACTCGAGCGAACGCGTCTATTTAAGCGTGCTTATCGTTATTATATGTTTATGTTTTTTTAAGTAAAAAATGCGCTTTTGATTGACAGTTGTGCCATCATTATCAGCACATACTCAAAAAAAACCTATGGGAGATTGGTGAATTTCCACACCTTCAAACAAAAATCCGCCCATTTCTGGAAACTGTACTCTGTAAACCTAGTGCTGAAGAAGGTCACTTCGGTGAAAACGCTCTAGACTCACCTAACTGTAGAGAATGGTTGGTTTCAATGAATCAAAAACTTTGAGGCATTCAGAAGAACAACATGTTATTAAAATATCCTTCAAAAATCCTTTAGAAAGGTTGGCAGTTCAAAGAAGAAGCGGCAGGCAGATTACTTTACAAAATCGCAGATGACCCGCATGTGTTCCAGTTCAACAGCGAGGCAGAAGGAGAATCTTACGCCGACGAATATGTTGTTGACATTGATACAGAGTTGACCTTTGAGCGAAACTCTCTATTTCGTACTTCAGAAATCCAAGCAGATTGCCTAGTCTCAATGAGGAAATGTCCAAGAAGTCCATTGCTGATCTTCGGGTTGCTGAAGATTCCAAGGCTGCTAAATTCACGAACATGGATATGAACAAAAGGAAGGTTTTAGTACAAAGCATAGCTACTGCTCTTAGATCCCGACTGGAGTATGAACTTAACTCTTTGCTTTATGCTGCTGGAAGTATCTCGCCTTGTGACAATATGACCTATGATATTGAAAAAAAACCAACGCGCAGCATAGTACCTACTTTTTTTCGGCTGTTCCGCAAATGCTGTTGAAGAAGAAGTTGAGCGGCTTTCTCGTCAGCTAGCAAGACGTAAGCCAGAGGAGGTGAAGCCAGAGTTCGACAAGGCCCAAAAAAGTATGCAATATTTACTTCCCGTGTTGCGAAAGCATATGCGATCTGGCTCTTTCCCCATTACTTACCGCAAAAATCTCATGGGCTTACTAGCAAAGCTAGTTCCCATTCCGACTAGCACGGCAGAGGTGGAGAGGGGATTCCCTATCTACTCTGCTATCAGAACGCAACGCAAAACTCGTACAACGGTGGAGCATCTAAGCAATTACTTAAGATTTGTCAACCTTCTACCGAACAAATTGTTATCTAAAAACTTCATTTAAAGGATTGCTATAAGTGGTCCAGACAGGCTGTCATCGTATGACTTCTTGAAATATCCTAAAAGATGGTATGAAGAAACTAGCTTTGCTAGTAAGCCCATGAGATTTTTGCGGTAAGTAATGGGGACTGGTCAGCTACCTGCTGACTTCCTGTGGCCGTATTCATCAACGAACAACCCAGTGGGTTCCGAAACCCATTTAGTGGTTTTGATGAATATCGATTCTACATCGATATTCATCAAAAGCACTAAACTGGGTTCCGGAACCCACTGGGTTTTCGTTGATGAATACGGCCACTGGTGCTACCAGAGGGCCAGGAAAAAAAAACACAAAAGCGCTTAGGAGGAGAAGAACGTTTCAAATCCATTTTCGACTTTGAACGCTTTTTGACGCAATTCTACTTCTACTTCGATGATCTTTTGACAGAAGAAGAAGATCTTTCATGCAGCGAATTTGTTGTCTCTGACGTTAGCGATAGTGATATTGTTGATGATGATGTGCAGAAATTGTAAGTTGTTCCTAACTTGTACATCTTTTGGGATACCTTATTGCTTTTGTTTTTTGTTGATGCAATGAAATAGGAGCACAGATCATCATAAAGTCAATTTTTTCGATTTATTAGGTTGCACCGAAAGTTCTTTTGCACATTCAAAAATTTATAACTTCTGAATTTTCCAGCCTATTGGAACGCTCTTATTTTTTTCTAAAAGAGTAAGTCATGCTCTTTATAACGACTTCTTAGATGCTTGCTAATGATCTGTTGCGTAGATAGGAGCAGTAGAAGAAAATTAGTCAAAATTCGAATTTTCTGTGTAGGGTCATAAAAAATCGAAAACTTGCAACAAAAATCGGAGCAGTCGGTATTGTAGGTTCTTTCACCAGCTCTTCCTAACAGTGCAAAGTTTGCGCCGATTGAGCGTCTCTTTGAAAAGTTACAATTTCTCTGAAAAATACCAAAATAAACCAAAATCATCCTTTTGTATTACTTGCTCGAAAATCGTAACTTTTCATAGAGACAATAAAAAGCATAAAAAAGCAAAAAAAAGCAATAAGCACAGCACATAAAAAGCAATTTGTACCTAAATAAGGTGCAAATTAGAGCACTTCATACCACGCTTTTTTACCTTTTCTCTCTCCCCCCCCCCAGGCTCACGTACCCCCTTCACCTGGAAGGTCGGAAACAGCCGAGACCCCCTTCACCTGGGGAGAGCCCGGCTCCCCCTATCGCACCTATGCTATCAGCTGAGCTGGTGGTCTAACAGGAACCTTGACACTTTGCTCACATTGCTGCAGAGACGTTGTCGAATGGATTGCAGATCGTATTACCCATTTCAGGCTCTGAAGAAGGCGATCTGCCAAAAATTTAGCCGATAAAGTATTGTAACAAACTCGGTCACGGCTCACAAACAACACACAATATAATACTACCATGCCGAGGTTCATCAAGAGTCGTACATTCCTTCTGTCTACAAGGTATCTAATTTGATATGCTTTTATATGATATGTGCTGAAACAAAAATGGGGGGCAAAGCCCTCTACAGCTTCTTGGAGGTGCGACTTCGCTTAAGCTTTCAAGGAAAGCCTTCTCAGTAGAAATAATCTCTAGATGAATCTTACATTAATTTGAAGAGCATTGAATGCTAACATATCTGTTTTTATCCTTTGCCAAACGCACCTGTACGCCAAGTTAGAGTGTTTTTAGAGCGAAAAATGAATGCATAACTGGAAAGAAAACAATGGTTACGATTTCTTCTGCGCTCATATAGGGTGGTGTTGAGTATGAGGGTAAAAGACAGAAGGTATCCATTGAATAAAGTGCCCTGAGAATTAGCATTTGAGTATTTGAGTAGTTGTGGACGATTTTATTTCAATTGCGTATTCAATTTCTCGCTCTAAAAACGCTCACAATATGGCCTCTAGAGGGGATTGGCAGATAGTGAAGAAAGATTTAGAATCATCATTCAATGCTCCACAAATTGATGTAAGTATCATGTGGAGAACCACTTTGACTCAAAAGGCTTCTTTTAGATATTAAGCAAAACTGCATTCCAACTTTGCAAAGCGGTTGTTTGTATAACCATGCTTCAAAAAAGTTTGGATATCAGATAACTCTTTGGGAAATACTACTCCTCTGAGCATTTGATTTCAATCATTTTTTCTGAAATATTAGGTTGTCCCGAAAGTTTTGTCCGTTTTTCAACCTATCATGAAAACACGAGGAATGAGGGTAGGGAAACGCTCCAAGGACTACCCGACGCACCTTTTCCTCCTCTTTCTAACTGTCATGCCTTCATGCCGATTAATCTTTTGTTCACCGAGATAAATGCCGAATCGAACCCATGGTTTTTACTATGTCCTTTTGGCAATTTTTCACAGTCTTTATTTTTGACTTTCGGGAAAGCTTTGGCAACATTCAGATAGAGCAAGTAAAGGGCAATATAATGCAATTTTGCGGCATCTATAGCTAGCCTTGAAAATTTTCTAGAATTATTTTTCTGATGCTATCAAATTCCACTTTTGGTGATGCCAAAAGCCAGGCATCATGAGACAACGCACAACTAAGGTGTTATTCGATGCAGCTTTTCCTCCTCTTTCCAGTGAGTATATTTTCCCTCCAATTTGTGTGGTCTTTAGCGATTTTCCATAATTTTTGAATTTGACCTCGCCCCAGCGTATACTGTAAAATGCGAAATTCTATATTTCGAAGCGGTAAACGCTCAGTTGATTTAGTAAAAATAGTGAATAATCGTTTGATTGTTGAAAGCTTCAAAATCCGATGATTCGTTAGTGTTCGAGGCGTTTCTGTATTTCGGGACTTCGCAAAAGTGAAGACTTTTGAATTATCTTAAAAAATACTGAAAAGCCAGCTGGATAAGCCAAAAAATTGCATTGCATTGCCCTTTGTTTACTCTATCTGAGCGCTATCAAAGTTCTTCCAAAAGTTGAAAATGAAGATTGTGAAAAATTGCCAAACTTGGACATAGCAAAAACCACGGGTTCGAAATTTCGGCCTTTATCTCAGCGAGCAAAAGAGTAATCGGCATGGAAGCATGAAAGTTAGAAAGAGGAGGAAAAGATGCGTCGGGAAATGCTTGGAGCATTTCAAAACCTTCATTGCTCGTGTTTTTATGATAGGTTGAAAAAACGGACAAAACTTTCGGGATAACCTATTACGATAACAAAGATATGAATGTGATTTTTTCATTCAGTATCTCAATACTCGCGGAAAGGTGAAACAAGGTCAAAGGACTCAGGGAAAAATATCGGAAAGATGATCAGCAAACGGCAGCAGTAACGACATTGGGTGGTAAATGAATAATTTATAATATTAATACCTGATTGAGTGACATTGTGTACTATGTAAACAACAAATCAAGTACGCGCAAGAAGCCAAGGCGTTATGTCAAAAAAGCAAACATATGAGGTATTACAATCCAATAAGTGAAAACAAGTATACTGATGCAAAGTGCTAATTAAAGTGAAGTACTTGGTCAGATGTGAAATGCTCTCAAGAACACAACAAGCTATTTTATCACTTTTATCAAGGAATGTGTATTTAAACTGAAGGATTATCCCAGAAAGCTGGTCATGCCTTTGAGTACGGCAGCACCTTGATCGAGGAAGGAGCGATCGTCCTGAAGTTACAGACGATTAAGAAATTATCGGGAGTACAATCAAATGTTGTTCCAAATAAGAGTCTTCAAAAGGGAACTGCGCAGATTCGAGCAAGAGGTATGGCACACAGCCACCGGATACGACCCCGCCTTTTCCCAGTATTATCGTTTGCCTACGAAGGCATGACATAAAGGCTCTACCAAGCATGACTGGTAACATATTCGTGATTTTCATGTTAAATACTCTGTGGGCCAAGTTTCAAATGTTGGGAATTCCCAATATTGAGCCACCCACTCAAAAAGACCATTTTCAAACATGGTTAACCATATTCCAAAGCAAATTTGCTATCTTTTGTACTCAGCACTATTTCCTATTAGCCGATACCATGAACGCTGCTTTAGACAAGACATGGTATGGGCTAATAGAAAATAGTGCTCGTATTGAGTAGCCAGCCAAAATCTAATTTGTCCCATTTTTCGCTTACAGTGATTGTGTTTCCAGCAAATCCTGAGGCCGTGTTCATTATTGCTACCTAGGGTAAAATGAACCTTGAAGTAGATTGTACCTCAAGGTATCGTCGAGTCATTTGTAAGTTAATATGCGTAGTGCACACTATTCACGCTAACTGGCGAACTGCGAAACTAGAACCTGCCCATATCCAGTGATTTCTCCTTGTTTTCCTGTTCCGTTTGTTTTAGTGGGTTATATGTCAGCCAGTAGAACACATTTCTACATTTTGCTAGGCTAAAAAATGTTTCACTGGGAAGTTATTAGTGTAAATGCCGTCGCTGATAGGGCTTGGTGTGCATTCTCACATATTGATTTACAAATGACCTTAGGTTACATTCTAGCTTAAGCCCCGGACAGACTTCACTCGATTTGATCGTCGCGACTGAATCGCGACGAGACAACTGTTACAACATCATCCCATGCCGATCAACTTGCATTTCGGTTGTGATACTTTTCCAGCCCGAAATTTTTGAATGTAAAATAAAAATGAGCGGAAATGTCGGCGACTGAGTAGCGACGAGCAAATCGCGCGAAGTCTGTCCGGGGCCTAAAGCATCTCGAAAAACATCGTTGCAAGAGAGCTATTTACGATCAAACAGTAGGCACACTTTTTTGGGACTCCCTGTATTTGACTTACTATTTTCGATGTTCACTTTGCTTGGAACAGTCGTTCTATAGAACGAAGACTCAGTGAGCTCTCTTCCTTAAAGGCAGTACTTCGGCAGAATGAGACCCGTGACAAAACAAGGCCACAGGGTAGGGGCCCCCATATGGAACCTATCGGCCAAAGTCCGATCTTTCTCTGCCACTTCTAACCCCCGAAATTTCGAGCGAAAGCAGCGCTCATCTCCTGTCCTCTCCGAACCCGCCCACCCCATGGACGAGTGACTTCCACGGTCAGAGCGCGCAGCCGCAATGCTATAAGCATGAGGTCCCAACGACTCTGCGTCTTCGCCACCACGGCTTCGCGTTCACTCGTCCATGGGGTGGGCGGGTTCGGAGAGGACAGGGGATGAGCGCTGCTCTCGCTTCGAAATTTCGGGGGTTAGAAGTGGCAGAGAAAGATCGGACTTTGGCCGATAGGTTCCATATGGGGGCCCCTACCCTGTGACCTTGTTTTGTCACGGGTCTCATTCTGCCGATGTACTGCCTTTAAAGGCATTGTCCCCAATTCGGTTTTTGGTTTTTGGAGCCTTCTCCTATACTAAACCCACATCTGGGATTTGCAGCGCTTGAAAATGACGTAGATGAATGAAAAAGATGGAGAGAATTAGTTTCCTCTGCATTTCGCTTCGCATAAAATAGTGCAAGTAGGCGGGGTCCGAAAGACTTGTGGGGGTGGGTTTTACTGCCTTCCAAACGCGCTTTTTCGCTCTAGACTTTACTGATAGATTAGTTGTGGGTGGGGTCTGACAATGCACTGCAGGATCAGTAATCATCGCTTTGCCGGACGCTGCCTTTAAACTGTCTTCTTCTAAATCTCCCAGGGTCCCCATCGTATTCGTCAATCACGATTAAATGAAAAAAAAAGAAATACCTATCCACAAAATGATATGACACACCAATTTGTGATTCAAATTACATTTTTCCCCTGTTTGGTGCAACAATGTGTGTAATAAATGAATATAGGCTGTTTCAATGAGATTGCCTGAGCGCGTCCTGATGCTCAGGCCTCGCGCCGCGTTTGCGGACTTATTTTTTGGGCATTTTCTTACGCATCAGCATAAACCGCAGACTGGCGGTCTTGCAAAATTGCAGACGCATCCGGACAATATATTCGCATCCGGTGCAAAGCCAGAGTGAGGCGGCTACGAGAAGAAAGGCCACTGGAATGACACTCCTATGGAGATCCCGATTTTTGATGAGCTTGCTTTTTTGAAAGCACTACCGGTTTTTGGAAAAGTGACAATAATTCCTGTCTTCTCGTCTTGACACTTTGTATTGGACGTGTGGACGTTGCTGTTGTGTGTGTTTTTACTGCTTTTGTAAACTTCTGCGCTTGAGTTCGCTACAATTTTTCGTTTGCCAGACATGCCAAAAGCAGTAAAAACACACACAACAGCAACGTCCACACGTCCAATACAAAGTGTCAAGATGAGAAGACAGGAATTATTGTCACTTTTCCAAAAACCGGTAGTGCTTTCAAAAAAGCAAGCTCATCACAAAGCGGGATCTTCTGTCTTCTGTAGAAGAATTGCAGTTGTTGAGAATTACCCTGCAACCCTAACAGCATTAGAGGAGTGCAAGACTCTTTGCCGAGTTTGCTATAGGCTCGCTTTCGAATCACAACAGTTGAGCAAAAGGTAACATTAAGGCGGTAAATTTGGTTTGGAAAATTAACCCAAGGTATAATTTTTAGTTCAGCCTGTCGTTTGCGAAATCCGCTCCAGGTTAGGTTGCGCATCGAGCAATATCATAAGTTCTCTATAATGATCTGCGCAACAGCGCCGTCTTTGTCCTCTCCCATTCCTGAAAGGAAGGCCTTGGAAAAGCCTGTGCTTGCCGTTCTTACGCTCAGGATATTGCCGAGATCAGCGAAAGAAACATGTCTGGCAAACGAAAAATTGTAGCGAAAACGCAGAAGTTTACAAAAGCAGTAAAAACACACACACTTACGCTTTCCACTTGCGTTCTCGAGTACAATGTCGAGATTAGCGAAAGAAGAAAGTCAGTCAAACGAACGTAGCAAACTTATACGTCTATAAACGCAACGTCTATAAACAAATCTAAGAGGCATGGTGTCTGAGCTCTGAACTCACAGTCGAACAGTTCGACGAGGCAAAAATTTAAAGTACCGAACTTTGAACTTACTGGCTCCTCTCCACGATTACATAGGTCTCTATCTTTGCAACAACAGAACGTCATTGGTATGCCGGTGATATTGCGTTCAAAACATTTATCTTCATTGAACTGCAAAATACGTTTTACTCAAAAAGGAAATTTTGATCTACTAGATCGCTTTAGGGGAAACACTCTAGCTTTACCTGACACACAAGCGTGTTGCATCCGGCCTTTTGTATCGTGCTGAACGAAGTGACCTCTGCGGTAGCATTATAACAAGAATCAGTCTCCTTCTCACATATTTTTGTCTTTTCTCCCACTGTTGAACCTAAATTTGAACAGAACGCTATAATGATTACACAAAGTTATTTAAAAAGCGTTACCTTTCAAAACGGAATACCCAATGTAGCATTCAAGCGAATTGGTCAAAGTCACCGAGAGAGAGAAAATCACACAAAAGGCGCCGTACATCAACTTGCATTACAGCAGGAGCGCGGTTTTTTGCCCAAACAAGGCTGAGAGAAGAGGAGGTGTGGAGTACAGTTAATTAATGTTTGTTAGACGGACATACATTGATTGCAATGTTTCGAATTTTTTGATAAACAAGAATGCTGAAGAGTAAAGTCACATCATTTCTCAAAAATGCAATCTTTTGACATTGCAAACGATCTATTTAATTTTTATTTTATTTGAAGGAGAAAAACATGGCTTCAATAAAAAAGCATCCGTGGGCTGACATTAATAATAAGAGCCCCACAATTCTGAATCGCTGTAGTGAATTCTAGAATAGTCGGTAATATGATTTTTCTCATTCACACTTTCCGAATGCGCAAAGGGTGTGTTGGTAGGTTTCCAAGCAGAGTGATAAGTTTCGAAATTACGGAAATTGGGAAAGGATAAAATTATAATAAAACCTTGAACAGGATTAAACCACTCAGTGATATAACTTGTCCATGAAAATGGAATAAATAGAAAATGGAAAAAAAACTTAAGGTCCCTTTTGGAAACTTTTTAAAAAATGGTACAGCTTGTGTGACAGCGATTAAGTTGCGGTAATGATTCCGATTTGCATAGTTCCACTCTAAAAGGTTATATTAATAGTACTATTTCCAAATGTTCAATTCCCAATTTTCTAAGTTCCATCTTATACAGGGTTTCTCAGATAAATTGCACACCGTCGGTCGTTAATAACTCGTTTGCTTTGATGTCTCTCGCCGATGTTTGGATACGGTCTTATAGGGCGAGGTTTAACTTCAAAGGAACCGTGTCGAGTCGATGTGGCCTTTCCAGATGGGGCCCATACTGCTTTGAAGAGCATTAATCGGTGATTTCAAATCTGCTTTCCAAATCTGCCAAGCGCCTCTGGACGCCGACTTATGCTCGTTTTTAAGGTCAAAAAAATTGAAAGCAAAACTGAAGCAAAATCGCCCAAATACGCTCAAATGGTCCAGTGTCAAGTATCCGAGCTGTTTATGCAATGGATACATTTTATTTATTATGCTAATACTTAACATTGCTTTATCTGAGCGCTGGAAAGATTGTAACAATCAATTTTACCTAAATTCTGCATTAATTTTTCGTTCCGAAGAACGGTCATAACTCGGCGTCCAGAGGCGCTTGGCAGATTTGGAAGGCAGATTTGGAATGACCGCTTAATACTCTTCAAAGCAGTATGGGTCTCATCTGAAAACTACACTTCGACTCGACACGGTTCCCTTGTTAGTTTCGCAGTATGAAGCGAAACTTCGATCTCTTTTTGCTACTGTAGGATCACAGTATGAACTTTCAGCACATGGCGCCATTGTATTGGGTCATCTTATATATAAAGCTGAATGTCTGTTTGTCTGTCTGTCTGTATGTCTGTATGTCTGTCTGTCTGTCTGTCTGTACGTATGTTCCGAATAGAAAATTCCATTTCTGAACCGATCCGGACCAAACTTGGCACACATACACTACGGGCCCCGGCGGGTGTCATAGGCTACTTTTCGTCATCGATCGATATCGATTTTACCGATTTTTATCGATTCTTTTGCTGAGTTCACCTACGGGGCTGAGAGTTGGCACAGGGGGGTAATCGAGCATGGGGATTCCGAAGGACGATCTTGAAAACTAATATTGTGTTCGTAATCAGCATGCTCGATTACCCCCCTGTGCAAAATCCCAGCCTCGCATGTCAAAATTTACAAAAAATCGATAAAATCAATAAAAGTAATCGATAGTTCTGAAAACTAATATTGTATTCGGAATCCCCATGCTCACTTTCCCCCCTGTGCCAACTCCTAGCCCTGTAGGTGAACTCTGCAAAAAAATCGATAAAAATCGGTAAAATCGATATCGATCGATAACGAAAAGTGGACTGTGACACCCGCCGGGGCCCGAAGTGTATGTGTGCCAAGTTTGGTCCGGATACGGCGGAGCCGGGTAAGCCAGCTAGTTCGATAAAAAATTCAAAAAAAACTCTGGAAATTTGTGTAGTAGGGTTTTCAAGATGCTGATTTCATTATGCAACTTTTTATAAAATAACTTAGGAAGGAAACATGATTGTGATGTGCAAATTGCATATCTGTAATCAGTGGCTCTAGTTAGCCTAGTATAAAAGTTTTAGCTTCTTTGATTTTCTTTTCGGGGCGGGAATGCGACTTTCATGGCTTAAAACCCTCTCCAAAGTTCCTACCCAATCCCACAGTAACGAAAGTAGATCGGATTTTGCTCCATAGTGCAAATCTAAGTTGGAGCGAGCTCTACAGAATGGTGCCTAAAGATCGGCGAAAGACATCGAAGCAAGCGTTACTTACGATCAAACACTGTGAACATTTTTTGGGACACCCTGTATATAAAGCTGAATGTTTGTGTCTGTACATATATTCCAAGTAGAATATTTCTTTGTGTCGATCCGGGTCAAACGTGGCACGCATACGCTTCGGGGAGGGGCGGATGTCATAGGCCACTTTTTATCAATAATCGATTGCGATTTTGTTAATTTTTTTGTAAAAATTTCACCTACAAGGCTGGGAGTTTACACAGGGCGTGAATAAGCATGCCGATTACGAAACTATTGTTGACAGAACCGGACGGAGCCCAATTTCCCAGCTAGTGTTCTATATTCTCTTTCGGAAACACTTCACTTTGGCAAATTATGAGCTTCTAGTAGCTATCGATTTCAACTCATTCTTACATCGGGAAGCCACAACCATCAGTACAAAAAATGGTTGTGTGTCGAAAGGCCCGCGTTTCGACATTCCTCATCCCCAAACCGGATGGTACTTCTAAGACAAGTTTTAGAGTAAAAAACTTTCGTGAATGTACAGGGTGTCCCAAAAATGTGCCTGCTTTCAATCGTGAATACTCTTTTGTCGTGAAAGTTTAAGTACCATTATTTAAAGCTGGCTTCAATTTAGATTTACAACATAAAATTACCGATCTCTCTTCATTAGTGTAGGACTTTGGTGGGAAATTGCAGCATATGGCTCCACTGGAGATAGGCCGCTCGAAAGAAAACTTCCGAACAAATCTGTAAAACTGTGCAGTAAGGTTTTCATGCATGCTTCACTACATAAGTTCTCGCGCGTTCTCAGAGCTTTTTAAGTGGCGTAATCAAATTTTTAAATATCAGAAATGCTACGGTATAATCGGCACAGCCTATAAGAAAGCGCTACGGTGAAGGGCGAGTTTTATATTTGTAATCAGCGAGTCTGACTAGCATAGTGTGAGAGTTTTCAGCTTCTTCAGTCCCTTTTCAGAAATAATACATTTCATTCAACGCCTTGAAAAAACTAATTAGAGAGCTAGCAAGCAAATCCAAGTTTCAACGAGTTTTCAAATAGCATGTGAAGTACTGCAAAGAGCAGATATTTAGAGAGAAGCGCAGCTCTAGAAGTACATTACAAGGACCCCGGCATTAGTTCGTAACTTTGATAGCTTCGTACAGTTTCGTAACTAATGCTAGTCCCCTTCCCCCAAGACTAGGTAGCAAACATTTTGAAGTGTCATTAGTTGTAAAATTACGCAAGTGACACGTTTTTGTCTGGTGTTAATCAATGAGATGTTCAAAGATTTTTTGAAATCTAAGTCAGCCGTGTGAAAATTGTTTTCCAAGGATGGCTAACCATAAAGCACTCCGCTTGCTACCGCTGACGCATGGGCGCAGAAGCACATAGTCCTGAATGTTAGTTGACAGAAAAGCCAGAGGCAGCAAAAGGCTCAAAAGGCATGTGAAGCGATGGTACCTACGGGTAGAAATGTGAAAGACAGGCACAAATATTACTGTGATTCGTTTTTGTTTGAGCAAGAATTGTTGAGAAAAAAACGATTTTGAGTTTGTAATAGCACATGTGTAGTAACTTCAGTAACGGGAAATAGACGTGCATATAAAATTGCACTCGTACAACCATCGTCTACTGGATATTCCAGCATCTCCCAAAAATGCAGGTCACAAGAGTGAACGTTTGAGACAAAACATCGCTCACCACATTCCGACGTCTCGCGCTTGAACGTCGTTGCCTTTTCAATGCGGGTGTTGGGCAACAAACCGAATTTCTTGTACCCCAGAAAACTCCTTTGCAGAAAACGTCACCACGCAAAAGCAGGGGGGGGGGATGGTCGAGGCCGATACATACTTACTTAGATACTTACTTAGATGGCCCGGCTTCACGTGACGTGCGGGCCCCAGCTCAGAAGTTTCCATTTTTCCCTGTCCCTCGCTTCAGACATCCACGATCTTCTTGGCTGACGTCGGTGGCTGCGTCCACGAGTTCCAAGTGCAAAAATCGTATCCAGCTGATTTCTCAGCTGGTCCATCCGTTCCACGAACACGTCTGCCCATCTCGTTGGAGGTCTTCCTCGGGGACGTTTGGCTTCGCGAGGAATCCACTCCGATGTTCTTAGTGTCCATCTGTCGTCTGTTCTTCTCATTATGTGACCGGCCCATCGGTGTTTGGCTTTCGCGACGTATTCCGCTGGGTCACGAAGACGGGACATTCTTCTCATATCCGTGCTGCGAAGTCCGACTAGATGTTGCTTGCGTCGGGTCATCTTCAGAAGACTGCGCTCGAGCGCTCTGTGGGTGGTCCGTAGAGCTTTCGACGTGGCTACAGTGTCGGCCCAAGTCTCAGCTGCGTAACAGAGCGCCGGGAGAACGGTTGAGTCGAACAGGTGGGCACGAAGCTCCGGGTCCGTCAGTTGGTCGGTGGCTTCCTTCAGGGGCCCAGGCTGCTCTTCTTCTCCTTTGAGTTCTTCCCTCAAGTCGTTCTCCATGTTCATCGAACGTCCGAGATACACGTAGGAAGACGTCTCCATAATCGGGGTGCCTTCCAATTCCATTTCTGCATCTTCGCAAAGGGCGTTCTTCATGATCTGAGTCTTCTTCCGATTTATTCGCAGTCCGATCTTCTTCCCTACTTCGTTTAGTTCCTTCAGCATCGTCTCTGCTTCGGTGATACTGCTCGAGAAGAGAACGATGTCGTCCGCAAAACGAAGGTTGGACAGGAATCTCCCATCAACTCGTATGCCTCTCTCGTCCCAGTCCAGTGACTTCATCACCCACTGCAAGGCCGCGGTGAACAGCTTCGGCGAGATTGTGTCGCCTTGTCGGACCCCCTTCCCGATTGGTATGGTCAGGGGGCGATGGAATAGCTGCATCGTCGTTGTACAGTCCTTGTAGCAGTCGGCTAACGTCCTCACGTAAGCTGGGTCCACTCCTTGATCGACTAGCGCAGACAGGATGGCGTTGGTTTCGACGCTGTCGAAGGCTTTCTCGTAGTCGACAAAGGTTAGGACGAGAGGCAGTCGGTACTCCCGGCAGACTTCTATGACCCTCGAAACGGTCTGGATGTGGTCCATGCAGCTGAATCCTTTGCGAAATCCAGCTTGTTCTTGGGGTTGGGCTTCATCCAGTGTCCTTGATATGCGAGCGAGGATAATCTTCGTGAAAAGCTTGTACAGCACACTCAGCAAGCATATTGGACGATAGTTCTGAAGATCCTCCCGTTCACCCTTCTTGAAGAGAAGGACGGTTCTTGACGTTCTCCACTGATCGGGAATCTTCTCCTTCTGAAGGTAAGATGTCAAATGCGACGCTAGAATCTCGTGTAGACGGTGTCCTCCGGCTCGCAGAAGTTCGACGGAAAGATGATCTGGTCCTGGAGCCGTGGACGTCTTCATGGTCTGTATCGCGATACGCACTTCAGCAGGTAGAATTCGTGGTGGTACTTCTCCAGTGGGAACAACGGGCATCTGCACGGGTGTTGATGAGCGGAAGAGGTTGGTGTAGAAGTTCTTCGCGATAGATTCCATCTTGTATCGGGAAGAAGTCGGAGTCCCGTCTTCGTTCAGTAGTGCAGCCAGCGGTACGTGATATTCGCAGAGGTCCCTTCGGCACTTCTTGAGACTTCGTCTTCTTTCTGCTGCTTCCAGTATCTTGGCTTGCCTGTACTTCCTGAGATCCTCTTGCAAAGCTGTTCTGCAACTGGTGTTGGCAATCAGTCGCTCGAGATGAGTTGCATTCGGATCCTGCCTCAATGATCTTCTTCTTTCGAGCAATTCCTTGGTGGTCTTCGAGATGCGGTCCAAGTTTTTCTCAGAAGTCACTGAGGCGCATTCTCCGCAGGCTCGCAATCCTTTCAGAAGCCGGTCGTAGTCGTACGTTGGGTCCTCCTCGATGGGCCAGTCACAACTTGATATGAGCTCTTCCAGCCTGTTACCGTCATAAACGACTTCCTTCCTTCTCGCGGCACTATGACAGACTTTCTTTTCCAGCCTTCGGCTGAGTCGTATCTTCGCTCGAAGGAGGCGGTGATCGGAGCCACTACAGAAGGATGGAATTACAGAGACATCGAGTAAGCTCCACCTTCGATTGGTGAGAATATGGTCGATCTCCGCGTGGGTCGTTCCGTTGGGCGATTCCCATGTCCACCGGCGATGTTCCTTCTTCATAAAGATGGAATTTCCATGGAAAAGTCGTGCGGCGGAGAGAAGCCCAACAAGACGGTTGCCGTTTTCGTTCCGGAGCCCATATCCAAACTTCCCGATCCTATATTCCCTTTCCAGTGGCATCCCGACTTTCGCATTGAAGTCGCCCACAACAAACTTGTAAAAGGACTTCTCGTTGCGGACGACCTCCTCCACATCTTCGTAGAAAGCATCTAGTTCTGATTCGTCAGCTGCTGATGTTGGAGAATAGCAGTTGATGATGCTGATGGTCTTCTGATGTGGAGGTCGTAGCCGTAGGATGCCTAGACGGGGTGATAGGATCTCGTGCGAATCGACAAGATGGACGATAGATGGGTGGACGACAAAGCCGACGCCTCCCACGTTTCGTGATGGAACCTTTTCACCACGAATGATGAGGGTCCCATCACTCATCTGTCGCACGTCCTTCTTCCTGGACTTCGTTTCCTGCAGAGCAATGATGTGGTAGTTGATGTGCTCTGCAGCGTCGAGAAGAGCGTGGAGGTCGGCGTTTGTGGAGACTGTCCTGGCGTTGTAAGTGCAGAGCATGAGGCAGTCCCCATGGCGTGTCGTCCGGGCAGACGTGTCGTTTTTGTCCAATCCGAAAGGCGCCCTGAGTACCCTGACATCGTTCTTGCTACCACCCGGCGCCGTAGGCGGGATCCGATGTACAGGGTTTTTTCTAAATCTTCTTGCTGCCTGAGTAATAAAATTTGTTCCCCTACAAGAGGTGGCTTACTAGGCCTACTGTTGATTTCCACGGGGCGATCGCTGACTTCGGGCTTGGAGCGGGGAGGGACCGCCTAGCGACCAGAAGAAGCCAGACGGCGGAGAATCTGGCGCGGCCAGTTCTTAGCTAGGCATCCGGCTGAAACCGGAAACGACGAACTCCTTCACAGCTTGGGAGGCCCTACCAGAGTATACACTCGGCTGTGCATCGCAGTTCGACACCCAGTGTCACCCCCACGCCACGATGAGGCGACCGACCATTGTGGGGGGCCGATACATAACTTCATAAAAAATCGTTGTGAGTTAAGGGCTTTACGCTGCTTGCGCTCTGCACGTTTTGTCGCTTAAGACCTGAGGCAAACCTCGCGCGACTTCATCAAATCGCTACATCCACGCGATTTGCGATTTTCCAGCTGTCTACAAATCAACCGTGCGCGGGCCTCGAACGCATAGGCGTGTAGCTTCCGTTAGTTATAGCAAAAGCCTCAAGTCTGATCCAAACAAAGAGCGCTTACAACCAGCTTTGAAGAGTCGCTGCAGTGACAGGTCTCGCAGCGACTGGAATCGCGTGAGGTATGCTCTAGGCCTAGCGCTTGCTCCTTTTGATCCTAAGGCTGACAACTCCCTAAGTATTTTTCAACACAAAACCAGATGATTGCTCGTATACACTTCACTTTTCGGAACACAGATTGGCATCGTTAAACTGTTCTCTTCGAAAGCATATGAAGCTGGCTTCAACTTAAAGTCATAGTTTGAGAAATTAGTCGTCTTCTCAACAATGATTACGGTAGGAATTTCGAAGAGAATTTTCGCCACTGAATTCAGATTTGCGTCAGAAGAAAAATCCTAGAAGCTAAATACTCTTACACTAGCTAATGAGAGTGGATTACTATAAATATATAGGCGCACCTTAACGATCAAAACTTGCATAAATCCAGCAACTGTGCAAGCTCAGTAGTCGCGGCGATGCATTCATCTTCTCGATTCATTTTTGGATTTCTATATGCTTCAACTATTCCACTGCAGTTAGCCCTGTACCAAATGTTTTCAGAGAATTACTGGAAGAGTGCAGAAAAAAAAACAATAAAACAACAGACGACGTATTCAATTAATTCATGATTTGGGGCTACTCAGGTCTTGGATTGAATTTTTGGCCCATTCATATACTTAAATTGTTTATCCAAATTCTATCCCTTTGAAAACACTCAAATATCTATTCGGGAATTGACCCTCATTGTTTGAAATTAGCTAAAAGGTTTCAAATCAATTTTCAAGGTCACGGTTATGTTCGAAACTAGTTTGATCGTTTCAAATTTGAGTCTCACTAACAAAATTTGCTTAAAAATTTCAGTTTTGTAAATACTTGATGTTCATTCAGTGCAAGATTTATTTTTTTCAAGTACATTGTACGTTCATTAAGGCGTGGCCGGCTTTGGCAACGAGACGCTTTACAAGTTTATTCTAGAACGCTTTCACTACGTATACACACAATCCACAATGTCAAATTTGCAGCTGCGTCGAAAGCATCAGTCAAATGTGTCAGTACATAAAGTCAAGTTTGCTGCCGTAACACGAGCGATCTTTGTGATTCAAAACTCACATTCAATTTGTTTTCTCTGCATTTCTCTGATTTTTTTTTTAGAATTTCTAAGCAACTATCGCACTATGTTGCCGAATGAATTTCTTTCTGGTTTTCCGTGATTTATTCAGAATTTTACCATCTTATATATAAAGCTGAATGTCTGTTTGTATGTATGTCTGTCTGTCTGTCTGTACGTATGTTCCAAATAGAAAATTCCATTTCTGAACCGATCCGGACCAAACTTGGCACACATACACTTCGGGCCCCGGCGGGTGTCATAGGCTACTTTTCGTCATCGATTGATATCGATTTTATCGATTTTTTGCAAAATTTGAGCTACGGGTCTGGGAGTTGGCACAGGGGGGTAATCGAGCATGCTGATTACAAATATGTTAATAACAGGGCCGGGCGGAGCCGGGTCTGCCAACTAGTCTCCGATAAAACGAAGCAAAGGATCAAAGAATCCTCCACATCAGGTGAATGTCTACCAATAAAGCACTGTACATTTAAATCAGTATATAAGAATGCACCGTGTAAAAGATACGAGAAACGAGCCCCATGATGATGCTGATCTTTGCAATTCCCTTCTTCGAGGTGATGTAAAAAGGACAAAGTGAGATAGATGAGCCACTAAAGGCAGCGTCCTGGCGATTTCGAACTGCGAGGCCAGAGCACGCATAGCGCACACAGTAATGAGCGCAAGATTTGCAACGACTCTGCGTCTCTATCTTGCTGCATCTCGTACTCGCCCGAGGATACCGTAGGACCCGGGCCACTTTCGGGGAATTCCAGGCTTGGTAGACCCCTTTTTCGCGCTGAATTTTAGTCATCGCCTAGGTAGGAGGTCTACTTTAACATCGCTACAAAAACCTGCATCTCCATTTTGGCGGGATGCTGCCTTTTAAAGTGGTCTAGTCAACATATTCTGAATAGTGAAATTCCGAACAGCTATGAACACCATCCCTAAGGGTGAACCTAAATTTCTTTCTCACACCTCACCACATATTATGAAGGCTGCACGGCGTAGACCGCTGCGTACGCCACGCACGCAGCGAACACATCATATAGTAAGTTCCAACTCAGTTTATGCAGAAATTGGACTGGCGGGAGTCCGCTTCGCACCGATTGGCGTCGCTTTGCAGTCTGCGTTTATTCATTCATCTCGGTGGGTCAGTGGCGGAGCGGATGCGCTGCTTCTTGAAATGTTTCGCCTACTCCGAGTTGAAAAAGACTGTATCTTCATGCACGTATGCGTACGCTCACGTTGCGTAAGCCTCGTACGCCGCGTAGTCTGGCACCAAAAAAAACCGTCTTGCACGAGATCAAATAGTTCATGGCATGTCCGCATATAACATCAAAGTGAATAGTAGCAGCTTCGACGCTTCAACCATCCCTCTGTTCACTTTCCTATAACTCTGGGTTGGGCGACTGTGCGGCGAACCGGTGTAAGAGACATGCGCTGCGTACGCACAAGTACGTAATATGGGGCGTACGCTGACAGACCGCGCGCGTATTCCACGTGCACTGCGCAGTCTGGCCCAACCCACTGCCATCTTCTCCACTCGTACGCAAAATATTATGGGAATGATCGTGCTTGCAAAATCATGTAATGAAATATGCTCCAATCAAGATGCTGCTCTGCGTTCTCGACTCTTTGTACAATTTCTGTGAAGTAATGTGTGTTCCAATCCAGAATGTACCAGAATTGTTCTTTGCAGTCCTCTCAAAGGGTTGTATTTAGATCTTCGTCTGGTCCAGTGCATGTGTCGAGCGGTTGCACCACCAACCACGGCCGTCCGCCTCTCACACACCTATCACTCTAGCTCCTGCTACTCTAGTATCAGTATTGCCCGTGGAGCTATTCATCTACCGCAATGACCAAAAGACGTCAATATAACCTCTTTAAGTGATTTTTACTCCACTTGAGAGAGGCGTTTATGTAAGAACATCTCTTCTGTGGCCGTATTCATCATTGAACCCAGTGGGTTCCGGAACTACGGCCACCGAGAAAAAAAAGAATGATTTAGTTAGACTGAGACTCCGCATGTAAAACTGACTTTGTTATTGATTCGCGTGTTGATACGCAAGAAGATAATTACGTGGATGTTCTAGTAGATTACAAATGCTAGGCAGGGAATGTTCAGAACTTAACCTAGCCATACAACATGCTATATATGTTCGGAATCGCTTGAAATGATGACTACAACAAATATATGGCCCGTAGTAAAGCTCGGTCACGGGAGATGATCTCCCCTGAGGCCCTCATATGAGGCTTTGTCGGGTGAGATGAGGACTGCCCACTTTTCCGTGGTGTAAGTATGCAAGGTCACCCTACAGGTGAGCTTCAGATGAAGCCCGGCAGGGAGATCAGCTCCCGACCGAGTCATCGGAGATGAGCCGGGCGACTAGATAAGGTAAATACTGCGCTAAAGAGGAGAGCACAGAGAAAACCTCCGTAGTTGCTCCCGAGTAACTTAGAAAACATCGCAGCTGACGTTCTTTTGCGGTGCAAAACTCCCAAAACTGCACAGTTTCGGGCGCCTAAGTGAGTGAGGATCAATGAACAGCTGATTGCGCGGCGAAATCGGAAAAAAAGGTTTTTTGTGCATTTTTCTTGCAGTTGTTGCTCGTTTTTTGCAAAAACCGCTTCAGATAACAAAAAGGTAAATTTACCTTTCTAATCATTTTTCGCAAAATGTGATTATTCCTCGTATGAAGGCCAAAATATTATGTATTTATTTTACCTCGTTGTTTGCCTGGTGAAATCTCTGCTAGCGGTTATCATCGATTTTTTCGACAGCGGCCGCTATCAAAGGTCGCCAGGCCAAGTAGCAATAATGGTGCCGCTAGCAGCACTCGAACCACGGTTCCGCCGCTTCAAACGCATCAGTCTTATCCATTCGACTAGTATAACGCACAAAAGACAGAAGCGTTCCGCCGTTGAAGACGCGATCGTCCAGTAAGTGATCTGCTCGAAATCAATCGCTCCGCTGGCAATGTGCTGAGGCGCGATGAGATCAACTCCGGTTCCGCCTCAAGAGAGATGCCCTGATGGGGGTTTACTACGGGCCTATGTTTGTTATCTGCCAAGCGATTATGTGGAAGCAGTCATAAGCGTTTGAATATGCGATTTGCCAGGTGGTCTGTGGCACATGTTCCACGAAAAAGGTTTTAAAAACACTTATTCAGGCTTTTGGGAATGTGCTTCTTCCTTGTAAATAACCATAGCCACTGTACATCCGCGCCATCAAGCTGCCTTTAAAGGAAACATATTCGTCGAAAGTTGATAAATTCTCATATTTGAACGCTGATAACTCTTTCAGATAGTCGCCTGGCAGATAATGAACATATATTTAAAATCAACGTTTCAAAGCGAGTTCGATGATGGCTTGCTTGAGATGGCTGTGTTAAGTTTTGACCATTTCCTGCTAAGCATTTGTCGAATCATATTGGTTGTTGTTTTTATTATTTGCGAACCTATAATAACTCTTCCAATTCCGGATAGCTCTTTATTGTTTGCGTCAGAAAAATATAGGCATGATTGTATCTGCCCTCCTTACTATTTCGGCTTACAACACTCATGATTGGTTTGAACCATTTATGAGATGGGCCAGTGCATGCTTCGATCTCAGTGCAGGCAGCCGAAGTTTTTTCCACCCTTATAACATATTCGGAGCAGCCTTTTGTTACTCACTTCCAAGCAAATCATCAGTGAGGGCTAATGATATGTTCAGGTAATTAAAACAACAAGGAGGAAGTCAGCGTTATTTCGGCTTGCACTTTGGTACTAATAACTTAGGTTCCAATTTGTTGATCGCTTTGACTTCTGTTGATTTGGCTGACTAACTGTGGACGAACTAGGACTCATATCCAAGGTACTGGTATACTTGAAAGAAACTTTCGCGGTTTTTTCGCCTGCTAGTAAGTATCTGCGTGGTTTATATTTCTTTCCTGTTGTAAATCATGCATGAGGTAGGTTCCTGCTATTGCCTGATGCACCAACGTATTGCACTCTGATTTTGTTATCTTGCTGAATGGGGTGACCTTTATGGGAGAGAAAAGTGAATCCATTATTGAAGTATATACGAACCAAAGTTTGGAAAAAAGCGAGGCATTTTGAGTTTTATGGCTTACATAGAGAAAATTTGGTTTTATTAGGTTGGCACATAGGCTTTGCAACTTCTTGTATATTTTGTCTTTTTGGTTGTGGCGCTTCTATTTTTGGTATCATCATGATTATCTTATAGCAACGAATGCTAACATCTCTGCCGAATTACGTCATTGCATTTGAGGGTTACGGTAAGGCAATTTTCAAATGGCAAAAAAAGGAGTTGGCACAGGTTCGGATGAAACTTGGTGTAGTTGGTTATGCGACATCCTGACTACGAAAATATATTACTCATTCTGCGTGGGAGACTTATGTTTCACGAAAAAGCTGAGTTACGAAAATGCTATGGGTTAATTTTTTTTCTGACAACAATGAATATGATGTTTGTGTTCAGCTTGTAAAATTACCACAATGTTCAAAGTTTCGCCAAAGTCCAACGGTTGCGATCCTTTGCCATTGATGATTTTCCAAAGCGACTTTGGCGCATTCGTTCATACGAGTTCACGAATTCGTCACATTTCGATTTGACTTCAGCTTACAACTTTTCCAACCTCTTTCTAGCTGTGCTCAGTAGCTAACCTCTGAAAACATTTTACCTACAGTTCCGGCTAAATTTGGTTGATTCATTTTCTGTACGCCTTCTTTTTGACTGAGAAACTACAAGAGCTCGATCTCCGCTTTTAGAAAAACGCATGAATTTTTTCCATTCAACCATAAAAATCAAACATTTTGCGCAGGTTCATAGCCCCCTTCCGAGGCGTTATGTAACAAAATAGAAAACGTCTCATTTGAAGAGACAGAAGTTGTGGACAAAGCTGCAAAACTTATGCGCCAACCTAATATTAAGTAGATGTTTTATGGGTTAATGGCTATCTAAACTACAGTAATAAGAGTCGAATGGTCACAGATGCATCTTTGAGATTTGAATCAGGGGAGTACTGCATCGGCGCAGAAGATTCTCCTTATTCGAACCTTATTCTTTATATTGAACTTGTTATGCAGTTCTGGCAAATTATTATTCATATTTCCGTTATTCAGCGCAGATAAATACCCTTTGGTTTATTTCTTATCTCCATTAGAGACAAGCATTCTCAGCTAATCGATCAGCTAATTGTTGTGCGATCACTATATCTACAATACCGCTCACATTTTTTGAAAAATAGACGCGAATGTAGCATAACTCATGCGACATGTGACGTACCTAGCTCACGCGACGAGTTATGTCACATGTCGCATGGGTTATCCTACATTTGCGTCAATTTTCAAAAAATGTGAGTGGTATTGTACAATCTCTCCTTATATTTTTGTTGTAAGAATGCTCAAAGTTTGTCGATGTAAATAATATTACGTGGTAACTTACGCGTGTGTTTTCAGAAAATAAGCATGTATGCTCTCAAACTCTTTCTTCTTTTATTCGTATTTCGTTTTTGTATTGCGCTGAAATGCTACACTGGACTGAAAATCATTGGAGGTGAGTATAGCCATTATAAATTTCAACGCGCACAAAGCACGTCTACTTCACTTTCATAAAGTTTTCGGCTTTGAAGCTTGAAATCACTTTTCTGATGACCAAAAGCGTCATGCACGCTTTGATCTGGTTAGTTGAACTCATTCATTTCTAGTTTTGTGTGTTGCACTGCATAAATCCTAATTACTGCATTCCCTTGCTTACATTAATTAAGTCTTCGATCGGAATGACGGCCCTAGTGAATTCAATGTTTTGAAACTATATCCAATACTCCTCTGTTCTGTGCGTTTGGAAACACACCTGTTTCTCATAAGCTTTAGTGCTAAATCTAGTGTTGCCTGTTTTTTTTTGTAATTTGTGACCGACCTATTGTATGGCTTGCTAATCCGCTCAACAAAGACAAGCTTCTTTGAGGTAAGCGCTCCGTCGATGTTGAGCATGTCCGCTAAATTTTCCAACACGATATGAATGGTCGGAGAAGCTTTCGACGCCCAATGCCGTGCGCGTCCCAGGCGGTAGACGGTAGAGGAAAGGAAAGCTCAGGCGAAGAGCTAAATCAGAGCCCAGCACGAGGTGTCCATTTGAGAATTCTGAAAACGAAGTCCCCCTTGACATTGCTGAAATTTACGAGTAACCTTTTTTGGATTTGGAAGCATAGGTGCGATAGGGGGAGCCGGGCTCTCCCCAGGTGAAGGGGGTCTCGGCTGTTTCCGACCTTCCAGGGTGAAGGGGGTATGTGAGTCTAAGGGGGGGGGGGAAGAGAGAAAAGGTAAAAAAGCGTGGTATAAAGAGCTCTAATTTGTACCTTATTTAGGCACAAATTGAAAAAAAATTTAAAATTTTTCAAAAGAAATTAAAAAATCAAAAAAAAAATTGATTATGAAGATCTGTGCTCCTGTTTCACTGCATCAACAAAAAACGAAAGCAATAATGTTTATCCCAAAAGATGTACAAGTTAGGAACAACTTCATTTCCTGCACATCATCATCAACAATATCACTATCGCTAACGTCAGAGACAACAAGTTCGCTGCCTGAAAAATCTTCTTCTTCCTCCAAAAGGTCATCGGAGTAGAAGTAGAATTGCGTGCAAAAGCGTTCTGAGTCGAAAATGGATTTGAAACTTTCTTCTTCTTTTAAGCGGTTTTGTGATTTTTTTCGTGGCCCTCTGGTAGCACCAGGAAGTCAGCAGGTAGGTGATCAGTTTCTTCATACCTTCTTTTAGGATATTTCAAAAAGTCATACGGTAACAGCCTGTCTGGACCACTTATATCAATCCTTTAAATGAAGTTTTCAGATAACAATGGTAGAAGGTTGACAAATCTTAAGTATTTGCTTAGATGCTCTATCGTTGTACGACTTCTGCGTTGTGTTCTGATAACAGAGTAGATAGAAAATTTCTTTCTCTACCTCTGCCGTGCTAGTCGGAATGGAAACTAGCTTTGCTAGTAGGCCCATCAGATTTTTGCGGTAAGTAATGGGAAAAGAGCCAAATCTCATATGCTTTCGCAACACGGGAAGGAAATAGTGTACTTTTTGGGCCTTGTCGAACTCTGGCTTCACCTCCTCTGGCATACGTCCTGTTAGCTGATCAGAAAGCTGCTCAACTTCTTCTTTAACAGCATCTGCGGAATAGCCGAAAAAAGGAGGTACTATGCTGCGCGTTGGTTTTTTTTTCAATATCATAGGTCATATTGTCACAAGGCGAATAACTTTCAAAAGCATAAAGCACAGAGTTGGGTTCGCACTCCAGCCGGGATCTAAGCGCAGTAACTATGCTTTATACTAACACCTTCCTTTTGTTCATATCCATGTATGTGAATTTAGCAGCCTTGAATTCTTCAGCAACCTGAAGATCAGCAATGGACTTCCTGGACATTTCCTCATTGAAACTAGACAATCTGCTTGGATTCCTTATGCAGGAAATCAGAGAGTTTCACTCAATTGCCAACTCTGTATCAATGTCGACAACATTTTCGTCGGCGTAAGATTCTCCTTCTGCCTCGCTGAGAACTGGAACACATGCGAGTCATCTGCGATTTTGTAAAGTATTCTGCCTGCCATTTTTCAAACTGCCAACCTTTCCAAAACATTGAGGAATATTTTAATAACATGTTATTCTTCTGAATGTCTTAGAGTTTTTAATTCATTGAAACCAACCATTCTCTAAAAATTAGGTAAGGTGAGTCTAGAGCGTTTTCACGAAAGTGACCTTCTTCAGCACTAGGTTTACAGAGTATAGATTCCAGAAATGGGCGGGTTTTGTGTGAAGGTGTGGAAATTCACCAATCTCCCATAGTTTTTTGAGTGTGTGCTAACAATGATGGCATAACTGTCAATCAAAAGCGCATTTTTTACCAAAAAACATATAACAACGATAAGCACGCTCAAATAGACGCGTTCGCTCACGTTCCCGTTAGTGCTGATAACGATTTCAATCCACAGCACATTTTTTACTATTAACTTGCTCCACCTCGCTCTTATTAGGTCGTCCAGAAAGTTTTTGCACACGAATTTCAAAATTCATAACTTCTGATTTTTCCAACCGATTTGACTGCTTCCAATTTTATGTGAAAGTGTAAGCCATGCTCTTTATAATGACATCTCAGCTGCTTAGTAATGGTCATCTGTTGCATAGATAGGAGCGATAGAAGAAAAATGGTAAAAATTTTAAATTTCTGTGTAGGGTTATAAAAAATCGGAGACTTGCAACAAAAATCGGAGCAGTCAGTACTGTAGGTTCTTTCACCAGCTCTTTCTAACAGTGCAAAGTTTGCGCCGATTGAGCGTCTCCATGAAAAGTTATGGTTTCCCTGAAGAATGCCAAAATAAATCAAATTCGCCTTTTTGTACTGCTTGCTCGGAAATTATAACTTTTCATGGAGACGCTCAATCGGAGCAAACTTTGCACTGTTAGAAAGAGTTGGTGAAAAAACCTAAAATACCGACTGCTCCGATTTTGTTGCAAGTTTCTGATTTTTTATGACCCTACACAAAAATTCAAATTCCGAGTGATTTTGTTTGAGCTTCTATCTATGCAAGAGATGACCATTACTAAGCAGATGGGATGTCATTACAAAGAGCATGACTTACCCTTTCACATAAAAGTGAAAGCAGTCAAATCGGTTGGAAAAATCAGAAGTTATGAATTTTTGAAAATTGTGCTCAAAAACTTTCGGGACGACCTATACAATGTGTTGGCTTTTATGGGTTACCGGAGAAAATGATTTTTAGAGCCGGGAAGCAAAGAAGCCCTAACATGCTGTATACCATTCGAAAGCTGAGATCATGGAGAATCGACGTAGACCGTCGACTTTTTTCTAGGTCTTCTGTGCCGCGAGATATGAGGGATTTTATGTGCTTCAAAAATTAACTGATTTTGTGTCCTCACTTTCTGCTCTCCAAATGAATGCTACGAGAAAGTCGACGGTCTACGTTTGTTAATGAAGACTTGCTCTTTAACACAGATAGATAAGCAGCAGTGATTAGGTCTTCATTTGGCAGAAATCTGCTGTTGAAAATGACCATGTTTTCAGATAAAATGCAGTGTATCTCTCGGTAGAGGGGGGCTAGAAAGAAGTCGACGGTCTAGGTCGAATCCCCTTTTCCTAAGCTTTCGAATGGTATATAGGTTGCTGGGCGAAAAAACGGACCAGTTTTCAAAAATGGGGTGGAGATATTTACTATTAGCTTGCTCCAATCCGGCTCCACCAATGTATTGGCTTTTATCGGTTACCGGAGAAAATGATTTTTAGAGCCGGGAAGCAAAGAAGCCCTAACATGCTGTATACCATTCGAAAGCTGAGATCATGGAGAATCGACGTAGACCGTCGACTTTTTTCTAGGTCTTCTGTGCCGCGAGATATGAGAGATTTTATGTGCTTCAAAAATTAAGTGATTTTGTGTACTTACTCTCTTCTCTCCAAAATGCTACGAGGATAAATAAATAATATAAATAAACATAAATACCGTTTCTTTAGTAAATTTATGAGTGTACTTGTTGTTTGAGGTACCTAGCCTGCTTTTCATAACGATTTTTATCATATTCTCAGAGTACGATACCAATCTCAGCCCAGGTGAAGGGGGTCATTGGGAGTTTGGCCTCAAAGTGAAGGGGGTAAGATCCATCACTCCCCCTATCGCAACTATGTTTGGAAGTACGGGTCATAATCTGCAACGAAATAAGTGACTAAAAGTGAGGAAAAAAGAGAAACTTCGGGATAAAACAACAGAAGGCAAGAAAAAAAAGAAGGTTTTTCATGTTGTCAGGGGTGCTGGAGCAAAGCAGAAGGGTCGAAATTTGGGCTAAAGTGAGTACTCATAGATGGAACTTGACCTGGAGAGTAAATTTATGTAAAAATTTTCGAAAAATTATGTGACGAAGTGGGTAAATAATGTTGAATAATGAATGTTTGGTTTGCGCAACCTCAGAATGCTCCCAGGTTGCGCGGAAGCAATCTAAAATAGAAAAACACAACTTCCTTCATTCACATGATTTTTTTTCATAATTTTTCATACTTATCTTCTCTTCATCGTCGCGAAGCTATCCACCAAATATGATGGCTCCATTGCTCAGTCGCTGTAAACAAACTGATTGTTTATCTTTTTGTGCATAGAGATCATACTTTAACAGATTGGGAATGTTTGAACACAAGTTCTCGCACTAACTGCTCAGACAATCGCTGGGGGCAGGCGGGCACCGGAAAAATAGATTGCTGATTTCTCGCACCCCGCTCGCGGATTTTTTGCAACGCAATCAGGACTTTTCGGAAGACCGCTTGCTGAGTCAGCGGATTTTTGAGAGACCGCCTGTTGAATTTTTTTCGCTCTTATCTTTTGCAGATATATTGCTGAATCTCTGAGGAATCGAGAACTCAGCAAGCGGTCTTCCGAAAAGTCCTGATTGCTTTCCAAAAAATCCGCGAGCGGAGTGCGAGAGATCAGCAATCTATTTTTCCGGTGCCCGCCTGCCCCCGGCGATTGTCTGAGTGTGTTTGTAACGCGTTAATTGACCTGTTATTGGTTGATTGACGTTAGAGCCTCAAATTCGAGCTTACTATAGGAATTGTGCTTGCTATCCTGTCACATCACGAATTCCCCCCCCCTGAAAACTTTACGATTTCCCTTTTGCTTCCCCTCAGAAAACGATATCCAGCGTGTGAAAGCGCCACCTCTGCTGAGCCCTGAGCTGGATCACACGCTTGTGTGCCCTCTTTGGAGCTCGGAGAGGTTTAAGCTGCTTGCCTATGAGGTTCTTCCTCCAAGTCTTCTCCATGTTCAACCATATCAATTAAACATACCCGGTTTCGTTTGCACGAGTCATTACTCATAAACGTCTACTTTCAGTTAACTCGCATCTCAATTCTCACTTACTATGTGTCAACTGCCTGTCATGTCTTTCTTACTCCACGTCATTCATCATAGCCCCTATATATTGATAACGCTGGAGGAAGAAACATTGCATCCGCGGAATGATAACCACAGAGGAAATTCTCATCAAATCTACAACTATCACTATTTCAGTTTAACACTATTTCGGTAAGTTTATAGCATGGCAGGGGCAAGAACTTCGCTTTTTGTAAATTAACTCTCGAATCTCTGCTGTTCTTGAAGGAAGTAGAATGGCTTTATTGTCGCAGTGCAGTCACTGTAATTAATGTACTTATATACAGGGTGTCCTAAAAAATGCGTCTACTGTTTGATTGTTAATAACTCTTGTGTGAAGTCTTTCGAGAAGCTTTGGGTACCATTTTGTAGAGCTGGATTCAACTTAGAATTACATTGTGAAGCGAATCACCGTCTGCTCTTTATCACTGTAGGATTACGGTAAGAACATTGAAGAGGGTTTTGAGCTATGAAAGGCCATAATTTGCCTCAGAAAGTACATAAAACAGATTGAAAACTTTTACACTGGGCTAACCAGATTTGCTAATTCTAAGTATGAAGTTAGCATTTGACATGATGCTCCATCAAAAAGTTATGCGAGGTAAGCAGTACCGGCCGTCTTTTTGATGCCCCCAAAAAGTGCGATTACACCATTTAGAAAGCTTCTCAATCTTGTACATAGTTGAGTATTGAACTCAGCGCCCTTGAAAACCCCATTACACAGTTTTACAGTGGCATTATGCTTGAACTTTCTACCGTGACCCTACAGTAATGACAAGTGATCGGCAATTCGCTCTATGCTGTAAATCTAAGTTGAAGCCAGCTCTACAAAACGGTGCTCGAAAGACTTCATTACAAGAGAGTTATTAACAATATTTTGGGACATCCTGTATTTATTGTCCTTGGTAACATTTGATAAAGCTTCATAGAGCTGGTCGGGTGATGGCATTGAATTTGACCAATGGCATTTTCACGGTCATTAATGGAGAAAATAAAATGGTAATTTCTGCAGATTCGCATTGCACAAGCATTTACGTGTGCTCAGCGTAACTTATATCCTTTTTTGATTTCAAGGTTCCAGAAAATCTGAGATTACCTCAGGTTTGCAGTCTCCATGCGTTTTAGCGGATTCCATTGTTCAAAACTCATAGTAAGAGCAATTTTATACAAAAGACAGGATGTTTCTCAAATATACAGTTGTACAAATTATATATTTGTAGTATGCGAATGTTGGAATTTAAGATGTCGGCTACGTCAAAAAACGAAGCTCAAATCGAGTAAGGTGCTCGAGGCTCATTCTTGAGAGTAAACTTCACCTAATGTTCTAGAAGCAAGCGAGGATGATCTTGTCAGAGACTCGTATAGCTGCAAGTATACTGGTTGCCAATTTTGCGAGTATTTCATTCGCTCTTATGAGATAATATTAATAAATAGCATAACATATCTTAGTTGAGTGTAATCCGTTCCTTTGAGGGTAGGAAATCAAGTGCGACTTAGCGTTCTGCTTGATATTTCTTCCAGCGGATCAATTGAGTAGTGGTAATGGAGTTGATTTCGCTTCGGTTGCGGAGGGGTTACGTCTTCAGTTCGGTTGCGGAGGGGTTACGTCTTCACTTCGGTTGCGGAGGAGTTACGGGGACACCGGAATACTAGCGGTTCTCAAACTGATCGAGTCGATTATCATAATTAAGGGTTTTAGCAAATCATTACACCAGTTCTTTCCTTGACTTTCCTATAATTCAAGGGAAATTTTCAATCGCAACGCCTACTTGATAGTCTCACAATATTTCAATCGAAAAGCGTATAATGTTTGTTCCCTAAAGTCGGCGTTGTACGTGAACCGAGCTGCAACTGAGCTGAGCTGAAAATCCGCACACATATCTGTCAACCGGGCGGATGTTTGCGGACTTTTGCTGCAATCCGCGGGGCTCTCCTATCGACCTATAAATTTGTTTGCCTACTATTGAAAAAAAAATGAAGTAATCGTCATATCAAATCTCCCCCATTGTTGAATTGTCGTAATCTTCACTTCGGTTGCGGAGGGGTTACGGGGACACCGGAATACTAGCGGTTCTCAAACTGATCGAGTCGATTATCATAATTGAGGGTTCCTTCATTCTAAGCCATAGGACGCAGCAGCCTGCGGCGTGCGCCGTAGCAGTTGCAGAGCCTCAGCTTTGCGGTTCGAATAAAAACCATTAAACCTATGATCAGACAAGGCAAGTTCCTTTATACCCTGCGCAGTTTGTATTTTTAGTATTCGTGTAAAATCAGCGTTCTCTTTCTCTCTTGCCTTGTCTGATCATAGGTGTAATAGTTTTCATTCTGTTTTTTTTTTCCCTTCATTTAGTTCTCAGTCAATGTTTTCATTGCTCATTCTGTCTATTACCACTGGAAGGTTACTAGACTTTTTGCAGATTAACTCGTTGCTTTATCCATAACAGGTTCTACATCTATCACACAGTTACTGTAGAGGATTCTGTAGCTGAACATCGATGAACCGCGAGCTGTGGTGGCGTGGGCATACCATTTGTTTCAGGAGTGGCAGGTAAAGAGGCTTTGATCAAGTCTGCATCTCTCTCAAGCGTGCTCTCTAATCATTGCCTAGGCTGGACTAGCGACGGCGGCGGCGTAGTATGAAGGAGCCCTGAGGACTACGGTAGCTGTATACACATGAGGGTCGTAATGTATCACTGAGTGCTAAACACCAGAAAGCTCTACAAGAAGCAGGCGGGAGGCGGGAGACCAGGAGGCGGGAAGCACAACATAAGGAGACGGTGATACCTCCACTTGTCGGTCAGCATAATGCGGTGACTCTAGGTGATCGCATAGGAGTCAAGTCCAATCCCTTGCAAAGACATATCTCTTGAATCCTGTTACAGTTTTAAAGCCAGTTACTGCCCTCATTGTGTTTTCGCAATCATGCTCAATCACGGCTCGCGAAATAACTATCACGTTGAAATCATCACAATGGTTATTAGCTTTATGATCATCATGCTTTTTACCCTCTGCATCAACTCCGAGCGTCTCATCTCGAAGTTTGCAAAAGTGGATAAATTTGGTAAAGACAATCAATAATGTGAAGTTCATTACTGTATAACTAACTAACTTACCTTCCTCTCGTCCCCCCCTCCCACCCCCCCCCCCCTCCTGCCTTCTTCTATAATTGCCAGTGCCCCAGCTCAGGTGATAGAAAGTTAGATTGACGTGGATTCGAGGGGAGTCACAAAAAATTTCCCTACTGTTTAATCGTCAATAGCTCTCTTGCTCCACTGTCCGCACTCGTGGTACCATTCTGCAGAACTGGCTTCAGCTCAGATTTGCAGTACTGAGAGGGTCATCGATTGCTGTTCATTACTGTAAGATTGGGGTAGTAATCTTGAAGGGAATTTTGGAATCAAGGGACGTATTTCACTTCAAAAAGCCAAATCATCTAACAACTCTTACACCAGGCTAAGCAGAGTCGCTGATTCTGAATATGGAGTCTGCACTTCATCGCTTTTAGCAGTTTTTGTAAACGGATAGAGGACTATGTCATCGGAAGGGTCCTAAGCTGACATCTACATTTGTACCAGCTGTTCACGTGTGGTGCGGCCTATGGGCCACATATCCCCTATTCCGGATAGACCGCAACAGCCACGTTTCCGATGAAAGAAGCATTATGCCGGATATACCGTAACAACCATTTTCTAGATGGAAGAAGCATCAAAGACCACATCTTACATCTATAAAGGCAAATCAGCTGGTACTCTCACACCAAACTAATTAGTGTCGCTAATTCGGAATATGGAAGTCGCATATCATCGTATCATCCATTTCAATCAGACTACCAGTATGGCTACCAGCATGGCTACCAGTCTCTGATAGCCTGATTAAAATTAAATTATTATTTGTATTGTAACTTTATTTGTGAGTAAGCCGTTTCTATGTTCAGAACGAAGTCTTTTGTGTACAAACCGATAGTAGCCAAACTTCGCACATATATGTTTCCTACGCTGGCAGAGAACAAGGCTACTTTTCGTTACAATAAACTGGCCCTTCTATAGATTTATCGATTTGTTTGCGTACTTTCGAGGAAATGAAAGGTTATCGAACACCACTAAATTATTCCCCCATGGCCAAGTGAACAGTACTGTAACGCTCATTTCAGTCTCCGAATCACGGGGATGCGTCACATGAAGTGGGGTTTTCGGAAGGTAAGTCGTCCATTATGGAATGTGAGGGGATGGGGAGGGAGGAGAGTACTCGCAGTGCCATAACTATGCTGGCGATCATCACAGCATTTTTATATCCTTAATGAACAATGGCCCGAGCTAGACCGAGAAAGCCAGCTAGTTATCGCATTCCTTGAACTGAATACGTACGTATGCACGAAAATGCTAACGGAAGTCACGACGTGCATACGCGCCTATGCACGCGTTCGTCAACGTGTCGATAGATCCTCGTTCCATGGATGATAAAGTCAAGACAATATTTTCTTATTTGAGTCTTTCTTAATGCTTTGAGGTGCATCAACAAAGAAATGTGGGCTTGCTTCTGACTTTTGTTACAACGCCACCCTTGATCTTGCGCGATTCCCTGAGATCACCATTGCTGGTTGTTCGACAGTAAGATGCATGGTAAGTATAACGTTTCATAAAGTTTCCTCACGATTTGATAGATTGGGACGTAAGTCTTGCACCATAAATTCCAAAAAATTTATTAGACATGCACAGAGCAGGGCTTCAATTTGTATAGCATTTGTGTGATATATGCGGTATTTTGTCTATACATTAGAGACTTTATTTCAGCCGTTATCAAAATTCACAAATAAAAATTCGAAAATTACATTTTATCGCAAAGACTTCCTATCAGCACGAGTTCAATTCAATTAAAACATGGATTGGATTTTGAAACCCGTACATTAGCATTACTGGGGAATAAAAGTTGAAATGAAGCAATTTAAGTGTTTGCCCTCACGAGGTTCTGTTGTTGCGAAATGACAATGATGACTCTTGCTTTTTCTTTCAGCTAAGTCGAAACAAATGCATCACGAAGAAATTGCACGGACATGAAGTTAAATTTTGTTGCTGTAACACTGGCGACCTTTGCAATTCGAAATATACCGTGAGTTTGGTACCGTTTACCATTTTTCAAACTTGAGAATGACTGCTCAAAAATATCTCTTTCTTTCAACCGCGCTGTTAAGCGATCGGCGTTGTTGGAGTGAGGACTCCACTTTAGGTAAAATTATAGTCAGTTAACAGTACCAGTGTCATGAACATGTCAAAATTTATGAGTCTATTTGAAACTGTTCAGAGTATTGCATTTACTAGCTCTGAACATGTAAGACTTATCATTCGCATACTCACGAGGGAGAGTTCCCAAGTCAGCTCCGACAACCCGGATGAGTCATATATCACCGTAACGGGCTTGAAACGCTGATTCCAAATCCGCTTTCCTTTTCTGCGAGCGGCTTTTCAAGAGAAGTTATGAGCGTTTCGAAGTCTAAATTTGTCATGTTTTATGTGGCTTAAAATTGGCGAAACCTGTACAAAAACATATGAAAGTGATTTATCAGTTTTGTATCAAGTGTACTGATTACAAGAACGGAACATAGATAATGAAATTCCGTTAGGTATTGTTTGACAGCTTTCAACTGATTTTAAGCCACTTTGAACATAACAAATCTAGACAATTAAACGCTCATAACTTCCCTCGGAAAGTTGCTCAGCAGAAAAGGAAAGCAGATTTGGAATTAGCGTTTTAAGCTCGTTACGATGATATATGACTCATCCGGGTTGGCCGAGCTGACTTGGGAACTTTCCCTTGTCAGATAATCGCCGGGGCAGGCGGCCATGCGAATTTTGAGCAAACGGGCACCGGATAGATAGTTAGCTGATTTCTTGCGATAAACTTGCAGAAATTTGGAATAATTTTGGCCAATTTTTAAAAGAGCGCTCGAAGAACTATCGCGCTCTTTCCGTGGATAAGTTGCAGCGCAGTGGCCGCATTCTCGCGAACTTTTCGCGAGAATATGCAAAATTGTTGGGGGCCGCACTGCTCAGGGTACCTTCCGCTGAAAGAAGGTACCCCAAACTCGGGTAATCAGGCCATCGATGACACCTCTTCCAAATAGCGTCTCACCTTTGCTCGGCGTACGCCCGAAACTGCGTAAAAAGAGTCCGAGCGCTTGCAAAAAATGATGTATTGCTGCCCCTTGGCAGAATATGCGACCGTAAAGGAAGTGCCGCCCGCTGAAGGTTTGGCCACGCCCCAAAATTCTGCTGACCGCCTGCAGAAAAGCGTGAGGTTGCGGTCCTCCTGCCCCCAGCGATTATCTGAGTAGATGGTGAGCTACTCAGACAATGGCCGGGGAAGGGCGGTCCGCAACCTCACGCTTTCCTGCAGGCGGTCAGCAGAGTTTTGGGGCGTGGCCAAACCTCCAGAAAGCGGTACTTCCCCCCCCCCCTCTGTCGCATGTTCTGCCGGCAGGCAGCAATACACTATTTTCTACGAGCGGTTGCCAAATAATTGCTTTCAGCGAGCACTGGCCAAATTTCCAGCGAGCGCTCTGACTCTTGTTACGCAGTTTCGGGAGTACGTTGAGCTAAGGTAACACTCTACATGGCAGAGGTGTCATCGATGGTTTAATTACCCAAATTTGGGGTACTTTCTCTTTGCGGAAGGTACCTACGGGCTGCGCGGTCCTTCACAAAAGACCGTGCGGCCCCCAATAATTTTGCATATTCTCGCGGAAAGTCCGCGAGAATGCGGCCACTGCGCCGCAACTAGTCCATCAAAACCGCGATAGTTCTCCAAGCATTCGTCTGAAAACTGGCCAATATTCTTCCAAATTTCTGCAAGCGGACCGCAAGAAATCAGCAAACTATCGTTCCGGTACCCGTAAATCGAATGGCCGCCTGTCCCCGGCGATTATCTGAGTAGTGACCATTTTAAAGTGAGTAAAGTGGAGAACTGGCTCTATTTTGATGTGCTTGTATGAGAAATTTTGAAGCGGCAAAAAGGCGAGAAAGCTGCAACGTCTTCTTCAACTTCATAATAGTAAGTGCTGTGTGACCCCCTCCCCCTCCCCCCCCCCCCCCGGAACGATGATTTGAATCAAAAAATATAGTTTGGCCTTGCAAAGCGATTGTTGGTACAGCCATGCTTCATAGCATATATTAGGTTGTCCCATAATTATTTACCGTTTTTACTTCGACGGTCGTCTTTTTGTATTTATTCTTCATCTGGTAAGGATTGAGTAAGCATTCGATAGGGCAAAGCAAGCTCTACAAGATGGCTATCAAGATTCTGCGTGGATTATTATCCACCTAAAGATTTGAACTGAAATATGGTAGTAGTCAAAAACGAACTTTTCTGTCAAAAATCGTATCTCTGCCCCCAAAGTATCTAAAAAAATTCCAAATTTGTATTGGCATATGCTTGACACATCGCACATTCGATTGCATACTTTTGAATTTTTTCTATGGCTAAAAATAAAGAAAAAGATGAATAAGGTAAAATGGCAAACTCCGCCCCTAGAAGTCCTGAGCTCCTCCCACACGTCGTCATATAGCTCATACATACAGAAGTACGATCATATATTTGAAAATTTTAAAGGTGCCTCAGTTCTCGAGAAATGCTGATGTTTGAGGTAAAAACGGTAAATAATTATGGGACACCTTAATAGTGTTTTTACCAGACAATCTTTTGGGAGTAGAGGCATCTAAGAGAGCTATTTGCTTCTTGCGAAGTTAATAGATGTGGAATAAATGTGATTTATTATTCAGAATCTTACTATTTTCGGGAGACTGAAACAAGGTGCAAAGGACTTATGGAAGATATTCACAGAATTCGCTGGTGAAAGGCATTAGGTTGTATGAGATAAAAATGTGGATTGATACTGATTAACGCTGTGTACACTAAAGAAATCAACGCAAAAAAAGTTAACGGTTAGAAAAGGAGCAGTACAGTAAGTCAGTTGAGATACTGTTTATAATGCTCCCAAAAACACAAGCTATATCACCACTTTGATCAAAAAGGTGTATGTAGCCTGACAAGTTATTCAAGAAAGCTGGCCATGTCTTTGAGTAGTACTGCACCTTGGTCAAGAGAGGAGAGCTTGTCCTAAACAGAAGTGGAAAAGTATTAAGAGTGCAGTCATCTTGATTTCGAATAATGATCTCCGCTGGAGCACTGATGCGCGTACTTTTAGATGGGAAAAGATTTGGGAAGATACCGTAACTTCAAAACTAAAGACATTCTATTCTTAACATTCTTTCAAAGGCTTTCCATGTATTTTGCTTGAAACAGCCGTTTGAAAAAAGTGAGAGCTCAGTGAGCTCTCCTCGAAGTGTCTCCTTCCTGCTCTTCCAGGGTTTCCAACTTGGCCCACCACAAATTAAGTTGGCCAGAAGCATCGTAACCTAAACCTTCGTACGTTCGTTGAAGACAAGGATTTTATTAGAAAATTCTTTACCTTCTGAAGCCCACGGGCAGCACCCGCACATCCCAGCACTGATGTGACACAGCAAGCCGGAATGCACCTTCTTCGCGTTTGCCGCACTATCCTACTCTATATAAAGCGTAACCCCCATCTGACGTCATCGCTCGCGCCAAGGCTGCCAACATGTCCGTCGTTTTGTGCCGGTGCAAGCGTACCGAGCTGATGACTCACGGTCTTAGACGATGTTGATCAGGTGGCATGAACAAAAAGTGCAATCACTAGACAAGTCAGCTTCCGTATAGTTCGAATCGTTTTTACAAGAGAATCAATTGAATTAGAACAGGTAGTTTACAATTTCTCTCAAACTGTCATATTCCTTCAATCACTTCAAAAGATTGCAAATCTAGATGCAAAATTCCATGAACTAAAAACTTGCACATTCCGTTCCACAGTAACTTTGTAAAAAGCACCTTATTAGGATGATTCCCAAAAATTCAATTTCTTCCAAAACCTCTGATGAGTACGCATAGAAAAATTGCAACGAAGTTTTTTTTTTCTCAATCCTTTGATTCAAGCACAAATTTCTAAAAGATCTAGCAAACAATTAGCATTTTATCCGTTCCAACAAAAGCCCCGAAATAATTGTTAGAAGAAGATTTATTTTGTTCATTTTTTGACATCTCAAGCTTCTGTATTTCTACGCTGGAGTTTTAATTTGGAGTGCATCGTAACTTCTAAAAAAGTCAGTTATCTAAGCAAAATAAGCGGTCTCCAACATTTCATTTCTCGAGTGCTTAATATGTTTTCTCACCTCAAAGCAGTTGCGCCGCAATATCTTTGTTCAGTGGGTTTTTCTCCCTTCTATTTTTTCTGCTAACATATCGCAGCAAGAAAGTTGAACTTATCCGAATTCGTGCATGAAATGCTTAGTTAATACTTTTATCTCAGATAAACTGCACTAAATCTGTTTTTAGAAATTGAAAGTAAATACTTTTACTTTCTTCGGACAATCTCTGTCTATAATGAGCATTTCGTTTGAAAGGCCTATGATTCGGAAAATTGTCAGGTATTTTAGCCAAACAGTTGCAGTATTTCGAATTACAAGTGCTTTTGTCGACGCTAGTCTGCTCACTCAAAAGCAACTTATTCTGTGTTTTTTTTTGGCAGTAATTCAAGCACAGTTTTGATCGTGCAACACTTTGTTGGACAGCGCTTCACGTAGTTTCTTTAGAAAATACTGGCTCTGTGCAAGAGATGAGGGATTGATAGGAATTCTTCAATTACATGTTTGAATCTCTGAAAATTGTAACATGCCATTCAAAAGGTATTCACAAAGATCATTCATTCTGCAAATGTCTACTACTCAAAGGTGTCAAAGGATGCATTTTAGTCCATCATAGTCTTCACTGTGCGTTTCAAAAAACTAGGAAATTCGCGCTTTCAAAAGTCTTACATGTTTTTGAATGATTTTATGAGTATTTTTCCTATAATCTAATCAATGTATGAAAAATTTTCTGTTGAAGGTTCTCTGCTAATGCACTTTCGAAAAAGCTGTAAAAACAGTCTATCCAGAATCCCAGATTTTTATGCGTCATATGCTCTTCGAATGTATATTGCACCGCCTCAAAATTGTGTAAGGAGCCGTGATTCGCTTAGGTGAGCAGCTAAAAGCATAGACACGTTTGAGTAAGTCCCTTGAAAATTTGAATTGGTAGCTTGCTAATAATGAGATAACCTGAAAATTGAGTGGATTTTGGAGCACTTTTGGATAAATTGCAAAGATGCTGGACAGTTTGCAAAGCCCTTATGAAACGCGATTGAGATATTGACAGTAAAATTTCTTGAAGTGGAGGAATTTTGAACGCTTCTGAAGAATATCTTGTAAAGAGAAAGAGGGAATGTTTGGATTTGAAAAACTCTAGATTTGATAGTTTGAATGTTGGCTAAAATTTCAAGAATGTCAATTTAAATCCATTCGCTAATTGATTTCGGAAAGAGATAAGAGTTGACATGGGAATGGTCAGAAATCGAAGTGGCCAGTTTGGACAAGCTGTATACCATTAGGTGCAGCATAAAACGCTGCCTTCGAACATGCATTCCACATCTGCGCGCCTTTGTGAGCGAAGTTATTAGCCGTTGAAGTTCGTTAATCTGCTAAGAAATTGTGCATGAAAAGCGCAAATTTCGCGCTACAGAGCCGTGTTGGACTTAATGCTGGGCCAAAACATGCAGTTAGATTACTTAACTTGAAGCCCAATCGTGAGCTGAAAGTGCAACAATGTGCTCAATTTCGCAGTTTTTGTGTGCGATTTTCTCGCAGTAAAACTGCTCATAACTTCATCCACAAAGGCGCTAAGCAGACATGGAATACAGATTCGAAACCAACGTTCAACGCTACATTGAAATGCTAGGCAGCTTGCTTGGATTGGCCACTTCGGCTTCTGACCATTCCCATGTGAGTGAGAACTTTTGAGGAATGGAGGTTATAAGGCAGCTGGGAAGGGGGGGGGTCATTCAGTATAAAGGCCCAAGTGGGAAGAGTGCACGTGGCTGATAAAACCTTGCTGGTTTTGAGAGCTTGCTCATGGGTGAATAGGTGTTGAGGGGGTTGCAATTCTCAAAAGGGTCGGCTAGCAAAACGCTATATAAAATTCGAGTATCTATAAAGCAAATGAAGGAGCGATGCGATTTGAAGAAGCTGGGAGGAAGCATAGTTCGTTGCCACTTTTGATACCACTTTTGATAAGAAAATCGAATTCTCGAAAGCATGAGATCCATGAACTTGATGACCTCTGGGTCGTTACGTTTTCAAACCCGTGCCATACGTTTCGCGAGGAAAAGGTTCGCTACAAATCTTCGTAAGTAACTTTTAGTCACATCTTACTTCACACACACAAACAGTCCAAAGCGCCGCTTCGCGGCGCTTTGGACTGGTTGAAGCAATAATTGATTATATTAGGCTGGAAACTAAGTTTTGCAACTGGTTTCATAACTTCACTCTCTTTGGATATGGCGCACTCAAACTTCGGTATCACGTAGAAGGCAATGTGAGCTACAAGAGAGCTCAAATTGTTTAAATTTTGAACACGAAATAGAAAAGTTTCAGGCGTTTTTCGAAAACCAGTGAAATTTGAGAATTTTTGGGGTTTCGAGCTAAAATGAAGCTTCTGGCAGCCTAGACAATGCGCAGTAATCCGGATTCGTCTATAAATTATAGCTGGAGGTTGACTCCTTTGGCCTATCAAGAAAGAAACAAAATATAGGGGCATGTCGAGATTTGGCGTTCTCATAAAGTCGAACGAGTCGATGTACGAGCCAAGAGCAAGAGCCGCTGGGGACGACCGTCAATGACTAAAGAGTCCGAAGCTCAAATTCCGCCGAGACTTTACAAAGTAATGTTATTTGACCTGCCAAACGCGAATATCACATTCATTTGTTGAATCAACGCCTTTTCCTTGTTTAGGGTGAGACCCCATGTCGTACACCTACAGTAGTCCTACAAAAAAGCCCTTATCACGCTATTTCACTATCGTTTTCGTGATCAGCATGTCGGATAACACCCCTACGCCAAGTTTCAGCCAAATTTGTCAAACTTTGAATTTTTCCCTTTCATACCGTGCACCTACCGTAGCCCTCACTGCGACGTCAGAATTTGGTAGGACAGCAGCTGCGCTTGTAGCTTACGTAATAGTCAACGCAGTGGCAAAATTTGAGTGCGCCATGTTGAGTGAGAGGGGAGTTATGAGACCAGTTGCAAAACTTAGTGTTCAACCTAATAATTTGTCTCAAGGCAGTGCCAGACCTCCAGCAGCTCTCATTTGGGCGATCGACGAGCTCGGGCATTGCGTCCCATTTGCGTACGTATCTTCTCAACATTTTCGCACTTCTCACAATTAGCTGCGATCGAAACTGGCGAGCCTAAGGCTTTGATCATACTTCACCCGTGTTATCCGTGTTACCGGGTCGCCAGTGTTACTCATGTTACTCGCGTAACCCCTGTTACTAGTTACTCGTGTCTCTCACCAGTCAATGAGGTTGCGTTCCAGAATACGACTGTTTTTGTGGTCATTTTACTACTCAATAGCAATAAAAGCAGTAACACTTGTAACCCGAGTAACACGAGTATCACGGGTAACACGAGTATTAGTAACACTTGTAACACGGATAAAGTATGGCCAAAGCCTAAGAGAATGCTTAGAGATGCATTCGCGAGCGCGGTGCGACACTTTAGGGAGGCGGCCGAGAGAATCTGACACAATGAGACTCTCAGAATAGAGGATAGGGTGTACTCCGGAGAGCGATCAACACGTATTCATTAGAGAACCTTGAGAATAATTAATTAATTTCCCACACCATTGAGGGTTACCTTACCCCAGAAAGCGGTTAGCCCGTATACACAAACGGGCCCATCAAGGAAATTTAGCCCAAACATGGAGCATGATTAGATTCACTCTGACACTTCGTACAAACATCAAGTGATCTTTCGATGCACCACTCACTCCTAGTGATACTGTTTTGTCAACAAACACATTCTATAATAACTAATGTCTCAAACTGATTTTGGCCTTTTTCGTGCTCTCGTTTAAATGTTATCATCCGCTTTATATTCGGCAGAACTGTTACAGTAAATTTAGACTTGGATAAAGTACATGCCCAATTAAGAGCTTTGTTATGGCGAACATTGAGCTCAACAACTTAGAAAAATTCTCTCCATATGTAACTCCCTCATTCAAATTCTAGTCCACTAATATATTTGTTCAATATTTGATTTGATAGATCAAGCTATCATAGCTCAACTACATACACTCAAAACTGACCAACAAAATACTAAAAAAAATTTACTCTTGTTTTGTGATATGATTAGACGAAACGAAAAGAGGACTTAGATAATTTGAGATAATAGTAATGAGAAATATGTTTTGTTGTCAAAACAATATCTTTGAGACTGAGTGATGCATCGAGAGATCGTTTTATGTTTGTACGAAGTTTCAGGGTAAAGTTAACCCTGCTCTATGCTAGAGTTAAATTTACTCTCACGAGCCACCCTTCGTGAAGAGGGCTAATCGCTTTTCAGGGTAACAATTACCCTCAAGAACAAGTAACTAGATTAAGCCTATCTGTGCTTTGTGAATGTTTTTGAATTTCCATGCTTTGTGGTTAACACTTACCCTCAAATGTAAGGCTTACCGTCAGGGTTCGGTTGATGAATACGGCCACACTCGAGCGCTGAAAACAGTTACCGTCTAACGGATTTCTTTAGTTTACAGTTCAGAAACAAACGAATGTTTGGCTTTTCAGTTCAACTCAAACAGCGCGTCAATGCAATTTTACTGTGAAAAGCAAGTGCATAGGGGAAGGAGGACAGAAAACTTGAATAAACTCTGTGCAACTCTTTATCAAGAGTAAAGGTTTGCATAAGGTGGAAATATTGAGAACTACAGGAGTTCGCTCTCTTTTCTCTTCATTTTCTCTTTTATTTTGTGAAATGCAAATGCAGATTTGGAATCAGCTCAACAAGGAGAATTATAATGACATGCACGTTGCCACTTGGGATCCTTTCCTTTTAAGATCAGGTAGTTTGCTCCCAAAAACTTCAAGCGGATTATATAGCGATATATTGGTCTGGAGATATCTCCATTAATGTTGCTAATATTACTGGGTTGTCCCGAGAATTTTTTCGGATTTACAATGAAGATTCGAGCGCAATTGAAATTGTTTCTGATGCAGCTTTTCCTTCATTCCGACAATTACACTTTTGCATAATCCTTTGATGGCTTTTGATAACAACCGAAATTCTTTATTCTACTTTCCTCATGTTCAGTTGATTTTCAAAAACTTTACTCCAGAGCTTCGGAAAGGGTAGGTATGGTATGAATAGAGCAAATGTCGAACTATATAATAGTGCTTTAGAATTTTCCGTTCAGCAGATAGCTCGAAAAAATTATTTCGTCGCAGATCTCGGTTTTGGGAAAATCATGAAACACACAACTGCAGCAGAAAAAAGAAAGCTTTTGAAGTATCTGCGATCTAAAGCTTGATTGTTATCGAACATCAGCTGAGCAAACTGATCAATTTTCGATTCTTCTGAAGAATAAAGGATAAGTTTTTCGAATTTTCTGTGTTTCTCTAGCTAAACGTGCTCAGGAAGTGGGGTTTTGTCCCGAGTGAACAATAATTAAAGACTTCGAAAATTTAACCTATGTAATCTCAAGTAAATGTAATGTAACCAAAGGTTGACTTTACGTAACAACTTCCAGCGCTTTCTTAAAATGTTGAAATAAAATCATTCAAATTTGAAGTTGGGCATCACTGTTAAACTGCTCAAAGGGGCATGGCGATAACAACGCAAAGGCAGCAAAGAACAAAGTGAGAATGTAGCTATCAAAAAGAGCATAGAAATCTGTGTGATCTCAAGTCGTTTGTCGGTCAGAGGCGACTTTTTGGACAACTTATGTAATCTAATCACTCGGGTCGTGCACCGGATCTGTACAGCATTGGCGAGCTCCGAATCCTCGTCCATTATCAAAATGAGGGAATTTGAAAAAAAACCTGTCTTTTCCATTTGGCTCCAGCATACATTGTCGAGATCCGCGAAAGAAACAATTCAGGCAAACAAACATAGCAAATTTACGTCTACAAAAGCAGTGAGAAATCTAAGCTGCATGGTGCCTGAGCTCTGAACTCACAGTCGAACGGTTCACGAGGCAAAAATTTGAGGTATCAAACCTTGAACTCATCGGCTCCTCTCTACGATCACATAAGTCTTATCTCCGCAATAACAGGACATCATTGGTATGCTGGAGATTGCGCTTGAAGCATTTGTCTTTAATGAACTACAAGTACGTTCAAACTCAATGAGAGAATCCCGGTGAACTAGATAATTTTGGAAAAAAGCTTTAGCTCATACCTGACGTACAAGCGTGTTACATTCCGCTTTTTGTATTGTGCTAAATGAAATGACCCCCACGATAGCGTTATAACAAAAATTAATGTCCCAAACATTTTTGTTTTCTCTCACCGTTGAACCTAATTTCAAAAGATTACTGCGATCATTCAGATAAGGTAAGTTTGACTGACTAATGCCCTATGAAACGGGGTAGCCAATATAGCATTCAGAAAAAATTCACACAAAAGGCGCCGTACATCAACTTCTTCACAAAGGTTTGTTTTTTGACCAAACAAGGCTGAGAAAAGGTGTGGAGTTTAGCGTTATCAATGTATGCTATAAAAAACCCCTGCATTATTTCACATGTTTTGATGTGTTATATGGGAAACTAGCTGGCTTACCCGGCTCCGCCGTATGTTCCGAATAGAAAATTCCATTTCTTAACCGATCCGGACCAAACTTGGCACACATACACTTCGGGCCCCGGCGGGTGTCACAGCCCACTTTTCGTTATCGATCGATGTCGATTTTATCAATTTTTTGTGAAATTTGGGCTAGGGGGCTGGGATTTGGCATAGGGAGATAATCGAGCGTGCTGATTACGAATACGATACTAGCTTTCGAAACCGTGCATCACTTTTATCGATTTTATCGATTTTTGCAAAATTTGAGCTAGGGGGCTGAAATTTGGCAGAGGGGTGTAATCGAGCATGCTGATCACCCCCACGGGGGTGATCAGCATGCTCGATTACCCCCCTGTGCCAAATCACAGCCCCGTAGCTCAAACTTTGCAAAAAAAAATCGATAAAATCGATAAAAGCAATGCACGATTTCAAAAACTAATATTGTATTCGGAATCCCCATGCTCACTTACCCCCCTGTGCCAACTCCCAGCCCCGTAGCTCAAATTTTGCAAAAAATCGATAAAATCGATATCGATCGATACGAAAAGTAGCCTATGACACCCGCTGGGGCCCGAAATGTATGTGTGCCAAGTTTGGTCCCGATCGGTTCAGAAATGGAATTTTCTATTCGGAACATACGTACACACAGACAGACATACAGACAGACATACAGACAGACAAACAGACATTCAGCTTTATATATAAGATATCTATTTCAGGCCATGAAATTGGTTCAGGAAGCGAAGACTAATCATAGAGTAGTTCTGTTCCACAATTTTAAAGAATAGCGTGATTTCTTGACATTATGGCTCTAATCATATTTGAGAGAACATGCGCTTAAAAGGGGCGTTTGAGTGGCTTTTTATAATAAGAATCAAACGTAGGAGGCATAAAGAGATAAATTAATTGAATAAAATTAAATCTTAAAACTCCGTCCAAGGAAAGGGACGAAACGGAGTAACAAATTAAAAAACTATCTTTCTTATTATTTATTTGATTAAATTATTTTTTTGAAAAAAAAACTAAAATTAAGTATATGCATACATCTACAAATTTCAATGGAGCACAGATACAGTGCTGGACATAATTATAAAGCCACTCTTGGTGCAAAAGTTTTGTCAGTTTTTTCAATCCATTAGCAAGCACGCTAGAATGAAGATAAACAAACACTTCAAGAAGTATCCGATGCAGAATTTCTCCCTCTTTCACTAAACTCTAGTTGTGTTTCGTTGAGAAAATGACGAGATATTTGCCGGAAATTACAACCACTCGTTTTTACCATGTCCACCTTTCACTAATTTTCAAAATTTTTGTATGAGATTTTAGGAGGAGCCCTAATAACCATCAGGTAGGGCAAACCTTTTGCTTCAGGATTTTGCTAAGTAATTTTCTGAAAGTCTTGTGTTTTGGAAAAATCGCATAACCTTTCATTGTACCAAACATTGCAAAACCTACTGAATACTGAGGTTTCAACACACGATTATTACTACCGCTACCATTACAAAGTAAATGAGCGATTTTCGCTCTAAATTATGAAGATTTTGAAACATAGTCAGTGCGCACTCATGAAATTGAGAAATACTGCGATTTTTCCCATAAATTTCGTAAAAATTCTAAAAGACAAGGCGTAGGGCTACAAAAATTGCTTCTGTTGGCAAAAGGTTTGCCCTATTTGGTGGTTATTAGGGCTCTTCCGAAAATTTCATACAAAAATTTTGAAAATTAGTGAATGTTGGACATGGTAAAAATGAGTGGTTGCAGTTTCCAGCAAATATCTCGCCATTCTCGCAAAGCAACACAATAGGAGTTAAGCAGCTGGAAAGAGGGAGAAATTCTGCATCGGATACTTCTTGAAGTGTTTGTTTAACTTCATTCACCAATTGATTGAAAAAACTGACAAAACTTTTGCACTAAGATTGGCTTTATAATTATATCCAGCACTGTAGTGGCGATTAAAGGTTTTAGGTAGAGACATGAAAGTCGAAGAAATGCTAAAAAATGGAGAAAATGAAGAAGAAATTGAACTCGGTTAAAATAAAAGTACTAGAAAACCCAAGATACGCTTCCACAAAATTCGTGAAAATGCGACGAAACTTCTGTGCCATAAGTAAGTTGTTGAGTAGTATTCGAATAGCACGAGAAATTTGCTTGCTATCAGCATTGTCGACTTTAAGGCTTTTGTCCCTAAGCAATAATCTTAGATCTTATATATTTTTTAACCTAATACAAATGTGCCACAACGGTCGCATCAATTGTCTGATTGAATCATGCAGTTTTTCTGCTGCACAATTGTTAGGAAAAATCTAAACTGTGCGCTCATTAAATCCCTTCAAAGTTATGCTTTATCCATAAGAATTTGGTTAGGAATGAGGTACGTATGAAATAGTGCGTTTTTAGAAATTTGATTTGATGCTTTTCATTGAAAGCTCAAAAAAGTAACTAAAGAGCTAGCGAGTGAGCAAACTTAGAACACATTCTCCACAGGGCCCGGCAGGAGGTGGCATTTCAGAATTTTGAAAACGATATCCCCTTTAAAGCCAAAATTTCTTACGACTTCCCCTTTGACCCTATTTTTGACCCCCGTGAGTCCCTGACAAACAGATATACACAAATAATAAGATGGGCGGCCTTAGCGCTTATTATAGTAGTACTATCTGGCTTTCCTGGTCCAGCCCGAGTCAACAAGATTTCAACTCAATGGGTTCATCCGCAAAGGAATCTATAAAAAAACATAGGGTCAAGATTTGCACAAACTTTGACGTTTATATATCTAAGATACTACTCATTTATTAGTCAGCTGCGAAACTTTACAATTTACAATAACCGATTGCGATTGGAGCGCGCTTTCCGAGGCCGATCATAACGCTGTGAACCCTATTTGGGGGTGTATCGAAGCGGTGTCTTGGTGGTTTTGGAAGCGGATTTGAACACATAGTAATACTCTCGACCTAGTCCACATTTATGTAAAGAAATCCGGGAAATTATGTGAAGGGAAGCAGGGAGCCACCCCAGGTGGCTCCCAGGTGGCGCGGGAGCCACCTATTTTCGAAAAATACTTACCATTTTTTAAATTCACATAAGTTTCTCATAATTCTTCATACTTTTTTTGTGCTCATGATCCTCCAACTATACAGCAAATTTGGTGCCATATCGTTACTTGTGCATTGAAAACGAGCCTATTTTGTTATTTTCCTCTTACAAGAATTGCGATTTGAATTCCCGCCTGCAGGCAGGCTAGCGATCGGAGCACAGAATCTTCACATTGCTGGACTCTAAGTTCATAGGACAGTAGCATCAACAAGGAATGATGAATAAAGAATGATATGTGCATTGTTTATCGGCCCCAAAATACGACTTACCCTTTGCTTTTTCGGGCCAAAAACGATATCCAGCTTGTGAAAGCGCCACCCCCGCCGGGCCCTGATTCTCCACAAAGCGTGAAAAGATCTTTCAGATAGCATGTGAAGCTCAACGAGCAGATTCTCAAAAATGGTACTTTGAATGCACATCACAAGGGTCCCGGCATTATTTTATCTTAATTCATAGCGGCAAAGTCATATCGTGATTGTTCGAACCCCTCGTTCTGAATTGGAGCACATAACTACTCTAAAAGGAAGCAATTGCAGAAACCAGCATTACGGCTTATACAAGACAACGTTCATTTGAACTGATGTTCATTGGAATAAGTTTTATTGTAAAGGTTACGGTTCTTCATTTTGCCTTATACTTTACCGCTTGAAAAAGCCAAATTGCTCACAAGAGAGATCCGTTTACTCGAAGTGGCTTTTCATATGGAATTGATACGGCTATAGAGAGCTTCGAACGCTGCAAATCTGTCTTCGTTATCTGCCAATCGCCTCTGGACGTCGAGTTATGAGCGTATTTTAGGTTGCAAAATTGAACGCATAATTACAAATTTCGTCAGAATTGTTCAAATGGTCCAATGTTGATTATCGGAGCACCTCATTTGAACAATACCTTCTATTTAAAACATTCATTAACATTCCCCTACTTAAGTAGTGTAAAGAACGTGAAATTTGATTATACCTAAATTATGCGTTTATTCTTTGCAACAGGAAAATGTTCATAACTCGGCGTGCAGAGGCGCACGGCAGAATAAAATCAGATTTGGAATCACCGTTTGATGCTTTTCAAAGTGGTATAGGACTCATTTGGAAAGGTCACTTCGACTAATCGGACCTTCTTTTCAGTGTTGTTTTCCTACTTTTAAAAATTGGAGAATTATCCGCGTGTGATTGGTGTAACATAAGTAAAAATATGAAATTATGTGAGCACCAGTAACAGTAAGGCACATTATATTTCTCCTATAATCTAGATGAGTCATGAAATGTTATTCGATAGAGCAAAGTTAGCTCTACAATGCAGTGTTCAAAGATTTGCACAAACTTTCATTCACACGAAGTTTGAAGCCAAAAAAAATACATGGGCAAAAAATCGAAAAAAAATAAGAAATTGCAACTCCCCTCAAAAGTTCTTTGGAAGTAAAACCGTAATTTTCTCCAGCTTCTTTCAAAAGCTGGCTTACAAGAAATATGGATTTTTGGCATGAGAATCTGAATAAGGGAAACTAAACTCAAAATTTTCCGTGAAGTACTTTCGAAGGTAAAAGCAGCTCAGCAGTTTTTTGACGATTGCATGCTAGTTCTCGTTTTTTCTACTTTGACCCATTGACGGCGACGCCTAAGTTTGCGTGGCGGCGCTGTGGGACGACGCAGTTTTGCACAACATTTTCGGCGCATGAAAGATTTCTGAGTATTTACGAAATGTAAGGTTGTTTGTTATCCAGTACAATCATCTTCTTAGACGATGGAGTCTACGGGTTCCGAGAGTGCAAAAAATTAGAGAAATTAATGAACTGTGGAGAAGATACTAGGCCTGGAAAGGACATGATTTTGCAAGGGGTGTGGGCCACCGGTGGTCCACATCGTCGTCAATGGGTTGAACCAAGAGAAACTACAGCAAATGCATACGTAAATGTCTGATATGGATCTAAAAGCGTGAACAAATAAGGTTTTTAGGATTGTTTAAAACAGAGATGCGATCATCTGAAAAACTTTCCTGGATTGCGGGGCCATTAATTTTCTAAATTCTAGCTCCAGACTTTTGTGGATCAAAATCGGTGCAAACCTTTGAGCACTATTTTGTAGAGAGCTAGCTTTGTAAAAAGGTACATTGCAATCTACATAAGATATAAAAGAACTCTGTATTTATTTAGGTGCAAAGCTTATGTTCTAATCATTAAAATCTACATTCTCACACCTGCCGTCTGTCTACTGGATATTCCATCTTACAAATGACGAAATGGAGGTCACAAAAGTGACATTTGCGACAACACATCGCTCATCATACTGCGACAGTTCGCACTAGAACGACGTCCCGCCTCTGATCCCATATGCAAACAGCTCCCGAAGTATCTCCCAACACTCAGATGACTGCTTGTACACACTTCATTTTTTGGAACCACAGATTAGTGTCGTTAAACTCGCCCAACTGTCCATGTCATTTACTCTGTTCACAAACTTTTTTTTATTCTGAATACACGGTTCATGGCCTATTAGGAGGCCGCAGAAAAACAAATCAAACATTCAAAGGACTCTTCCTTTCTTTGAAGTTTAGGATTGCTGTTTTATACTAAGTAATTTCCACTTTTATGTCTCTTTCTTGTTTTTCGCTTTTCTTTTTCCAAAAACTGTAGCACTTTTTTTTCAAGATAATCACTGTTTCCTTACAAAGGAAACAGTACTGCCCCACTTTTTGCGTTAATGAATTGCATTGTCTACTTTTGTGCTCAATATCCTTCGAAAAAAATCCAGGAACAATGTGCATGAGTTCAGTGACAACTTCGCATTATCAAGTGGCTCTAAATGCTATAAATATATTAGATGAGTGCAAAAGTTCGTTCGCCAGTTTTTCAAAAAATCGTAACTTCCTTTCAACTCAATGAATCTCTTTGATCTTATACTCGTTTAGAAGAGAAAACCTTTCTCTTTACAGCTGTACCTTTGCCATGAATTGGCATGAGAAAGTTCGAAAGTTAAAAGCAATTGAAGAAAAGTACTCAGGGTTGGCATTTTTCAAGCAGGGTCTCGAAAAATTCTGGAAGTATTTTTGTATGATAGAGAAAATTATGCTCTTCACAATAGTGCCTTTCACACGAACTAAAACGGAAAGATCGAGAGTGAGAAGAAATAAAGGAAATTACTCCAGTTTTGCAATTTTTGAGCATGCTCAAAAAAGCCTAAAAACATCACAGAAAGGGCGGAAAAGTCATAAACATGGGTTTTGTAACCTTCTCTTTCTAGCTGAGTGAGTTTCGTGCTAATCGCGAGCAATTTTGTTTTTCGTGAAAAACGCACACCCGAAAATCCGAAAAAATTACGAAAATCAAAATCGCTCTCGATCAGCTCGAAACTCACTTAGCTAGAAAGAAAAGGTTACAAAACCCACGTTTATGACTTTTCCGCCCTTCCTGTGATGTTTTTAGGCTTTTTTGAGCATGCTCAAAAACTGCAAAACTGAAGTAATTTCCTTTATTTGCTTCTAACTCTCGATCTTTTTCGTTTTAGCTCATGGGAAAGGCACTATTGTAAAGAGCATAATTTTCTCTATCACATAAAAATATTTCCAGAATTTTTCAGATCCTGCTTGAAAAATGTCAATCTTGAGTACTTTTCTTCAATTCTTTTAACTTTCGAACTTTCTCATGCCAATTCATGGCAAAGGTACAGCTGTAAAGAGAAAAGTTTTCTCTTCTAAATGAGTATAAGATCAAAGAGATTCATTGAGTTGGAAGGAAGTTACGATTTTTTGAAAAACTGGCGAACGAACTTTTGCACCCACCTAATATTTCACTCTAGCTTCGTGCCACTTTGCTATAACTCTCAGATCGAAAAAGTAAAACCTAGGATTGAAAATGAAAATTAGTTTTTTGTTATTATGTTCATTTAGTGGGCTCTTCTTGTAAGAACCGCTTCTGTACCCCATAACGTATATTTATCGTATATTTATTTAAAGTTTTTTTTAACTTAGTGGCATCCGCTGACAACAATTTTTCAAACATCAAAAGGATCCGCTTCGTCACCTTTTAACCTATGATGCGATTTTCCGTCGTCGTTAAACGAACATCACCATCTCTCGAGAAACCAGTTCATACCATACTGACATCAATCGGCAACACTCTATAGCAAAACCTTTAGTAAGAAGCATTTAGCATCTAACAATCGTTGTAGCAAAAGTCTTCTTCTATTTTGAAATAAGATGATTCAACTGAATTTTCTGCATTCTTAATTCAACCCGCACGCATTCTGTTTGCTTTTCCATTGGCTTTTTCAAAGGTGGGAGGCGGCCTTCGTTTATGATCATATTCACCACTGTGACTAATATCTTATGTATGTGACTCATCGCCTTAACCTTTCATTAGAGTCTTCTATATTAGTCAACTGATGAAATTGTCACGGTAGTGTAACCATTTTTTGAGCAAATAATTTACTCTGCTGTGTCATCTCTTTTACGAGAACTTTCCCTGCAATCAGTCGGTTTGCGCTCAAGCTATGTATAAGATCGAAACGTGACTCCGCATATTTAATTCTGATTTTAGAATTCATCCTTTCGGAATTTATTTTGACGGAAAGGCAGCATGTCATAGCTTCTCACAGTCAAATTATCACATTCAGGCAATTCTGAAACAGATTCTCTTGAAAATACATCATCAAATACATTGCCAATACCGCTGCATCAAGTCAATTCCGCGCTCTTTTGCTTGACTTATGGTGCTTTTTCGTTTTATCTTCATTTTTTAACTTTTTAAAACGTTTGCATTTCATATACTATTTGCTGCCACAATCAGTCTATGATGTACACCAAATAAGAGCATTTATGACAAAATCAAAACCACTTTTTCCGAAAGAATTCTTTTTAAATCATTATATTTTTTATTTTTTAGCTATTTATTGCTTGCTCTGGCAATTTTTTTTTGTTGAAAACTTCTTAAGCATGAAATGACAGCACCAAACTGGTTTGAAGAGTTTAATAAATGCGGTCATTTCGTGCCGGGACTTTTCAACAGAAGAATGAGGAAAATAAGCAAATCTGAAACTAGCGCAAACATTTTGAACAAGGTTAAATGGCTGATTGTACTACGATTTTAAACAAATATTTGATTCACTTACTGATTTCAGTACTTAAGTCACATTTCTGCTTAACGTTCATTTATAGTTAAGTTCCGAACTTTGAGAGAAACAGTTGTTTCAAAACACTAAAAGTATGTATATACTCATCGCGTGGTTACAGTCCCCCACTGTTGTTATTTGATGGCGTGCTTATTTTATTGAGTTCTATGTAGAAACTCGTGGTGCCTGGGTAGCGGAGATGTCATGGAAAATTGCGCTACAAACAGATAATTTTAAAATATCCTGAAGTTCTGGAAATCTCAGAAATGTGCTTTCAGAACGTAATGCTCCAGCTTCGATCAACCTTTGTAGTCTATGGTTTCTCATCTGATTTCAGGTTCTGTCTTCCAAGATGATTCCGATACGGTTATCCATAGTCTTTGCAACATTCTTCTGTTGCTGTTTTGCCCTGGAATGCTATACAGGATTCAAATATATAAGGGGACAAAGCGTAGGTGAGTTTTTCAGAGATTAATTTTTTTCCACATTTTTCAACCAAACTTTAATTTATGGGTCACTGCTGAACTCACTTTAAAACGAAGGCTAAAACTTGACTTTATCATAACACCTCTCGACACCATCTTGAAAAGGCACCACACTCAAAACTCTCACAGGGCTAGCGTGAAACGCTCGAAACTCGTCATCTACATTGCCAGCGTGAAGGATAGATCTTGCCTTTACCGCTCGCCCACGCGGTGTCCCTATTTTCTTCCATATTTCTATGAGTTTTCCTTCTTTTCTCTCCTTTCCTGCTTCAAGCTCTGCTACGCTCAACTCCCTCCCCCCCCCCCCCCATACACACACGCCTCGGAACTGCTTCATATGTCAGCGCATTTGTGACAATAATAGTTGGCTCGACAGATCTCGTTCACGTTCCAAACAAATGGCTTGATAGTGAATTAGAGGAGCTTTTTACCCACTTCAAAATGAGAAAAACCAGCAAGTCAATAAAAGAAACTTAATAATTACTCAATAGCACAAAAGTGGTCCATGATATCCGTCCTTGTTTAGAATGTAGGCTGCGAAGTTCAAGCTTATCAATCAAGCTTCATATATGGAGACAAACTGCAAGATCATCACTTAGCTACGCTAAAGCTTAAGGCTGCAGAAAGGCTTAGTTCAACAGCTGTATGTATCTATGTGCACAGTTTCGTACAAACTCTTTTCGTGTCTATCCTATTGAAGTAGCTCAGAAGAGCGAGTATCATAAGCTTGGATAAAGCCGTTTTTTGTCAGATAGTTCCGAAGGTACTTTCCATTCTCTAACTTATCATAGAAGCACATGAAATGAAGTTAGACAAGTCCGTCAATAAAAATTTCAACACAGCCTTTCTCCTCTTTCCAGCAGTTGTGTTTGTGGTGCTTACTCTGTAACAGTAAGTCACAAAATATCCCCTGAAATTTCGAATTCATAACCTTTACATGTCAAACTTTAGCAAACTCTCAAAACTTTGTTAGACTTCCGAACAAGCCTTAAAAGGGTGAACGTGAATTACGACGAACTCCTTAGGCATCTTTGGCTGGCTTTCTAGTGTTTCTCAAGATAATTTTTTCATACATTTTCAATTTTGCGAAGTCTGTCATATACGACGCATCCAACACCAAAAAATGATTAAAAACTGAAGAATCCCAAAGTTGATTTTGACTTTATTTGAGAGCACATGAGGTCAACCGCTTCGAAATGTTTCGGATTTCCGAGTTACAGACTGCCGCGCGTTTAGAAATAAGCGTTTTGAAATGTTCTCCAGAAACAAAAAAGAGGTAAAGATCCATCGAATGACGCTCGTAATCGCCGATTGATGTTCTAGGTTTCATAAAAACGTATAGTAAGCTTTTCTAACATTGAGCTCTTAGGGTCGTCTAAGGAAACATGCAAGAGTTCAAGCGACTACTGCTACAATGCCACAGCTGACGTTACACAACTGAATGAGATCTCAATGGCCGGCTGTTCAACAACGAGATGCTTTGTAAGCCAACAAAGCACATCGCTTTCTATACAGAACCCGCTCAATCTAAATTAACACATTTGCAGCTGAGTCGAAATAAGTGCATCAGCCAAATCGTGTCAGGACATAAACTCAAGTTTTGCTGCTGTAACACGGGCGATCTTTGCAATTCAAAACTCACGGTCAGTTTGTTTTCTCTGCATAAGTCTATGTTTTCGGATTTTCTAACAAAAGGCAGTTTTACAAATATTGGGTCATTCCGAAAGTAATTTCGCTTTTTCAAAACGGACGCCACATAAGATAAAACAAAGATTTTTAAGAGATCTTGGTAGCATTCGATGCAACATTTCATCCCCTTTTAAAAGGTCATAAAATTATTGCAGCACAGTCAATGAGCTTTCAAAAAATTACGAAAGTCTGCGATCCATACTTTTTGAGATGCTCAAGTTTCACAATTTTCCTAAATTTCTGCATCAACCTTCCGAAGGAGTCCAACTATCGATTCAACTGAGCAAATCTCATAGGATTTAGCGTAACTTTTCTCTCGTTTTTACATCTCGCCATAATTTCTTGAAAGAATTATTATTAAAACCATCGAATTTTGACAGGCCTACGTCAGCCACATTCGCATCAAACACCAATGAATCTTCGAAATTTGAAACTTCCAAGATGTTATTATGATTTAGCACTAACTTTATAAAGCGAATGAGAGTTTACGGGATCGAAATATCCAATTTCGATTTTTCCGGGTACAGTCCGGAACGCGTTCGAAAACATGATATGATGATTTTATCCGCAAAAACTCCACGAAGAAGAAACAAAAAACATCTCTTAAAAAGAGAGAACAAGCTGCATCAAATGACACTCGAGCTGCTTACCCTTTGATGTTCTACGATGTTCGAGTTCACCAAGAATGGAAATTGATAGCATCAATCAAAATTTTATTAGAAAATTTTGTGGAGTTATGTGAAGGAGAAAAAAAAACGGTTTTGTATCCTGTAGGGTTTGCTCTATCGAATTACTTGGACTCCTTCGAAGAATTGATGTACAAATTTAGAAAAATTGTGAAACTTGAGCATCTCAAAAAGTATGGATCGGAGACTTTCGTAATTTTCCAAAAGATCATTGACTATGCTGCAATAATTTCAAAGCCGTTGGAAAAAGGATGAAATTCTGCCGAATGCTACCAAGATCTCCTAGAATTCTTTGTTCCATCACATGTGGCGTCCGTTTGAAAAAAGCGAAACTACTTTCGGAATGACCTAATATATCTCTTCGTAAATTCAAGGTCAGTTTATTTAGAATCTCACCTTCTTTGAGAAAACGAAGCAACGAATCAAAGACATCCTCCATATCGGGTAACTTATCCACTAATGAAGCATTGTACATTCAATTCAATAAAATATTTTTCTTCGCCAGATCTATCTGCATTAGCTACATGTACGAGAAAAATCTCTCATTAATTCTGTCTTTTTCTTTCTTTCTTTCTTTGATGTTTGATAAATCCACTAGCCACTCGGACCTACTGAGCGCGAATCCTAATTTTAAGTTTGGATTACTATAACTCCTTACAGAAATAGTCGATCCGTTTTTAATAAAAATTACTGCAATCAGCAAATTTCTGCCAAATCAACACGCATTACCTTACCGTTGTAGCTTTACTGAGAAAAAATTCATAGCCGGAAGACTGCCAAAAGTTTTCTTGAAAAACCTTCAATTTGAGAGACCATAACTCACTATATAATGTGGTAGAATATTAAAAACTTCAGACACTGTGCAGATAATAGTTGGATATGCAGCAGCATTAAAGTTGATTTTGACGAAAAAAATTTTGCTAGAAAATATTGCACAAAATTTGTTCACAAGTGCTCTCAAAAGACGAAAGAATGCTTTTTTTGCTTTTTTGAATTTACTCTCCGCCGAAGAGAACAACAACACCCGGTTTTTTGCTATCATGTGTCCTATGTCTATTCTTTTTGCGTACGGTGAAACCTCCGCGATTGCTTCGTATTTAGGATTTTTATACGTCGCAGAATGATAGCAGCGCTTGTTTGGGTTTGAAACAAAATTTCTCACTCTGGAAAGTCTTGAGAGATTTGCTTTCAGTGCGCTTCTGTAGCACAGATCACATACAAACAGTATGCCAGTTTGCGAAAAAAAATCGATTTTTCGCGATGGATTTAGAGCAAAGAGTGTAAAAGGAAAAAATTTCAAGGTTTAGTCTCTTGATTTCAAAAGCACGCAATTTCGAAATGAACCCAGTTCTCCTGAAACGAAAGCGTGCTTAGGAAACTAGGAGAAAAGTGCTTTCGGAAGATATGCATACTTTCCTAAGACAATGGAATTTTGTTTTGAACCAACACTTTGTAAAAAAGTTGTGAAAAACCTGCATTAATTCTTTTACAACTTAATACAGTAATACAAAGATGCGATGGACTTTCTGAGAAATGTGTCGCCGAACCACAATGTATGCCAATCTTTTTTTGTGCTTGAAATTTTTCCAAGAATTATTGAATCTTCACGATTCAGTCTATGAAGCCGAAAAAGTGCTTGAACTTCTTTTGTCTTCTGCTGTCTAAGGTGCTCCTATCAAATACCAAGACTTCGGAGTACGCTTATCGCACATAGCATACAGTTTGATTGCAGGGTCTCATCACGAATTTGTCGCCAAAGCGTGAAGGCGCTTTATCCATTCTTCGTCCCCACTGGGCTTCTACTAAAGCCACTCTTTTGCGGCTTTCAGTAGAGATCTATAGGGCATTTGGTCAGAAGAGAAGTGCTTAGATATGAGACGAAACCGAAGAACAAGTTTGTGAACTTTGCCCTTGTCCTCGAGCACTCGAGCAGAGATAACCGCAGAGGAAGCGTCTGGCAACCGCAATTGATGAGAAAATAATCAAATCACTTCTTTACCAGCCATTAATGTTATCTGCAGAGCAATGGACTGATACATCCTTTAGAATTTCAGATCTCGATGAAATCATGCTGAAACCTAGACAGAAATGCTTGGCCGACTTTATTTAGACCGTTTTTCGCTATGCAGAGTCGGCTAATCTTGTATGCGCACCATCTGCTTTATCATCTTGAAATAACTCAACTGACGAAAATATCTTTGTAATAATTTATCCAGAATCACTTTAGCGTGTAAATAACAGGAAAATTATTAGGTTGTACCGAAAGTTCTGTCGTTTCATTTTTGAAAATTTGTAACTTTGCGCTGTTTGAACGGATTTGCTTGCCTGTAATTTTATTAGAAAGAATAAGTCTTTCTCTTTCAAATGCTGTTTTGCGGAGCTTCTGTTTCACATTGGGTGCGGAGATAAAAATGGAAAACTAAGACCATGTAAACTTTGACCATTTTAAGTTAGGTCACCAAAAATCTGGAATGCTGCAGAAAAATCTGAAATCGTCAGTACATATGTTTTTTGTCCTGCTCTTTGCAACTGTGAAGAGTTTGTGCTGTTTGGACGTCTCTGTGAGAAGTTATGCTTTTCGCGAAAATTGACAAATTAATTAATTTTAGCGTTTTCCATAGTAAACTCGTTATTCATAACTTCTCACGGAGACGTCCAAACAGCACAAATTTTTTACAGATGCAAAGGGTAGGTCAAAAAACATATGTACTGACGATTTCAGATTTTTCTGCAGCATTCCAGATTTTTGGTGACCTAACTTAAAATGGTCAAAGTTTTTATGGTCTTAGTTTTCCATTTTTATCTCCGCACCCAATGTGAAACAGAAGCTCCGCAAAACAGCATTTGAAAGAGAAAGACTTATTCTTTCTAATAAAATTACAGGCAAGCAAATCCGTTGAAACAGCGCAAAGTTACAAATTTTCAAAAATGAAACGACATAACTTTCGGTACAACCTACAATACTGCTCACATTTTTTGAAAAAAGACGCGAATGTATGGACATGTACGGACATGTACGGACATGTCCATACATCAGCGTCGCGTGGACATATCTCGCTTCAGAGTGGACGAATTCTGAATCCAAAGCCACCATTCGATTCAGCTCGGCGCGGAGAATCTTCTGATTTACTGGAGGTGGGGGTACGATGTCTTCGATTAAGTTTCCAGTTTTTTCAATTTGTTCTGCGGAGGTCCTTTCGCGAATATGTGAAGCAACGCTTACCCAACATAGAGGACTTTACTAAGTACTATTCGATAATATTGTTCTTGTAGATTATTGTGCGCTAAAAAATAGGCTCAGACTTCTTTCCAAAGGAGATAGAAGCGTTGGTGAGTTTTGGAAAAATTACGCGTCTTTAAATTCTACTGGCCATAACTTCCTTCGGAATAAGTATATTTTGAATCCGAAAACAGCGCCTTGCTCAGCTCATCAAAGCGAATCTTCACATATACAGAATGTCCTTGATATTTCGATTTCAGTATTCTTGAATTTTTCTGAGGACGTCTTTTCGCGAAGGTGTAATGCAGCGAGCATTGACCTGAGTACATTCCAGCAAAGATTTTTCGATAGCACTTTTTCTGTAGATTATGATGTGCTAAATAGTAGCCGCAGGTTTCTTTTCAAAGGAAATAGAACGGCTGGTGAATTGTGGAAAAATGTCGTCCCAAATTCTACTCGCCATATCCGCAGGATACGAAGCTATCTTGCTAAGCAGATGTGAGTTTCGAAATCAGCAGGTCGCATAACCTCTACGAGCAAGTTTTCCGATATGTTCGGGTTATTCCATTTTTTCTCGTTTTACACATTCTACTCGCCATATCCGCAGGATACGAAGCTATCTTGCTAAGCAGATGTGAGTTTCGAAATCAAAGCTCGCCGATGGATTTTGGTCAAAATGTTGATGCTCTTGAATTGTAAGGAAACTTCGCTTATAGAGAATTTCGAACACGCTCTTTACGAAAATCGTGGTTTTTGAGGATTACAGGATCTTTTTGGAGAGATACGGTGAGGTGACTGTAACTGCATCACGAAAGTCCGTAACTTTGGCCGCACATCTCGCGTATCTGTCAGGAAACTACTCGGTCTGCTCCGCAATGGAAAAGTCGGCTTTTTCTGCTTCTCGAGATGTGATTCAACCACATGAAAAGCTCAAAAAGCTGTGAAAAGTTGTTTCATGTAATTAGCTTGCATAAAACCCTACTACGTACTTTTACATAATTTAAAATCAATGACGGGTCTTCAAAATAGGTCAAGGGGGACTTCGTACGAGTTCAAGATCAAACGGGACTGGACTTCGTTTTGAAATTTCCCTGGTGCCAGCTCGTGCCGAGCCCTGGGTATGAAAGATGGAAATGCGTAGGTTTTGAAGCAGAACACATATTTTATGCGCTCCCCCTCCTTCCTCTGGCTCCGTGGCTCATGAACCGGGCAAGACCGGGTATGTCAGCTAGTATACAATACAGTGGGAGTGGTTGGACGAAGCGAACATAATATCTGCAGCGAGCGTCATACAAGCGCTCACGGAGAAATTTCGACGAAATATGCGATCTTTGCTTTTGGGCAAAATTCACGATGACATGTTTTCGTAGGCTCGTAACTCGGCGAATTTCACAGACTGGAGCCTGAGTAATGCACCTTTCGATAGTACAATTCCTAGTAACTTTAACTGAGAAAAGCAAGCAGGCAAGGTTCCTGACAGATACGCGAGAAGTGCGGCCAAAGTTACGGACTTTCGTGAAGCAGTTACAGTTACCTCACCGTATCTCTCCAAAAAGACCCTGTAATCCTCAAAGACTACGATTTTCGTACAGAGCGTGTTCGAAAACCTCTATAAGCGAAGTTTCCTTACAATTCAAGAGCATCAACATTTTGACCAAAATCCATCGGCGAGCTTCCGGAGCGTAAAACGAGAAAAAATGGAATAACCCGAACATATCGGAAAACTTGCTCTAGAGGTTATGCGACCTGCTGATTTCGAAACTCACATCTGCTTAGCAAGATAGCTTCGTATCCTGCAGATATGGCAAGTAGAATTTGGGACGACAAGATTTTTCCACAATTCACCAGCCGTTCTATTTCCTTTGAAAAGAAACCTGCGGCTACGATTCAGCACATCATAATCTACAGAAAAAGTGCTATCGAAAAATCCTTGCTGGAATGTACTCAGGTCAATGCTCGCTGCATTACACCTTCGCGAAAAGACGTCCTCAGAAAGATTCAAGAATACTGAAATCGAAATATCAAGGACATGCTGTATTCGAGAAGGAGGGCGTGCGGGAGTTCCTAGCACCTTTCCTCGCACCATCCTCGCACCAGCATTCACACCCTGGAGGATTCTAGCACCTCCGTGACTCAGAGGTCAAGCCCCGCCCATGGCTCCACCCAATTACTATCTCATTGTGAGGTGTGCAAGCAGCGAGAACATAGATTCAGGTATTAAGCTAATGAGAGAGAAATGGAGAAAAACGAGGGACATAGTTGTCATTTCCCAAGTGAGGCGGCTTGGAAACTTCTGCTATGCCATCCTTTTAAGAAGGAGCATTTAAACATTATTTTCAGAAGAAAAAAATCGCACGGAATTTTTTGGATAGAAAACCCGGTCATTCGAAATATTGGAGGATCTGGTTGATCAATTGTACATTCTAGTCACCTGATTGAAGTAATTTAGCATCAGGAGTTTGAGAACCCAATTACCTTCTCAACATTAAAAAGACCTATTTTCAAAGTAGTGTATCAAAGTTTCCGAGTAAGCAACTGAATGCTTTCTCAAACAGTTAGGGTATCTTAACACATATACTTTTCTACTTTTGTCTGCCATCATCCGAATAAGTTTGCAAATTCTCCTAATGATCAATAAGATCCAAATTATTGAAAAGAAACTTTCAAGTGTAGTACTTCCTACCGATGTACTAGAATACCACCTTCGTCGCATAATCGAAGAGCTGGCTAAGAGTTCCAAATACGACACTAAATTTGCAATCTATGGTAATTCGCTATATTCTTAGATGATTAGAGCTTTGAAATTGACTTAGTTCTCTGTTATATTATATTCTGTGACTGGAAGACTATCTGCTTCATTTATATTTATACGATATGCCTCACAAACTTACTTAAGCGCGATTACAAGTTTTCAAGGAAGCGTCATTTTAATCGAAAACATGAGTAAAAATAATTCGAAATGCTGGGATTCAGCTGCAGTTATTAACGGATCTAAAACCTATCGAAACCTAGATTTTTTTGTTTCTCAATTTAAGTTCTCTCATCCTCATATCCAGTGAAGCACGCGGGCAGCTAGAGGGAGGAGTGGTGGGCGGAGCCGCCCTTTGACCCTGAGAAGGTGTGATTTCCTTCAAGGAATTTCTGGAGGTGTCAAGTACTCTTACGAGGAAAAACGGCTAGGCTTTGGGAACTCCTGTCACGCCGCCATATGAGAAGATTCGCCTTGATGAGCTGAGCAAGGCGCTGTTTTCGGATTCAAAATATACTTATTCCGAAAGAAGTTATGGCCAGTAGAATTTAAAGACGCGTAATTTTTCCAAAACTCACCAACGCTTCTACCTCCTTTGGAAAGAAGTCTGAGCCTATTTTTTAGCGCACAATAATCTACAAGAACAATATTATCGAATAGTACTTAGTAAAGTCCTCTATGTTGGGTAGGCGTTGCTTCACATATTCGCGAAAGGACCTCCGCAGAACAAATTGAAAAAACTGGAAACGGAATATCGAAGACATCGTACCCCCACCTCCAGTACATCAGAAGATTCTCCGCGCCGAGCTGAATCGAATGGTGGCTTTGGATTCAGAATTCGTCCACTCTGAAGCGAGATATGGCCACGCGACGCTGATGTATGGACATGTCCATACATGTCCATACATTCGCGTCTTTTTTTCAAAAAATGTGAGCGGTATTGTAATATAAGGAACAAATGAGATGTGGTTTGCGGATATAACTCCTTATCGCTCGTATTACCTAATTTGCATATACTAGGGCCATCCATGCTTTAAGCGGCAAACTCATTAACAGACTTTGTGATCATTACTTCTGGTATCGTCTGACCATAAAAAACTAGACTTCGTCTTGTTTCACAGGTTAGGGAGTACAAAGCTGTCTGAGATTGACTGCTTTATAAAAATAAAGAAAGAAGTAGACATTTATTGCACAAAACACAAGGCCTTAATATTGAACATTTACCCGATATCAAGCAAGTTTTTGGCGAGATTGCTTGCCTTTTCGTAGCTGGTGTAGTTCTGAACAATGAGACTAAGGTAACTGGGAACCAATCACTCGGAAATGTGCTCACCTCATAAACTCCAATATGTCGCCAACAAAAGCAGAGGAACATATAAACTGGGTGTGAACATTGAATTGCACAGATCTTCATTGTTACAACAACAGAGCTTGACATCATGGCCTTCAAATGTCGTTTGGATGCACTTGTTATGGGCCAACTGGAAGTGCGTGTTTTAGGGTAGACTTGCAGCGGAAACCGATTTCGCTCACAAGGCATCTGTATGTAGAGCATCCGGCCCATTTTATCTTATTTATCATAGTGAGATCAGCGGAGATGTTGAAGCAGTAGTCATTCGAACTCACACGTTTGCGTAGTCGTCCCTGAGGCATAATGCTAAGAAAAGAAACAAAAATATTTGTGCATTCGTATCCTTCATCGATGATCAACCTCTTGATTATTCCGTCAAAAGTGCAAGAGCTTTTGGTTTGAAGAAAAACTTTTATCAAAGCACAATATTAGGTTGAACGAAAACATTGTGGCATTCATTTTAAAAAAGGTAACTGCTCTCTATGTGAAAGTATCTACTCACAATGAATTTCATGTTTAGAATTTCATCAAAAGGAAAAATTTATCTACATCCCGATAACACCTTCATGCCTCTTTGATGACAAGAAACTCAAAGATAAGAATTTGAATAGGAGAACCACCCAACTACTCATTTTTGGAAATAGATTGTCAAAATTATGGAATGCTGCAGAAAAATCTGAAAACATGTCCCTTACTGCTAAGTTTGTGCTGATCAAGCTTTTCTATGAAAAGTTATGATTTTCATGAAAAATGCAGTATAATGCAAAACGAATCGTCTCTGCCGTTTCCTGCGTTCTTTACAAAAATCAATCACAACTTTTCATAAAAAAGCTCGATTAGTACAAAATTAGCGGCTTTACAAAAAGCAGCTCATTTAGTAGATAGAGAGGCACGTTTCCATATTTTTCTGCAGCGTTCCAGATGTTTGAAAATTTATCTTCAAAGATCGGGTGTCGGAGTGGTTCTCCTGTTCAAATTTTCATCTCTGCCCCTTGTCATAGAAGAGCCATGAAGATGTTGTCAAAAATGAATGAATTTTTTATGATAAATTTTCTGCAAGCAGATGCGTTCATATAGAGAGCAGCTACGTATTTTTCAAAATCAATGCAACATTACCTTCTGTTGGACCTAGTAGTAAGAACACGAGAGTTTTGCACATTTCATGACTGAATCTTAAGAGCAGAGATTCATCATATTTATTATAGCTGAAGAATTTACCTATGCTTTGTCCTTTAATATACTTGAATCCGGTAAAGCACTCCAAAGCAAAGCAACAACAAAAGAATGCCGCTAGGATGCAGAGCTGCACCGGAGTCATCTGACAAAAAGGTAATGAAGAAAGTGAATTCTGAATTTATACTAAGAAGCATTATGATGCGAACACTGAGTGCTGGGAAAGAATCATAAAAATTACGCTGATGAGAAGAAAGTGTTTAGACTACTGCTGAAAATGGTGTCATTTGCTTACAAAACTCTACTGTGGTGCTTCGCAAAACCCATGTTTTTCTAGCACACCATTGTGGAGCAAACCTTCGACCAATCTTAAAAAACTGTTTCCACAAACATTAGCGTATATCCAATTTTGCAGAAGTCAAATTAAGAGAATGATACAGTAAAAATTTCCAACAATTGTCTTGAAAATTATTGGCATGAAGGCCTATTTATAACAAGATCAGCACTTTGTGTAGAAGGCAATGAGGGGTAAACCTGTTGTACCAGTTTTATAGAAAATAATGCACAGCAAAAAATTGAGTTCCGTTTTTGACTCACTAAATAACGACTAAACAAATAGTCAACTTTCGGTTCAAGAGCGGGAACCAGCCATAAAAAATTATCTAGCGTTATTCACTCCATTAACTTTGATGAGGGTTTTTTCATTAGTCCCATCATTATCGCTATTGCTGGAGAGCGTTAGCGAGCCTAAATCTTTGAATAGCGGATTCGGCAAGGTCATTTCAAGTCCGTCTCGAAACTGATGAATAATCAATGAAATTAGTGATTCTCGTTCCACGAACGTGCAGCCTTATTGATGGGTTGGGAAAGAAATGTTAAATGGTCTGAATCAAATAAAACAATCACAAAAACAAAACGGAAGGATACAATCACCAAATGGGAAAACATTTCAGCAGGATTAACACGAAGAGAATTTGTGTGAACCCTAGCTCGCTTTGAGAGGATATCCATCTTTGGAAAAAAATACAGAAACGCGAGAAATTTGCCCAGTACTCCTCGAAATCATGCTTTGTAGCTAATGGCTCCAATGCACCTTACTTCGTTTGTGCACGATTAGTCAAAAAATATATTGCTTTTGATGAGTGGAGGCTACGAGGACTCAAAAGGTTGAATTTGTTGATAAATATTTGGTGATGATTCACGTTAACTGATGTTTATCGCAGTCAGAATACACAAGAGCATTGAGAGCTCCAAGAAGAGATTTAAACTGACAAGAAAATGTTCAAACTTAACCCACCCATTCCAAGCAATCTGTAAATCATTGGACTTGTCTTGAAACGCTGATTTCAAATGTACATTTTTTTATCCGCCAAGCACTGTCTGAAAGGAGTTATGAGCGTTCAAATATGAGAAATTTTTCGACCGCAAATATATTTTCCTGGAAGGCAGCTTGATGGAGCGGATTTACAGTGGCTATCGTTATTTTGATCACAAGAAAGAAGCATATTCACCAATAACCTGAATAAGTTTTTGAATCGTATTTCGTGGAACATGCGCCAAAGAACACTTGACAATTTGCACTTTAAAACGCTCATAACTTCTCCCAGATGGTCGCTTGGCAGATAAAAAACACATATTTGTGATCAGTGTTTCAAGACGATTCCGATGATATATAGCATGTTTGGTATGGCTGGGTTATCTGACCATTTCCTGCTGTGCTTTGATATATGAAGTCTACAATGCGTTTTTTCGTTCGTATAGGCTTTCTTTATAGAACCAGTTATGAATAAGAAGATTAGCTTCAGTTCTGTTTGCCGAGAAGCCACTCTATACACCTCCTTTATCTTCAACGTGACCTGGTATCAATCCTTATGAGAGCTTTCCGTAGATTGTAAATACTGAAATAGGCAATAAAGTGTGTGTGCAGGTAGAGAAGTGCAACATATTGACATAGAACGGATTTTTATATGACGACGTGTAAGACCGAACCGTGTGATAACATAACATTACCTTCTCTGAGAACTTTTGCCTCTGAAAGCATTGTAAAGCAGCTTTCAACAAGGAATCAGCTTACCGTTTTGTTGCCAGAGAATTTTTGAGCATCGATGACAACAACTGTTTCCAAGCGTTTGGAAAAATGTTTTTAAATTTTTGAGGACACGGAAACAGATTTGAAAAAACACTGCATATTCTGCGAAAAATCAATTCTACAAGCAAAGGACGGATCCATTTTAAGTGATAACTCATGTAAAGTATTAATGTGTCTAAATCAGATAAAATGTATCAACACTGCTCAGTAATTTGTATGCTATGATGGACAGAGAGACACGTGAAGGGAAAATATAATAGTCTAAAATATAACTGGCATTTACTGTTGTGATAAAAATATGCGCTCAAGAAAAAATTGCACTGATATGACAATGTAGCATTGGTTGACTGATATAGACCGCTTCAACGAGGCTGGATGATTCACAGAGGTTACATACATATTGTTCACAATAGGGATTACAGACACGAATAGCCGCCTCCGCGTTCGAAAAAGTCAAGGGAAGAGCAAACAGAAAGAGTGCGATGAACACTTTGTAGAAAAGTGTACGGGAAGTGCATACAGATTTGCAGTGAATTAAATATAATAGAAAAGAGAATTACTGATGGAATGTGCATATTCTGACTCTGTTCTGAATAAAACGTCTAAATTCATCCGAAGGTCAGTGATTGGAGAAACACAAATCACTACCACTACTTGAGTGGATGTAGATTGAGCTATGGCATGATTTGATGGTTTTGTTTTGCTACGCAGAAAGATAACCATTTGATTAATGACTGCTTTATTCTACTACTAGGTTCGGCGTGTGATTTCTATTGTAATTTCTGCGGAAAATTTCTCAAAAAGTTTGTAAGCTTTCTTAAGTCTTCGAGTTTGCTCCATATGTAGGGCACGACAGGCGTGCCTGACGGCTTAACTCATGCTGCAAACGCACAAATAGCTAGCAAATTCATCACATTTTGTAAGCACATTCGAAATGGCCACTTTCCTTTAATTTTTTTTCTGTGCCTAACCGCGCTTTTTCACTCCTGTGATTTTTTTAGATACAATCGAATCATTTCATATGATCATGTATATCATTGCACACACTGTCCACCTCCGGCGTCCTCATCCTGGATTCTAGGAACGAACAGCCCTTCTGCTAAGTGTTTCCGATGCATTCTTTATGCTTTTTCTCATTTATAGGTACCAATCCTTACAAGTCATGTAAGCGATAACAATTGTCGTTCTTCACGTTTTTGCGACCGCAATTCCAGGATGGAGACGCCAAAGGCGGACAGTGTGGCAGTGACATACATGATCATATGAAACGATTTGACTGTACATTTTCGCATGCTCTTTTATGGTCAGTATTGGAGAAGCCAAATCATGGCACTTCGGTGCAACGCTCACATGTCAATAACGAAGATTGAGACATATAAAAAAAACAACAAAAAATGGTCGAAAGTCTTTGCTTTTGCATGCATCGCGTAGGATTTGATAATGAGAGTCGGCAATGGTTTTTTGTGAATTTTTATGTTGTTTTTCATGTTTAATAGCGAATGTGCGCCGACATGGCATGGCGCACCATCTCATAGGAACGTATGCGGACATGCTTTTGCCATTCCCCTGTATTCGCTAAAAATTATGGACCCTACCCTGCCCTATTACCACATCGCCCGGCCCTTCCTGATCACTAGAAGAATGCCATCTCGTTGTCAAAAATGTCATAAAAAGCACCTGAACATAAGAATTCCGAAAGTTTCTGAAATATTTGAGAATTGGAAAGGAGCGTAGTAGAAATGATCCGCCAACCTATTGGGTACTTTATATTATTTGATGAGCTTTTAATCGCTTAAAGGCAGCGTCCCACCAGACTGGGGGTACCTGGCTCTCGTAATGGTGTAATAGTAGACCCCCTACCTAAGCGATGACTGAAGTTCGGAGCGAAAAAGGGGGTCTACCAAGCCTGAAATTTGCTCCGAAAGTGGGCCAAATCTTACGGTAGGATCGGGCGAGTGCGAGGTGCACGCAGGGTAGAGACGCAGAGTTGCTGCGGGTCCCAACACTCATGATGTGTGCGCTATACGCACTCTGGCCCTGCAAATCGATATTGCCGTGTGAGCGGCGTTCGGCCCTACCGTATAATTCGGCCCACTTTCGGAGCAAATTTCAGGCTTGGTAGACCCCCTTTTTCGCTCCGAACTTCAGTCATGGCTTAGGTAGGGGGTCTACTATCCCATCATTACGAGAGCCAGATACCCCCAGTCTGGTGGGACGCTGCCTTTAAACATTGAAGTTTCAAATGCAGTTCTTGTTTACCCAACAATCACTGACGAACTTTATCAGCGGATTTCCAGCATCTGAGTTTCATGTTCTTAGGCCCATATGCACGTACGTCCCCGCTGGGGAGGGGAGGGGAGCTGGATCCCCGGGGGGAACGATCCCCTCCCCTGCACCTAAGCGGGGATGGTGCGAATGGTTTCAAAGGTATTGATCGAGCGAACCCCAGTGCATACGGGGTTCGAATGGGGGAGGGGATCCCTTCTCCTCCCCCACTCGAACCCCGTATGCGCGAATTTAACTCAACAACGCGGGGGAGGGGATCGACATCCCCTACAACGGAGTAGGGGTTCGATGGTGTAGATCAAGCCAGAGAAGCGAATATTCTGATTTCAATCAATTATTACAAAGCATTTCGTTCAAATTGATGACAGATTTTCTACGAGAGCTGGGTTCCTCTCTCAGCGACCTGTAGCTTGCAGTTTTAACTCTCTCTTCCATATTCGCTTCTTGTAAAAAAATCCGGGCATATATCTGCCAGTTTCGAATATCTGTAGAAGGTTGTGACCATTCACGAGAGTTGCGCATTTTTTACTTGACATGATAGTTTTATCCATTAAAGCTGGTACAACATATTGTAACTATCACATCAAATGATAAATTGTTCTTATCTTGTTATCCTAACGTAAAACTGCTTTGAATAAAATGAAAATTAGCAGACTCGCGTTTTTCTGAGTAAAGATCCTCGGGGGAATGATCCCCTCCCTATCGCTCCCCTCGTGCATAGCAGGGATGGCCGCTGGGGATCATTCCCCTGGGGTAAAGGACGATATGCAGCTGATAGCTACAGCGTTTATGGAAAGCTGGCACGATTTGCAGCTTCATGTGTAGAAATGCTGGTTTGAATGTCCGCGGCACCCCCCCCTTTTTTTCGGCAGCATAACGTCTTCTACCCATTCACCGCACATACATACAGCTTGAATTCTATCATTGAACACCTTTAAGCTGAAATGGGCAGCATGGGCGAAAATGAGCAGCATCCATGAAAACAGCTGGAATATAATGGATGTAGGAAATATTTCTTTAGTGTGCCGATCGCAATCACGGCAGACGGCATTCCGCAACGACTAAATATCGCCGAGACACACTGAAGGCGAGTAGCTATCAAAAGATAAGAAAAAAGGAATATTTACTGCAAAAGAGCGGAAGCAAAATGAATTCCTCGCTCGATCTCCCCTTCTGCATAAGGGGGCTCCCCTCCCCTACTCCCAGGGGATCCCCTCTCCGGTATTGCCTTTCTGCATACGGGGATTCGCGTGGGGAAGGGAGGGGAGCCCCAGCGGGGATCATTGCAATGGTTAAACTCACATCCCCTCCCCGCGGGGATGTACTTGCATACGGGCCTTAGTGATTTCCCAGAGCAGCTTTAATGAAAAGTACAAAAATCACTTTGCATAAAAATGGATAACATAAGCGTAGAACTGATTCTTCACCAAGAGAATGCTTTATAAAGCACTTACTCAAATTACTTGCCGCAAAATGTACAAGTGGAGCACGTAGAAATTCTTTTGTACAGATCATTTTGAAACTGTCACGACTATGCCTCTCAGCCACGTATTCTGGCGGCCGTTATGAAAGTTTGCACAACCTTAACCCAGGAACAAAAATCATTCATGGAGAAGCGCGATGCTGAGCTCAGCAAGTAAACGAATATGTGAGCGAAGACGTTAGAGAGTTTAAAACAAGTTGGTAAATTATGATTCATTACCAAGGCACGATGAACATCTGCATTAGCAAACGTTTCCTTTGTTTTAGAAACTAACTTTTTGCAAGAGTACATGGCAGCAAAGACCTCGCACAAGGGTTATTATAATGGATAGGATTTAGGAAAATTGTCTACAATGAAAAGAAAAAATTGCGTACAAGGAAGCAAGAACCTTCTAGGAAGATATGATTCATCTTGCCACTATAAGCGATATATTCGGCGAGCGCTTGTCAGCGCTTTCGATCTCTCAAGACGAATAAAATGTTACATAATTCTGCTCAAAGCGGAGGTCTTCTACCAAAACCAAAAGCCTCGAGTCGGAGCCCCGACGATCCCGGTGTTTTTCCTTTGAGCGCTGAGTCCCCATTTTGTGTGCGCTGTCGCTGTTAAGCCTCCTTTGATGTGAGTCTAATTTGACAAAAACTTCCTTTTCTGTTTTCTTTATAATTTTCATGTGCTTTTACTGTAATTGGTAGTTGCTCTTAGCTATGATATAGATACCGTTGCCGAGCTGCTTCACTGACTATTAGCTGGCATACCTAGCTCCGCCCGGCCCGTCAAAACACTAGGATAATTGCCATTCCCGATTTTTTGCACAATTACTTGCCCCTGGCCCCACTCCCTTTTATGTTTCCGTAATCAGCATGCCCTCTTACAAGGGAAGGATGATTGGTCGAAGTGGCCTTTTGGATCAGCTCTATACTAGGAAACCCTTCTTGATAAGGCAATCATAGAACTACTTTCAATAGTTGTCGAACGGCTTAGGAGGCGTTATGAGGCCATTTTTCTCTGGCGCAACCGGCGCGCCTACTAATGAGCGAGGCCGTTAAAACTTTAAGCGAGGTAGCAGTGGCGCAGTGGCGAAGCAGCGGACTGAAGCAGGTGGTCGAAGGTTCAAACCATGTTGATCTTAATTAATTAGCCTCTTATAAAAAGTCTTTTGACAGTAAACGACAAATACTCATTGCTACGCAGTTGAAACAAGCTATTTACTGCAAAGAGCCACTAATTTGACAATCGGCTAAAATCTTCTACAGTATGGATTATAATGTTACAGTAATGTTCAGTGGTATATCAACACGAATGGAATACAACCACATATGTTATAACAGAAGAGCTTCTCGCAGTGCGCACATCTGATAAAATATAAACGTGACAGTCAGCAGCTTCACAATTACCTATCAATGTTGATGAGAAACAATACCGAATAGGGAACTCGAATTCGCCGAGGTGATTACCAATGTAGCCGGCTGCATGTCATGGGTATGAAAAGAAAATTTTGAATCGCAGCGAGCAGAATTTTATGTAAATGAGCGATAATATCTTCAGGATAAAATCCTTGCAATGCGTGCATCCTTATCTTTTATATTTTATCCCAAGTGCGTGCTGCGAGAAACTCTTCTGTTTTGAGCATTTTGTTGTATTCCATTCATGTTAATATTTCATTGGAATCCATTATTGTAGTATCATAATCTCCACAATCTACATATTGCAAAAGATTTTAGCTAATTGTGATAGTGGCTCTTTGCAGTGAATAACGTGTTTCAAATGCATAGCAATGAGTATTTCTAGTTTATTGTCATCCAATATACTTTTTACGAAAGCAAAAGTAAATGAAATCAACAGGATTCGAACCTTAGACAATCTGCTTCACACCCCACTGCCCTGCCACTGCGCCACTGCCACACTAGCCTATGTTTTAGGCGCATCGCTCTTTGACACGTTTCGGACCGCGAAATCGCGCGGCGAAGAGGGTATTTTTAGCCGTAGCCAACAAAGGGGCCTTGATTCGTAGATTGTGTGCTACATCTGTAATCAGCATGTCAGATAAGATCCATAGCCAAAGTTTTGAGTGAATTCGAAGTGTTTGAATTTTGTCGCCTGAGAAGGACTTTTGTGCTTTCCTGAGAACAAGAACTCAGTTTCCAATTGTATCTAAAAGTACAGGGCTTATCAGACGCAGTGTCGCTCGCATCAGCATCTCCACTCCCGCGCTGGACTCAGAGTCTCTTCCTCGAACCTGCTCTCTAATCACTTCCAATCGATTGAGGCTCCGCCTTTCCCACGCTCGCCATGGGAAAGTGATCAAAGAGCATGTTCGCGGAAGAGATGCGGAGTCCAGCGCGGGATGGGAGATGCTGATGCAAGCGACACTGCGTTTGATAAGCCCTGTATCTATGTTGTACACAGTACACATCATTATTGAAACCACGGTTTTTCTCTTTGAAATAGGAGCAAAGAAAAGTTGCGACGTCGCACTCGTTCGCGTTGCCGCACTTCATTGCAACTGTTGTTCGATTTGTCCTCATATCTTCTGAACAAATAGCGTCGGCACAGCCCTACAGAGTCAGAAAAGGAGGAGCTTAGACCTTTGCTTTGATAACCTTGGACAAAAAGAAAACTTCCTGCAAACACTTAGAAAAACAAACAAAAAAACAAACACCAAAACATCTATTTTGCCGTGGTCAAATAGTACCAATTCGACATCTGTATTGCTGTAGCTGGCCATGTGCGATTACATAATAACCCGACTACAAAATGCATACCAAATACAACCATCACGTTGTATCTTTTTTTAATATTATTTTCTTTCAAATGTCTTACTAACCCAAGTCTTGCCATCACGTTAGTTCAGGTCTAATCAAATTATTTCTCTTTCCAATCATTATAGCTTGTTGACTTGCTTTTAGTTGAATTAAAAAGTGAAACATTTGATATTCTTCCGGAGCCATTGGACTTTCCCCGGAATCATTTGGGCAAGGTTGATCAGTATTACTCCACCAACCTAGCCCCGCTTTGCTTCATTATTGCAAGAGCATCTTCTGCTGGCAAATTAGTTGGCGTGATTGCCATCTCCATAGATTACAGTAACTTAACTTGATCTTTGCGCTCACGTATGAGTTATTCATCATTACAGCCCTTATTGTAATTCGCTTTCGAGTCACTGCTCTTTTTGGTTTACTGGTTTGGTGAGGTCAGTTAATGTATCGACCATCAAACCTTGTTTGCTTGAAAAAACAGAAGCATTTTGCTGGCAAAAGGGGGTATGGGTACACCTCCATGGATCACATTACTCAATGCCGATAACTATAATCATGAAGCAGTCAAATACAAGCTTTCATCACAGTTTTCTTAAGATTAGACCCAAACTACATGATGCCCTATCATTGCGGTTAGAATATGAATAACTGCTTTTTGTTCTATTGTATGGAACGCCATTGAGCGTGTAGAATAAATAAATAAATAAATAAATAAATAAATAAATAAATAAATAAATAAATAAATAAAAGATCCTTGAAAGGCGCGTGCTGCACCATGTGCAGCACCGGTCCGAAACGTGTTAATAGGCGCGCCGGCTGCGCTGGAGAAGAATGGCCTTAACTCCTCCTGCAAAATCGTTCGGCAACTAGCGAAATTAGTTTTAAGATTGCCTTACGAAGAAGGTGCCTAGTATAGAGCTTATTTCAAAAGGCCACTTCGACCGATCATCCTTCCCTTGTTAGAGACTGCTGCATGACGAAGGCGCAATTTTTGGCGAACGCGGCTTTATTAGCCGCAGAGCGCATGAGGCGCAGAATTTACAAAGATGAAGATACGCGCGCATTGCGTTGCCCGTTCAACTAATACTGCTTCTGCGCCTTCGCCATGCAGTAGCCTTTACCCCCCCCCCCCCTGTGCCGTCATATTCAAGAAACTAATGTCGTATTTGTAATTAGCATGCCCACTTACCCTACTATACCAACTCCCAACCTCATACGTCAAACTTTGCAAAAAATTGATAAAATTGATAAAAGTAGTCAGTAATTCCAAAAACTAATATTGAGTTCGTACTATATGCCCACTTACTCGCCTGTGCCCAGCCCGCATGTCAGACTACGCGAGAAATCGATAAAAATTGATGAAATCGATGTCGATTAATAACGAAAAGTGTCCTACGACACCCCCACCCCGAAGTGTATGTGTGCAACGTTTGGTCCGAATCGTCTCGAACTGAATTTTCTATTCGGAACATACGCAGAGACAGACGTGAAGATATGCAGACATACAGGCATACAGACAAACAGACATTCAGCTTTATATATGTACGAGCTGGCATCCCGGGTTTCACTCCAGTTCGGAACCACTCCATCGTGCTTGACCTCTCAAGTAGCGGAACTTATTTTTCCCCTAATTCAGGCTCGTCTTAAGTTCGCTTTCTACCGTCCTTACCATGTGCTGATGACCAGCAGATCAAATTGCGCTTCATCGCTCATCCTTCATAACCATAAGAAAGTGCTCAGACAAACAGAATTTCTTCTTTATATATAGAGATAAGATGACGAGATTCCTTCAAGAGTATTAAAGCGTATAATCCATGAGCCGCTCGCGATGTTCATCTGATACAGTGCTGGCCAAAATTATAGGTCCACTCTAAAAAATGCCATATCTCACTCTGTTGTGAATGAAATTTTCCAGAATTTGGTAGAGACGTGTGTTTACCAGCCTACTATCAGTCTTCAAAACGGTTCTCGTTTTCGTTTGATTATTCAAGAAAAAATTGGAAATTTTGAAAAAAGCAGGCTCGAAGGCTGGCCAAAATTATAGGTCCACCTGGAGTTTTTACTGATTAGAGCACTTCTTAGCTCCCGAATTTTTTTAGGTAGGCACACATCCAAAAACGTTAAACAGCTGCATTGGTCAAGCTGTGTCATACCTCCAAAAAGGACTGATTATCTGCTTTTTTGCCTTGAAGATGCACTCACATGTATTTCGCTCCACAAACCTGTGTTGAGTAAGAAATTCTGCAGTTTCTCAGCTGGATCGGAAGGGACGGGGTATCTATCTTCTGGATGCTTTTTGACGTGAGCGTTAAGGAAAAAATCCGAGTTTTTGCTGTGAAGCAAATCTGACATTGACAGTACTGCAATCTTGAGCTCAAATTTCTGCCTTCAAACTTCTTTTACAATGTTCTCAGAGGCATTGAGTAAAGTAAAGGCATTGTTTCTATGAGGGGGAATCCGTATACCATAGTTAAAACTTTCTAGAGATCCTAGCTTCGAGTATAATTACTGAAATCACTCTGCAGAAACTGATTACGACAAGCACCAAAGCTACTGTGGCTTCGACTAAAATTTTCAGAAGAATTATTTGCTAACATACACTACAAGCTGTACCCAGTATCTAGTAAATAATTACTGTCAAAAATTTAAGTGAGGTAGCACTTGGAGAACTATTTTGGATCACGTAACACCATTATTACGTTGCACACACAATTTATGTCTCAAAAAAGAAGCAAGGCAGCTTTGTGGACACTTGCGAGTATATCGAACAGCTTTATTCTTGTGTAAAAAATGCTTCTACAATATCTTGAGGTTATAATGACAATGCACAAAGGGTTTTAGGGCAGAAACTGAGGCTTACTCTGCCGATTAAGCCGACGTCAGATTTGCTTCAGCAGCAAAAAGTCGGAATTTTTCCTCAATGCTCACGTCAAAAAGCATCCAGAAGATAGATGAAACCCCGTCCCTTCCGATCCAGCTGAGAAACTGCAGAATTTCTTACTCAACACAGGTTTGTGGAGCGAAATACATGTGAGTGCATCTTCCAGGCAAAAAAGCAGATAATCAGTTCTTTTTGGAGGCATGACACAACTTGACCAATGCAGCTGTTTAACGTTTTTGGATGTGTGCCTACCTAAAAAAAATTCGGGAGCTAAGAAGTGCTCTAATCAGTAAAAACTCCAGGTGGACCTATAATTTTGGCCAGTCTTCGAGCCTGCTTTTTTCAAAATTTCCAATTTTTTCTTGAATAATCAAACGAAAACGAGAACCGTTTTGAAGACTGATAGTAGGCTGGTAAACACACGTCTTTACCAAATCTTGGATAATTTCATTCACAACAGAGTGAGATATGGCATTTTTTAGAGTGGACCTATAATTTTGGCCAGCACTGTATAGTATATGACGGTATTCTTTATCGTGTTTGATTTGATTCCAGGAAAATAGGAAGAACAAGGTGTACAAAGCAAACATTGTTGTCGAAAGCAATCCGCGTGAAGTGTTAGATAATTTACTTCAAAGAAGTGAGGGAACTACAGCGTGCATTCTTATGTACGTTACAATGGGTAGGTGGTAAGCTACTAGACTCTGGATAGCTTAGTCATATCAATTCTTTGAAACAGGGGATTTTAAAGCAAGTCCACCCAAATTTTCGACTTGCATGTTTTTGTCGCTCCGGGGCCTTCTCATGCCCCTGATTCCGAATATCAAGTCGAGAACCCGCGAAAACCGCGAGATCCCCGTTCCGCAGAACCCGCAGGGCGAGATTAGATGAGCCCGAGGGGATTGGTTAGTTGCGCGCGGATGGGCGGGACAAACGTCACGCTCACTCGCAGGAGAGGAGCCGACTTGGCGAATCTGTCATTCGAAGCGATTTTCGAAGCAATTTTCTCGCTTCGGAAGCAACTTTTGACAGCACGAGTTAAGCAGGTCTACAGTTGAGGGCCTCGCTACTGTTAGACATAAAAATCTCATCGACCTCATTTTGGGTAAACGGTGCCTTAAATCTTGAGTTATTTCTAGTCTAGGGGCTTTAACTGTTCTTCTTTTCGGGTACCAAAACGATCTTTTGAGGTTGACGCTTTGAATGAATCGCATCTTTCGAACTTTGACGTATCTCGCTTGAGGAGATGCTGGGATCATACTGATCCGGAGGTTTCGGAACAGTTCCAGAACAGTTCTTGGAGATGTGATGGACTGTGATGCATGCGCTGCAGTCGCCGGCATGCGGCAGGAGTTGGAGATTTTTGATCGTTTTAACGGTTTTTTTCGCGAACTTCGCTCATTTCGGTTTCATTCTTCTATTCTTTCCCTTGCGATGAGAAGAGCCTTGATCTTGGAACGGGGTTAGAAAATGAGCATCGTTTTATTTCCATGCATCCAAGAGGCAGTTTCTCCGTGCGGGTCCATTTTCTTCGTTGTTTTTGTTCACAAATACTTTATGTGTTCCAGGAAACCTCTGCGCAGTTTCCATACCATTTATCTTGACTTAGGGCAAGCAAACAATATATAAAAAGCGAAGAATTGGGACTTTCTGATAGTATTTTGACAACTTTCTCTTCTGAGCACAGTTCGAGAACTGTGTTGGGACTGTTCCGGAACCTCCGAATTAGTATGAACCCAGCCATACATAACGCAGCGCAGATGTCTGGGAAACAGCGTTTTTTTATTAACACGATTCTAATTAGGGCGAGCACTTGATTTCGATCTGGGCATGAGCCGGCCAAGGTGGTAGTGCCTGGGCAAGGATGAAGTATTTGGAACTCTATCTCCATTTAAAGCTTTTCGTTTTTTTTTCTCCGCTTTCGTTTTTCCTTCTTCTTAGACGTTTGCAAGAATGGAAGTTGTGTCGTTGAACTAGAAGCGAGAAATCGCTTGGGAACATGGGAGACACGCCCTTATGAAAAATGACTCAATGTTATTCTACTGCCTTCTCGATGGCAAATACCATGTTAAAGACTCAGTAAGCCTCAGACATGCCCCAAGCACCCTCTAAAAGGAGCGTTCATCCTGATCATATTAATACATCTTCAAGAACGAGAAACCGGAAATACAAACTGTTGTGTTCGTGAACACCTTCAGGGGAAACTCTAATCTGCCTTCCAGCGACAGAGAGAGAAACTGAACTCTTTCTAAGAAATCGTCTGCCTTCTATAGAATACTTATTTACATAAACAAACATACTGGAAAACACGAAGATTTTATCAGGTAAATTCTTATAAGTAGCCTTACTAAGATAGTCACAACACTTTCCCCAGTAGGGTAATCAAAACTCAAACTAGCGTACTACATTGGTAAAAGTACCCTCAGAAGACGCCTGCCGCCGACCAAGCCAGAACCCCTTGTATTAGACTAATGAAAATTGCCGGTTCTAAATATGCACTTTACACTGTTGCTTCACTGTAATGCTTTTTTCATAAGTTGTTCCAAGTTTAGGGTAACAACTGCTTTTTAATGCTTGTCAGAAATGTGATAACACCATTGAAAAACGTCGGAAAACTAGTAAAAAGTTGTCTAGTGAAGTCAGCACGCCTGAAAATCTTGCTACACAAGTTTCCAGTTTTTGGAGTATTTTTTTATTTAATAGCCTAATCACAATGCCGCTCAGTGCTAAGAGTTCATACCGTAGTGCTACAGTAGTGAAGGGTGATTGCTGATCTGCTCCAAACAGTTATCTAACTGTAAGTTGGATCTTGCTCTACAAAATGGTACTTCAAGCTTGACGGAAGATGAAAGCAGGAGAGTTATTAACGATGAAACAGTGTGCACATCCTTTTGGGATATTCTGTACTATGTTATATTATCACAACTGTTCCCTCGAATCCCATCGCGATTATTTGTTTTGGTAGCACGTGTTAATACCTTTCATAGTTCTCTGTCCGTTTACAGAGAATCTCACTTCAGTACCTTTCATGAGAGGCTTGGCCTTCGATGAGTACGTCCTTGTAACGTGCCTACCATTGGCTGTGGCTAGAATTCGGATCGAAAGTAATTTTGCGACTTTTTTGTGTTCATGAACAAATTCAGCAAAGACTTTATCTACCTTCCAGCGACAAGGAAAAAAACTGAACTCTCTCTACGAAGTCGGCTGTTGTTTTGGATAATGGGGTTATCAGATGTGGGGCGGTATGTATCAATCCCCCCCCCTCGTTGTTTGGGCGTTTTGCATTGTTATACACAGCCCGGACAGGCGACGGCTTCAACCCGTACTTTGGTTAGCATGTCCTGAACGGTCAGCAAAGCCCGATCTGTCACATCGGGCCTGCCATGCCTGACATGGCCAAACTTGCCAGATCGGACCACTGAGCCCATGCACTGTTCTGGTGTAAGGTCCAAACAGTATATTGATGGGAAATGACAAATATCGTGATCCAATCCAGCCTTATATATACAATTTGATATGTACTGTCTTCATTTAGCCAAGAAATAAGACCTTTTGATTGATTTGCACATGTGTGCAAACTCTACTTATCCCTGTGCTTTGAATTTAGTGATATTAGGTTGATGCAAAAATAATGGCCGTTTTGCGAATTTTCACTTTGGCGTGCTCTAACTCTCTAAAAAACCCACATTTCTGAATGCGATAAAGACTATTAGAAGCAGCGAACCTTCTGCAATACAGCGCACATTTACTTGTATTCACCTCATGAACGGGCAGAAAAATATGGATTGAAAGACAAAAAAGGTTCTTCTGCTAGACCTTGTTCTTGACGATTCATAGCTTCCTTCAAAGTTTGTTAATATCAATGCTAGGTAGCCTATCTTGTAGCCGCAAGCCAGTAGTACAAAACACAATAGAGAGAATTCGGACAAAAAGTTGGCGAGAAAGAATTAAAATTTAAAATTTCACTTTCTTCAACATTTTTTCAGTGTGCCTCAAAGTCCCGAATTTAGAATTTTGTGATTTTCTACGTACTGAACAGCTGGATGTTTTTGCAAAAACAGCCATTAGGATGCACAAGCATTACGCCTACAGAATTGAGCAAAGCGTCAGCGATAGACTTTTTCAAAACAAATTTATGGTCATAAAATGACCGCAACGGCTACCCATTTTGAGGCGCCGATATCTCAATCTGGTGAACTTCAGAAAATACAGTCAAGTATGCATAATGTAGACATTTTCCATTACATACAATAGCATTTCCGAAAAAACGCCGCTCATGCGCTCTTGTTTCTTGGCCAGAAAAGTGAATGCAACGAAATTCTGAATTTGGATGAGGTTATTTGCAGCTCAGTAACTTTATTAAAGATGAGGATGGAAGTCCGCTTGAAACCATTAGATGGAGCATGAGAACAGCTTCTCGGCGATAAGCTACATGTATTTCAAAAAAGACATCCTGGTAAAAAAAAGTTGCCCTGAAGAAAGGTTTGGAAAATCGGCCATTATTTTTGCATCAACCTAAAATTTAGGACGAAGTGGCCGTTTCCGGCGCTTTCCAAAAAACTGACTTCAATCCCTTAATTTGACTTTACTATTGTTGACATGGTAATCACAAGTGCATATCAATACAAAATTGTGCTCGACGATTGAAAGGAGAGAAAAATGAAAAACGATGGGTTTCCAAATGTTTGCGATATGAAGTTTACGCGAGCAAGCGTTTTTGATATGCGCCCGCTCGGGCTGCTGGCGTGCTACCTTCCCATAGCAGGTTCCCGAACAGGCATAGAGGAATGTACAGGAGGTTGATAAATACCGCCGCTGATGTTAATTGGATATTGCGTTCTCGTCAACTTTTTTTCACCACCATTACGACCGCACCCTTGTCAACTTACTATACGACCTCTCAGGTGTGGCGTGCCACACCGCGCGCATGAGATCATAAAACTGGGCAGCAAAGCGAAAGACACTTGAGTAAGCAACCTCGCTTATCAATTTGACAACAAATGACCTCATTCTCTAATGCAATTCGCAGAGTTTCGTTTTGTAAAATTTAGAGTTTCTTTCGAAATTCACTGCAATTGCGTGCTAACTGCACAGTCCTTGATTAATATTGCAGGGCCCTGTGCAAGATTTCGTGTTCGCCCACCTTCGCTTTTAAGCTGCAAGCATGGACTCTACAGTAAACACGACAGTCACCTCTGGTGAAGTTGTGATCCATGGTTGAGCGCTTTTCTTCTTCGCCTTATCTGACAGTAGTATTTTCAAATTTTCTAAAAACAAATTCGCTTGTTGATTACGACTTCCCCCCCCCCCCCTTGCTCTTATCCCCAATACGACTCCCCATGTCGGGCGCGCCTGACCCCACGCTCAACCCTGATTATAACCTACAGCTCCAGATAAGCGGATTTCACGCTGTCTACCTATCCGTAAGTATTCCCACCTTCCTTCACTGTGAACATATTGGACAGGAGCGAGAAGCTGTACAAGCCGCATTTTCAGCTTTTTTGTTCCCCTGATGATCCCCCCCCCCGCAGCCGAACGTCTTTTCCTCAAAAACATTTTTCTTCCTTTAAAGTTAACGAGAACCTTTTAAAGTTGTACTGGTTATCTAGGTGCTAAGTTTGTTGCTAATAAGAACGAAGGAGTTTCTGGAAAATCGGTATTTTTGATAGACACTAAACTTCGACTTGTGGTTCATCGCAAATTACATGACTTTGAAACATCCCTCGTTCTTACCAGAAGCTTGATTAGCACTGTTCGGTTAGATAATCAGTACAACTTTGGCACCTTTTCATTAACTATGAAGAAAGAAAAATGACTTTGAAGAAAAGACGGTCGGCAGCTGGGGATCGTCAGGGGATCAAGCTAAAAGCTGGAAAATGCGGCTTGTACAACTTTCTGCTCCCGTTCAATATGTTCGTAGTGAAGAATGGTGGGAATACTTACGGATAGGCAGGCAACTTGAAATCCGCATATTTGGAGCTGCGGGATATGAAGCTTCCTTTAAACTGCTATTCCATTCTCAGCGGGGATGCTAGTGCATGCGAGCCTTACTCTCACTCAGCCGTTTTTTCAATGCAGTGTCCGGACAAAATGACAGATACCGGGATTTCACATGCAATGGCAGATCCCAATTTAGAAGCGCAGTAGCTCAGATTCTATCTCACTAGCAGGAGAGGAAATGTGGAATCTGACTGCCTATAGAGCTGATAACCGATCGATAAGCACTCGTTCGGAAGTATTTGGATCAAAACAAACTTCACTGATTTAACTTCGGAGAAAATATACAATACTATACTATATACTTACGCCGTCGCGTAAGTCATGTGACGATCGCTTGAGTCATGTGAAGGTCGGCTATTTCATGTGACATGCTCCGTCGCGTGGCCTATCTCGCTTCAGAGGGACGAGTTCTAAATCGAAGCCATCATTCAACTCATCTCGGCGCGAAGCCTTCTGAATAAGTAGAAAGTGAGGGTACGATGTCTTCAATATTCCGTTTCCAGTTTTCTCAAATTCTTCTGCGGAGGTCCTTTCAAGATGAAGCAGCGCCTAGTCAATATAATAGATTACACTGAGTGCTATTCGATAGTACTGTTCTTACAAATTATCGTGCGCTAAAAAGTAGCCTCAGCGGATCCACTGTGCCCAGCTCTTCAAGGCGAATCATCTTATATACAGCACGTCCTTGACATTTCGATTTCTTTATTCTTGACTTTCTGCGCACGTCTCTTCGCAAATGTGTAAAGCAGCGCAGTGCGCTTAGTAGATTCCAGCAAGGACCGTTTGATAGTACTTGCTTCGTAGATTATGGAGCGCTAAAAAGCAGCCGCAGACTTCTTTCCAAAGGAGATAGAAGGGCTGTGAATTGTGGAAAAATCTTGTCGTCCCAAATTTCACCCGTCATAGCCCTAGAACACGAAGCTATCTTGCTAAGCAGATGTTTCGTAATCAGCATGTCATATGATCTCCATAAGCAAGTTTTTAAAGAACTTCGCGTGTTTGATTTTTTCTCGTTTCATGCTCTGAAGCTCGTCAATGGGTTTGGTGAAAATGTTGATGGTCTTGGTTCCAAAGGAAACTCCACTCCCAGAAATTCTTGAATACGCTATTTATGAAAATCGTGGTCTCCATCGAGTACAGCTTTTTGCAGAAATATAGTGAGGGAACTGTAACTGAATCATGAAAGTTGGTGAATTTCTCTGCACTTCTAGCGTATCTGTCAGAAAATTTGCGCTCTTGTAAGTCGAAGTTACGAGGAACAGTGCTATCGAATGATGGATCTCTTGGGCTCCAATCTGTAAAAATCGCTGAGTTACGAGCCTAAGAAAACACGTGCTCGTGAATTTTCCCCAAAACGCAAAGATCACAATTTTCGTCGAAATTCCACCGTGAGTGCTTGTATGACACTGGATATTATGTTCGCTTCTCCCAATGACTCGCACTTATCGAATATGCTGCTTGCGTGTGCTTCAGCTACTCAATTGAATATCGAAGCAACTTCTTCGCTAGAGCTCAAACTACCAAATCTAACACAATAAGATCCAGTAAGGATGTGAAAAAATTTGATCAGCGTGTTATACAACCACTCACGGTGGAATTTCGATGAAGTATGCGACCTTTACATTTGGTGAAAGATTCAGAGGACGTGTATTCGTAGGCTCGTAATTCGTCAATTGTTACAGAGTGAAGCCTGAGACATGCACACTTCGATAGCACAGTTCCTAGTGACTTTGACTCACAAAAGCAAGCAGGCAAATTTTCTGAGAGAAACGAGAAGTGCAGGAAAATTTCTTTACCAACTTTCGTGACTCAGTACTTGCTCATAGAGATTATCCGACCTGCTGATTATGAAACTCATATCTGCTTAGCAAGAAAGCTTCGTATTCTAGGGCTATGACAAGTGATATTTGTAACGACAAGATTTTCCCACAATCTGCCTTCTATCACCTTTGGAAAGAGGTCTGCGGAAGTTTTTTAACTCTCCGCAATCTACAAAGAAGGTACTATCGAATAGTACCTGAATTTCATGCACATAGGATGCGGGGGATTTTTTAAAGTCGAACAGCACAGACACGTCGAAGGACTTCCACCAAAAATCTATTTACATTTTGCATATTGCCTGAGAATATCGTGCGGCATAAGTCTCGTTTTCCGAAACGAAGCGACTGAGTGGCACGCTTGAGAAACCGAAAAAGGCGTCTTATACGCTTGAAATTAGAGTACTTAGTGGAATGTTCCATCTTGGATAGGCGCTGCTTCACATCTTTGCGAAAGGACCTCCGCAGAAGAATTTGAGAAAACTGGAAACGGAATACCGAAGAAAACATACCCTCCTTCCAACTTATCAAAAGATGCTCTCCACCGAGCTGATACGAATGGTGGCTTCGGAGTTAGAACTCGTTCACTCTGAAGCGAGATATGGCCGCTCGACGGTGATGTCACATGAATTAGGTGACCGTCACGTAACTCACGCGACCGTCGCATGACTTACGCGACTGTCGCCCAAGTCTACGTCTATTTGCGTTTTCCTTCAAAAAATGTGAGCGGTATTGTACATGTCTGAAGTCGTGTCAGTTTCGTACCTTACTCTTTGCATTCTTGCAAACAAAATCGCTGCGGAGAGAACATTCGTGACGCAACATAGAAAAACATTTAGCTCAATTAGAAATGCATTGAACAAAAACACTATTGTGATAGCCACAGCCAAAGAATAAGTTGATGACTTTTAAGAAAATATCTCGAATGCGGACATAAATGACAACCACAAAAACATTACAGAAATCATGAAAAAGCAAACAGAAAATCTGCAATTTTACTCGAATGTGCATCAGAATTGCAACTTTCTACCTTTGATCTCTGCTCCTCGAGGACCCTAAACGGCAATCAGTGTGAAAGAGACATGAGTAAAAGGTTCATAAATCTTGCAATTGAAAGTTTATCCTGCAGAATTTTTCCTGACACATATTTCCAATCTCGTCCCTTCATTCTCTTCTCAAACGACAAATAGATAAGAAATATACTAATCTGAGTCAGAAGAGTTCCTTGAAACATCTGACTGAATGGAGTAGCTAATCGGTAAAAGGTCAGTTTGATTTGTACCTCTTCTAGCTTTGAGTGAAACATGCACATTTGTTGTGCCCATGATTTTCCATTGTGTCTTAGGTGAAGTCCAATCCTTGACAAAGGTGGATGCCCAGTGAGGCTACTGGAGCGGGCCATCGGCGGCATAACATGGTACCTTCAGCCCTCGGTTCAAGTTCGCTTAGTTCCATGATCATTGCTTATTCGTTCCTAGCAATGTCTTAAGTATCGAGTTTTTCCTTGGATTTAATTCATCGATTATCCCAAGCTCACATGCAAACAAAGTAAAGCAACGGTCCCATGTCGACCCGGTGTTTCTGAACTGGGAGGTCTTCCGTCCATAAACGTCACTTTCTTCATCTTCTTTGTATGTTTTCTAGAAGATACCACCATAATGCTGTAATGATAACCTAAAAATCAAGAATTCGAATGTCAGGATTATTTCTAAACAAGGCCTTTGAGTGTCTTCGCGTTCGTGCATCCAACAATCAGAAAAAGTTATGGGAGTGAAGACTAGTGCGAAACATCGCGACTTAACACTTTACTTTTCATTTTTTTCCGGTTGCAAATGATAAGAGTCTCAGTCAGTCACATTGGAAAGAATTCAGTCAAACTCAAAATAACTGTATTGCCATGACACTGACATCATTGGCTGATAAGCACTCTCTAAAATCAAGATTCAAGACGATGACAATAATTGAATCCAGTTTTGATTTGTAATGCGGACTTGGAGGGAAAGCTATACAGACATTTGAAAAAATCGATGCTTAGGCAAAGCGACATTCACTCGACAGAAGATGCATCGCAGATGGTGCGTCTTCTTACTTTTCGTCTTCGTGCAATAATTTTTGAGCGTAATGTTTTGCGATGCCTTTTTCTGTACTGCCTCTTTTCCGATTGCGTAGGAGCGTTTTTTTGTAGGTCAGATGTTGATAAAAGCAAAGCTTTTTTGGTGCCTTTTTCGTTTATTGCATTGCTGACACGGCCGGGAAATGAATCACTAGTCACTAGTGAGAAATGTTGATATCAAACTTCTCAAGATGGCCACAAGTGGCCGAGCACCGTAACACACTTATGTTCTAGCAGCTATCGACGAAATCACTGGTTTGAGAGCCTCAAACGCGGCTTCGCGTCAGCCAATCTTTGAACCTATTCCAGTGGTTGTCCTCCTTCCAAAAAGGCATGCCACCAGCCGACTGAAAACCTTTGCTCTTATCAACATCTGACCTACAAAAAAAAGACCTCTACGCAATTCGGAAAAGCGGCAATATCTGAAAAAGGCATCGCAAAACATTAGTTTGGAAATTATTGCATTAAGCTGATGCCATTTCCACAGGGCATTTGCGATGCGTTTACACAGGCGGCATGGTGTGAACAGACTGCCACATAGAAATATTCACAAGATGGTTGGCGAGTATTTCGAGATACTATAGTGAATACTAGCTAATTTATACAAATTTCGCCCACAATCTTTTGTATTTGGCAGCATGCATATTTTAGATAATCGTTCTGTAGTTGAATCACCTGAGTTGCCTTTTGTCCTGATTGGTTCCCGAACCAGTGTCCGTTTGCAACGACACTGTCCAGGGTTGATTTATTTTGACTTTCCCATTCTCCTGAACTCCTGGCTTGGTTGACTTCGAAACTGGGCTATGAGTTTGTAAAATCGTAGGGTGTCTGCTTGTCAGCCCTCCTTTGTGGGAAGGGTGCAATGTACGTATGCGTCGTTGAGCCCTATTCTCGTGTAACTTTTTCGTTTCAAAAGTTGCTTATTGCAATGGGATTGGTACTTATTGTTAGATGTCACTGTACAATGCTTACCCCACTGAATCTCATCAGATCATATTCGGTTTAGTCTGAACGGTACCAAAGGAACAATGGCCCAGTGCGATAGCCGCACAAAGTTCTCATAAAAAATGAGTAAGGACTCTTGTGTTTGTAACTTGTCCATTAATGTCAGCGGCAGTTGGAAGCTCGCGCTTGAATGCGCATGTGCGGAAATCTTCGTATTTTTTGCGGTAAGTATAGTCGGTATCAAATTTTCTTATTATCAACTGTTCCTGAGGAGTAACGACCGGAAGAGCGGTTGTACATCAATGATGTTTCATGATCCAGTCAACAATGCAAGCTTCTAATTTACTTCTCCAGCGACTTTTTTAAATGTTAATGTGGTTGCCATAAATGTCTCCTTAATCGACTTTGCTTCGCTTGTCTGAGTCATATATTTATTTTTAGAAAAAACGCTTATCAGTCATTTATGCTATTGTCTTGGTATACTTCTTCTTGGGTACGGCTAAATGCTTTTCACTGTTCTGTCACTTCCTTTACACAAACATTCTCCATCGAATTTGTTTGCAAGTAAACCCATATTCGAAACCAGGGCTTGCAGCACCTGGCTCACAACAAAATCATCTCCCTTATAGACACTTTCAAAATCCACAGTCCAACTACCTAGTACTAGTTATTGTGAACTAGCACCTACAGCAACTTATCAATGCAATATTTTTACAAATTTTGTGCTCATAAACATTTTTTGCAAGCTGTCTTCTGAGAACACGCAAGAATGATGTTCGTCCTTGTAATCACTGAATGTGATCAGTGAATTAATGACCTACAGCCTACTTAGTGTTTGATGAAGTGACTAAAAAATTATTAAGAGCTTAATTCAACACAAAGTCATAAATTGGATAGCCTCGAGGGAAAAGTTTCTTGTAAAATTGGATCCATGAATCCGTGAAATTTGGGCACTGACTTCAAATTTTTCGACTCAAAAGGCGGATATATAACGACCATTGTGTTAGTCATATTCCAAGTAGCTGTATGTATGTTGACTATAGACCGTAAAAGGCATATTTACCCAATCCCTACCTTTGTGCGGTGAATAATGCATCACTTACATTATTGATGTAAAAAGTACGCCATTTTACAAGCAATTCTCCCATATTCACTGTCATTAACAAAATGCCTACGATTTACGAGTAGTAGTTGGGTGCTTCAGTTTATATGATTTTCATAGTATATTTAGATCTTTTCTGCGATAAAATGAATCCTGTGCGCCTCTTCATCTTTGCTGCTTTTCTATGCAGCTGCCTTGCTTTGGAATGCTACAGTGGTCAGACCGCCTTTGGAGTCGATCTAGGTGAGTTTCTCAAAAGTGGCCTTATAACCAAACATTTTGGAAATGATTAAAAAGCTTATCAAAAACGTGCTGAAATGTTGGCTCGAATATGAGCGAAATCAACAAGATTTCGTTAGTACATCGAAATCTTGACTGCAAACAACAATTTTCAAGAAAGGCTTGCATTGAAGGTAAATCAACGAGGGGTGTGCTTATAGTACACTTATCAGGCATATACAGGTCCCAAAAGTTTGTATACACTGTTTGATCAACTTAGATTTACAGTACGTCTTCATCAATATAGAATTAAGGAGGAACTTTGAGGAGGGTTTCAGATTATTGTGGAGTATATATCACGTTAGAGCAAGACCGAAACAACTTAAAAACACTTGCACTAGACTAATTTTAAAGTCGCTGAATTCGACCATGAGATTTGCACATCATAAAAGCTAGTCTTTTAGTTATGCCAATTATTGCATAACAATTGTTATTTCTATGCGGCTTAAACCTGTGATTCCATCATTTAAAAGGTTTGGAAACGTGGAAAAGTTAAGTGGAGAAATCTGCATGCGTGAAAACCCTGATACATAACTTTTCAGATTTTCTTAAAATTTATTTTGAAATGCAGTTAAATCACAATGGCGCATACAGCTGGAAATTGCTATCGTAATCTTAGATAATGAAGAGAATCGGTGATTGGGTCTTCTAAAAAGCTTCACAAAATAGTACCTGAAGTTGATCAAATTCTTGGGAGGAGAGATACTAACTATCAAACAGTGTTTACAAAACTTTGGAACACGCTGCATAATAAAAATTTGTGACACTTTTTTTAACATCAAGTTCTTAGGCAAGTCCACGGAAACGTGTAAGAATTCGAATGACTACTGCTTCAACGCTACTATTGATAAGATAAATATTAAGAAATTCGGGTGCAGATCATCATTGGAATGTACGGTGAGTAACAGCGGAACCACTATAATTCATTCTGCGCCTCTGATTTCAGTTGGCTAACAACGAGTGCATCAGCAAGGAGTTTGATGGCTATACTGGTGTGAAGTTTTGCTGCTGTAACACTGGAGACTTATGCAATTCAATATCCATCATCACTTTTTCTTTTCCTATGCTTTTGTTGGCGAGTCTTTTGTGAGGTGAGCTCCAATAAAAGTGGATAGAATAGTCTCTTTTCGTGTAACTTCAACTGTTCAGAACTTCGTCATTCAACAGAAAAAGGAAGCAACACACGTACTATGAGGCCTTGGTTTCAACAAACCTACCACAATTTTGAGAATAACCGGATTTTTATAGATTAGAATTATGAATGAGACTAGAATTAATAACAAGCTGGAGCCTTAATTAGCGCAATGTTTGTAACTACTGTATGTTTGAAAGCTATTTGGAAATTCCATACATGAATTATTAAAATTTTCTTGCAATACAACATTATATTGGTTGACGCAAGTCGTAGCAAGAAAATCTCTAAAACTTCGATCGAATGCCTCTTTTCAATGTGATCGGTGTACAGTGACCGCCAAAAAGTTGCAAAGAAGCCGCCCACTTTTTCATCGCTCATATTCAGATGGAAAACAATGATGAAAAAATGATCGGATTGCATGTGATGATAAAGCTTTTCAATAGCTGGAACCCACACCTCACGCTGAATACATGAATTCTAAAAATTACAATTGCTCTACCTTTAAAGTTTGAAAATGGCCGATCAAGATCATGGACAACAACTCTTCAAGCGCGAATATTCTTTTTTGTGTTTATTTTTGAAACGGAAACAGAACACGGGTAAGCATGATACTATATAGAGCTCGTCAAGAGTATTTATTAGTTGTGTCCTAAAAACACAAGTTGATTTTATTTTGCATTTCTCAGAAAATGTCTAATTCTCTCCAACTCAAATTTCTTCCCGAAAAAAAAAATAAATGTTCTTTATTATCTTTTATGCATCGGAAATGTGTTGATGAGTTTGCTTTCTAGAAATGGCTCTTTGGTAGTGCGTCATATTACCCCACCACTGACTTGTACCACTTTGCATGCTTGTGACTCGGCCAGCAGATATTCTGTAAGCCTATAACTTACAGCGTTGAGCATGGGTCAGGCGCGCCCGATCTGGGAGGTCGTGTTGGAGGTAAGACTGAGGGGGTCGTGATCAAGACAAATTTGTTCACAAATGGAGGGGTACTATGATTGAATGAGGTGAAGAAGAAGAGCGCTAGACCAGTAAATATCACTATTCCACCGGAGAGGGAATGACTCTCTCGTGGACTGCATATTGGCTAACTCCATTGATGAAGTTTCACCAAATTTCAATACTTCATCTCTTACCTTACACATATGGTAAGGTCACCAAAGAAGCTTGTAAAGTGTGTATGATTTCCGTGATCAGCATGACAGTTACAAACGCCATATGATAATACATTGAATCCTCAGGTCCAGCCTCCAGACAGTGCTAAGAATGGAAAGGGCTTAAACTTGTTTAGATCTTGTACAAATACTAGGTTGGCACATAAATTTTGCAATTTTTTCTATGACTTTTTTCTTACTAAATGTAGCACTCTCATTCTTTGGCATCTTCTAGAGTTTGACGTAAGCTGCAGCTTGCGCAATGTTCGATTTATGATAAAGCAGTAGAAAAGAATTAGCATTTATCGAAAACCCTTGAAAATCGAGGTTTCACGGTTTTTTGGCAAAAATGAAGTCGTAGCAAACGAATCAAACATATCAAAAAGAAGTAATAGGCAGCATGCAGCTGAAAGTTGACACATTAGAATTAGTAGAAAGTGAAATGTAAAGACAAACTAAGATAAGGCGCCTTTGAGAAGTAAAACAAGTCAATGCGTCAAGTTTTGAGGACACTCTGTCAACCACTAAGCTGTGAAACCTCAGAATTCGCTAAATCTTTGCACGATAGGGTAATTCAATATACACAAATATTATATTCATTTGTGCTAAGATGACATTCATTTTTTGACTTTACAAAAGAGGCCTTTTCATGCGAAACGGGTCTCATTTTTGTGATCAGCATGTCAAAACCCCCATAGGCTAAGTGCAGCAAAATCTGACGCGATCTAAAAATTTTCCCGTTGTACCGTAAACCTACCGTAACCCTTACTTAAGATGATAAAATTCGTGCCCGCATCTGCAGTTTACATCATATTCCTTATATTGCCAAAAAATGAATGAGCTACGTTCAAAAAGAACATAAAGTAATATAGTTATATAAAAAGTTGCGTTACTAACAACTTCCATGTTCCGTAGTCATTAAACCTGGGCATGTTCGTAAGTGTCGAATATTGTTGTGCCGAACAGGTTGTTAGGTGGTCCTTTTATTGTCAGTACTCTTCGGCCTTACGTTTCGACGCTTTCGTCTTCATCAGAGATTTGGAATGGTTCAAAGCTTCATCCATAACTCCAGCCCATCAAACGTCTCCACCAGCCCTTGCCAGTTTTCGGCTCTTTCCTCAATCTAGTGCTACAAAAGACATACCAGGGAACCACCGCTTCTTTGAATGTCCGTATCGGATGTAGATGTTCGCGACGAACGAGTGAGCTACACTGAGAAGATGTCACATAAACAGTTATAGCTCACATAATGATAAAAACGGAAGGAAATCAGCGGTTATGGATAAGCACTCGTTTTTGTTGTTCATTTCTGGATTCTTGGAATCGTTGGAATTGTTATTTTTTTCGCTTGGCAGACACAGGCACAAAATGCAAAGTAGAGATGACTTTGATATCAAAGTTACAATTCTAACGCTTGAAAAAGAGATCTTGGCTAGGAAAGCCTTGGAATCCTTCTGGATTTCTGCGAAGAATCCAGAAATGAACAACAAAAACGAGTGTTTATCCATAACCGCTGATTTCCTTCCGTTTTTATCATTATGTGAGGTATAACTGTTTATGTGACATCCCTCAGTATAGCTCAGTCGTCCGTCGCGAACATCTACATCCGATACGGACATCTAACGAAGCGGTAGTTCGCTGGTATGTATTTTGCCATCACAATTCTTGTAGCACTAGATTGGGGGAAGAGCCGAGAATTGGCAAGGGCTGGTGGAGACGTTGTTGGGCTGGAGTTACGGATGAAACTTTGAACCATTCCAGGTCTCTGATGAAGACGAAAGCGTCGAAACGTAAGGCCGAAGAGTACTGACAATAAAAGGACCACCTAACAACCTGTTCGGCACAACAATATTCTACAGTTGCGTTATTTATGTGCCAACCTAATATATCGTCGAGTCATTCGTGACTTAATGTGCGTAGTGCACACTATACACGCTGAATGACGAACTGCCAAACTAGAATCTGCTCATTTCCAGTGATTCCTCCTTGCTTCCTCGTCTCTTTTGTTTTTATTGGTTATACATTAGCCAACAGAACATATTTCTACTTGTTAGGCCAAAAATGTTTGACTGGAAGGTTACTAGTAAGGGTGTCGTCGCTTATAGCGCTTAGTGTGCAGTCTCATATATTAAGTTACAAATGACTTGAGGTTATATGCGTGGATGCTCACCATCAGTGAGGTCTGTCTCATGCCCCATGCTTGCAGCAAAAGTGCTCTTTGATTGTTCAACTTAAGTGATTTTGTAAGGGGGGGGGAACGGAAGAAAGTAGGTTCACTGGAAAGAGCGTGACTTTCTCGACGCCAGGGTGTGCAAACGAGTTGAGTTTGACAAATAGCGGAGATTTTACGGAGGTAAAAAAGCGTAGCCTCAAAAGTGATTGGAGTGAAGGCTCTTATCAACACCAGACAGTTTTTGAGCTTCGAAATGGATATATTACAAGAAAATTGACAGTTTCAAGCTTCCAGATAGAACTGGTAGCGAAAGGGCTCTGTTCAACCTTAGCTGAAAAATCTTCAGCTTACCACTAGAGCTGCGCCTTTTCACCCCATCCGTAAAATCTCCGGGATTTGTCAAACTCAACTCGTTTGCATACAATTGCGTCACGACTGAAGTCACGCTCTTTTGAATGAACCCACTTGCAGGCTCGTAGAATGACTGCTGGCCGAGCTCAAGCCTGCAAAGCGGTGCAAGTCAGTAGTGGTGCAGGTGGGGTCATGTGCACGAACTGTCAAGAGCCATTTTCAGCAAAGAAACTCACCAGCACATATCCAATGCACCAAGGCAAAGAGCATTTATTTTATCTGTGAAGCTCTGTTAGGATGTTTTGAATAGGTTTCCATGTGGAGAAATTTGGCTTTAAAAAGGTAATTTGAGGTTATTTTTTAAAAGCAAAATAAAATTCAAGCTTGGGTTTTCTTTTGAAAGTAACCACTACATGATTATTGTCCTCGATGAGCTCTACAATATAGTATGCTCATCTCTCATGAAACTTCTGTTTTTGCTCCAAATAAAGACCTGAAAAAACTTTCGCGTTCGAAGAGTTATTGTTTGCGACAATGTGACGCAGCCATTTTCGGACCTTTTTAGAAGAAAATTTTTAAATTTTTTTTTGAATACATTTTCCAGAAAGCGCAATGTAGGGCTGTAGCTCTTGAAGAGCTCTATCAGCTCATGCACCAATCATTTTTTCATCTTTGTTTTCCATCCGAAAATCGATAAAAAAGGAAGGCGGCTTGTCCGCAACTTTTTGACAGTCACCTACGTTCTTGACCCGTCGTGCTCAATTCATTCGTGCCAGTTTGTAAGGGCGACAAATCGCGCGGCATCGAGAGCAGTTTTTTGACGGCATACCTCCAGTACGACACGCTGAAATGAGAGAAATTGCGTCGCAGAGTCTGCACCAGCGACGATCGATATGTCGCGAGTCACTTTTCTTCCTCCAAAAAGAATTCGCAATCTTCTTTTTTTTCAATTATGGCTGGTGCACAACAAGACTAGCACCAAATTGTCCTCCATTTCTGCTCACGTCTTATCGTGGAGAACGGACGTGGAACTGCCTGTTAACTGTCTTTCTTCTAGTATTTATTGAGTCCTTTCGTTTACATCCACCGCTTGGCATGCAGCATATACTCCTTTTTCTATTCAATACATCTTTCCTTATTCTAAATGCGTCGCATATTATCTTCACTTCTTTATTAATAAAGCGTAATAAAGCGAAAATTAGTGCGTGAAAAAGACTGAGAGGTGTTGACAGAGAGAGATGTTAGACAAATTCAAAAACCCGATAATGTTTGCGTTCATTCGGGCTGACGTGGGGATACGAATTTGTGAAAGGTATGCCCAGAATGAGCACATGCGATTAGTCTCGAAGCGATTGGACGCCAAAGTATTCAATGCCCCAACGATGAGAATCGCTACGATGAAATCGCCAAAGGTATGACCGATGCCTAAGGGCATTTACTTATGAACCGGCGGCCGCTTACCGGGCCCAATATACGTTTAGCGGGCAGGTGCGGAATGAATGTTTGGTGGTCGAACAAGCACTCGCGAACTTTCCGGTGCGATTACTCGAGTAGGTATCCAACCCAAGTGATGAGCACTTGAATGTCACATCTGTGATTTACAAATCTATAACACATAATTCTTGTCACTTCCTTTGCGTCAAGTTAATAGTTTCTAAGTTTTCTTTTTTTTTTCTAAGTTTTCATTGTAACTCTGCAATCACACTGTGCCCGTTCCAACCTCTGTTCGCGAGTGCCTCGCGAATCGCGAACGTTTGACATGAGGCAGCAATGTTTCTATCGATAGGAGATCCACGCGAAAGCGCATTGCGGATGCGTAGCCAATTCCATAACAGACACTGCAGTACAGACAGATTGTGTGAACAACGCTTTTGTGAGCAGCAGCATCTTCCACCATTTAACCTCTCTTAAGATTATTATCTAATTTGTACCTTTTGAATTTTTATTGACCAGAATTTGTAAACGTGATACCTTGAAGAGAAAAATACAACAAGAAAGCGAGGTGATGGTACGACAAAGTAGTTCTGCGTGATTAGATACAAGTCAAGTACTGGCTCACTTTCCGAACACCAGTACCTTACAAATCAATGTATACATGTAGTCAAGCAGCAGAGGAAGTCGTAAGAGCGTAGAACATAACAATTAGGGTAAGGTTGCGAGGAAAACAAAAAATCATATAGTCGTTTTTCGGTACCCATGTCCTTTCACTCTCCTATACCAAAGTATAGCAAGTGAAAGGGCAAGAGACCACATTTTGTGATTAGTAAATAAGGTTTCTACTTATCTTTGTTATACGAATGTAATAACATTTGCATTGTGCACAGTTAGTGTTGTTACAAAGTTTCCGTGACTGGTGGCAGGTCTTCGTCCTTGTATGTGACAGGATAGGTGGTGGCTTGCACACCTTGAAAACCCTAAAATGTCAAAGATAATCAAAATAATCGTAACATAGACATTCCCGTATTATTCAGTCCAAATGATTTGGCCAGTCTGAAAGTAATTTCGCTTTTTTCAAAGAGGCGTCATGATGTAACGAAGTCTTTTGAGTGATATTGGTAGCATTCGAAGCAAAGCTTCATCCTCTTTTCTTATTATGAAATCTTTGCAGCATACTCAATGAGCTTTTGGAAAATTGCCAAAATCCGCAATTAGCTTTTTGAGATGCTCAAGTTTTGCAATTTTCCTAAGTTTTCATATCAACCCTCTGATGGAATCCAAGTAACGATTTGATAGAGCAAAGCTCAGAGGACATGTTAAAATTTTTCTCTTTTTTCATAGCTCGCCGTAAAAGATTTTTCACTAAAACCAGCGGATTTTGGCAGGCTTACGTCAGCCACAATCGCACAAACATCAATAAATCTTCGGAATTCGAAACTTTCAGTGATTTTATACTAATTTTACAAAGTAAATGAGAATTTACGGAGTCGAAATATCTGGATTCGAATTTTTCGTGCACAATCCGGGTCGCGTTCGAAGACACGAATCACGATGATTTCGCGAAGACTTCGCGAATCTGGAACAAAAAATACTTCTTAAAAGGAGGAGAAAAGGTGCATCTAACACCCAAGCTGCTCACCGCTTGATGTTCTACGCGGTTTGAGTCGAGCAGATATGAATGGTTAGATCAATTGAAATTTTTTTCGAAAAATATGTGCCACGGAAAGGAGAGAAAAACTGCATTGCACCCTTTAAAGTTTCCCTATTGAAGCGTTAGTTGGGCTCCTTCGGAGACTTGATATGAAAACTTAGAGAAATTGTGAAAGTTGAGCATCTCAAAAAGCGTGCGTCGCAGATTTCGGTAAGTCCTCAGAAGCTTACTGTGCTGCAACGACTATAACCATTAGAAAGAGGATGAAATGCTGCATCGAAAGCTACCAAAATCTCTCAGACAATTTGTTCCATTAAACGTGATGCCTCTTTGAAAAAGCGAAATTACTTGAAATGACTCAATATAATATCTATCTCGTTCCTCATGACTGCGTACATGCGAAATGCGCAAATGACTTGTTTTCTGTAAAAAATTAGAATATTTTCTATTTCATTTAAATAAGTTTCGTAACGAGATTTCCGGGAGGCGTGTCCTGATAATCCCGGGGTTATATTTATCCGGAATTTTCGGAAATTGTCCCAAAATTTTTCGAAAAGCATGGCTAACGCACTTTTGGTTAGAAAATTACAATCTCCTACTCCAAAACAATTTTTCACATCACCAGTGCTGATCTCAATACGGTATCTGTCAGACCAATGAAAGAAAAACTATAATGGTGAACGGGAAACATTCCATGAAGATTCACGAGCGTACTGAACAGTAGAATTTCCACAATGTCAATCAAATTTAGCATTTTTGTTGATTTTTACACGTTTCTCACTGCCATGTCTTCATCATCATCATCCCATCACATTTGGCTATAAGGTGGGGTTATTCGATGCATATCAAGAACATATGAAGTCAAATGGTACTGACAGAGGCTCTCTCTCAAATGTTTTGTGACGGGTGCATTCAAGACAACGTAATGAGCAGAATTGAATTTTGATCGTAGCCTTGACCGCAAATCTTGGTGAGTTGCATATAGAATGACTACAACTTTCAGCGATTTGAAAACTATCTATAAATATATAAAACTCAAACACTGTAACTTTGTTCGTTGGGATGTTTGTGGCTTATAGACTCCTTCGTACGTGAACCGAAAAGGCTGAAATTCTCTCCCCTCCAAAAAGCCACGGCGCAAAAGATAGGCTACTTTTTGCGACGATTGGCTGGGTCCTTCCATCGATTTATTGATTTGTTTACTTAAATCTAAGATAATAAAAGTTTATCAATCCATTAAATCATTTCTCCAAGTAAAGTAGAAGGGGCGGTAAAGACCATTTAATTTACACCTCGCAGTGAGGGCGATGCCATTTCACGAAAAGAGGCGACCAAGGAGGAAGACAACAAACGGGTGCTACGCGTTGCAATGCAAACCACGAGCAGGAGCAAGAAGAAAGAAGGAAAAAAAGCTACTAGTATTGAGAATGAAGAGAAAGAGATTAACTGCGAGTTACACAACGCTTTAATAATCATGCTATGCCGGTTTACCACTGTCCCGGTTGAGCCGGGGACGTCGTCTAGTCAATGATAAATAATTTATTCACTGATTCTGCTTAGTGAAATGATGGCTGCTTTCTAACATCACATCAGTGAAGCGAAAATCATTGAAGTTGAGCACACGTTAAAAAGAAATTCTACCAAAAAATTTCCCAGTATCTGATACTATTTATAGGCAGGGCAGGCGATGTATGCGCTTTTTTTATCCAATGAGCATGGAGAAAGAAACGGCATTATTGATCTCATCCATCGGATATTGCGGAGGCAGCATTCTTTTTTGTTCATATAATGGTTGTTCAGTGTCAATAATTGCCGTAAAACATCACTGCAAAAACGTACCAGCATTGGGCCTCTATTGCAATAATTCTCGTTTTTGCAACAGCACATCCTCATCGGAATGCCGAGGAGCGTGTACTCGACGCATCTATCCATCACATACTGGAAATCCTATGTTCTCGAAAAATTTCCAAAGAAAAGTGATGCAAAAAGTTTTCACTTGACAGATTAGGGTGTTGCAGCCCGCTTTCTGGAAATTGGCGAAAACGTAGATTTGAGCCGTTGCGTTGTAGCAATAATCCGAATTCTTCCCGCATGTCTTGGTTTCTTCTCCTATATTTGAACCTAAAAAACCCGATGTTGCGAATCTGTTCGGAAGTCCAGCGGGTCTTTTAAAGTAAATACTTCCTAGGGGTAAGTTTTTGTAGAATCGTACCTGGTAGAATGGACCAGCCAACATGGCACTCTAGTGTGCTTACTGTAATGAAAAGAGAAATGAGAATCAGTAGCACACGCATTGGTTTCGTTATCCACAGAGAATGACTGTGGGCACAGCACATATAACGATAAAACGCTCATCTGAACAAACTCTGTCGATGAGTAATAGGATACAGTCGAATATGCAATGAACATTTTCCGATTAATCGCACCCACTTATACAAAAAATGCCGATAGTTATGAAACATACTTTGAGTGCGATAAGTGCACTTTGTTTTGTGTGGGAAGTGATTACGCGATATGTTTGCATACTGCTCCCAGTATGTGAAAGAGTTAACCGCATCGAACTTCACCTTACACTAACTTTGGAATTTCGTCACTCATTCATAACCAGGCATGGCAGTTATGTAGAATGTACAATATAATAATTTGTCATACATCACCGAACTTCATTCGAGTGCGCCGAAATCCGCCTCGCATTGGATTACTTGGTTCATAGCGGGTGTTTCCGAATCCAAAGGCCCGTTCAACGAGGCGCATTTTTTGTCAAAAAGGTGCGTCCTTGGGATATGGTAGGTGCATGATAGACAGTCAGATTTCACCACTTCTATTTAGACAGTACTACATTTGGCAAGAATTATGAGATCTGAAGCCCTTGAACGTCCACTTTGAACCAAGTCGGTGAACTCCGGTTGAGTTCAGTGATTTGATAAAGTACAAGCGCTACTGTTAGCATCAGTCTTTGTGCAAAGATGGATCCAAACCTCCTCATCACTAAAGCTCATTTGTCTTTCTGCTCAAATTCAGACCGAGGGACATTAATGTATTCTTTCCGAAACCAAATAAAGGACCAAAAAACTAGTTCTTTTTTCGTTTGCTTGAAAATGGGTGAAGTTGGTATAATGAAGTTGAGGTTCACACACGACCTTGACAAATTCTATTAATATGGTAGATGAATTCGCATTCAATGGTCAACAATGCTTTGTCAATCTTTTGCATTGCAAAACACTTTGGAAAGTAGCCACTACTCTCAAACTTGAAGATTTGAGCATATCAAACGCTCACATGCACAGGACCAGGCCCATTTCAGGTTCAGGACTAGTTTTGCAGGTGTTCGCGCCGTGGCCTTTGAATATCCGGATTTAATGTTTACTGGACCCACCACGGTCTTTTCAAAAAGTCAGGCATGGCAAGTTCCGCAAGACTCTTGCGGGAAATACCCACGAATGTCCGAGCAGTTTAAGGCAGTGGGGCAAAAACTCGATTTTGAGATTTTGTGCTTATACGGGGCTATTCGCCATGCTGAATCCGAAAATCCACATAGGAAAGCGCGAAAACGGCGAAAAAGGGCTCTAACACAGGAGGAAAATCAGCAGGTGGGCGGGGCTTCCCCAGTGCGATTTCACGCTCCCAGCTTGCGGAGCGATTTTTTCGTTTCCGCTAGCCGTCCTAACATCGTTACCGGTCAAGTGCGAATGATTGACTTGAAACCGAAAGTGAGAAGGTCGCTCCGGAAGACGGGAACGTGATTTCGCCGTGTGGAGGACCCCGCCCACCTGCTCATTTCCCTCCTGTGTTAGAGTCGTTTTTCGCCATTTTCGCGCTCTACGATGTGCATTTTCGGATTCAGCGTAGCGAATAGGCCCAAGTAAGCACAAAATCTCAAAATCGAGTTTTTGCCCGGACACTGCCTTCAAGGGGTTAACGGGAGCTTTATAAGTTGTGCCCTTCTTACTGATGACAAGATGCTTCGTGTTTGCTAATACTTTTGATGTCGTTTAATTTTTACCTTCGTAAAACCTTGCAGTTCCTGTTTTTTTTTGCGGCTAATTTTTGAAAGCCTGCTGCAAATTCATGTCACGCAATCGACCGGAGACTGGAGACTAAAAATCTCTAGGATTTTCCGGGGACAAATTTGGCTATTGGGGCTTCCAGATAAGGCGGGGTGTGGGGCGCTTTGCTCGGCGTGACGTTACAAAAGTCGAAGCACAGGTCTGAGGGACTAAGAAAAGTTGACGGCAGTTCCAGATCTCCAGAATCAGCGGGGTAATCAAGCATCCCAAACGTGGGATAGCGGCAGCCAATTAGCTGTTACGCTGGTACGCAGCTTGCGCATTTTTGAAAATAAGCTTTGTCGTTTTCAATTTACACGGATCATTTTTCTCACATTTTTTCGCGATTTCGTTTGTTAATCCGCGTTTTTAGTTTTACGACGCTTTAGACTCATTTAGAATGTTGCACATGCACTTTCCAAACCATCCAACCAACATTCATTCACTAAAACCTACAGTTCTTGCTTTGAAACACTATCACAGCACTGGCCATTATGCATGCTCTTGGTGGCGAGAGGAAGACCTACAGAGTATACTTGGGTCCGAATCGAATAGAAATTCCATTCGAATAAAACATTCGAATATATTCGTATTTGAAATTCGATATTCGGAGTTCTTCCATTTTCGAATAATATTCGAAACTCGAATAATCAAAAAACAGGGTTTCGAATAAAATTCGACAAATCGAATAATCAAAAAACGAGGTTTCGAATATTATTCGAAAACTCGAATAATCAAAACGAGGTTTCGAATAATATTTGAAAACTCGAATAATCAAAAAACGGGGTTTCGAATAGATTTTATTCAAATGTTTAATTCGAATGTTTATTCGAATTCGTGTTCGAATGACTCCGTATTCAGATTATCCGACTTTGTTGCAAAGCCAACTGCGTATGAAGCTCACTTCGTCCGCGTTTTCTTTCGCAAAACTCGGTAGTGCATCTTTTGCAACCGTTATACCTTTGAACTGTATGGAGAGTCGCATTCTTCCGACTGCTTGCGACAGTAAAAAAATCATATGTGGATTTAAATTGATGTAGAAAGAATCTTTTGGGCACAGCATAAAAATTTATATCGACTGCTTTTTAGATCGTCCATAATGGGTAAAATATGACTTTTTGCTGATGTATAGACTAGATGCCGACCGACCGACTTTATCGATTTTCGGGGAAGTTTGAGCTGCGGGGCTGAGATTGGTACAAGGGGGTAAGTGAGGGTGCTAATTATGGATAAAAGTTTCCTTTATAAATTTTATCGATTTTTGGAAAATCTCGAGCTACGAGCTTGGGAGTTGGTACAGGGGGTAAATGAGGATGCTGATCAAAACCGAAATCTATTTTATCGATTTCAGCTATTTTTGGAAAATTTTGAGCTAGGAGTTGGTATAGGGGATACTAGGGGGCTGATTATGATTGGATCGGCTCTAGCCAGATATGTCGGCAAGTTTGAGATGTGGTTGCTTTAGTTATTCGATAAATCATTCGAATTTATTCGGAATTCGACTTCCAATGTTCGAATATATTCGATATTCATTCATTCGATATTTTTGATTTTCCGAATTTATTCGAAATTCATTCATTCGATATTTTTGATTTCCGAATTTATTCGATATTCGTTTATTTGAAATTTTTCCTTTTCGAATTTATTCGATATGCATTTATTCGATGAGAAATTCTCTTATTACCCAAGTATACTACAGAATGCACAAAACGTAGAGTGCGCTGAATCGAATAATTTTACTTCCACTTTTTGCTTGTGCTGTTATGCTCTCGGCACATTTTAGGGAAGTTCCATGTGGGTGCCTTTCACATTCCAGTGAAACAGCTGTGACTAGAAAAACAAGTAACAGTTATCCCGTAATATAAAACTTCTATATCTCTTTTTTTTTGAAATCTGGTTCTCTCCCTTCGTTTTGTGTTTCTACTGTGAACTGGCGTCTTTGCAAAGCAGAAATGAGTAAAATCGGGCGCAGATGCTTTTTGTATAATTAGGCAGACGTCAACTTCACATCCCAATTTAGTCTTTCTTTAACCACGGCTTCCATTGCTTTACTTTCTTGTCATCTTATATTGCTTGTTATTTTTGGTTACCATATGTGGTTCGGAGGCGCTATTTAATCCCACCGCGCTAATAGCGCGGACGGTTCGTGCGCGGCAGCCGATTACCGTGAAGATGCGCATTTTTTTTTCATGGGCGTGACGTTTAGATTCGCTAATCATCGCATCAAATTTGCTGTGATGGCCTTTGCAGCCATTGTTCAAAGAAAAATCTACCCTAAAATCTTACAGATGAGTCCGCGTTTTTGACAAAAATATTGATGAAAATACACCCCCTCCCACCGCCAAAAATCCTGCGGATAAGTCCTCCCATCAAAAAAATTCGTCTACAGATAAGTCCGTACTTATCTGGCAAGATTTCAGGGTAGTTATAATGGAAAGAAAGCAGACTTATTTGTAGGGCGGACTTATCTGAAGGGTTATCTGAGTCAGGCGGACCTTATTTAGAGACAGACTTATCTATAAACGGACTTATCTGATGGGAGGACTTCTTGTGAGATTTGGGTGAATGAAAGCATTAGGGTTTGTTTCACCAAGTAGCCATCTTGCTTATGTTTAGCTCCATCAGGCGATAATGAACGAGTACCCTAGAGTTTTAAATAACTCTCTGAATTGTTGCTTTTTTATGTAAATAGAAAAATTAAAAAGGTTTTGATGTTGTTTTGAACCAAACTCGTCGTGTCAAAGTTTAAGCTGTCTTCATCTCTCTAACGTAGTGTAACTGCAAACAGTTTGAGGAAGTTTGAAACGCATATATGACTAAACGTGGTGAGATTTAGAGTGATAAATGACTAGGTTGAGGGCAGTGCCGTACCGAGGGGTAGGGCGGGGGGGGGGGCGCCCCCCCCCCCGAGAATGGGTCGCGAAATTTTTGAAAGTAACTTACATGAGTTATAAAAATGTGCAAAAGACTTATTTATACTTGTAAGTAATTAAAATAATTTTTAAAAATTAAAAATTCAATTTAGTCTTATAAAAAAAATTTTTTCGGGGGCGTGGCTGACGCCACGCCCTCTTTTTTTGAAATTTCGGGGTCCTGAGCCCCCGAAAATTCCAGGAAGCATACCAAAAATTTTTTCGGAGTGCGTGGCGTCAGCCACGCACCTTCATCGAAAAAAAATTTTTGTCGCGCCCCCCCCCCCGAGCCGAAATCCTGGGTACGCCACTGGTTGAGGGCTATCACAACAAACCAAACACCTTCATCAGTATTTTGTCAATTTCCCAAAAACAGCCATTACGGTCATTGTCAGGAGGCGAACTTCGTAGCTTGTCAAGCAAAGCAGCTTAATCTACTTATGGACTTATTTGGTAGTAATTTGAGCCACCTGGAAAATTGCGCTGTTTGTTTAATCGTGAAGCAAACTTTCAGCGCGTAGTCGGGTGTAATTAGGATATACTCGTACTGCTGCAAAAATGCTTAATCCGCATCAGTGTTCATACATCTCAAAGTCACTTGAGCACCTATTCCACTGATGACACTATACACTCCTTTTCGAGTAAACCTTATGAGCTCTTACACTGTTGAGTGTAGGGAGCTGCAAAAGTGGGACACAACCTGCGAGAAAGCGCGCTTCTACGCCACTTGATTTCCACGCGCACCGCTCGCGCGGACATTACGGGAGAAAAAGATAGCGTAGAGATTTGGAAAATTATTCTAAATTTTTTCGGAAAAATTCGAAATTCTTTTCAGGAAATTGAAAAAGACCATGAAACTTGTACTTGGTACTTCATTATTGTGGATAAATAGTATCATGTCTAGTAGCGTTTTTCTTTCCAAAAAATCAATTTTAAGTGCGGATTAATGTTTAGAGCCAATTCGGGTGGGGTTCAGGAGCATAATGAAGGTTTAGAGCTTATTTGAGGCTAGTTGCAGTATGCTAAGCGTGCAAAGTGCGGGGTTTCCGGGGCAAATTTCGGCGGGATTCGGGGAACGAGTAGCCCACCGAGAGGGAGGGGGAGGGATAACCCCGAAGGCGTTTGAAGTGTCTTTCGGATGGCTCCTAGCGTTTATCTCAGTCTAGCAACACAGCGTAAAAGATCAATGGATTTTCCATTTTTTCCAGATCATTAGTTTTTTTCTCGGATCCACTTAAAGTACATTATTGCCTTTAGCTAACGAAACACTTCAGTATTATACCAACTATATGGCAGTGTTCAAAATGGATTGTAAAAGAGTTAGTGATATGTAAGATGTAAGGTTCGTTACAAATAATGAGAGTCACGACTGATGTTGTGCGACAGCCACAATTTAAACATAAGGAACAAAAGTATCTTCTTTTTTCCTGGCAAAGTTCAATTTTTTTTCGAAAAGTTGGGCAAAAGTTGTAGCAAACATGATCTGTTGGGAGGGAATGTACAGCCCGCAGAGCAGTACGCTACTCAAAAAAAGTACTTTTTCGGGCAAGTTTATTTCAGAGACTCAGAATTTCATTTTTTCCTCAAAAAACCATGGTCTTGTGGAAGGATGGTATGGTACATGTATGGTCCGCTGAGCAAAAGATTATTTTAGGAAAGTAGCGTTCTCCTTGAGCGCAAATCTTGCAAAAATTTCTGAAGGACTTAATTTAGAGAAAAAATGCGTTGCAAGTGTTTTTTTTTTCAAAAGATGAGCGTTTGAGCAAACGTTTTTTGTAAGGAACATGTATGTAGCGTCCCTTAGAGAAAAACATTAAAAACGGAGATTGTCATCCTTTTTTCTGACATTTTGAGGAAAACTTTGAAAACTCGCTTTGTAAGCGGTTGTGCTGTAATACATAGGTTGATGGTAGAAGTTCAGGTTGAAAATGTATTTTAGAATATCACTCGTCTGTGGATTTGCGCCTGCGCCGATTGCTAAACTCGTAGAATTGCTAATCTTATATGTAATGCGGTCTGTTTGCATGTATGTTGTATGTTTTCCTATAGGAACATAGATACATTTCTCGGATTCGTGTCCCAGGGTGACTTCAATCGCAGATTGAATAGCCCTATTGCAGTGGCGTACCGAGGGGTGACGGCGGGGGAAGGGCGCCCCTTCCCCCAAGAATGGGTCGCGAAATTTTTGAAAGTTGCTTATATGGGTTATAAAAATGTGCATGTGACTTGTTTATTTTTGCAAATAATTAAAACAATTTTTGAAAATTTTTAAAAACTCAAATTAGCCTAAAAATTTTTAGTAAAAAATTAAGAAAAAAGTAAAAAAAAAGTAAGTAAAAAAATTTTCGGGGGCGTGGCTGACGCCACGCCCCCTTTTTCCGGATTGCAGGGGTTAAAGACCCGCGAAAATTTTAAGAAGCACTCCTAAAACTTTTTCGGAGTGCGTGGCTCACGCCACGCATCTTCATTCGAATAAAATTTTTGTCCTTCCCCCTCCCCCCCCCCGAGCGGAAATCCTGGGTACGCCACTGCCCTATTGGACCGTGAAGGGAGATGCTACCGTTACCTGGAACGTCACTCGGGTGCCTGCGAAAAGCCAGCCCTATGCTTCTACTGCAAGAACAGCGGACAAGGAACGTTATGACCACCATGCAGGTATATGTCCATTGCCAGGCGAGTCAACCGCCTAAGGCAGAAAAGGAGAGTACTCGAGAACAGTACAGAGGGTTGCCAGCGCGAACTACGGCACTCGGAACACGACGACGGACCTGACGACGACACACATCACAGTAGGACGAACCGGACCCCTCACATTTTCGACTTAGGGCCGGAGTATACGAACTTGAGGTTCGTAATATTCTTTGGACTTTGAGGAACGTTCAGCGCGCAAGGTGATTAAAGCCCGAGGATTTCGCACAGCGTCATGTTCTTTGATAGCTTATCAATGCATCTATCATGCTTGTCCTTCGTTTGTTTATGTTCGCAGTATATATAATTAGTGGCTGGTCGTGTTGTGTCATTTCTCCTTTCTTTGTGTAGTTGTTTAGTACTTTTGTTGCTCTATCTGAATTTACCATATTTATCACGATCCCCCCTCACAAAACCCCTCACAGCAACTCACATTGTATCCGGATGACATATATGGAAGTTGTATTGCTTATGTATTAATTCCGTAGTCGCTGTATAGTTGTTAGTCGCTTTTAGTAATAAAGATTTGATTATCCATGTTAGAGGTGTGCCCGCTGTGCGCAAGTCCCGCGTGGTAGCCAAACGATCACAGTCCACCCACCGCAGACAACTGTTTCGCCGAGCATACAGAGGGCATTGAAGAAGTCGCATCCTTTATCTTTTATCCTTTTACCTGTTTATCTTAAAATCATTAGACAAGTTAGAGAAAGTGTTTCAAGCCACATCTGCGTAATACAAGCTACCCAAGTGCGGCTTACACGACATTACGTTTTTGTTCTATTTTATGAGTAAAATAGTGAAAGCGCTGTGATTATACAATTAAACAACATTAAAATTAGATTTCTGAAGCTTTAGGTTATAAAACTCTCCTTAGGTTGCGCTCCCCGGAGGGGGAGGGGTTATGGATCCTGCTCATAGTTTTATCAATCGGCGCTTATGCAGGTTGAAACCTATTTCAACCAATATTTGGAAGACATTTATTTCTGATCACAAACAAAGACACAAGAGAGATGGAGAAGTTCTGCTTATCAGAGGAATCAATACCGCAATTATGCGGTGTCTCCACGAAGTACTGGCCGTTGAACGGTATGTTATAGTATGCGTGAAAAGATCATTTCTTCGTGGAGGCGGCGGCGCCTACCATAGGGAGTCTGTAATTATTGACTTAGGAGCGAGTAGTTTTGGTGGAATGCTTTACAGTATGGTAACGTATCAAACGTTTTCTCCAACTCAGCCATTCACCGTTGATGACCGCCGGAGATCCGCCCACTTTCGTTTTGTTTCGGGACAAAATTTTGTCCTGGCGTTGATCCGATTCCGCCTGCAAATTGGTCGGGATTGTTCGATATAATTCGAGACAAAATGGTTTTATCGATCGGATTTGTGAGTCGTTCGGGCTTAACCGGACGTGTGCTTGACAAGTACAAACAGGTTTTGAAGGGAAGCTATTCCACGCTTACGCTCATTTTCCATTCTGCATACACTCGCGAGCCGGCTCCACCTTCTTATTCCAGTTGAAACAATGACTTATGCCTCTTTCTCCTTTTCTTAAAACTTCTTTATTTGTAATGAATGTCTGTCAGTCCCTCATTCTCGCATCGCTTCCACCCAGCCTACACATATCATTTAAGTTCAACAATTTTTTTGATTGCATCATTGCCGATGACCAACTGCAGTCGAACAGGTATCATTGATCTCTTGCGAATCAGTTCCAATCGATAAACGCACAGAAGCCAAGGTTCTGACTATATCAACTATGTTTCTGCATATCAAGTTTTGTCATATGTTACGTTATACTCTCATTTTCGTTGACTTGTCTCTTAACTCATTTTTTCTTATTCGTGCTGTTATAACTCGTTTTCGCAGGTGCTGGTAAACGTTTAGTCTCTCATGAGTTTTTGCAATAATTCCATTGTAGTTGTTGGGAATATGTAAACTGAACCCCGTTCGTCGGGTATTCGCGGTGCTATGCTTCCGAGAGTGGGGCAGGACCATCCAGTGGCATATCTGATGGCAGTACCAGTGTCCTACCTATTCTGAGTCAGTTACAGCCAGTGAGGAGGCGTTACACCACCGTAGGCGGGAAGGGGACGGCAAGTATCTCGGCACATGATCAGGATTAGTATGATGAGCATCTAGATGAGCTTGGTTGCCCTCCTGCAAGGCCGTATCGCCTTGTAAATGTTGGTGGTGCAGAGGAGAACCGGGCACACCTCTTGAGAGAGAGCACAATACGCATGTGCACGATTTGTCAATGCGATGCAGATGATGTACGTAGCCTGGATTCCAGGCCTCCTCTATCTCAAGGATCAACATATTCATGACAATAACAAAAAGCAGGCTCTGATCTATATGGCTAATTTTTCTACGCAGTTTGGTGTGGCTGATGTGATGGAGTCATACCTAGATGACGTGCTCATTATGTGGAATCAAGGCAAACATGCCCAGAAGGTGGGCGCGCCGGATTGACATGGAAATAATGGTTAGAATCCTGCTGCCTTTTGGTACAATTTTACGTATGATGTGGGGCGCCTCAAGACAGAACTTCTACAACAGTATGAGTACAAGCACTGCTTCTTCTGCAATTATTGCTGAACATCTCTTGGTCACAGACTGGCCATCTGCCAGCAGTTTGGTTGTCGGCTCAGGGGGTGCGTACCAACTGTTGCAAGAATGTCTTCTTCATTTATGCTGCAGAGTTGCATCGAGGAGCTTTCGCCAAAAGAGCTTCGCTTTATCTTGTACGGCTACTACCACAGCTACGACTACCATTGTCGAATACCATAGACCGAGTCACTGAGATACACGGCCAGTTGCATACGAATGTAAGAGTTTTTCCCAGCGAAGAAGTCTTTTTCTGGTGTAATATAGAAATGGGGTAACTCCCGCATTCTTGCCTTAACCTATGATTTTGATAAACGTTTTCAAAGTAACGAGCATTTCGAATGCCATGAAATAAAGATTTTGCTTACAACAAGCACAGATAGTGTCGCCTTTACAAGGCTTAGCATTAGCGTATTTTTATACTATCTTCTTATCTGGCCCGACCATTTTTTTAGATCACGGGCGCGGCCACTAAATATAAGAATAAAGAACGGTTCACATGATGAAAAGAACCCGTGTGAGAATGTACTGCTCCCGGGTGTCTTATTTACGCCAGAACTCCCTCACGACTCATGCTCAAACAGTTATTCTTTTGGCAAATTTTCTTCAAAGTTTTTTTTACGCTTTTCAAGGAATTTACTTTGAGCACATGGGAGGAATTGCAGAGCTTGAAGGCGCCAATACGAGTTTGATGCAGCTAGCCTGACGCTCATGTCCCCATTGTAAGTTTATCTCCATTTTTCATAGCTGTGATGTAATTCTTCTCGTTCAACTTCAAAAAAAGAGTGATAACGACCCAAGAAGGCACGGCAGTCGAAAATGCGGAATTTCGGGACTCACCTGAGAGCACCGATTTTCTTCTTCTCTTTTTGCTCAGTGATGTATAATTTTGTTGAGATTCTGCCGTTGAGCATTGTTATCATTTGTTCTTGTTTTGTTACTGAGTTAATCTGAGACGAATGAATCTGTATCGCAGTCTCTGTTCTTTGCTCAGTATAGAATGTATGCCGGAAATTTGAACAATGCTGAAAGTGCTCTACGGCTAGATACCGATAGTAGCGATAACATGATTTTCGCAATTACTTTGCCAGATAATCCTAGTGCGAAATACAAATAAATAAGATATTAGCTTGCCATACCTACCGTAGCATAATAAAATGGCGCTAACAAGCATAAAGAGTAACATATCCAAATAAGCATGTCAAATATCCCCTGTGGACCAAGTTTGAGCGAACTGTAGTTCCAAAACATTGAGCCACTCGAGGGAAATGGTCATTTTTGAACTTGATTAACTTTGTTTCAGAAGTGAACTTACTACTTCTTTTTAGTTTCAGTAAAAAGCACTAATCCTTATTTGTCCAATAATCTCGCATCAAAAAATTGCCAGATTGTGGAACTGTGGAATGTAAATTTTGGAGTAAGTAAAATCCATATATTCGATGATTTTATAACCAAAGATTCCCTTGTTTGTCAGTTCTGTATTGTTCCGCGACCATCTCTGCTTTCAGATGCTTGCCTAAATGTTGACGCCGAAGAAACGTCAAGAAGCATACCCATTTTTGTAACTGAGTTGTTTGAGCAGGACTCGGCACAGGTGGCTTACGGAGCAGTCTGGATCATATCTTCGATAGTCTAGAGACAGGGCGTGGAGGTTGTTTGAACAAGTACTCCCCAAAAGAAGTGAAGGTCGTTTGTAGAAAATCGAAGAAGAAAATCAGACGCAAATAAACATCAAAAGTAAAAGAAATTGCTAGAAGCCGGATAAAATCTTTCATTTGACGACTTTTCAAAGTGCAGGTTTTTGCTCCACCAGCGATTCGCAACACGAGGGGACACGCCGATCTAATATCATGATTTTTTAAATTTTTGGTTGATTTTCAATAGTGGCAGCTATCAATGATCGCGGGCGATGCAGCAAAATGCTACTCAATCTCAAACCACGGTCGCTACAGTTGCATCACAATCATCTATCTTGACCATGCCTGCGCGCACAGTATTGCTGTTTTTTTTTTCGTGGGAACGCACACATTTATCACGTCTACAAAACGATCAGCATCCAGATCGGTAGCTTTTTGGACGCTGCCTAAAAACCCCTAAGATTAACTTAAAGGCAGTGGCTCGGCAAAATTCGACCTAGTCAAATTTGCGCTTACCTGAGGTTTTTCAATACGCTGATCCCGAAAATCCACTTTTGAAAGCTTGAAAACGCCGAAAACGACCGTTTTTCAATGCCCTTCCCTGTGGAATTGGACGAGTGCAGCAAGGCTGTTGACGCCGAATCGTTGCAGGATTCAATGGCTATAGCTTTGCGGCGGGCAGCCTCCAATCTCAGACACTCGCTGTTGACTCGCGCCGGAGATCCGCCCCTTTTTGAGCGATTCGCGGGAAAGGGCGTAGACATGCGCGAGACAATATTTTGACAGTTTTTGAGGATGGTCGCGAAAGAAAATCGGGAGATGATGAGTGACTCAGCGAGCAGTTTCGCAATATCGACGCGCATTTCAAATCTCAGCTCATATTGCATCATTCCAGGTTTTTTTGCTACCTATTTTCAAAATTCGTGCATCCATCCCACCTAAGACCTCTTCTTTCCATTATTTCATTCCAATCCAAAATTAACTTTATTTGAAATCCAATTTTGAAGCTTCTTCTCTAGAAATCGATTCCTAAGTTTGCGTTATTACTTTTCATCGATTTAGATGGTGGACAAATCTTGGAAAGGACGACAGGGAGCGATCAAAAGCTTTCGACATGCTCTCACAGGCCAGGATGGATTGGGCGGTCTTCGCTCGCATAGCCCTCGGAAGAGCCTTGTCAGCTATTCGAATATTGATAAGGCAGATGGACATTCTATCTTGCGTTTTGCAGGAGAGATGTACGGGCTTATGTACTGAATCCGGTAAGAGCTAAACTCCTTCCTCCAAAGGTAAGATGCTAGTGCACTTATTCTCAGTCTTCGTCGACATGGTTTTTTCTTTTCAGAAGAAGCGTGTGATCGAGACTACGGCAAGCAGCTCTTCTGCTGCCAAGGAAATAGAAAAGACCAGCCCCGACGAGTTTTAGCCCATCTGCTACTACTTTTTCTTAATTTGCTGTACTTACATATCATTATCATATCATTTGCCTTAACTCTACTCCCGCTTTTGCGTATCACTTATTTGCATTCCGAGATTCTCATTGTTCAAACGGTACCAAGTACACTTCTATCTCATCATGTATCTCCATATTGTGAAGCTTCAAGATAGTAAACAAAGTAGTTTGACTCCCCCAAAGTTCTTATTTGATTTTCTTGCGTGTCTACATTGAACATAACTCTAGCATTGAAATGTTCCTAAAATTGAAGTAAATTCACTATGTGCTAATGAATTTTCCAATCAATCCTTGTGTCATTTTAGAAGTAATAAATTGGTTAGTTTAAACTTTGTAGAATTCATATATATACGTGTATATATATATATACGTACATATATGTATACATATATACACATTTATATATATGTATATAAAAATATATATAATGTATATTTATAACACATATAAGTATATACATATATGTAATGTACAGCAAGTAGGGATATAGCGAAATTACTACTGCGAGATAACGCGCTCCAGTTGCGTCCGGACATGAGGATGTGTCGCCCTCGAGCTGCCGCGTATTTCTTGCAAGATGCGGGTCGCGTCAAAGCGTTGTCTCGGGCAGCATTGTTCCGACACATAATGCTGTCTCGGGATTTCGTCGCAAGGCCGATTAGTTGTGTCGCGCCTTCATTCAGCGCTTACACAAAACTTTGGGCTGTGCGAGTCAACAGCGAGTGTCTGAGATGGTGAGAAATTGCCAACTCGTCCAGATGCATAAGATTAAGATTAGCCTGCGCGTTTAAGTTCGAGAGCGATTTTTTCGGCAGGGAAAGCATGCTTGCAACCGGGATTGCATTTCATAGTTGGGCGATAAGGATCCTACCGCGTTAAAATCCCGAGTTGTTGGATTTTGCCGATCCACTGCCTTTAAATCCTTCTTAGGGGAGATGCACTGTAAGGGAGTTGGGGCAAGCATGTATCTCTTCTTTCCCACAGTCCACTTCATTCAAAGTTCACTCTTTCCGGAGATTTTACAAAACACGTTTCAACTTATAGTGACGAACCCTACTATCGACGGTTGGCCCTTACTGTTACTGCTTAAAATTCTTCTTTATAAAGGAACTTTATCTGAAATCGTTTCTTCTAGGAAAAGATATGGTCGTTTTTCCTTACCTATGCAAACGTAATACTGCGAAAATACTGGGTTACGGTAACATTCTGGCAACTGCTTGCATCGCGAAGTAAACGCACAAGAATAAATAAATTCAATATATTCAATATATTAATGTATTCAATAGCCTCGTAATTTACACAAAAGCGGTTCGAGCCTGATTGCGCTTCTCTAGTCTGATATACTGAAAGCGAAATTTGAAACAAACAAGATTATGACTTGCTCTTACTTATATTTCTCTGAGGTGAGCAGAGAACTAGTAGTCCTTTGTATCAATTGCAGAAAGAAGTAGTTAACTCGCCTTCGGATTAACATAGTCGAAAATCCATTTTACTTGGGTGGCCCAATATTTACCCCCATTAACTTACCTCCAAAGAGAAATTTAAGGACCAAATTACACAGTTTGATAGCCAAAATTTTTTGTGGAAGTGATTAGAGCTAAACTTGTCTTCCTTGTTTGAACAGTAGCTGGTGGAAGCACAACCACTGTAAGTGAATGAGACAAATGAATTTTGGCTGACTCCTAATCCCATACGTTGATGATTATTGAAACAGGATCCGTGACATTGGCAAATAGGGAGTAAAGCTTTGTACTGAGTGAAAAGGTAGCTAGTTTACTCTAAAAATATAGTTAACCATGTCCAAAAATGACCACTTCACTTAGGTATCCCAATATTGGGAAACCTCAGAATTCGCTAAAACTTGGCCCATGAGGGGTATTTGACATGATAATCACGAATACGCTACTAATCATGCTGCTTGGTAGAGCCTTTATGTCATGCCTGCGGTGGGCAAAGGCAAACGGAAATGTTGGGGGGGGGGGGAAGGAGGTCGTACTCAGCGGTTGTGTGCCACACCTCTTGCTCGACTGATTATACTAATGAATCATCAAATATGTTTGAGTCTGAACAAACGGTACGTCACCCATCTTCGTCTGTATGCCGCTCTAATTGACCACGAACAAGATACCGGCCACGCAAGAAAACAAGTCTCACTGACTGTGTCGTAGATTATCCAAATAATCTACAACCTTTAGCATTTTAGATCTACCGTGTATGTTATTAGCATATCTACTAGCTTGTCGTTGACAAAGCTTATTGTTCACTGACCACTTAAGCCGCCAGGTCACCTCTCCGCTGTGCTTGATAGTCTACTTGGCGGGGTCTACTTTCATGTAGGCAGTCCTTGATTCTGTATGATACTGCAATTTGCCAGAAGTGAGCATTCAGGTTATACACGCCCAAAACAGTGGCATAAAAGGGCCTGAATACTCAGTTCTGTTGTTGGTTCGATATATTGCCAATATCGTCAGCGGCTGCTCCGCTACTATCCAATAAACGCTTATACAACGTAGTGGTACCAGCTTAGTGTACACCAAATTGTGAATGTTTGAATATAGTTCATTCACTTGAGCATGATTCCTGAAAACCTATGAGGAAGCTATTTCACCATTTTTTCGTCAAGCGACGTCAAAGTTGGGAGCGGTATATAAAGCATCAGTGCGTCACCTCTGCTTCACAAAAGCTCGCACCAGTTATCATGAACGTATCAGGAAAATCTACGGTAGTGGTACTGGTTTTTCAATCCTTCTTCAATCGGGTGGCCGCTACGTAATCCCACATAAAAGTGAACATCACTATGCGACTCTAACATGGTCTGTAGCACTGTAAATCATTCTTCACTGCAATTTAGTAAGGCAGGCGCTATACTCCTCGAGGAGTATAGCATGACGACGGGCGATCGCCAATATCGGCGACAAAAATCGCTAGTTTTACACGTATTTGATGCATATCGATCGTCGCCATGCTGTACTCCTCGAGGAGTATGGCGCCTGCCTTACATATTGTGGACGCAGTACTGACGTGTAAAAGAACACAGACTTGAGATGGCAGATTTCCTTTCCTGTTTTGAAAATAGATGTCCAAAAACTATCGAGGTCAAGAGGGGGCCTGTTCGAAGATTTTCAGGTGCCAATTCATGACTGGCCTTGCTGCAAGAAGAAAATATAGTTCAACTAAATGGGATTCGCAGCGATGATTCCTTCATTTTTCAATTCTAGGCGAGAAAAATGTTGAGCTATTTCGTGCTATTTTTGTTGCCCCAGCAGCTTCATGTTCAGAGAGAACTTGTATTTATTCAGACTTTAGCAAATACCGATGACTTCATCTTACAGAAAACAAATTCAGTGTTTTCCAATGCACGACGTGTACAGCTTTGATTGCGTTTTCCCTACAAAAACTGTTCCTGCACGAAAACTTTGATGAAAGCTTGCTGGATATATGCCAGCAAATGAGCGGACCGCATTCGTCGTTACTCAGTTGTTATATTTATTTAGAAAACAATATTATAGCAAACTTATCAACAAGATGACTGAAGGGCAGTAAGTACATTCAGGTTTATTAATGTGATTAGTAAGCAATAAAAATACAATCGTGCCAAATGCGAAGGGATCATTGGTCGAAGAACTGATATATAAATGTAAAACTAGTCCATTAGCAAGAAATAACAAGAAAGTTGGAATTGATACCGGCTTCAAAAAGATTACGCTACTTGAGATATCACAATGGTAAAAATTAGAGTTATATTTCGATAGGAATGCGGAGGCAGATTTGACATTTGACATCCGATCAGTCAAACAAGTTCACCATTTCCTTTAATACCGCTGCACCACGTTCGGCCAGGGGCGTGACTCCCTAAATGATTATTCTTGGCTACAAAATCGATACTAAGATCCTTATCTAATTATATTTCAATTTTGCTTGGTATCTATCCATATATGAAGCTCGCAAAAATGACAGTGGTTTTTTGATTCGGCATAGCGCTTATCTTCGAGAGTGAACGTATCCAATTGGTTCGGATAAATTATATAAAAGAAATGCAAGACATCATTTTTCATTCGTAAACTTAAGATGTGTTTTATCGAAAAATTTCGGAAATCCAATAGCATTCCATATATTTTTTTACGCAGCTGTCGCCATCCTTTTATGGTCACTTCAGGTCGGAAGTGTGTAGACTTGAAAACTTCTCAATTTTTTGAATACGTGGCTGAAACGCTCCTCAACAAAAATCTTTGTCGCACAATTCTTCCCCCCCCCCCCCCTACCATTTATCGGAACGCTACTGTTTTGAGGTAATTCAGTGGAAATCACAGACATTTATGTCATAATTTTTCTAAGAACTGGACAGCAGGATGCAAAACTCTCGGCACATTTAATTTTATTGGTTTCACTTACCAGCGAAGAAATGTGTTACAGTGCTTTTTTGGTGCATGTTGCCACAGCATTATTGTGTTTTCGGTATGCACTGCTAGTGTAAAAGGATTAGCTGATGTCTACATATTTTGGATTATTCAAAAATAATTATAATAAAAGAAGGTTACTTTTTTAATGTGTCAACAATTCCACCACATTGAAGAAGAGACTGAAACTTACAGTCATGTTCCCTCGATTACAAAAATCTTCATTTCTACAACAGCAGAATATAACTGGCACTCCAAGGATTTCGCGTTCTTGACATCCGTCAGGAATGAACTGCAAATGGTGTATTAGAATCAAAAACTGGTTAAGAAAATGTGTTCTATTCTTGAATAAAGATCATTTTCAGATGTGCCAAAGTATCTCTTCTGACTTATAAGAAAAGCAGTCACAGTCTAAGCGGCCTTTCCAGATTAAATCTATGTTGCCTTGAAGAGCATTGAACGCCATTCAAAGCTTTTTTCGATTTCTGCTCTGTGCCTGTGGGGGCCGTATTCACTCCGTGGAATCCATGATCCTTCAAGAAGAAAAGCGAAAAGTGGGCGACTTGGTGGTAGTGATGATAGTAACGCAGATAATACAATAAGCAGTTGATAATAATTATGTTTGCTTTATTCATACAGATCAAGGGAACTATAACCAAAACTGTATGGCTCAAATGCGGCGCTGCCCTCTATCCGTAATGGTACCCGGTTTTAAAGCATGCATTTGGAAAAAGTGATTTTGAGCTCCTCCCAGCAACAAAACTTTATTCTTTGGACGTGAAAAATCAGACGAAGGAAAACAGCTCAAGTTGGAACGGCAAATTTTTTTGAAACGAGCCATGAGCTAAGTTTTGTAAATGTCCATATTTTTGAAATTCAAGAATAAAAAGATTTGATGAAAAATGAACTGAAGTTTGCACTTCGCGAAAAAAAATCCCTGCTTAAGGATATTGAATGACGCATTTATAGCTTTCAATCAAAAGAACTCCAAAATTAAGTATTCGTATTAACGAGGACTTGATAAGATATAATAACATAGGGGATGTTTGCAAAATTTGAACACATCTACCTACGGTACCTACAGTAATTATTCGACAAAAAATTTGAAATATTCCAGTCTGCCAATCAGATATCCTCGTCTATTTCTTTTCAGGTTCTTTACTATGCAACTTTTTTGAAATTTTCTACACCACTGGAGTACCTATAAGATTATCATTCAAAATGTGTTAGATTTCTACTTTGGCTGTGAACAGGTAAGTATTTACCGTAACTTCTTGCTCCAATAGTGTAGAAAACTTCGGAAAAAGTTGTACAGTATAAGAAATAGAAGAAAACGAAAATTCGTTTCCTTTCGTCACCACCGTGCGTGTACCTGACAAATCATTGTGTTGCAGCCGGCCTTCTGTAGTTTGCTGAATGAGAAGACTTGAGCAGTAGCATTGTAGCAGTAATCTGTATCCTTCCCGCATTCTTTTGTCGCCTCTCCTATCGTTGATCCTAAAATTATCAGATGTTTTGATCTGAATAGGTCTTGAGTTTTCCATGGTCAAGATTTGGAAGTTTCGCGAAGATTTGATTAGAATCGCACAGATCTTCACTGCCAAAATAACTGTAAGTCAATGTAGGTGTGTAAAAATCCGCGACAATTATGTGTGCCTCCTAGTCACTCTCTCAGCGTTTTCCTTTTCATATGATATATGAACTCAACGAAAGTTGCCATTTTTTGCAATTTTAAACAAAGGACAGATATTTATGGAGCAAGTGTGAGCGTTTTTGTCAAATTCTGCACAGATCGTGAAAGTAAAAAACATTATGCAATTGTGCAAGCAACATACGCCTCACTACGAAGTGCCACAATGATGTCAAGTTCAAGTAACAAGCAAACTCAATGAATAATCTGTTTAGAAAATAAAGTCTCTACTCAGTGCCCAAAGCCACAGATGAAAAAGAGGAACTAACACCATTGCAAAATGGATGTTCATCCTTTTTTTTACGTTCTTTAGCTAGAATATGAGTTCTTGCTCTGATCGATATAAGAGAAACAGTGATTGATATTTTTCGTCTTTCTCTCTCTCCTCTTCTCCTCTTCCAATTTTTCCTCTCTTCCGCAGTTCTTGCGATTTCATAAAGACTGTATACGTAAAATCTTACATTGCCCTATCCAAAGGCCTTCAAGAAACCTTCAAACAGAGTGACCTCTATTGAATATGAGAGAGCTTAGAGTTGCTTGGATAGCGATCAATTGATAAATTCTTCAGTCACGTAAAATTTCACAGCTTTGCATGAGCATTCTTGAGTCAGACATTCTTGAGTTCTAGAGACACGAAAATGGGCATTATTCTGATTGTGATATGCGCAAACATGGAGTGTAGCTCCCAAAGAGTTCTTTTGTCCTCCTTTTCATAACCTTCAGAGTGGATGTTTGAAGGTTTTTATGTGCTTTTGAAATAGACGATTGCAAGACTGTGCGCTGTTCATGCTGTCTCAATGTTTCATAAGAAGCTTGTAATTTGCAACTTTTTCATCATTGTATAATTCATTTTCCCAGAGAACCTCGAGAACAAGTTCATGAAAAAGAACGCCAATGAAATTCGATAAAGAAACTCATTATTCATAGAAAATCGCGCAGCGCCTAAGCTCTTCTCTACTTCAATCGCTTGCAGGCTTCGCAGAGTTTGATATAAGAAGCGAAGATATTTGCGGAAGCTGAGAAAGTGAAAATGAGTCAGCGTAAAATTCTGCAATTTCAACATTACCTCTTGGAAAACATTTTGGATCTTCATTCAGCTGTTTTTCCTGCGAGAATTGACGACTACTCAATCTGGTGGGAAAAAAAATATTATGGATGGACCCGACTCATCTGTTGCTTTACGGACGTGATTTCGCAATGAACTTTAGCGCATGCTTGATACTTTTTCTCATAACACGTAAGGGGAAAAGCATTTTTGGACTACTATCAAGAGCGAATGAAGCATAAATTATGCTGAGAAATACTAACAACAACATAATAACTCACTAAAAAACTTTGCCAACAGAGGCCCTCAACAATCGTTCTTTGTGCTTTATGCCGATTACGTAAAACATTCGGACGTTCAATATTTGTGTTAGCATAATCATGAAAAAAAGTTGCCACGTCTCTTTGGCATACCAATCCCTAATTCGACTGAAGGTTTCTAGACAATGTTTACTGATTATCATCAATTAGTACAAAGGATTGTATTAAATGAAGTGCTGTGTTTTTGTCTAAAATGCTTTTGTTAGACAAGCTATTTTATTCACACGACTAAAGATTTTTACATGCACATTTCTTAGCGATCAATGCTGGAGCATAGGGAGCCGAAGGACGACGGAAGGAGTGGGTAAAAGATTTTTGGCTGTTGCCATTTTGCTCAAAGAGTAGAATTAAGGAGTATCCTCTAATTCAGAGTTAAAAAGTATGTTTCACCCTCTTTCTCTGGCAGAAAATCATGAAGTGCATCATCAGAAAAACTCAGAGAAATCTAATCTAGGACTTCTTAGGGCTGAGAATCTTACTCAGTTTTTACTGAAAAGACCTCCACCGAAAATTTCCGCATGTATATTCTGGAGATCCTTTCCGTGGTCTCGATTTAAAGTTTATGAAGCGTGAAATGTGCAAAATCCGCAAAAGCCCGATTTTCGGGAACCCTGTTCTGTAGGTGTAGGCAACTTTCAGTCTTTGGATGGGCGGAGTTTCATAGGGTGGGGAGTGGCTTGATAGCACTTTCGCAGGTTCCAGGTCCATTTTATCTGCTCAGAAGAAATACTGGAGTGCCGGACCTACGCATATGTCCCTCTCCTAGGATCTGCTTTCAGGTTAGGCACTAATCGAGGTAGCACAGGAGCCTGGACACTGCCCTTAAGCTTCCTGCACAAGCACAATACAATTCAAAACCAGTAATTCGCTAATAACTAGCTCATTCAAACTGTCGCATAACAATGACAAAGGCAATACACATGATGATAAATCTTTGATGACGCCATCTTTACACCATAAGTCTATTCAGTGTATAAGTATCCTACTAATCATGCTGCAATCAAACGTTCGCTGTCAATATGTATAATTTAGAAGCGCTGTTCCTTTTTTTGAGTTTAATTACCCAAGTTTGAGGTTACCCTATGCCATTTAATAGATCTACCAACTACATTATTATATTTTAGATTAGTTCATCTTCTTTAATTTGTTTTTCTTTTTTTATATATGACTAGCGACCCTACGGGTCGCTAGCAAATGGGTAGAGGCAGATACAATATAAGGGCTTAGTTGTGATTATAAATTAGTTGTGATCTTATATATAAAGCTGAATGTCTGTTTGTCTGTATGTCTGTCTGTCTGTCTGTCTGTCTGTCTGTCTGTCTGTGTGTACGTATGTTCCGAATAGAAAATTCCATTTCTGAACCGATCCGGACCAAACTTGGCACACATACACTACGGGCCCCGGCGGGTGTCATAGGCTACTTTTCGTCATCGATCGATATCGATTTTATCGATTTTTATCGATTTTTTTGCTGAGTTCACCTACGGGGCTGGGAGTTGGCACAGGGGGGTAATCGAGCATGGGGATTCCGAATACAATATTGGGTTTCAGGATTATCGATTACTTTTATCGATTTTATCGATTTTTTTGCAAAGTTTGAGCTACGGGGCTGAAAGTTCGCACAGGGGGGTAATCGAGCATGGGGATTCCGAATACAATATTGGTTTTCAGGATTATCGATTACTTTTATCGATTTTATCGATTTTTTTGCAAAGTTTGAGCTAGGGGGCTGGGAGTTCGCACAGGGGGGTAATCGAGCATGGGGATTCCGAATACAATATTGGTTTTCAGGATTATCGATTACTTTTATCGAGGGGGGTGATGCTGATCACCCCCAAGGGGGGTGATCAGCATGCTCGATTACACTCCTGTGCCAAATTCCAGCCCCCTAGCTCAAATTTTCAAAAAATCGATAAAATCGAAAAAGTAATGGACGATCCTGAAAACTAATATTGTGTTCGTAATCTGCATGCTCGATTACCCCCCTGTGCAAACTCCCAGCCCCGCAGGTCAAACTTTACAAAAAAAATCGATAAAATCGATAAAAGTAATGGACGATCCTGAAAACTAATATTGTGTTCGTAATCAGCATGCTCGATTACCCCCCTGTGCAAACTCCCAGCCCCGCAGGTCAAACTTTACAAAAAAAATCGATAAAATCGATAAAAGTAATGGACGATCCTGAAAACTAATGTTGTATTCGGAATCCCCATGCTCACTTCGCCCCCTATGCCAACTCCTAGCCCTGTAAGTGATCTCTGCAAAAAAATCGATAAAAATCGGTAAAATCGACATCGATCGATAACGAAAAGTGGACTGTGACACCCGCCAGGGCCCGAAGTGTATGTGTGCCAAGTTTGGTCCGGATACGGCGGAGCCGGGTAAGCCAGCTAGTCTTATATATAAAGCTGAATGTCTGTATGTCTGTATGTCTGTACGTATGTGCGGAATAGAAATTTTTATTTCTGAACCGATTTGGACCAAACTTGGCACACATATACTTCGGGGCAGGGAGCGTGTCATAGACTACTTTTCGTTATCGATCCATATCGATTTTATCGATTTTTTGCAAAATTTGAGCTACGGGGCTGGGAGGTGGCACAGGGGGGTAATCGAGCATGCTGATTACGAATATAATAATGACAGGACCGGGCGGAGCCGGGTTTGCCAGCTAGTTATAAATATTTCTAAATAAGTTTCCTATGCCTTTGCTGAGAACATCTTTGCGAAGCATTCTACAAAAGGAGGACTGTTCGAAGAAGCAATAATCTCCACAAATCATTCAGAATTTCTCGAAATTCCTGCTGCAACCATGCATGGGGCATTATTTTTCTCGCGTTTACCACGCTCTTTCTGCAAATTTCCCCTCCTCACAGAGACATTCAGATACCCCCCTCCCAGACAGCAACGAAATCAATCGTTTAAAAGGAGATCCCTCCCCGAAAAGCACGACTACTGAGCCACCTAGAGACCGTCAATTATAAGAATTGCATGAACGTACCAAAAATTTGTTTCCCTGTCCAATTAAATTGCCCTACGTGCCGCTTGAAGACCGTTCAAAAATTATAAGAACTGCCCCAAACGTACAAAATCTGTTTTCCTGCCCGATCAAGTTGCCCTACGTGCCGCTTGAAGACCATTTAAAAATTATAAGAACTGCCCCAAACGTACAAAAATCTGTTCTGACCGATGCAATTGCCCTACGTGCCGCTTACAGACCGTTTAAAAATTATAAGAACTGTCCCAAACGTACAAAAATCTGTTCTGCCCGATCAAGTTGCCCTACGTGCCGCTTACAGACCGTTCAAAAATTATAAGAACTGCCCCAAACGTACAAAATCTGTTTTCCTGCCCGATCAAGTTGCCCTACGTGCCGCTTGAAGACCATTTAAAAATTATAAGAACTGCCCCAAACGTACAAAAATCTGTTCTGCCCGATGCAATTGCCCTACGTGCCGCTTACAGACCGTTTAAAAATTATAAGAACTGTCCCAAACGTACAAAAATCTGTTCTGCCCGATCAAGTTGCCCTACGTGCCGCTTACAGACCGTTCAAAAATTTAAGAACTGCCCCAAACGTACAAAATCTGTTTTCCTGCCCGATCAAGTTGCCCTACGTGCCGCTTGAAGACCATTTAAAAATTATAAGAACTGCCCCAAACGTACAAAAATCTGTTCTGCCCGATGCAATTGCCCTACGTGTCGCTTACAGACCGTTTAAAAATTATAAGAACTGTCCCAAACGTACAAAAATCTGTTCTGCCCGATCAAGTTGCCCTACGTGCCGCTTGAAGACCATTTAAAAATTATAAGAACTGCCCCAAACGTACAAAAATCTGTTCTGCCCGATCAAGTTGCCCTACGTGCCGCTTACAGACCGTTTAAAAATTATAAGAACTGTCCCAAACGTAGAAAAATCTGTTCTGCCCGATGCAATTGCCCTACGTGCCGCTTACACGCCTATACCTAGTTGAAAGCAAAGCGGGACCCATTACACAAGCAAAAGCAAGGCTGTTATTAGATAAAGTTTCCAAAAGTACCAGCGAGACCAAGTTACTCACGCACTCTCTTGTCTACACGTGGAAGCAAGACGATGATAAAGTGACTGTTCTTAGTTAGAGCATTTTTACAAGAGTTGGAAACTTGGATGAATTTAGCTCAAATCACGCTGTTACGCAATTTGGCATCATTTCAGCAACTAATAGGAGTACAACATATTTGAAAACACATTCTGGGATAACAAGCTCGAAAAAAAAAGCAGCTACAAATAACCACCCGGACACCCGGACACTGGCGACCCAGTCTCAAAATCATTGCGACCTCATGATTGCCTTTCGAAATACGTGTGACCCCTTACGAAAATATGCTTAGTCACTCGTTATGAAATTTGGCAGCGTTCCAAAACGCATGCCACTTGGCAGCAATCCAATTCCAAAGATCAGTGTATTTCATCATAATTTTTACGTCTGCGGCCTCTTCGTTTGCCATGATCCAACTATCGGGCGGCTTAATGGGTAAACAACGAATTCGTTATATATTACGTAGTGATTTAAGATCTCCCTTCACTACCGATGAGTTCCGGGAATATCGTATGCTTACCTAACTTTCCGCATAGTGATAGAAATGAAACGGAAATTAGGTAATTTTTTTTTCTTCTTTCATTCGTCACTGAGCACACTTCAAGCATTTTTGAGTTTTTGAGCCCTTATGGCTTCATAAATGCTGACAATAGCTTCTACACATTAGTAAAAAATTTGCTTATTCACTCTCATCTCTTTTAGCAAAGAAAAATAACAGTCATGAAAACGAGAGAGAAATGATATGTTTCACGCCGTAATCTAGACCATAGTCATCAGCGAACTTTGGTGAATGATGACTGATAATAAAGTAGATACTTGATCCATTGTCCAATAAGTGGTAAGAAGATTTTCAAACTTTTTGATATTTTATTTATCAAAGATTTGGTGAATGTTCTATACTTATGATTATGCAAATGATTATGAGCTGGCACAAAATTTTTGTGTACAAGTTTTCAAAAAATCGTAGGATCTTGACATCTCGAATTAGCACGGCTTTTTATTTAAATGGAGTTTTTTCTGAGAAGATTTTCGTTAGAACTCAAACGCATTGCGATAGCACATAAACGGTCTTCTACTAAATCAACCACCAAAGTTCAGAGCAAAGCTGAAAATCATTCAAGTTTGATGAAAAAATTCCACTCATCAATATAAGCCTTCTGAACTACGCTTTAGAAGGAAGCAAATTTGAAAGCAATCGAGCATCTCTGTAAGGTAAGGAATTTTGAACGTGACAGAAAGTTAAAAGAGGAAGAACTTTATTATAAAATTTGCCTTTTGATTCAAATGGTCAGCGAGTACGAGTTTTTTAACTCTGCGAGAACAGAAAAATGGAAAGCTTCACTACTTCCGCCTGCTTTATAATTTTCGGCAGACTTATCATCTGTAGATAAACAAAGTAAATAAGCTTTAAGAAAATGAAGCTATTTGTGGAAATGACTCCAAAGTGAGCTCCACTTTATTTTAAAAGCAATCGAACATTTCTGTAAGGCAAGGAATTTTAAACGTGACAGAAAGTTGAAAGACAGAAAACTTCACTGTAAAATCAAAAACTATAGAGTTTTGCAAAGAGTGGTCTCTTCTTACAGGGAAGGATATCAACATGATTCTGCAAACCAAAAAGATGTGTATACATATCTTTAAACGCGTCCCCAAACCCTGACTCCAAATCAGCTTTCTATAAGGGGAAGCTCTCAAAGAAGTTATGAGCGTTTGAAAGTTTAAATTCTCCGGCCTCAAGTGGCATAAAATTGAAATCTGTACAAAATAAGCATGCGATTTCCATAGGCTGTATCCTGCCCTATTCAGAATACATAATACAGGACTGATTTTCCACTTTCAGGTGCTTTTGTACAGCTTTTCGAGCCTAACACCTGAATTGGGACTTTCACAAAATTGGGACTCATAACTTTTAAGCAGATTTGGAATAAGCGTTCATATAAGCATCTAATGATACACATCTCTTTTTGATTTGTCAAATCATGTTGGTATCCTTCCCTTATCAGAGATTTTTGTTCGGACCTTTAGAAGTAAAAACGCATATGGACAGCCAGTAATCAGCGCACCAAAATTTTCGTCTAAATGGAAAAATGGCTGAAAATCACCTTTTATCAAAGAGTAACCAGTATGACATTGTAGGGAATAAGCACTAGTGATTAGTAGAGGGATGGTGGCTAGGTAGGCGATCAACATTGTCTCGACTGACCGCTAAACAGATGTTGATGAAGAGACGGGGACGGAACGAGTACGGCGACTTCGCCCGCAGCGAATGAGTCATAGTTCGTTCGGAGTGCTCGTAGAAACCAGCAAAGTCGCGCATCGTCATAAAAACATCTGAAGAGAATGGGAATGAAATCCGTTAGCATATCCGATTCACGAAACGGCCAAGCTGGTCGCTTTGCACTTCATTCTTATGGGACTAGCCCGACGCTCTTTGAAAAATCCGCACTACAATAGATTCCGTGATGATGAAACCAGCTAGGACTCCCGTAAAAAGGAAGGTATGGATCAGTGGAGTTAAAAATTTAAAGGGCCATCATTAGGCCTTTCAGAATCTTTTTTCGTTTGAAGAATGCATTTGGAAGATTCAGTATGCTTGTGAATGGGAAAATGGTACGCTTCACATATTCTTCCTACATAATTTTCGTATGTCTCGCCATTCGAGAAAAGTTTTTTAATATGCTAAAATTTGATCAAATGCAGTAGGACAAACTGCAAAAAATCATACGTGGTCTGCTGGGTTTATTGCAAAAACCACATATTACCAGAAAATCACCAAAAATCAAGACTTAGTATGGTGAAAACATTATATTTAGTGAAAGATTTGAGAACTCTGAAGAGAAAAGCTCACGAAGTGTAAGCACTGCTTCGTCCCTTATGGTTTGCTCTTTTGCATCTCTGCACTTTTTTCGAGTATTGCAGATGTTGTTTTTAAAGTTTGTCACTAGGGAAAGCACTGCTACATTGAAGTTATTTTATTTCTTTAAATTCTCCCGAATTTACCCTTCACTTGAACTTGGTGGAAAAAGCTCTGGCTGTTGTCCATTTCTGACAGATTTTTTTGAAACTTTGCTTTTTTCTGCCTTAAATTTCGAGGATGTAGCTTTGATATTTTCATTAACATAATGAAAGACTATACTTTTTCGGTTTGCAGTTATTGAGTTGTAATTCATTGTACTATATTGACATTGTGATTGTTTATTTCCGAGTTTGAACTGAGTAATCTTGAAGGACTAATCAAATGATTGTATAATATAATGGAAACTTTATGGTAGAGTTATTCGTGTTATAAATAATGGTATGCACATAGTTCCATTTGCATAAGAACATGACTCATACCCACAATTTTTACGTATCACGCTTACTGTCAAGCAGTATTTGCTCAAAAATGAAATTTTATTGTACGTATTGGCCACTTAGTTAATCTGGGTAAATATAAGCTAAACGAAACAGGATGAGTTAAAGTTTCTTTCTTTAGAAGATGTCAGAAGCCATTTTGAGCAGCGCCCGGTTTTTTAGCATCTCTTTGCAACAAAGAGTCAATATTGCTAAGTGCGTGGTGGCAAATGACATGAAATTAGCAGTTGTTTGATGATTCACGCGCCGTCCTCAAGGTCTCAGTGATTCATCGCTTATGTGTAAGAATTTTTGATTTAGCTGTAGTAAACATAGTCGGAATGCGGTCTCAACCTCTTCTCAAAGCACTGAATATGCATATGAATGGCTTGGTACCTTCCAGATAATACACCACAGATTCTACCCGTAATTTAAGATCTGACAGAAAATGAAAGTCAGGCCCCTCTCCTCCCGTACAAGGCTCGGCACGAGGTGGCTTACAAGCAAGCTGGATATCGTTTTTGGGACGAGCAAAGGGGGTTTCGTTTTTGTGATCGAAGAGACACGCAAAATTGGCGATTCGGCGACGTTTTTTTTTAGTCGACGTTTCGTTTTTGGGGGATTTTTTTAGATTTTTAGAGGAAATGTGGTTGAGGGTCAAAGGCGATTTCGTAAAAATTCTCAAAAGTCAAGGGGGACTTCGTTTTTTGCATTTTCACCTAGCCACCTCGTGCTGAGCCCTGCTCTCGTATCAATGATCTAACCTTCAGAAAGGAAAGTTTGTCCATTCTGTGCTTCTATGTAATTTGCTAAGAGATAGCAAGAGACATAATGGTAGACTGTGCGGAAATAACTAGAAATTGAGTGACTCTTAACAAACCAAAAGTCACATCTACATCAACGTACTCCCATATTTGTATTCAAAAGCTTCGATCTTGATTCCAATTCGATTCAAGGACAATTTCTCTAGAGACTACTATATAATAACTAAGAGTTTCGAAGGAGTGCAAAGAATCGAGTTATCATATCGCTTCAGTGAAAGTGACAGAAAGTTATACATTCGAGTATTTTCGCTTTTTTCTGGAAAGTTGCCACTATTCGCATATATTTATAATCAATAAACGGCCTTAATAGCATTCACCACATCTTTTCATCCTGTTTCAAATGGTAGCGTTCTTATTGCGATGCAATGAACGAGTTCCCGAAAAATCACCAAGATTTGAAACATATGCTTTTGTCATGATTAAGTTTCGTTGAATTTTTTTGATTTTTGCACTGGTTCCCCGAAAAAATCCAACTATCTATCAAACTCCATGGTTAACTCCTAATAGAATGTCAATTGGCGAACAATAGGGGTTCATTCGATGCAGCAAGTTTTCCACTCCAAGATATATTTTTGTTCACAAGCAAACCCCACAGGATACAGTACTGTGCTATCAAACTCCATGGTCAGCACAAACCTCATAAAACGTCATTTGGCGAACAACCAGGGTGTCATTCGATTCAACATGTTTTCTTCTCTCTAAGAGGTGTTTTTGTTTCGAATTCGTGAAGTTGCATTGTGCAATCTCTTCTATCGGAGTTCTGTTCTCTCCCCAGTTGGTTGGGCGGGTTTCATCAATATACTACCAATACACCTGCTTCCAACATATACAATTGCTTATGTTGAATAAGAGCATTTTTTGCTAAAAGCAGGGGCATGAGACAGACTCCATGAACCTCTATACCTGTGATGACTTCATATATGTCTAAACAAGCTCACTCCCTTTCCATTCTCAGAAAGATTTTGCGGACTGGACTTGAACTGATTCAGTGGGGAGTTTGCCTTTTTGTTTTATTTTTTGTTGCTGGTTGTTTGGTGTGATGCTTCGTTTTTCTGTTGTATGGGCACGCCTTTTGCGTATTAAATAAAATAAAATAAAATAAAGTAAAGTCTTTGCCGATGAAATCAGCGTAACTCATGTCAAGCCGTGCAGGAAATATTCGAGATTTGATACTTTTAATCCCTAAACGCCCATAAAGCCTGATGTATTTTAGCAGGCCTCAATTTCGATGACTTACTGGTGTCTGTCGCTTTTGTTTCCGAGGCAGATCTGCTAATTCGGTGGTTTTGGTAGAAGTTCATTCAAAAAATTATGATCAGCTATAAAAAGCAGAAATAGTTTTGTATCCTGTTGGGTTTGCTCTATCCATTCGTCACTTGGGCTCTTTCGGGATTTAGCATTAAAAAATTAGAAAATATGCTGTGCGGTGCTGATGGCATCTAGTGGAGCCTACACGATTTAGAATACTGGGAGCTACTGGACGATGGTACAACATAACTGTCGTAGCTTACGTTGCTCAGCTACAACATTTGAATCTCAGCTCTAAAATGCAAGAGGACAGTACGCTCGGGTGTATTTTAGCGGAACACGAGAACTCCCATAGCGACCAGGAACGAGCTGGCGACGTATGGATGGACTGTTTTACCATACCCACCGTACTCCCCGGATCTGCTCCATCAAAGTACTACCTTTTTCAGGTTTTTTTACGCCATCTGGACGGACATGACTTCAAAGCGACATTGAAACCATTTTTTTGAATCGCAGCCGCCACGTTTTGGAGCAGAGGGATCCACGACTTACTCAAGCGTTGGCAGAAGGCCATCGATGTACAATACCACCCGTAATTTGTGAAAAAAATGGCGGCGGCACTTAACTCACGCGGCGCCGCCGCAGTTAGGTGACAAACGCCGCGTCGCGCGGCAAAAGTCGGCGGAAAAGCGGCATTTGTCGCCTAACTTTGCCGCGCAACGCCTAACTTTTTTATAAAAAAAACCTTATCCTGATCCAAAATTTATGAATTCTATATATAAGAGTACCATTCAACTCAGCTCGGCGAGGCGCGTCTTCCAGTATACAGATGTGCCTAATTGTGGGATATAGGTTTTTTCTTGGAATTTCAGTTAAATGGATCATTCAGCTGATTCCAGAGGCTACTTACACATTCTGTTGAGCACTGCAGAAATAGGGTGGGTATAGTTTAAGAGCTCATTCTGCACGGATATGTGTACAACTGGGCTTTTCTCGGCGAAGTATGACGGGTCCCAAAATGCAGGAAGACAAAGGGGAATGGTTGGAATCGCATGAGAAGCACATATCGTGGAATGCCGCGCGTGCTGTGCAATGTACAATACCACCCACAGAACGGGAATTTCGCGAAGTTCCAGAAATTTCGCGATTCCGGAATATCGCAAATTATACAGCGCCATAACTTCCTGCAGAATGAATATATTCTAAATCCGAAAGCAGTATTGTGTTCAGCACGTCAAGGCAAATCTTTCGACATACGTCATGTCATCTATATCTTGTTTCCGGTTTTCTCAAATTGTTCTGAGTGGGTCCCTTTGCAAGTATGTAACGCAGCGCCTATCCAACATGAAAGCTTCCGGTAAACACCATTCGATAGTGCTCTTCTTGCGTATTATAGTGCGTTGGTAAATTCTGGAAAAATCACTCGTTTCCAGATTCTACTCGCCGTAACATTCTTTGGAGTGGATATTTTCTGAATCCGAAAAATGCATTGTGCTCAGCTCATCAAGACAAATCTTTCAGTATGCAGAATGTCCTTGATATCTCGATTTCAGTATTCTCAAAACTTTCTGCGGGCTTCTCTTCGCAAAGGTGTGAAGCAGCGCGTATTGCCCCCAGTAGATTCAGAAAGAAATTTTCGATAGTACTTCTTCGGTAGATTATGGGGCGCTAAAAATTAGCCGCACACTTCTTTCCAAAGGAGTTAGAAGGGCTGGTGAATTTTGAAAAAAGCATGTCGTTCTAAATTTTTCTCAACGTAACTCTAAAATATGAAGCTCTCTCGCTAAGCAGATGTGATTTTCGTAATCAGCAGGTCGGATAACCCTTATGAGCAAGTTTTCCAAGATGCTCGAGTAATTTCATTTTTTCTCGTTTTACGCTCTGAAGCTGGCCGATGGATTTTGGTCAAAATGCTCATGCTCTTGAATTGCAAGTAAGTAGAGGTTTTCGACACGCTCTTTACGAAAATCAAGTTCTTTGAGGATTACAGGGTCCTTTCGGGGAGATACGGTGAGGTGACCGTAACTGCATCACGAAAGTGCGTAACTTTGGCCGCACTTCTCGCGTATCTGTCAGCAACCTTGCCAGCTTGCTTTTCTCAGTCGAAGTTACTAGGAACTGTGCTACCGAATGGTGCACGACTCAGGCTCCAGTCTATGAAATTCGCCGAGTTACGAGCCTATGAAAACGTCCTCATGAATTTTGCTAAAAATGTAAAGATCGCAAATCTCGTCGAAATTCCACCGTGAGCGCTTGTACAACACGGTGATCAAAATCTTTTCACGTCCTTAATGGGTCTTATTGTGTTAGATTTCGTAGTTTGAGTTCTAGCCACCTAAATAGCTTTGACATTCAACTGAGCAGCTGAAGCATACGCAAGTACCATATTCAATATAATGGGAGTCTTTGGCGAAGCGAACACAAGATCCGCAATGCGAGTGTCAGTGTCGTGAGCACAATGCATTTTTCGGATTCAGAAAATATCCACTCCAAAGAATGTTACGGCGAGTAGAATCTGGAAACGAGTGATTTTTCCAGAATTTACCAACGCCTTTTTCTCTTCAGAAAAGAAGTCTGCCGCAGCTTTCTAGCGCACTATAATGCGCAAGAAGAGCACTATCGAATGGTGTTTACCGGAAGCTTTCATGTTGGATAGGCGCTGCGTTACATACTTGCAAAGGGACCTACTCAGAACAATTTGAGAAAACCGGAAACAAGATATAGATGACATGACGTATGTCGAAAGATTTGCCTTGACGTGCTGAACACAATACTGCTTTCGGATTTAGAATATATTCATTCTGAAGGAAGTTATGGCGCTGTATAATTTGCGATATTCCGGAATCGCGAAATTTCTGGAACTTCGCGAAATTCCCGTTCTGTGGGTGGTATTGTACATTGCACAGCACGCGCGGCATTCCACGATATGTGCTTCTCATGCGATTCCAACCATTCCCCTTTGTCTTCCTGCATTTTGGGACCCGTCATACTTCGCCGAGGAAAGCCCAGTTGTACACATATCCGTGCAGAATGAGCTCTTAAACTATACCCACCCTATTTCTGCAGTGCCCAACAGAATGTGTAAGTAGCCTCTGGAATCAGCTGAATGATCCATTTAACTGAAATTCCAAGAAAAAAACCTATATCCCACAATTAGGCACATCTGTATACTGGAAGACGCGCATCGCCGAGCTGAGTTGAATGGTGCTCTTATATATAGAATTCATAAATTTTGGATCAAGATAAGGTCTTTTTTATAAAAAAACTAGATGGCAAACCCGGCTCCGCCCGGGGCCAAACTTTGCACCGCCACGGGGGTGATCAGCATGTTCGATTACCCCTCTGTGCAAAATCCCAGCCCCCTAGCTCAAATTTTGCAAAAAATCGATAAAATCGATATCGATCGATAACGAAAAGTAGCCTATGACACGCTCCCTGCCCCGAAGTATATGTGTGCCAAGTTTGGTCCCGATCGGTTCAGAAATAAAAATTTCTATTCCGCACATACGTACAGACATACATACAGACAGACATACATACATACAGACAGACATTCAGCTTTACATATAAGATTAGGCGTTGCGCGGCAAAGTTAGGCGACAAATGCCGCTTTTCCGCCGACTTTTGTCGCGCGACGCAGCGTTTGTCACCTAACTACGGCGGCGCCGCGTGAGTTAAGTGCCGCCGCCATTTTTTTTCACAAATTACGGGTGGTATTGTATGGCGATTACTTCAAATGATACTGTTGTTTCTAAATGAGATAAACAATTTTGAATTGCAAAATTCCGAGAACTTTCTTAACAACGTAATAGTTTTCTTTCGTTAGTCTTCATCCTTATCTTGAAAAAGAATTTGGGAATGATTGAATGAGCGTGACATAAAAAAGTTCGCAAAGAACGCGGAGTGCAAGAGATGGGGTGATAATAAGTTACAATACTAAGGCTAAAAACAATAATTTCGTAAGCAGAATGTTCAGAATTCCAAGCCAAGTTCCTGTCTGGATGAACACTATGATTTTTGCGACTCATATGGAGTAATTCATCTAAAGACATGTTAACACAGTTTATATAACCGAACATGGCACGAACTCTTACCACTCTTACCATCTTTTTCCGATTTCGTTTATTAACGCGTTCTTGACTTTTGTAGTTAACAGTTTGAGTTACCATATTAGTACTTATCTCATGCCGACTTGGGATAGATGAGAAAATCGAGATCAAGATCAAGAGGTTAGAATAACAATGCGAAGACTGTGAATCGAGCTGTGCTTCTTCCATTTAGAGGTTGTTGAGATTGCAAGACGTTGAGAAAAGTCATCTTCTGTAATGTAATTTTCAGTAAGCCCCTATTTCCTTCTAATCATTCTAGCCCCAAAATCTTACTGTTCTTGAGTGCAGAGTACTTCTCCCACAAATTCCCTTCTCTGGTTCAAGTTGAGGAAAGCTATATTTTCATTTCGATATAATGGAGGCGTTATGATCGTTATTTGTGAGTCTTCGTTCTTCGCTTGAACTGCACTGCCTTGTTATCGCCTAAGATCATGTTAGCATAGTGTGGATCCATTCATTATTCCAATCGGAATAGCTTTACAGTACTGTAGAAAATTCTTTTTTTGTCAGTATCGAAGAACTCCTCCCCCGGAAATTTTTGCGCTGATCTAATTTTACAAAGATTTGGAAGGAAAATGTTTTTTGATTCACTAGTCAGAAGTACGTGCACAATTTCATTCTTCTTCAGTAGCTTAGACCACTTCTAAAAGTTTGCAATTCGTCCCATCGCGAAAGGAATGAATTTTATTTGTAATAACGTTAAAAGGGATTATATGGATACAATTTGGTGACGTTTCAGTGATTGATTGCTCTTCTTACAATTAGTACAGGCCGTGTTATGCCATATTAGGTTTTTGGTGAATCTCGGACCTAACGGTTTCAAGAGTCTCGTCTTTTTCAGAGGTCTTAGTTCCTCCGCATCTCACTAAATCGCACAGTTACTGACGTCCTTTATTTAACTGTGCGGACTAACTGGATTATGGTGGATCCAAGACTTCCGAAGAAGATAGACTGCTGAAATCTCCACATCCAATAAAGATCCATAAAATCCTGGTTTGACATAAACGACATGTAACGCTTCACGAAATGCCCAGGTAAGAGAAGAGAGCATTTGTCTTACTGACCTACAACTCTCTTACTGACTCTTCTTGTTTTTTTTTCAACAGGCGATTTTCTTATTTTATTCGTTTTCGGCGTGCCTATTCATAGTGTGCATTAATCATATTTTAGATGCTAATTAACCCAAACGAGTTTCTAAATTTTATTTTTCCATTTTTTCCCAGCCAATCCAAGTGCTCATAGAAGTACAGCATTTACATTCCTGCATGCCGTCTGATAATAAAATTGGATTGGACATCTGGTCATATGCAATAAATACCCAGCTTCAGCTACTCAGCTCTCATAAAGCTCAGTAGTTACATATTTATACCGCTTGCAGTCCAGTCTGTCTTGCGATATTCACCTCATTGTCTTCCCACCATATCTTGCAAAAGAGGAATAAAGGCAGCTGCGTCATATATTGTTATTACATTCATAGCTCCTTCTGATTTTACTGCTAAGCTTGCTATCAGAAAGCTTTTGCTGCTAGGAGTACTAATTCTCTTATCAACTTGAGAAGCATTGTCATCGACAACATTTTTTGAGTTACATCAAAATCTTTGAAGAGTAGATCACAAGGTACATCTTTCCGTGACTTGGTGGGCCTCCTAAAGCGTCCGCATGATTTCGTAAAATATTCATGTAGCGTTCAACCAGGCCAATTATTATAGGTGGTCAAAAATGACGGCAAAATATGCATTTACTTACTGATACGTAAATAGAATAGAAAATAAAATATTAGGTCGTTTCAAAAGTTCGTCGACTTTTTATTTTTGTCGCTGTTTTTCGATGAAGCGGTTGGTTTACGGCAAAGTACCTATAACATTGAAAAGAGAAAATCCTGCTCTGCAAGAGTTGTTGTTCGTTTTTGGAGCAAACTTGAATCCCCTTCTTTTACGACTTATCAAAGCAAAATTTTTTGAGAGGCAAAAATTGGCGATTTTGGCAACTGCACTTTCCGCATTTGGTCCGTATTCCCAGATGTTTCTGTCATAGGTAGGCGGGATGGATAGTAGCAAGCAAGACTGAAACACTGACAAATTTGCAGCATGTAAATATGCATAGAACCGTTTGAACAAGGTCGCAATAGTTGTTGTCTTTAACTGCTGCCGCTTGAGTTTGGCGCGTTGTTCAGCGACACAATGTGTCGGTGCTCCTATCGGAACTTGAGGAATGGATGCGTTCTTCTAATTGGTGTAGATGTATGAGTACAAGCTCTGGCCAACATTTTACGCTTTCTCAAAAAATTTGTCGTGGGAACTTCTTCAAACTGTGTCAAACGCAAAACATCTACACACATGGTAAACGTGCGCTTAATCTTTCTTTATAGCTTCTCTCTGGATATGGAGACTACTTTTATATGCACCGTAGTACCACAAACAATTGTTTCTCATTACTCATAACAACTTCAGACGAAAAGTTCCCACTTGTGGCTCCGTATACGGATAGAAAGTTGCAGGTGCCGAAATCGTTTTTGCCTTTCAAAAACTTTGCTTTGATAAGTCGTAAAAGAAGGGGATTCAAGTTTGCTCCAAAAACGAACAACAGTTCTTGTAGAGCAAGATTCTCTTTTCAATGGTATAGGTACTTTGCCGTAAACCAACCGCTTCATCGAAAAACGGCGACAAAAATAAAAAGTCGACGAACTTATGAAACGACCTAATAAAATAATCATATCACAGCTTTTCTTGAAAGCAAACATTCCAGCAAATTTTATTCAGATAGGTTCCTCGAGTAATAATGACATAATAACAGTAATAATGACATAATAACAATTCGCGTAATAATGCTTCCTTTCTATAGCTTTCACAAGCCTTTTGAACTAATTTTATGCTGCTTACCGCTCCAAAGAACTCGTGCTCATTAGTTTCTTCAAGTGTTTTTCAGCTTTTTTGTTTTTCGTATGTATCAATTTTGATTTAAAAGCTTAGATCAAATTGCAAAAGAGTCTTTTTATTGCTTTTGCTCTGTAATAGGAGGTGTAAACCAAATCAGTGGCTGCCAAAGAATTGCGAAAAAGTGCTTCCCCCATGCATGCGAAATTTTGGAAAGTGTTCTAGATGACTTATAAAACTGCGCAAATGACTTATTTTTGCGATCAAATAGTTAAAGATTTGTTAAACTTTCATACAAATTTCAATAGCGCCGTAGAAAGATTTTTGAAGCATGCCATCCGCCAGATTCCTGTTCTCTCAAAAAATACGAGGTCATAGGATTTAGCAACAACCGCAATCTCAGCAACAGTCGCGTCTCACCCCCCCCCCCTCCCCCTATCTCCGGAAAAAAGTCAAAGGGGCGCTACTGAGAGGTATTTATAAGAGGCAAGCTTGTGGTAGTCTCACATCAGGAAAGTTCATTAATTCAAAATAAATGCTTCAGGCAATCAATGTGATTCGAAACGCTATCACTAGGTAAGCTTACTCATGCGTTTATAACGAAGCACCATGAGTAGCAATGACTCCAGATAGAAGAGTTTGGATTAAGTTTTAACCTGAATTTACTTTCCAAATACTGATGCTTAGTTTCTGACTCATTTGAAGAGGAAGTAATACCACATTTTTTAGACTACGTTTATTCGTGCTGACAAGCCTCGCGGAAAAGTCAGCTTCTAGATAGCAGCCATTAATCATTTGTTTATGAAATGTGACAGCTGACTTTCAGTGACAAAAGTTATCTCAGTACTTTTGTGCCTGTGAGGATCTCAAGATCTAAAGTCTATGCTAGCATACATTTCGTCTAGAACTACTTTCTCTCAAGCATAAGTTGTATGAGTTTTTGGGTCTGCTTATAGAAAGTACGTTTTCATATGTAAGGTGCAGTATTTTTTATGCTATGAGAGGAAAATTCAGGGTGAGGCAGACGTGACTGCTTTCCCTCTAACAGCCTCAACATCTCAGATTCATTATCTATACTATACGTGATGATGAACTCCTAGAAGAAGTTTTTGGTGGCTTTTCGTAAAAAATCAGAATACTGATACCACTGCTAAGGAGCGGCATGTTTCTTATTCTGGAAAGAAATGAATTTCTGAGCAGCTCTGATTACATCTCACTCAATGACTACGAGAAAACACAAAGTTAGTGCATAATCAATGCAGTTCTGCAGGATTCGCTGCAAGTGCTCCACTTACTATTCAAACTATTTCAGCTTTATGAGCTTCTTGTCATTACGGTAGTAATAGCAACGACTATAGCGCCAAAAAAGGAAGTAATTACCGCATAATCATGATGCTGCACGAAATTCGAGGAATTTTTTAGTTTTTTTGGGTAATTCTGGTTGCCGCAAAAGCACTCTCTTTATTGATTTTTAGCATCTCCTCCCATATATTCAATCCATCGCAGGCTCAGTTAGTAGTGGGTCGCAGTAGCATGCCAAAGTATATTTTGTAAAATGTTGTTATGAAATTTAGGATAAAATCGGAGCACTAATTAACATGCCTTCTTCAAGATTAGACCAGACCTAATGAACACTAACAATTTGTAATTTAATTTTTAATTTACATAGATGTTTTGAATCAAGCTAGCATGAGCATTGTATCTTTCTGCAAAGGATACTTCGCAAGAGCTTTTCCCAGAATACATTACTATTTTGAAGAGTATTTATTCACCAAAATAATCAAGCCTCACCGCTTCTACGTATCTTACCGCTTTTATAGTTACTGCATTAGGCATCAATCTAACGTCCAAGCAGAAAGTGGTCATATTGTGTGCAAATCTACTCTGTGTATGCATTGTTCCACATGATGTCACCTTAGCGTCAAAGCTGTGGAAAACGTAATTTTCCGATTCATTGAGCACATTCATAAAAGAGTATGCTATGAAACTAAATAATACATGCATCCAATAGAAAATACGAATTTCAATTTCACCTAATCCCACAGCTGAGCTTGTATACGAGGCCTTATTCTCTGATGTACTTTCGAATCATCTTCGAGCTGATAATGACTACCACACCTTGACCGATTTGACGGTATAGTAACACTTTTAGGAGTTGTATGGGGCTTGGTACAATAAATACGTACAATGCGGGAAATTGTATTTTTTAGCCCTGCAACCGCAAAAGCACAAGTAAAGAGGGGAGTGGCGACAGCCACACCTTCGGAAAATTTTTCAAGGGGCTAATCAATTTTTTATAATCTTCAAAAATTTGATGCAGTTGTAGAGTAGAAGTTAGTAAATTGCACAATTTAAAGGCAAGTAGATACTATCAAATTGCGCTTTCCCTCCTCCCACTCCGAACTTCTTTCCTCCTTCCGCCATCAAGCAGAAAGTGTTGGACATATCTATATATTCTGCTTTGAGAAGTATACTTTAGGGTGTGGAAGCTATCAATTTCGGGTAGCGCTGCCTAATAGTATTTCTTAGAAATCACAACACATTTAGAAAATTACGAAGATTTTCTTCCCGTTTTGACTACGAACAGAGTGACTAGAGAACTTGCTGTGAATCTTAAGCGTTGTATATTGAAGGCGATTGGTGGTACAGTCATTATTTTTTTCTTGTTTGGGACGTGAAGTCCTATCAACACTACTTCGTGAAACTCTTCGATGAAAGTAATGCTATTATGAGTCTCTTTCAAAAACAAACCTGAAGATGTGCCCAGGAAATGACGTGTTTAGAGCAATTTTCAAGCTTAGCGCTTCGAATTACTTATCCCCTAATATATCTGGGTCGGTAGTAATCTGATCGAAACTCCGAGTTTGAAGCTCCGCGTTACTCAGAGATAACTCTGAGTTCCGTTTTTGAAACTCTGAGTTACGCTTATTGAAACTCTGAGTTCCGCTTTCGTAATTCCGAATTCCAACTCTCAAGCTCGGAGTTTTGCTTTGAGGAGCTGTTAAGCACTTGCTGCAAAAGCGACGTTAAAGTAGGGACTCGAACCTGTATGGTCTAGCGTAAAGATCCTATCACTAAACCGCTAGACCATGACACACCCACGAATCCTAAAATTGCTTTGCAATAATGTACTCACTCTTTCTATTAACACTTAGCAGGTCAAAACAAGTTATACCAAAACCTCACTCATTTCCATTTCTATCGGGCAGTGATGGTTCATCACGAGAATTGGTCTTTTGCGCAGCTGAAAGCTTCAAACAACAGAGAAAGCTGATGGCATACGCAATGATAAGAATTGACTATTAGGATTTGCGCACAGAATAAATCCTCCGGGCAAAGTTTGCCCTTCCATGAATTCGTCTTACTTACCGTATACCTACTGTAACCGTTCCATATGTCACCAGTGTATGTAGCAGATACATTGTCCGTAATCTGCATCCCGAATAACTCCAGTGTACCAAATTTCGGCTAATTCCGCCGCTTTAATTCATCTACCGTAAACCTACCGTAACCCCGTCAGATGACACTGCAGTATAATCTACATGTCATATTCGTTATCGGCGCCCCGAATAACCCCAGTGTACCAAGTTTCGATTAGTTTCGTGATTTTCTCTCATCTACCGTAAGCCTACCGTAACACCTCTACATGACCCCATAGTAAAAAATGGGTACCATATGCGTGATCAGCGCACCGAATAACCCCCTCTGCCAAGTTTTTACAAAATTTCAAAATTTTGTAAATCACTGCGCACCACGATACCCCCATCATGCCTGATTAAACTACGAGCAAAATGTACCCCAGAGGACTTTTTAGCTGCCCCTCTTCTTTTGCGCACTATTTCTCTTTCTCTGACCAAACTCAGAGTTATCTCTGAGTTCCACGATAGACTGGAACTCGCACCAAACTCAGAGTTATCGCAGACACTAGTTGCGCGTTTGGTGGCGCTGTTTCTTGTGCAGGACGATTTGGACAATGTTGCGCTACTAGGAATAAACTACGTGTTAAGGAGAATCCTGCCATATCATCGCTTTCCGGATATGATCTGTTCAAACACCTGTTAAGGGATCAGAGATAACTCAGAGTTAACTCTGAGTTATAACTCTGAGTTTCGATAGGTTTACTACCGACCCTGATTTTGGCCATTTCTACAATACACTCCAACATCCCCAGTCATGAACTTCTTCAAAGAGAACATTTTTATAATTCTCCATTGTTTTTCAAAAAAATGCAAATGAAAATTTTTTTAGAAGTTATAAAAGCATCAGGAGTTTGTAGCGCGCACTCTTGTCCTCGATTTGATAATTGTTCTGCTCAGACATGCGTTCTAAGAAGATCTAAGGGACATTGTTTATAAAAGAAGCTCAATCCGCGTACGTCATTTTCCTAGGCTATAATCTTCATCTACTCATTGATGCCTATATTACAAACACTCGTCATCTCCATTTATAGTAATCGTACCCTTGGGCTATTGGCTGCGATACTGAAATGGAATAAACAATCTAGAGCTCATCTTTGAATCTCCTTCATGCAAAAGTGCACTTCCATTATCCACAACTCATGTCAAAATGCTCTCACTTCCTTTGCAAGACTTTGACTATTATTGTCACAAACAGCGCAAAATCATTCCTCACTTCAAATAGTCGACGGGCTGTCCGTATTACGCCGGAGTTCTGATGCTGATTTCGGTTACGAAACTTTTGAAGCTTTGGAGACGATTGGAGAAGTATTCAGAAATAACCTGATCCAGCTCTCGACGTAATCAGAAAACAGTGCATGAAATAATGAGCACTGAAACTTCAACAGCTCGTGTTTGACACTTAGCATATGCACATTAATTATTTTGCAAGCCCATATCTAAGCTTCGTTATGGAGGAAGAGTTTGAGGGCTACTTTTGGTTTTCGCAGTGTAATTTTGGGAGCAATAGTGAGCTCGTGGAGAGTTTCATCTACAGTGTCAGCGCTTCTTTTGGATTCCGGACTGTGTTCTGCAAAGCTAAAAAACTCAGTTCCACGCAGTAAAGCCCAAATAGGTTAGAACAGAGGTCAAAGATGTTTTTAAGAGTTTTCCTGTACTTGTGTTTGAGTCAACATGAGTCAACACGCAATCATACAGTAGGAGTGGCCTTCGCGAGCTGTACAAATCTAATTGCTATTTTTGTCATATCTCTATTAATGTGCTGCAAATCTAAACACCTTGCAGCTGCTGTAAAGCGTTCTTGTAATTTGTTAGTGGCAATTTAATCTTGATTACATTTCGAATGTACTCAATCGGGCGAGGTATCGTTTGAGTAAGATGGCCTGCTTTAGGAGTTAGCTTTAAATATACAGGGCTTTTGTCATTGCGCAATACGACCATCTTTGAAGTTTACCAAACTCTTTGCTATAAAGACCCCATAAAAAATGTTGAAAGATATATAAACACAGTACGGTTCATGCAGTCAAGTAATATGTCGATTCTTATGTGTGCGATTGCACAATTTAGGGATATTGGTATGCGACAAGACTCTTAGACATATTTGAACAATCAAACAAAATATAATCACTCAGGCTGTATAGGAATGTGTGCAAGCAATGAAGAAAACCAAAAGCATCAAAATAAATCCTCAATTAGACTCTGCATTTGCAAGAGCTGCTTAACTGCATATTCGTGGAATTTTTAAAATAATAGCATCTTCCAGTTTCTTGATATACTCACTTTCATTATGGGTGAATATTGGGATTTTCAATTTCTCATTGCTTTCAATGACGTATACATCTTTACAAAATTCAATAGGTGTGTAATGGTGAGCTTGATATTCTCAGTGGTGCTTCACCCCATGACGAAAGTTCATATAATTAACAGCTGATGTTTGCAAAAGTACATAAAACTTATGTGAAACAAGGCGAGATCCAAGAAATGCTTCATCGATTAATCAAGAAGAATTTTCTCTTTAGCTTATCCTCTGCTCAGTGTATGTATAAATTTTATTGCATCGATTATCTTACCATGATAATATGTCTCCTAACGCACTTAGGCGTACAAATTGTGGGTAAAGCTGAGTTGTTTGGTAAGATATATAATGATATATATCGTATGTATCCGCAGTTGAAAACTGACGTAGTCTCGTTGCTCTTCCTTGTTCTTGCAACCATCTCATATTTTTTGTAGTTTAATAGATTTGCATGTGTTCTCTTCTATATCAGTTTGATTAGTGCAGGCAGTGTTGCTTAGTAGAGTTGGTGACCAATTTTGTGTTTCCGCATTGTCGACAACTTTTGCGCGTGGAAGTACTCATAGAGCACATACATTCCCGTTTCGTGACCATTTTTTACGCGCAAGTGCTGTGCGCAACGGATCGACACAATATACAGGGTGTCCCTAAAGTATGTATGCACTGTTTGATCGTTAATATCTCTCTTCCCAAGAAGTTTTTTGCCTTGCTCCAGGTAGAGCTGGCTCTTGTAGAGCTGGCTTCAACTTAGAGTTACAGTGTGGAAAGAATCACCGACCACTCTTCATTACTGTAAGATTACGGTAGGAACTTGAAACATATGGTGACAATGTGAAAAATGCTGCCATTTCAAAATTTTTCAAAAAAATGTAAAAACTTGTGTAATACGGTTTTCATGGACGCTGAGTTCAATACTCAACTATTTATAAGATTGCGAAGCTTTCTAAACGGTGTAACCGCACTTTTTAGGAACATTGAAAAAATGGCCGCTACCTCTTACCTGGCATAACTCTTCAATGAAGCATCGTAATGAATTGGGAATTTACAGTTAGAATCAACAACTTTAATTAGCCTAGTGTGAAAGTTTTCAGGCTGTTTTGTTTCTTTTCTGAGGCAAAATATGACCTTTCATGGCCAAAACCCTCTTTAAAGTTTCTACCTTAATCCTACAGTAACGAAGAGAGTGACTCTACAATGCACCAAAGGAAGTTAGTTTGCTGCGTATTGCTCTATCATTTCAATCGTACTATACTGAGAATCTAAGTTGAAGCCAGCTCTACAAAATGTTACCTAAAGCAATGCGAAAGAATTCTTGGGAAGAGAGATATTAACCATCAAACAGTGCATACACCCTGTATTATAAAACGCGAAATTTAGTGGATGGAGACGCTTCAAGATTAGGTAGTGTCAGGGCTCGGCACGAGGTGTCTTTCCAAATATGCGAGAAACAAAGTCCGCTCTAACTTTCGCAAAGTTTTACGAAGTCCCTTTTACCCCAAAATCGGAACCGTCAGCTAAAAAGGACGATATTTAGCTTCCTTATAAGCCATTGTGCCGAGTCCTGGGTAGTGCAACCGCCCATTACTGTTGGTTATGCTCAAACGCGAAAAAAGCACAACTTTTTTGGAAAAAATCTTTCTGTCCAGTGATAGGCTGCTTCAGATACTCCATGCAGCATCAGTTTCAGCAAACGTTTGAAAATACGGATAAAAGTATTGTATCTTCCGCCAAACTTCAGCATCATGCTACAGAGCTTTTGCTACGAAAACAAAGTCTAATTTCAGACTTTCCTTCTGACTTAATACTCGATTGAAGCAGAGAAGACGACTATGGCCATAAGTTTTCAACCGCCTTAGAGCGTGTGGAGCGGCAATTTTGATTTCTATGAGCTACTTTCCGAACTGTAAAGATCTTGAAATTAATCATCTTGGATTTTGTAAAGTACTTCAAAAATAGCGTAATAAAATCAAAAAAAAAAGGAAAAATCCCCATGCTTACTTCAGCTTCAACACTCTATCTTTTTATAACATATGCATCAAATAGTGATTTTTGTGCTTGTGAAATTATTGAAGCATTTAATAAAGTCACTAGATCACATCAATTATTACATTATGCGCCAATTTGCTTTCTAAATGAAGTTCGTCACAAAATATCAAGGTATACATCACCGAGACTGGGACCATGTACGCCTCCTCATATGTGATTGTAATCTTGAAAATTATTTTACCGCAAAGTCGCGACAAGTTTAAATTAGTTTTGATCTCCTTGATAAATACTATTTTGCATCGTCAGAGTTTTTCTAAGCCTAGAAACAATTTTCTTGTCAAATATAATCTCCATTACAATGTTATTACCCCTATTAGCCCATGATATGACTACTATCAGATTTTTGCAGTGATAAAAAACGCATGTAATAAGGTTTAAGTGCATTCCAATCACATTATTGAGCAATATAATCATAATTGAGTTATTGCGTTCAAGCGGTGTCGTAATCGTTCTGCTTCTTAACGAGGGCATGGGATAATTTCTGTTCACTAGAGTTGATATAGCACTTCCATTGTCCTACATAGTCTTCGATCCCTTCAAGACTTGTTGTGCAGCTTCTTGACTGTTGAAAAAGAAGAAATATATTACGACTACAGAACTTCTCTCAAAAAGCACCATGTTTACTCTAGGTCTCTCAACAAGCGCGGAAAAATTAAAAATTACGGCATATCATAAGAACTCAGTCGTCAAGGCCTAGCTTTGTTTAAAATCTTTTTTACAACTTTTCGAGCAGATTTCTGAAAAGTTATGTAGTGGCAGAGATCCGACACCACGAAATTTGACAAAATGAAAAGTAGGAAAAATGCTGAAAATTTTGTGAAATAGTAACCGAAGATTCGTTTGTATTTTTGCGGTGTCAACGCAATAATTTTTGGATAAACACAAAAATTTTGAAAAATTCAAAAAGGTTGCAGCAAACAAGTTTGTGATAAAAGTTTGTGATGAAACCGTCGCAATTGCGTAACTTTTTTATCACCAACGTGTTAAGTAATATCGTAATTATCTACAACCATTGCTTACACAGTATAGCAGTAAAAGTTTTGAAAAAGGTTTTTTAAGCATTTCCCTTTCGGGGGCTTCTGTTTGCCGTAATGGTACTACTATATTAAGTCACTGCTCTCCTTCTTTCTTCCTGGCATTCTCGTGAATTTTTAATGCTGTACTAACAATAAGACCTAGCAGTAGTAGCTCATTTACTTGGTCTCATAACGCAAGTGTACCTATGTGAATGCACTTGTGCATGAGACCAGAGTAAAAGATCTTCTGGCAGCTGTTACTACGAGATATTTCGATATCAAAGCTTTTGCTTTTTGTACCCTGGACTTTTCCAATCAATTTTGTCATCAGGCTGCGGGAACTTTTCTCATTAGGCCGCGGACTCTAAATCAAAACGTCGGGGATTCTCTTACAGAGCTAATTCAGAGCTAGCAGGTGTAAATGTAACTTGCACTTGCAGTTCCTGCACGTTGCTTTCGAAAATATCGCGACCAGTACTGAAGGAAGTATCCCCGCCCCGTTCTCTCTTCTCGGTTCACCACGATCATAAAGGGTGTCCCAAGCGCGCGCTCCTCAAAATCTCATAGACAGAGTCTCCCCGCACATAATTCCATCTGCAAACAAGTCCGTTGCAGAAAAGATCGCTTCGAATTTATTTGACATGATTTTGGGATAGTTATAGTGGGAAAAAATTTAGTAGACGGACTTATTCGAAACGGACTAACTGGATCAAAAAGCGGCCTTGAAACAGGATTTTGGGGTACACATCTTTTAATCTTAACATCTGCTTCCCATGCTTTTGCTTACCTTCAGCTACCATTTGTAGAGCTGGCTTCAAAATGCATCTATAGCATAATAAGAATCGCTCGAACTTCATTACTGAATAACCATGGTAACTTGCATACAGCGGCATTGTGAGATTGGCTGTTCAAATGAAATGTTTCAAAAAAATTTGGAAACCTATGTAGCAGTATTTTCAAGATGCTGATATCATTCAGGCAACATTTTGCGAGTTTTTCTAAAGGTTGCAAATGGTTTAATCACAATTTCAGTAAACACTGAATAACGTTATTACTGTTTACTGGAATAACTTACAAAAATGCCTTGCGGTGGAAATTTTATATTCGTTATCAGCCAGTCATTTCAGCCTAATAATGTTTTCATCATGTTGAGCATTTATTCTGAGAAAAATAGTGGCCATTGATGACTCGAAAATCTCCTCAAGGTTCTCACCATCCTACGATAATGAAGAGCGAGCGTTGATTCGCTCCCTACGGTTAACGATTGAAGCCTGCTTTACTGAATGGTACTCAAATGTCGGCAAAAGGTCTCACGGGAAGGTATATCCATTAGAAAGATGTACATACTTTTGAGATATATATGGGTCAGTATCGGGCGCCCCCTCACCCCGAGAATGAGAAATTTTTGAATTTTGCTTACAAGGTTTATAAGAATGTGCAGTGACTTGTCCATTCTTGTAAATGATTTTAAAAATTTGGAAAAAAAATTAAAAAATCAAACTAGCCTTGTAAAAAAATTTTCCAGGGAGTGGCTGCGGCGTAAAAATTTTGAGAAGCACCCCAAAAATTGCGGAATGGTGGTTGATCAGACGCACCTTCATTTAAAGGCAGCGTCCAGGCAGATCTGGACATATGGGGCTTTTACGTGGAAAGTATTTTTGGGACCCTAAGGCACTAAGGCACTGCCCAAGCGGCAGCTCAGGTAGTGTTCTAATCATAGTTGCGATAGGGGGAGTGATGGATCTTACCCCCTTCACCTTGAGGCCAAACTCCCGATGACCCCCTTCACCTGGGCTGGGATTGGTATCGTACTCTGAGAATATGATAAAAATCGTTATGAAAAGCAGGCTAGGTACCTCAAACAACAAGTACACTCATAAATTTACTAAAGAAACGGTATTTATGTTTATTTATATTATTTATTTATCCTCGTAGCATTTTGGAGAGAAGAGAGTAAGTACACAAAATCACTTAATTTTTGAAGCACATAAAATCTCTCATATCTCGCGGCACAGAAGACCTAGAAAAAAGTCGACGGTCTAAGTCGATTCTCCATGATCTCAGCTTTCGAATGGTATACAGCATGTTAGGGCTTCTTTGCTTCCCGGCTCTAAAAATCATTTTCTCCGGTAACCGATAAAAGCCAATACATTGGTGGAGCCGGATTGGAGCAAGCTAATAGTAAATATCTCCACCCCATTTTTGAAAACTGGTCCGTTTTTTCGCCCAGCAACCTATATACCATTCGAAAGCTTAGGAAAAGGGGATTCGACCTAGACCGTCGACTTCTTTCTAGCCCCCCTCTACCGAGAGATACACTGCATTTTATCTGAAAACATGGTCATTTTCAACAGCAGATTTCTGCCAAATGAAGACCTAATCACTGCTGCTTATCTATCTGTGTTAAAGAGCAAGTCTTCTTAACAAACGTAGACCGTCGACTTTCTCGTAGCATTCATTTGGAGAGCAGAAAGTGAGGACACAAAATCAGTTAATTTTTGAAGCACATAAAATCCCTCATATCTCGCGGCACAGAAGACCTAGAAAAAAGTCGACGGTCTAGGTCGATTCTCCATGATCTCAGCTTTCGAATGGTATACAGCATGTTAGGGCTTCTTTGCTTCCCGGCTCTAAAAATCATTTTCTCCGGTAACCGATAAAAGCCAATACATTGGTGGAGCCGGATTGGAGCAAGCTAATAGTAAATATCTCCACCCCATTTTTGAAAACTGGTCCGTTTTTTCGCCCAGCAACCTATATACCATTCGAAAGCTTAGGAAAAGGGGATTCGACCTAGACCGTCGACTTCTTTCTAGCCCCCCTCTACCGAGAGATACACTGCATTTTATCTGAAAACATGGTCATTTTCAACAGCAGATTTCTGCCAAATGAAGACCTAATCACTGCTGCTTATCTATCTGTGTTAAAGAGCAAGTCTTCTTAACAAACGTAGACCGTCGACTTTCTCGTAGCATTCATTTGGAGAGCAGAAAGTGAGGACACAAAATCAGTTAATTTTTGAAGCACATAAAATCCCTCATATCTCGCGGCACAGAAGACCTAGAAAAAAGTCGACGGTCTACGTCGATTCTCCATGATCTCAGCTTTCGAATGGTATACAGCATGTTAGGGCTTCTTTGCTTCCCGGCTCTAAAAATCATTTTCTCCGGTAACCGATAAAAGCCAATACATTGGTGGAGCCGGATTGGAGCAAGCTAATAGTAAATATCTCCACCCCATTTTTGAAAACTGGTCCGTTTTTTCGCCCAGCAACCTATATACCATTCGAAAGCTTAGGAAAAGGGGATTCGACCTAGACCGTCGACTTCTTTCTAGCCCCCCTCTACCGAGAGATACACTGCATTTTATCTGAAAACATGGTCATTTTCAACAGCAGATTTCTGCCAAATGAAGACCTAATCACTGCTGCTTATCTATCTGTGTTAAAGAGCAAGTCTTCTTAACAAACGTAGACCGTCGACTTTCTCGTAGCATTCATTTGGAGAGCAGAAAGTGAGGACACAAAATCAGTTAATTTTTGAAGCACATAAAATCCCTCATATCTCGCGGCACAGAAGACCTAGAAAAAAGTCGACGGTCTACGTCGATTCTCCATGATCTCAGCTTTCGAATGGTATACAGCATGTTAGGGCTTCTTTGCTTCCCGGCTCTAAAAATCATTTTCTCCGGTAACCGATAAAAGCCAATACATTGGTGGAGCCGGATTGGAGCAAGCTAATAGTAAATATCTCCACCCCATTTTTGAAAACTGGTCCGTTTTTTCGCCCAGCAACCTATATACCATTCGAAAGCTTAGGAAAAGGGGATTCGACCTAGACCGTCGACTTCTTTCTAGCCCCCCTCTACCGAGAGATACACTGCATTTTATCTGAAAACATGGTCATTTTCAACAGCAGATTTCTGCCAAATGAAGACCTAATCACTGCTGCTTATCTATCTGTGAGAGCAAGTCTTCTTAACAAACGTAGACCGTCGACTTTCTCGTAGCATTCATTTGGAGAGCAGAAAGTGAGGACACAAAATCAGTTAATTTTTGAAGCAACATAAAATCCCTCATATCTCGCGGCACAGAAGACCTAGAAAAAAGTCGACGGTCTACGTCGATTCTCCATGATCTCAGCTTTCGAATGGTATACAGCATGTTAAGGCTTCTTTGCTTCCCGGCCCTAAAAATCATTTTCTCCGGTAACCCATAAAAGCCAACACATTGTATAGGTCGTCCCGAAAGTTTTTGAGCACAATTTTCAAAAATTCATAACTTCTGATTTTTCCAACCGATTTGACTGCTTTCACTTTTATGTGAAAGGGTAAGTCATGCTCTTTGTAATGACATCCCATCTGCTTAGTAATGGTCATCTCTTGCATAGATAGAAGCTCAAACAAAATCACTCGGAATTTGAATTTTTGTGTAGGGTCATAAAAAATCAGAAACTTGCAACAAAATCGGAGCAGTCGGTATTTTAGGTTCTTTCACCAACTCTTTCTAACAGTGCAAAGTTTGCTCCGATTGAGCGTCTCCATGAAAAGTTATAATTTCCGAGTAAGCAGTACAAAAAGGCGAATTTTTATTTTGGCATTCTTCAGGGAAACCATAACTTTTCATGAAGACGCTCAATCGGCGCAAACTTTGCACTGTTAGAAAGAGCTGGTGAAAGAACCTACAGTACTGACTGCTCCGATTTTTGTTGCAAGTCTCCGATTTTTTATAACCCTACACAGAAATTTGAAATTTTTACCATTTTTCTTCTATCGCTCCTATCTATGCAACAGATGACCATTACTAAGCAGCTGAGATGTCATTATAAAGAGCATGGCTTACACTTTCACATAAAATTAGAAGCAGTCAAATCGGTTGGAAAAATCAGAAGTTATGAATTTTTGAAATTCGTGTGCAAAAACTTTCTGGACGACCTAATAAGAGCGAGGTGGAGCAAGTTAATAGTAAAAAATGTGCTGTGGATTGAAATCGTTATCAGCACTAACGGGAACGTGAGCGAACGCGTCTATTTGAGCGTGCTTATCGTTGTTATATGTTTACGTTTTTTTGGTAAAAAATGCGCTTTTGATTGACAGTTATGCCATCATTGTTAGCACACACTCAAAAAACTATGGGAGATTGGTGATTTTCCACACCTTCACACAAAACCCGCCCATTTCTGGAATCTATACTCTGTAAACCTAGTGCTGAAGAAGGTCACTTTCATGAAAACGCTCTAGACTCACCTTACCTAATTTTTAGAGAATGGTTGGTTTCAATGAATTAAAAACTCTAAGACATTCAGAAGAATAACATGTTATTAAAATATTCCTCAATGTTTTGGAAAGGTTGGCAGTTTGAAAAATGGCAGGCAGAATACTTTACAAAATCGCAGATGACTCGCATGTGTTCCAGTTCAACAGCGAGGCAGAAGGAGAATCTTACGCTGACGAAAATGTTGTCGACATTGATACAGAGTTGGCAATTGAGTGAAACTCTCTGATTTCCTGCATAAGGAATCCAAGCAGATTGTCTAGTTTCAATGAGGAAATGTCCAGGAAGTCCATTGCTGATCTTCAGGTTGCTGAAGAATTCAAGGCTGCTAAATTCACAAACATGGATATGAACAAAAGGAAGGTGTTAGTATAAAGCATAGTTACTGCGCTTAGATCCCGGCTGGAGTGCGAACCCAACTCTGTGCTTTATGCTTTTGAAAGTTATTCGCCTTGTGACAATATGACCTATGATATTGAAAAAAAAAACCAACGCGCAGCATAGTATCTACTTTTTTCGGCTGTTCCGCAGATGCTGTTAAAAAAAGTTGAGCGGCTTTCTCGTCAGCTAACAAGACGTAAGCCAGAGGAGGTGAAGCCAGAGTTCAACAAGGCCCAAAAAAGTATGCAATATTTACTTCCCGTGTTGCAAAAGCATATGCGATTTGGCTCTTTCCCCATTACTTACCGCGAAAATCTGATGGGCTTACTAGCAAAGCTAGTTCCCATTCCGACTAGCACGGCAAAGGTGGAGAGGGGATTTTCTATCTACTCTGTTATCAGAACACAACGCAGAAGTCGTACAACGATGGAGCATCTAAGGTAGGTGCCAGAGTAAGCGAATATTTTGTTCAAGTTGGGGTCCCGTGCAGAATTGACGTCACTTGGATTGACTCCAGCATGGTGAGAGACGTCAATTCTGCACGGGACCCCAACCTGAACAAAATATTCGCTTACTCTGGCACCTACCTAAGCAATTACTTAAGATTTGTCAACCTTCTACTGAACAAATTGTTATCTAAAAACTTCATTTAAAGGATTGCTATAAGTGGTCCAAACAGGCTGTCATCGTATGACTTTTTGAAATATCTTAAAAGATGGTATGAAGAAACTGGTCAGCTACCTGCTGACTTCCTAGTGCTACCAGAGGGCCAGGAAAAAAACACAAAAGCGCTTAGGAGGAGAAGAACGTTTCAAATCCATTTTCGACTCAGAACGCTTTTTGACGCAACTCTACTTCTACTTCGATGATCTTTTGACAGAAGAAGGAGATCTTTCAGGTAGCGAATTTGTTGTTTCTGACGTTAGCGATAGTGATATTGTTGATGATGACGTGCAGGAATTGTAAGTTGTTCCTAACTTGTACATCTTTTGGGATACCTTATTGCTTTCGTTTTTTGTCGATGCAATGAAATAGGAGCACAGATCTTCATAAAGTCAATTTTTTCGATTTATTAGGTTGAACCGAAAGTTTTTTCGCACCAAATTCAAAAATTCATAACTTCTGATTTTTTAGCCTATTGGAACGCTCTTATTTTATTCTGAAAGAGTAAGTCATGCTTTTTATAACGACTTCTTAGATGCTTGCTAATGATCTGTTGCGTAGATAGGAGCTGTAGAAGAAAATTGCTCAAAATTCGAATTTTCTGTGTAGGGTCATAAAAAATCGAAAACTTGCAACAAAAATCGGAGCAGTCGGTATTGTAGGTTCTTTCACCAGTTCTTTCTAACAGTGCAAAGTTTGCGCCGATTGAGCATTTCTATGAAAAGTTACAATTTCTCTGAAAAATACCAAAATAAACCAAAATCATCCTTTTGTATTGCTTGCTCGAAAATCGTAACTTTTCATAGAGACAATCGGCGCAAACTTTGCACAGTTAGAAAGAGCTGGTGAAACCTACAATACCGACTGCTCCGATTTTTGTTGCAAGTTTCCGATTTTTTATGACCCTACACAGAAAATTCAATTTTTGGTCAATTTTCTTTTACCGCTCCTAACTGTGCAATAGATGATCATTAGTAAGCAATTGATGGTCTTTATAACGAGCATGACCTACTCTTTCATATTAAAATATAAGCGGTCCAATCGGTTAGAAAATTTAGAAATTATGAATTTTTGGATTTGGTGCGAAAGAACTTCCGGTTCAACCTAATATTACATTATTAAAATTCTGGAAAAAATTTTTTTCAATTTGTACCTAAATAAGGTAAAAAATTAGAGCACTTCATACCACGCTTTTTTAAATTTTCTCTCTTCCTCCCCCCCCCCCCCAGGCTCACGTACCCCCTTCACCTGGAAGGTCGGAAACAGCCGAGACCCCCTTCACCTGGGGAGAGCCCGGCTCCCCCTATCGCACCTATGGTTCTAATGGCTGAGATATGGCCCTCGCGAACGTATTCGCATGGATTCATGGCAGTTTCGCGCCAGGATCCACGCTTTGCGCCATGAATCCATGCGAAACACGGTCGCGGGGTCCAGTTTCGAGGGGAATATCTCATCCATTACAGCACTACATGAGCTGCCGCTTGGGCAGTGCCTTAGCTAAGGCCCCAAAAGTACTTTCCACGTAAAAGCCCCATAGGTCCAAATCTGCCTGGACGCTGCGTTCAAAAGAAATCTTTGCCGCCCTCCCCCCCCCATCCGGACGGAAATCCTGCGATTGCCGCTGATAATGGTGTAAGATGCCCACCTGATTGATACGAACGTTACACACATCTTCTCCATCGCTTATTTGGTGAGGAAGATCGGACGAAAAAATAACCCGAACAAATGCGAAGATTTCCCACTCAAACAACTGATTTGTGATTCCACCGTTGAAGATTAACCAAAGAAATCGGCTTGCTGAGAAAATTTTCTAAGAAAGCGGTTGAATCAGTGCGCTTTCGTGCTATATACAAGCAATCCGAAAGCGAAAAACTCTTACAAGGGAAGGATACTTGGTAGAGATGGCGTTTAATTATGAAATGTATATTGTCTTATATAGCTTAGGACGCTGATTCCTAATCTGCTTTCCGCATCTGCAAAGCGCTTCTGGGAAGGAAGTTATAGGAATTTCTTGGAGCAAAAACTGGAACGCGCGGCTACCATAAAATCATCCGAACTGCAGTCTTTGAGCTCAAACGGGGCTATGTAACCACTACCATGACTTTTATGCAATGCTACTTTGATCTAATAAGCTGTTGTCATTCATTACTTCTTTCAAGCGCCGGGAGATCTCAACACCTGTTTTTACCTTAGCCACAGTACTAGCGAGGAACATCAAGCCATCATTTATAGTCTCGTCTGGTTATATTCGCAAAGCGAAACGTTTAAAGAGAAGGACAATGATGAATCATTGCTGAAAACGATGAAGATGTACTTATATAAGTAGACTGTTTGCCTCTTATAGAAAACAATTAAACAGCTTTCAGGTGATCACAAATGCCCTTTTTTCTTAAGGGAAATGATTTCAAAATAACATGTCAAAATGGACCAAAACGGTCAATATTCCCCTGACACATGGCCGAGAGGCAGTCCTCGTGGAATATTCAAATCATTGTTCCTAGACTAAAGAACACAATTTATGAGAACCTGTTGAAAAAAATGGGTTCGGATAGCGGAAAAGTACCGAAAAACATTGCTTGTGATGAGTTCCAATTACTGCTTTTTTGTTGAAAATGGCCACGCTTATGTATAAACCAGTGCTTCACCTCTGCTTCGCAGAGGCTCGCACTGGTCATCAAGAAACGGTGGTAAGCTTACGATGTGAAGGCTTCTTTTAGATTATTGCCAGGTTGACTGCGGTGAGAGAGTCTTAATTAAAAATGAACCATACCCGCTATCAGAACCCACATCTCAACAGCTCCAAAGAACTGTAAATCATTCCTCACTGTATTTTCGTAACAGACAGACTTACAGACCGACAAATAAGCGACTTATCATAAGTCATGATGGTGCTATGGCACTATAGAAGCGTTCATAGCATTTACGGAAAGTGGAAAACTGATAGGCAGAGTCCTATATCTTCAAAATTTCAGCTCAAAGTCATGTGAACCTTCGATTATTTCATTTCATTTCATTTCATTTTCATTGAATACGCTCAAGGCGTACCATAAAAAAAACAGAAACAAACACTGTAATTGTTAGTTTTACACAAAGCACGAATAACAACAGAACATCATATGCTTCAGGCCCAGACTTCATAAAACTAAAGAATAACGACTTAGCTTGCAAGAAGACTGCTGGATATTACGAATGTCAATGATGAGTTATATCCACAGAGATGGAACCCATGCCCCCGCGTTAGCCAGCAAACAATCTTAAAGTATTCAAACAAGCAAACGACGGCGGGTACATACCCACCGGCCTGCCGGGGAGAGCCCAAAACTCCATGAGCATTGCCATATGTGCAAAACAGAATATCGTCAAGTACTGCACAACGAATGAATCTAAACAAATTGTTATCTAAGGAGATGGTACCCATGCCCCTTCGTTTGCTAGCCACGATCTAAAAAGATTTCCAAGAAACAAACCGGAATTTATAGTTATGTTATGATTATGTTCATATAAAAACATCTGGTAGAGTTTGCTTTACTCTATCAAAACTTATAATATGTCTATATACCATTGGCGGTCGCAGGATTTCGGACCGGGGGGGGGGGGGCGGGCTGAAAAAAATTTTTGAATGAAGGTGCGTGGCGTTAGCCACGCACTCCGAAAAAATTTTTGTGGTGCTTCTCAAATTTTTTGCGGCCCCATAGCACGCCCCCAAAAAAAAAATTTTTACAAGGCTAATTTGAATTTTTAAAAAATTTTAAAAATTATTGTAATTATTTACAAGTAAATAACAACAAGTCACTTGCACATTTTTATAACCCATATAAGTAACTTTCAAAAATTTCGCGACCCATTCTCGGGGGGGGGGCGCTCCCCCCCGCCCACCCCCCCCCCCGCCCCCCCCCTCGGACCGCCACTGCTATATACATGGCTGAAATCATATGTACACTAAAAACTGCCGTAGTTTATTTGCTTAAATCAAGCAGAACGGTTTTGTTTCCGTTAGATTATCCAAGAAATATCAAGATTTCCAAAAAAAGCCGGTTCGTTATATGAACCTATCATTCGAAGTAGCCAGAATGATAGGTTCATATAAATTTCCTATTCACCTAAATAATGCTCAAATTCAGTCTTTTATGTGAACACATGGTCAAAATTATAAAACAACTGCCTTAGTTGAACTGTGCTAAATTCGAAGAAATAAACCTATGTGCTTTTTTGACTTGCGCATACTTGTATACTACTCTAGTTGAAAGTGCGTCTAAGGAAGAAATTCTTCTGTCTCTCAACTGTAGAAACGACAGGATTATATCTGCCTTTGAGATGCTTGGTGACGTAAGCAATAAGAAAAAATCTGAGTTTTCACGAAACAGAACCGACTTCGACCTGACCGCAAGCCTAAGCTCGACTTCTGCTTGTAAATTCTCTGATCTTAAAAGCAAAAGTAGAGTACCGGCATTGTTTGTACACCATGGCTAACTTCTGCCATCCTAGCATGTATAGGCAACATACATGCGAAATCACCCTATTAAAAGCAATCGCAGTAAGTCAGAGATTCAATTTTTTCTGCGACCAAATTCATCAATACAATCAAGTGTTAACTATTAGGGTGATCGGAAAGTAATGGGACATTTCGATTTTTTTTGCATTTCTTTAATTTTTTTTTCTGATAAACAATAATCAATCAGCAGTAAGGAGACATTTGTATAAAGTGGTCTTCGCATACGGCGCAGACTTCCAGGCTAGAAAACGTTAGGCCCACATATTTTTGTCAAGCGAAGTTTTTTCAAGGTAAATTGCATGGCATGGATAGAGTGTAGACAGCTCTATCAGATGCCATTCGTCAAAGATGAGCCCATTCGATCACCTCAGTGAGAGAATAAATAACATGTCATAATGCTCAGGGCTATATCTTCTGTTGCAACCGTCGGGGCCGTCAGGCTATCGTGTATTTGGTGACGCATTGCAGCACATATATTTGGCAGCCTCACTTGTTTTACTTAGGCGTTGCTGCCTCAAGTTCGAAATTACTTGAAGTGACAAGCTTACCAGAAAATGGTCAGAACTCAACCCAGTCCTCGTCGATCAGAAGATTTTTTGATATGTAAATAAAAATGTGCAAGCGAATTGTCATTGTCTTTACTTGTATAATTATAATAATTTTCAAACATTTTTGAAAATTCAAATTAGCCTTGTAGAAAAATTCGGGGGCGTGGCTGGCCACGTCTCTTTTGCGAAATCTCGGGATCAGGGGCCTGCAAAAATTTTGGAAAGCATCCCAAAAAATTGTTAGGAGTGCGTGGATAAGGTCAGGCACCTACACCGAAAAGAATTTGTCATACCCCCCACCCCCTCCAAACGAAACTCCTTGGTAAGCCAGTATGAAGCATGGATTAATCATTCATGCATAAGTCGAAAAATAAATTTCTACTTGTCTCCAAAGGAAGGATTTTAAAACCGTACTTTGTTTCTGTTGGAGAGTTACATTTGTTGTTTTGTTTTGTGTTGTAATTGGCTTGTGATATCTAGGATCTATCGGTATTGTATTGACCTATGCGCGGGATTCGAGCGCTATATGAGGAGCTCTCTGCTAGCTAAGGCATTCGTGCGTTCGTCTCGTCTTATCTTCTGTTCTTATTCATATCCGGTCCACTAACAAATCTAGTACTCTACAAGTGTCCTGGACCCACCACAAGTACAAGTACAAGTAGAAGACTACAACAGTTTCCAAAGGACTACTTCAATTTTGCATTATTCAAAAGAAATATTGATAGTGATAGCTGCTCGCCTTCTCTGCCCTGCGAATTGCCGCTATTTGCTCCATCGTTTTAAAAATTTACTCACATTAGTCCCTCATTGAGTGAAGCTGCATTTTGGACATCTTGGAACGTATCGTTGCACGCTAGTTTCTAAACGCACTCATCAACACTGTGTTCCTCTTTTTTCTTCATTTTACTAATCTTCTTTCTTACAAAATTATCAAATAACGAATTCAGATGTCGAGTGTTCGCTTCTATTCGATTGACATAGCACCGTGCAGTCGGGAAGATTTTCCGCTTATTATAGTGTTCTAGCGGTGCCGAGAAAATGCGATGAAATTTGGACGGAACGAATAGCCTTGCCAGTAATGCCAGCATTTTCACGAGCAAATTACCGGCGTCAAAGCATAGCTGTCCCTTCACGTGCAAATTTTACCGCATTTACTATTTTTACCGCAAGCAAACAATATTAAGCGAAAAACTACCTACCGTACCTTGGCTCAGTTTCAAGAACTTTCGTGATATCTTTGTTCCATACTCGCCATGTAAAGCTAGAATTACAGACCTATGAGTGATGCATGCATAGCGAATGTGCCTAAGATTGTACATTCACCACTATGGCTCACAGCGACGATCTCGCAAAGCGTCTTCTCGGTTCTGACTCTGGTTGTCAGCATATTCTTCTTGCGGAGATTGAGAGATCCGACTATATTCAGCTTTTCCACAATTGCCCTACTCACACTCGCCGCTGTATTTGCCAATGTGCATGCACTCGATGTGATTGGAATACATGTGGGTTTTCTACTTCAGTTTACATTTTGTTGTCATTTTAAATTCAACGATTACAGATACAGTCGAGTAGATTTTCCGATAGTCGAGTAGATTTTCCGCTTAATATAGTGCGCACTGAAGGTGAAACGCGGCAAAATTTGCGCGTAAAGAAGTAGCCACGCCAGTATTGCCAGTATTTTGCGCGCGCTATTGGCCGGCGTCACAGGCGCAGTCAGAATTGTTTACGCGCAAATTTTACCGCATTTCACTTTCAGTGCAAGCACACTATATTAAGCGGAAAATCTACCCGACTTTACATCATTGGAGGCACTGTCCACCTAAAAGGATGGTGAGATTTTGGTGCTGCATAGTGACGGAGCCCTACACAAGCGCCCATCAGCGTGGGTGGTGTGAAGTTGATGATCGCGAAAGTAATTTTCTGCATAGAATTTCAAAAATGTGAAATCATAACGAAGCGGGATCTATGACGATTCTGAATACAGTCGAATAGAATTCTCGGTGAATATAGTGCTGCTGCTGCAGAGAGCAGACGCGACAGCAGGGGCGCGTGAACAACTGCACAAAGCGAGAATCCGTTGAGTGTTTTCTTCGCTCATTTTTCATTTTTCAGTTATGCCTCAATTGACTAGAAGTGAAAGGTAAGTTAGAAGTTGCTTTTGTTGTTTTGAACACTCTATCGTTAAGTTCACAAGTAATTCTGGCAGCTGCATCGCATTTAGTATTTGTAACGTAACCTTTTCCTTCATCTCTTTCTTTTTTTCAATAAAAAGCGTTTCTCCACACTAGCGGGCTATTTTAAAGTCAAAGTACTCACCAATAGTGAATCATTGCTCACTTGAACTCAACATTGTCTCATTTCGCTATGTGATAAGAGAAAGTCGAGTAGGTTGAAGTAGCCTACTAGTTGTAAAGAAACGCTTTTTGATAAAAAAAAAAAGATGCAAGGAAGGGTTACGTCATAATTACTTAGTGCGATGCAACTATCAAGAGGTACACCTGAACTCAAAACAGAATTATAGAATTCAAAAAACACCGGGGCTACCGTAATCCGAAAATTAGGCGTCAAGGAAATTCAAGGTCCGTGGCTGCACCGTAATTCAAATTTGGCTTCATTTGACGCCTAATTTCCGGCGTTGCGTCCCTACCTCTGCTGCCTAGCGTTCGTTGCGAAGACATTGGGTTTTGTTTCGCTTGTATAGCCATCTGAATTACTAAGCTAGCTAACTATCAGGAGGTACACCTGAGCCGCTAGTAATCCCCCCGACCTGGCGGCAGGTCTCGTCGGCAGGTCGCTGGCACCTTTTCCGTGAGGTGGCCAGAAAGCGAGACCCCAAATTTGGGCCGTCCCAGGCCTTTTTCCAAAAATTTTCTCGATAAAGATGCCGCCTGGACTCTGTAGAAAACTCCATAAAAGTCTGCGGTTCCAGAATTCCTCCTTTAGGAATATATCTGGAAGCGCAGGAGGAGTTGCCGGCAACTTCGCGATGTCAGTTGCCGGCAACCTGCCGGCAGCTCGTCGAAATCCGCGAGATGGCAGCTGCCGGCAGGTCAGAGATCACGGGAAATAGCGTGCTATTGAGAGAGGGAGCTGCCGGCATCTCGACGTGCCATTACCACGTCGAGGTGGTGGCACCTTTGCCGACGGCGTCTGTGAGTTTGCGAGTTGCGGTGAACTCACACAATTTACGTCAGGCGAAAAAACCAAAAACCCTACTTTCTATCAAAAAACTATCATTTTTCTCATTATACGAATTTTTCTTTTTCAAAACGACGATTTTCTTACAAAGAAACAATCTGGTCATGCTTTAGAACCATAAAGAACAATATCTTTTTTGGCAATTCTTTCTAAATCTTGTTTGCACCGATTTCGCCCCTTTCTCGCTCATATCAATCACCTGTTCTTTCAGGTCAAAGTCTCTCAGGCAATGTATTGATCCCTCTTACAGGCGGCCACTTACCGGTGCGTTCCTCCTATTGCTGGTGCAATCAGCAATGGTTGACCGTATGGTCGAATGGTTAACAGGGTGGCACTTGAAGTTAACGCACTTAGGTTCGGCCGCGCGATGTAGCAGTTTTGCGGCTGTGTGCTTCATCAAGATTTGATTTGCGAAATGATTGCACACTAAGGTTACATAAGATTATTACAACCTACAATCACTCCACGAGCTGCCGCCGATGATGGCAACTTCCCCGCGATGTGTGCCTACCTGCCGGCATCTTTGATGCCACCAGGTAGGGTAGATTACTACCGGCCCTGAACTCAAAACAGAATTATAGAACTCAAAAACAGCGGGGCTACCGTAATTCGGAATTTAGGTGTCAAAGAAATTCAAGATTCGTGGCTGGCACCGTAATTCAAATTTGGCTTCATTTGATTTCCGGCGTTGCGTCCCTGCCTCTGCTGCCTAGCGTTCATTGCGAGGACATTGGGTTTTGTTTCGCTTGTATAGCCATCTGATTTACTAACAAGGGAATGGTCAGAAGTCGAAGTGGCCAATCTATATAAGCTGCATACCATTTGATGCAGCATAGAATGCTGATTCCAAATCTGTCTTCCATATCTGCAGAGCGCCTTTGTAGGCGAAGTTATGAGCAGCTCTACTGCGAAAAAGCCGTACACAAAAATTGCGAAATTAGGCACGTTATTGCTCTTTCAGCCCACCCCTAGGTGCGGGTCATATGAAGTGACCTAGTTGCATGTTTTGGTCCAACACTGAGCCGAGAATGGCTTTGTACGGCCAAGTTTGCACTTTACACGCACAATTTCTTAGCAAAATAATGGCCTTTAACGGCTTATAATTTTGTCCACAAAACCGTTCTGCAGATAAGGAAAATAGATTTAGAGTCAGCGTTTTATGCCGCATCTAATAGTATGCAGCTTGTATGGATTGGCCACTTCGACTTCTCACCATTCCCTTGTAAGCTATCAGCTGTTAGCTATTTTATCGGGAGCAGTGAACAAATACCTCTAGAACTTCTAAAGGACTTATTCGTTGCCTTTTCAAAGCTTTTGTGCGCAGATAGAAACTGAATATGGAACATTGTGTTTTTTATTGACCTTAACCTCCTGAAGTTTGGATTGACCCCCTCTCTCTAACGTAGTGCAACTGCAACAGTTGAAGTTTCGGACCATATAAGGTCTTATCATGAGGATCGGAGAAATAAAGAGGTCAAGAGACTATTAAAACAGAATTCTAACAACTTCATCAGCATTTCCGTTAATTTTCTAACAACAGCCGTCCAACTTATAATTACCACTCTAACTTTGGGTAGTTGTCAACCAAAGTAGCTTCCATCTATGAGTTTTGAAGTTGATGTGAGCCATAATGAAGAGTTGCGCTGCCTGTTGGTTCAGTCATAAAGCAACTCAGTTCCATCTGGTGATGAGCATGCCAGAACCGTGACTATTTGGTCTCTTGGTTTTGCATCTAATGCACGGAAGATATTTCGCTGAAGCAATTTTCTTACACAGCTGTTCGAGTTTTGATTTATCCGGCAGAGACTAACGAGTATGCCTATTGTATGACATCTGGGACAAGCTCTACAGTTATCTTCCATTCTGTGAGCATGATACTCGAGCACGCTGTAGCATGCACTATTCATAAGCTCGAATTTGTTCTCTTACGAGCTTCAAATAGAAAGTCATCCAAAACGCTTCAAGTGAATCATAAACTAGCTGCAACGACACAAAGCTTCTTCCAGTATTTCGATCACAGAATGAATGATATGTAAGAATTAAGACCAACCATAGCTTCGCGGTATAGAGGCAAAACATTCGGAATAATCAGTCCTAGCCTTGACATGCTCAAGTACAGATTAGCTAGAATCGGACCTTCTACAACAAAGAGTTTGGAAAACAAAAGACCGCGCCAGACTATGAACTTTCTATCAGTCGTTGGTATCCCACGGCGAATAAACAGCTACTTTCTGATATCTAGATATATACCTTCATTAATTGTACTCCGTAATGAGACTACTTCAATCAGCACAATTAAACCGATTAAAGGCACCGCCCACCCAAATTCTCGAAAGTCGATTCTCCACAACGATGATTGGATGGGCGGCACGGATGGGCGGGCATGGATGGGGAGGCGGTGCCGTCTGGGGGTCCTCGTGCATCTTTGTTATTTCGGGGTGATTTTCTCGCTTCCGAAACGACATTTTGCGCCGCGACTTGGACGTTGGCTTGATGGGGGGCCTTACTAACATTAGCTGCCAAAACCTCAGGACTCTCAACTTAGGGTGAACGGTGCCTTTAACTGCGGTTGCCCAATGTCTTCGCAATGAATGCTAAGCAGCAGAGCAGGGATGCAACGCCGGTTAGGCGTCAAATGAAGTCAAATTTGAATTACGATGCAGCTACGGGTATTGAATTTCTTTGACGCCTAATTTTTGAGTTCTATTTCTGCGAACTCAAATGACGAGTGACGGGTCAGCACACCAAAAGCCGCTTTCTACCTTTCTACCTTTCTACCTTCTACCTTTACCTTTTACTTCTAATCGATCGAGGCATATTAAAAGTGAAGAATGAGCGAAGAGAACTGAAATTGAGTGAGACTTCTTGTTCTGCGCAGTTGTTGTGCTGTCGCTTCTGCAGGCGCACTATATTACCGGGGAATCTGCTCAATTGTACATTGAAGCGCAATTTCAAACTTAACAGTTACACATTCACGTTGATGAGCGGGCCTCTCAAGACTTTGTACTACCTACAGCGATTCCCTTCCTTCGGAATTCATCTTTTGCAACGGGACTTACGTGATTGTTTAGTCAGGGCTCCGTTATTATACATCAAATCTCAACTTCTCAATTTCAGTGGACGGCGCTTTAATAAGTCGAGATACCTATTTGCTTAATTACGAAAAACTGTCAAAGGATGTGCGTCATGATTGAACAAACCCGAAAAGAAAAAAGACATAAGTTGCTTCGAGCTTTTCAGCGTTGTCTTCGCCCCGTACTCCCACTGAAAAGAAAAATTATTAGTTTAATGAGTTACAAAATCATGCATGTGGCTTGCTCTATGTGAACGTATAAAAAAATTTTCTGAGGAATTTTCAAAATTTGATTCACCTTTGTGAAAAAATGGCCCATAGTGCTCGATCAGTACTATAAGTGAACTGAACGTAACCCATCAGTTGAGCTTACGTCAAGTGAAATGATGACCGCCCACCTTCCCATGCTATAAGCATGGCAAGTGAACTGACAATTGTCCATCCGTCCACCTGCTGTATCAACTGTTGCACATCAGATTAGTTCACTTTCAGTTGAGCTGAACGTGAACTGATGTTAAACGAATGCAAATAGTGTGGAAAAGAGGAAACGCAGAGAAAACTCCCGTAAGGGTTGTTTAATACTGCCGTGCTGACCGCAATGGCCGCACAGATAACTGCATTCTTTCGTAAAAAGAGAAAACAATTGCAATTACGTCAAAACACCGTGATTTACGTAGGAAGTTCATAGGTTTTAGCTTACTCTTCTCAATCAAATTTTGGCGGTTGTTTTTCTTTGGTATGCTCATATTTGTTCTGATTCCTCCTGTTATTGCATATACCTGTTCTACTCTCGCTCATGTTGTATTTTGGGTCTGGGCATATGTTGTTCTTGATTGTTTGGGCTACAACTATTTATTCTCTCTGCCTTTACGAAAGGTGCAGCAGTCTGTGCGGCTCTTGCGGTCGGTGCGGTCATGCGGTCTGCTGCAGTCAGCTGCGGTCAGTGCGGAAGTCTGAAACAACTCTAAGTTGCTCTTGAGTAACTTACAATACGCACCACTTGGCATAACACGCGGAATTGGCGCAAAACTGCACAATACCGGGGCCCGAAAGGAGAGAATCGATAAATAGCTGATTTTGACGTGGAAAGGATGAAGACAGATCTTTTACTGTGAAGTTTGTTTACTTTTTTTGAAAAGTTGCCCAAGAAAGAATTTATTGATTTAATTATTGAGTTCATGCTGCAACCATTTCCCCTTTTTTCATGAAAATTTCGTCAAAAATGTATTTTTGTTGTATACGTACACGTGCTAGGTGAAATCCTTGTTAGCGGTCATCATCGACTTTGCGAAGCGGTCGCTATCGAAGACGCCAGGCGATGGAGCAAAAGTATAACGCTAGCCGGTGTTGAACCATGGCTTGCAACCTCTTTTGGGGTATGACTTTTGCCACGATAAGAGCCCCGTAAAAATTTTAAAAGGAACCCACGTGATTATTGAGAATTCGGCCTAACGGCTCTACAGTGAGCAGATCTCTACAACAACTGAAGAAAGAACAAAATAAAATTGTAGAATCATAATGGCAAAGGTTTTGGTTAGTAAGATTATCAGTATGACGAGAGCTGGAAGAACAAAAAATAGAATAATAGCTTGAAAATCTTCTCGCGCTATACCTTACGACCGCTTCTTTTGTGATATGCCGCTTCTAAATCTTACGTGCAAAAAGAGTGCAACAGACTCCCCGCTAGATTAACTTTTGCACCAGAGAAAGAGTACATATTCAAAAGTTAAGGAGACTAACAAATCTCACACTTTAGAATGTGGGAAAAACACCGTTTTTGTCTTGCAAGGTACTTTTTGCTTAAAATAGCTCAGATCAATGTAGCCAACTTCCTGAGTTTCATGCGACCCCCCCCCCCCCCCCCGATGCATCGTTGTTGATGCACTGCACGTTTCCATAATGATCACTGAGAGGCATTGGCGGTCTGAGAAATCTCGTTGGGGAACGGGGGGGGGGAGGGAGGGGGGGGGGGGGACAGGGTCCTTCACAGATCGAATGGGAGCAGGCTGGATTTTGTTTTTGTGAAAAAACCAGGGGATATCGTTGTGCGAGGTCCGGGGTAGGGCCCAGAAAAAAGCGTGTACACGCATTAACAGCGAAACTATATGGAGGAAAACATGCAGTAAGGCAACTCAAAACATTCTCTGTAGTGCCTTAGTCAAGCACAAGCTTCAAAAACAGGTTATCACACGATGAACTTGCTCCATCGTGTCTTGCGAAAAGCGCACGCGACTTGAGAGCAAAGCCAAAATCATCAAATCACTTGTTTATAGCGTAAAGACACGCATATGGCGCCAAATTTGTACTGTAGACAAGACACTACAACATCATTTACGGGATATAAAAAGTTCTGAGAACTTATGCAAGTTGATACCTTTTCCAAAATTAGTCCGTTTCCCGACGGCCACCAAAAGATCTAACTTGGAGCATATTTTGTGTAAGTTCAAATAAGTTTTGGATTTTTCTATCATGGACGGATTCTCCGGTCAACAATCTGTCCCTGAGGGTAAAAGCATTTTTATATTGTTTCCTCTCCTTTGATTTTTTGCCTTGATTTCTTCATAAATCGCTTTAGACATCGCGCTCCAATGCCAAACTCTCGTGCGTGCGCAGTATTCAAATTCACTTTGAATTTTCACTCTTAATTCATGTTTTCATTCAGACTAATGATCCGTATTTGTTTTCATCCTCTCCTAAGTCAATAGGTCTCCGATAAACGTCAAAGAAGACTCCGTAAAATTTTCAAAATTCAGGGGACCTCGTTTTCAGAAACCATAGAAACCGACTCGTGGCGGGCTCTAGGAAGGGTGGGGGAGGGGGGGGGGGGGAGCGAGGGGGAGGGTCTTACAATAAAAGAGCGTGGCCCTCGCAGCGCTCAAAAAAATTTCCTGAGATGCCTATACTTTCGGGGGCCTCTGACGAATTGAGGACAGGAAGCGTTCCGGTAGCCACGACCAAAAAGATTACAAAGCTGATTAGGATCTCTAATTCACGAAGGTTTCAGTTATTCCCACACGTAGGAGCAAGTCTCCTACACATCAAATTCCAAATTGGTAACTTTCAGAAATTCCTTTTTTGCCCCCACCTCTCGGTCCGCATGAAGATGATCTAAAAATGGTTCGAGGTATATGAAGACATTTGTGAAGCTAGAAACAATTACAAAGACTTAACGATAACGCAGTTCATTGCAAAAAAGGCATCAAGGCATTGTGAACCCAAAATGGGGGTGATAAGATTCTGATGTTTTATGGTAGCGGGACCTCTAATGAGCAATCGTCCAAGTGTCGTTCCAAAGACGAATACTAAAGCAGAAAAACCGCTCCAAAAAGTAGAAAAGGCCCAGGATACGCAGACATGGGTGGTTTAAGGAAAACAAGTCTAATTTTGGGCTTCTGGTAGACGGAAATGTCGGAATTGCTGATTATTTTACAGAGAGGATTCATGACAACTATGGACACATTAAAGCTTTTGCTTCTTGTTACCTTCAGACAGCGAACGATGATGGGCGGAGCTACCTTGGCCTTTTATACCTTCTGAAGTGGTTTTCCGCTTCGAAAACCATCTTTTGTAGCGAAACATGGGCGATTGCTTGATTGGAGCCCTGCTACTCGTAGCATAGAAACCTCATCAACCTCAATTTAAGTGGCCTTTCAAAAAAAAATCGGTCCTCATGAGGTTTTATTTCAGACACATCACTTTGTGCTCAGCAGTCTCTACAACACGCCGTGTGAATTAACTCTGCGTACTCGAGACTGTGCCTTTGCGAACTATATGTTGATTTGCTGCATCATTGGAATGGTGTCCTGCCAGAATATGCTGTGGATTGATCGCGCTTTAGCGACCGCATGTCCTAGCCCATATCATAAACGAGCCAAGCCGATCGGATTTGCCCTAGCTGCTTTAGTGGTGAGGCATCTCTTTTTTTTTCAAGCAGCCTAAAAGCTAAAATAACCCAAAAAATACATTCTGCGGTCTTGAAATGTCTTCGGTTTGAACTTGAGTACACAATTCAACATTGTCACACGTTGAGGTAGATTACGTGAAAAATAGCGGAGTGGCAGCAAACGCTGCAAATTAAGACTATCTAGAACCGTCTAAGCGCAGCCTTATAAAGTCTTCGCAGGAATTGCAACGACATCTCAAATAAAATGGCCGCCAATCCACTTATAGGTAGTGTCCGAGCAAATGATTTCCAAAAACTCGCTTAATGGGTTATCCGCAGCACTGCATCCGAAAATTTACGTTAGAGAACACGAAACAGCGAAAACAGCCTTACAAAGCCTCACGATTTTGACAAGTGGGAAACAGTCTTCGCCAAGGTTTAAGACGCGACGCTGCGGGACCAGGGCCCGGCACAGATCGTTTGGAAGCAAGCTGGAATTTGTTTTTGGAGCAAAAAAAGGAGATTTCGTTTTTGACCAGTCGGAGCCGAGCACCAAGAGCAAGCGCCATTTAGTCGACACAAGCTTTCGGACAGTTTATCACACGATTGACATGCTCTATATGTATGGCGAAAAGTGCGCGCGAATTGAAATTAAGGCTATAAAAAAATTGCTTGTTTACAGCGCACAAAGAATCATATAACACAAAAACTGGACTGTATACGTAGTATTATTTGCACAAGAATTATGAGATTTAAAACTTATGTGAAGTATTACCTTTTTCAAGCCGTCTCTAGACGGTCATCAGACGATCTACGATATTTCTTGCATTGGATATAGGAGACGAAATGATACTCAGAACTATAGTCGTCTAATACCATTCGTAAGCCAAAACCACAAAGATTTTCTGCCACGCGGGTCTTGAGCGGTTGGACACGAGCACACCTCAAACTTGGGTAATTAAACTTTATCAGAGAAACAAATAACAACAGAACACGGATAGAACAAATAACAAAATGTATTACTAAATGATGAACTACAAATAAGCATGATATGATTGAAAGAAGGCATAAATATATGAGTCGTACATGTGAACAACTCTGACTGTGCACCGCCAGCTACTTATATGCATGGAACCAAATCGTCTAGGCACAGCTGTGTATGATTTCACCCATCAAAAAAATGGTAGAAATCACATCTGATGCTAACGTCTGCACATTCCTACAATAGCAAAAACAGTGCGAGCTACTAAATTCAACGTTGCTGTACAAGTGGCAAATATTACTCATCCACACAAACAGATGCAAATAATCCTCGCATTTTGGGACAGAGGAGAACAATACGAAGTCTGTATATTTCTGTCACTTCATATAAGTTTCGGATTTTTCTATCATGGACGGATTCCCCGGTCAAAAATCTATCCATGAACATGAAGACATTTTCACATCATTGTCTTTGCTTTGTTTTTGTCTTAATTTCTTCATAAATCGCTTTGATGATATCGCGCTCCAATGCCAAGCTCTTGTGCAAAGTATTATGGCATAGTATTAGCAGGATTCAGCTGTAGTATTCAGGTCCAATTTGGATTTTCACTCTTATCTCACGCTTTTTTTTAGATTAGTAAACCTTCCTTGTTTTCATCTTCTCCTAAGTAGGTAGGTCAAAGGGGACTTCGTAACACTTCCGAAAGTCAGGGGAGACTTCGCCTCAGAAACCCTAGAAACCGGCTGTACCGAGCCCTGTGCGGGACCTTACACTTTAACTATGTCGGCATGCGCACTCTGCTGCAGCGCAGAAATTCCTCAGATGGACGAGGCTTTCCTCAGGGCTTCAGTTTCCCAACTTCTCAATCGCATTTCTTGCTTCTGGTCAAGCGTTGTGGCCTTGCACTTGCGTGATGGCGCGTCGAGGGGGCTCACTTCCGCACGGCATTAAAATTTTGAAGCCCCCATCTTTGCCCGGACAATGCCTTTGAAGAAGCCAAAAGTTGAAGGTTACGAACTTCGCTGAATGCTAAAGCGGTTATTTGGCACCGCTATTCACACGCCGTATTGCCTAAATTGAAATCCAAATTTTGCACAAAGTTGGTTAGGAGGTTTTTCATCATGATTATTACGATAGATCTCAAACGCTCACTAGGACAATGGAAAGTTTGCAGACTTCTTTCAGATACTTACATCATTTTTGGTGCCTTTCTTGATACTGCGGAACGATCCGTACGATGACTACGTGATTACATGTTTCAACACTCCACGAGGAAGTGCAGCGCAAGTGAATGACATGTTCTACTCACTCATCTGTCTCAACTTTGTCGCAGTTATCGCCAACGCATTTCTATTCTTCGTCAACAAGCAAAAAGAAAGAATGTAAGTTGAAATTCTTTTTTTAGCCCCATGCTTATGGAAACACAAAAGTTCCGATCTCAAATTTGAGTTGAAAGAACATTTTCGATAGTTCACAGACAGAAAAAGTGAAGATTGTGAGAAATCCTCCCCTTCATAAAAAGTGAAGGTTGATTTTGAAAATTTCAGAGAGAGAAAGAGTTAAAATAGCAAAGTAAAAGAAACTGTTGAAAAGCACGTAAAATCACTGCAACTACTTTGACTTTCATTTGGCCTATCTCGATCCGCAGCTTTTCGCTTAGGAAACCATCAGGTCACAACTCGGAGGCGACAGAAAATATTTCTTCAACTGTCTCAAAAAAACAATGACGTTTCGGAAGCGGTGATTGGCAAGAGCAAGATAAGCAGGAAAAAAATCAGTTATGAAAACAAAAGGTTTTCTCTTATTAAAGTCAAAATTTACATCGAAGTAATCCAGTTTTAATTTACCCCCCCCCCCCTCTAATGTTTGTTTCCGGCGACGTTGTCTGCTAATCATGCTGATAAGCAAGAAACTGTTAAACATAAAAAATGGTTGCGTCTTCACTCAAAAAAAAACTATGAGAAAAACGTACTTTTGCTGCTTTTTTCTAAAATCCTGCCACAGAAAAAAGTAACAACGGCGACGTTGTCTAAACTACAGACACGGGCAAGATTTATTTGATGGGCGAGAAATTCGCGTGAAAAAAACTTGATTTGAAAAAAAAACAAGATATTAGGTTGTTACATAAGTCTTGTTACACTTCAATTTCTTACAACGATAAGTCGTGAATTCATAATTTCAATAGGACTCCAGGGTACCATTCGATAGAGCAAAGCAATTTCTACAAGATGATGTGCAAAAGTTTGCACCCGCTTCGATCCACCATGAGTTTGCATCCAAAATCTGAGTCGTACTGAAGGCTCAAAAATCGCGAAAAATTCATATCTCTGTTCAAAAAAGTTCTAAAAATTTCCAACTTGCTCATAAAAATTGCTCATTACATCAGACACTCATATGTACCTTTGCTGTATTTTTTCCTCAATTAGAAATCGAAAAAACGAAAATTTTCTTGTTTTTACAAAAACGAAGCTATGCTGTTTCTATTCATGTAGCTGTATTCTACAATCCCTTAAAAGTGTAACCGTAAATTTTCAGCTTTTCAGAAGCCCTAGTTTTCGAAAAATAACGAAACTAGCTTTTTTCACTCGGGAGTTCAATGCTAAATTAGGTGATTTTCGAAAACTAGGGCTTCTAGAAAGCTGAAAATTTACGGTCATACTTCTAAGGACTTGTAGTATACAGCTACATGAAAAGAAACAGCATAGCTTCGTTTTTGTAAAAACAGGAAAATTTTGGTTTTCTCGATTTTTAGATGAGGAAAAAATACAGCAACGATGCATATGAGTGTCCGATAGAGGGTGCAATTTTTATGAGTAAGTTGGGGATTTTTAGAATTTTTTTGAACAGAGATGTGAATTTTTCGCGATTTTTGAGCCTTCAGTACGACTCAGTTTTTGGATGCAAACTCATGGTGGATCGAAGCGGGTGCGAAATCTTGCACATCATCTTGTAGGGGTTGCTTTGCTCTATCGAATGGTACCCTGGAGTCCTGTAAAGAATATGAGGTGCATGACTTACTGCCGTAAGAAGTTAAAGTGTAACAAGACTTATGTAACAACCTAATATTTTTGAAAACACGGTTTTCGCCATAGTTCTCGATCAAATTAAGTGGGGTTTGGCAACGTCGTCAGCGTGGAAGTGGAGAACAAGAGCTGGATTATGATATACAGGGGCCCGTAGTAAAGCTCGGTCATGGGATATTATCTCCCCTGAGACCTTCATGTGAGGTTCTGTCAGTAAAATGACGACCGCCCATTTTCCCATGCTATAGGGATGCAACGTCACCTGAGAGGTGAGCCTCAGGTGAAGTTCGGCAGGGAGATGATCTCCCTGCCGGGTCATGGGAGATGATATGAGCGATAATGTCCAGAAATAGTGTGCTAAAGAGGAAACGCAGAGAAAATCTTCGTAAGTTGCTCCTGAGTAACTTACGATGCACAGCAATTTGCTTAACACTGCGGACAAAATCGGCGCAAAATTGCACAACCGCGCCCGAAAAGGAGAGGATCGATGAACAGCTGATTTTGGCAAGGAAGACAGAAAAAAACAAATTCTTCTCTTTTGTAAACTTCACTGGTTTTTTTTTGAAGCTGTCCAAAACGAGGACTCATTTGTTCATTTCCAACCATTTCGTTTTGTCGCAAAATTTTCGTAACGAAATGTTTTTTGTTTTATCTTTGCGTTTGCTAGGCGAAATCCTTGATAGCGGTCATCATCGATTGGATAGTGGCCGCTATCAAAGATTGCCCGGCGATGCAGCAAAAGTTGTGTCGCTAGGCGGAGTCGAACCACGGCCGCGCGCGTGTAATTCCAATGGCTTACCCATTTAACCAAATCGAATCAAGTAGCCGATTTTTCGAGAACGCACTTGGTTATAATGTCCAGGAAGCGATCTGCATCCAGATCAATAGCTCGACGGATGCTGGACTGCGGCGCCAAGATATCAACTCCGGTCCGCCTCAGGGGAGATGCCCTGACGGTAGTTTACTACGGGCCAGGGTGTCCCAAAAGTAAGTACACACTTTTCAATCGTCAATATCTCTCTTCCAAATGGGTCTTTTTTCGCCATTTAAGTACCATTCTGTAGAGGAGGCTTCAACTTAGATTTGAAGTATTGAGCGAATCACCGATCGACCTTCATTACTGTAGGATAACTGTAGAAACATCGACAAGGATTCCAGGCCATTGGAAGCCATATTCTGCCTCGGAACAAAACCAAACAAGCCAAAAACTCTTATACTATGGTAATAAAAGCCGCTGATTTCAAATATGAAATTTTCACTTTACTATGACGCTTTTTTCTAAAGTTATCCCAGGTAAACCGTGATATCCAAATTCTCAATATTTGTCAGAAATGTGATTACACCGTCAAAAAAGGTGAAAACACTCATGAAAAGTTTTGTAGTGGAATCAGCGTGCGCGAAAACCCTAGTACACTATTTTTCAGATTTTTTGAAAAAAATTTTGTCAGATGGCATATTTCACAATAATTCTACTTGCTGGAAGTTCTTACCGTAATCCTACAGTGATGAAGAGCGGTCGGTGATTCGCTCAATACTATAATCTAAGTTGAAGCCTCCTCTACAGGATGGTACTCAAATGGCGAAAAAAGACCCATTTGGAAAAGAGATATTGACGATTGAAAAGTGTGTACTTACTTCTGGGACACCCTGTATAGTTAGAATCTGGGTTCAAATAACGAAGAAGAAAAACCAGAGCCAAATGCCCCATGCCGCTCGTTTTTGCAATGAGGAGACGCAGATGAGCAGAGAAAAAGAGCAGAGTCAACGGGGCATTTGGCTCTGGGCGTAGGCCTCCGCGGATCTAACGAAATTCTGCGAATTATATATCGCTAGCCGGCAAACCAGTCTCCGCCCATCTCTGTCAAAAGTATATTCGTTACCAGCATGTTCACATAAAGGAAGTGGACAGGCAGAATGGACCCCTGTCAGATTTTGGTAGTTCCGGGTAGTAGAGCCCCCAAGTACATTATAGCCCCAAGCCCACCTTCCAATTCATGCGCTAAGTCTTGAAAAAAGCGCTCCAAATCCCACCAGCCCCGCCCACTTCCATTGAGTGGGCGTTATTGGTGGAATTTCGAATTTTTTTCAGGACTTAGCGCATGAATTCGAAGGTGGGGTTGGGGCTATGATGTACTTGGGGGTCTACTACCCGAAACTACCAAAATCTGACAGGGGTCCATTCTGCCTGCCCACTGCCTTGAAAGGCAGTGTCCAGGCAAATCTGGGCGCATGAATTTTTTTGCGTGGAAACTGATGAGGAAGTTCTAGCTAATGCGGTGCTTAAACCGCGGCGCAAATAATTCAACCATGGCTGAGGGATCCACCTCCAAACACTCTGCGCCTGCGCCGTGACCGTAACACTTTAGATGGGTGCCAGCGAAGGTAGTGTCAAAGGTAGCGTCCAGGCAGATCTGGATCTATGGAGATTTTACGTGGAAAGTACTTTTCGGGCCCTAACTAAGGTACTGCTCAAGCGGCAGCGCAGGCAGTGCTCTGACGGAGATATTCCCCTTGAAACTGCACCCCGCGATCGTACTCGCATGGATTCATGGCAGTTTCGCGCCAGGACACACGCTTTGCGTCATGAATCCATGCGAAATACGATCGCGGGAGCCAGTTTCGAGGGCAGTACCTCAGCCCTTAGAGCACTATCTGCACTGCTGCTTGAGCTGTGCCTTAGATAGGGCCCCAAAATTACTATCCACGTGAGATCCCCATGTGTCCAGACTTGCCTGGACGCTGCCTTCAAAGTGAGAGAAGTCGTTTTCGGGTTATGGTCACGGCGCAGGCGCGAAGTTTCTAGGAAAGAATGCCAGTCGTGAATGAACCATTTGCTTGGGCAGTGCCGTAGTTAGGACCCCTCATCAATTCTTAGGCGAAAAACCCATGCGCCCAAATTTGGCTGGATACTGCCTTTAACCCTTGTGACAACTCTCGCAATCAGCCCCGTACTCGGACAAGACAATCGCGAATGACTTCCGGGAGAAACTGAACTCCTGAAACTTCCGGGGCGGCGCCATTTGAGCCCTGGCCTCGCCCTAGCTGAAGCTCCAATAAGTGTGTCCCCGGAAGTTTTGGAACTTCGGTTTTCCCCGGAAATCATTTGCGATTGTCTGAGTAGCGCAAACTTTGCAAAAAATCTGTAAAATCGATATCGATCGATAACGAAGAGCAGCCTACGATACCTGCCCCACCCCTAAGTGTATTTGCGCAAAGTTTGGTCCGGATCGGTTCGAAAATAATTTCTGTTTGGAACATACGTACAGAGAGAACTACACACAGACACAGGCACGTACAAAAACACATTCTGCTTTATTTACACAGATTCTGATCATCATAAAACAACTATAAACGCTGACTACGTTGTCATATTTTACTTCTTGACAGGATACATCTTTTCGTTCTCGAATCTCAGTCCAAGATGCATGCTTAGTTCCTCGTTTTAATGAGGCAATTTCCTCAAATTTTCCTTTTTTTTTAACTCGAAAGCTCGTGACTTTCAGAACTAACTCGTAGTCTAGAGAGAGGTTAGTCGAAAAACGTGTCCTTATTTTTAAATAAATTCAAGCAAAATCCTTGTTTTCAGCACAGAACTATAACGTGATTTTTCAGTCTTGCTGGGATATTTTTGAGATGCTATTCACTAAACTTGCTTTATTCATAATCCTTCCGGTGGTTATGAACTTAGCTTCCGGGGCAAAGCAACTTATAATTCGTTTGTATTTTTCAGCTGAAATTTGTGTTTTCTTATGTCGCTCAGATATGTACAAGAGTGCGTCGAAAGTGCACTCATCGCACGAAAAGCGGGGCTTCATAGATTGGTATGACATAGCCTTTTCTTTTGTTTTCCCAGCAAAGAATCAACATCTTTGCCATCTCATATTTTTTCCTATCAAATCAGCTTTGAAAAAAGAGCCAGTCACGAGGTCAGCTGTTATGCAATCACATGTTAGTTTCGAGAGATACAGAATTAAAAGGAAATGCTAAAGCACCCGCATTGCTTTCCTTTTGCAACCCGAAGAAAATCAGTTACACACTACACGCTTCCCAGTACTCTCCCCTCCTAAGAACACTCTTACCGTCAAAGATCGTATTATAACCTTTTATTAGAAGAAAATACGACTTTCCCACAGCTATGAATTTCCCGCTTTTGCATGGTCTACGAGTTGAATGGGTCACTAAGCTTCCATACTGCTGGAGGCACTAAGGAAGCAACATTATCAGTATAGTCTTAGCCCCAAAACCGGTTGTATGCAGTATACTTTCTCAATAAATATTTAGCTAGTTTTCTCTTTGAAGATAAGGTTCTCCTATAACCTTCCGTTCTTTACTTTGCGCATGATTCTGTAATAAAATGAGAAGTATGATCATTTCGAATTTCGGCACAACATCTCTTTTGGAACAAATTTTGGTCTGACTACATGTGGTTTTAGGTTACGGTTTAACGTCAGCCATCGGTATCTAGCTTACGAAAATACAATGGTGAGCAAATGGATTGGACTTATTGCTGTTACACAATTTGTGGTGATGACTACGTATTCGTCTGCAATGTATGCCATTAGAACAACGGCAAACATGCCTGATGTACTGAGAGCAAATTTAAGGACTGGTTTTTATGTAAGTGACTGAAGCTTAAACTTTTTAATTTGAAACTTTATTCGTTGCAGTTAGTGCCTCTATCGACATTCATGCTACCTCTAATCTCGATTGTGGCTCTACGATGTGTGTCACAACGGCGACAAAGTTCGATCACTCGCTTAACTCATGAACAAGTTGATCAGACCGCTTACATGAGTGGTTTAGAACAAATGTGGAATAAAACATGACTTCTGAGCCGCGCCTTCTTCCAAAAAGGTGGAATATGAAGAAAATTTGGGGAAAGTATGATCCGAAAAGTTCTCACTCAATTATCTACAAACTCAAACAGTAAGGCTAAACCACGTTCAAAAAATTTTCAATCTCGATCCACTTAGCTTTTGTTAACTTAAAGTTGATCAAAGCCGGCAACTTGCTACACCTTTACATATTGCTCCCATACCCAAAGGTCTGAAGAGTTGGAAAAAGGCAGCATACAAGCAGATACTCCACCTTTCTTGAACTATTTCTATTTTCTAATACAGCCTAACAGACCAGAGAATTTGGAATTTTGGTGATTCGATGGAGCGAACATTTATTCATTCCCTCACTTCCCAAAATCGGACAGTCAATTAACTTTGTGTACTAGCAAAGTCGGTGGTGAATATATTGTTCTTGCTGTCCTCGATGTTTTTTGACAACGTTTGCAAAACAGCTGCAGAGCGCATGTTTTCAAGTTCTGCGTACCCCCAACCTTTTTCATGCGCGAATGCCATTGGCAGCTGGCTGAACCGCATATTTATCGAGATCTACTAGTACTTACGATTTAGTTTGAGAAAAGAGTACGGGAATTCTGTAAAATCTTTCAACTGATTGTGTTTGGAAACATCTATGTCTGCTTACCTCTTAGGTGTAAGTTTCTGGTAGCAGAAAGGACAACCACAAACACATTGAAGTCGATATAAGCATGCATTTACAACTCGCTTTCCTTTATTTTCTTCACCATTTTTGTGGCCTTGGAGGAAATCCGAAGAATGTAAGAAGAACTGGAAAAACTTTAATGCTTGGAAAATATAACTTGAAAAATGCTGTCGCATTTTTATATGCTAACCCAAGCAATTATTATTGGAATATAGCAAATGTGTGACAGGAAACAGAGTTTAGAATGGCAAATGCTGTTTCACACCATTTCCAAGCTTCAAAGCTTTTTGAAGGCGTTGAAGGATTTATCTCCGATCTCGTTTAAGAGATTAGATCACACTCCTAAGAACAGCGGCTGTTTGAGAGCACATATTGCGCAGACAAAATCTGAGCAAGAACTAACAATTTTGATGATTCTGTATTTACTCATCAAAAATCTAGGATTGGCAGTCAAGACGAGCAGTCGATATTATGAGTTATGTTACCTGCTTTTGAAATTAGCAACTTTGTGCTGTATGCATGTTTTCATGAAAAGTTACGCTTTTCAAGAGAAATGCCAGAAAATAATCAAGCGGTCTGTTTTGTAGTGGTTGCTAAAAAACTATAACTTCTCATAGAGACATACAATTTGCACAAACTTGATGTCAATCAAGATCCATACATATACAAAACTCAAAGTTTCCTTGTAAGTTGCTAAAGTTGTTTGTGTTTCATGAAAACCTTTCTAATTGGAACGATTGAGCTGGGCCGGTGGTAATCTGGCCGAAACTCCGAGTTTTGAGCTGCGCGTTAACTCGGAGTTAACTCTGAGTTTCGCTTTGAAACTCAGAGTTAACTCCGAGTTTCGTTTCTGAAACTCGGAGTTTCGTGCTGCTATTTGCGGAGCCACTATGGATGTTGAGGAGCTACCACACGCTTCATCGCAAAACACTGCGACTATGTCCGGATTCAAACTTCGATTGTTCCGAGCGAAGTGCCTATTACTAGACCACTAGACCACGGAACCCTAGCGGCATCGCCATCCTGCCGCCATGAGTACTAGTTGCTTACATCCTACGTGTTCAGGCACGTCAAGCGGCATGGTGCCTCTTCGCTCTAAACAGTGGATTCACTAAAATACCTATACGTAAGTGGCGTACCGGGGGGGGGGGGGACTCCCCCTTCCCGCCGAGAATGGGTCGTTTTTGAAATTTGAAATTTAAAATTTTGAAATTTTTGAAAGCTACTTAAATCTTATATATAAAGCTGAATGTCTGTTTGTATGTATGTATGTATGTATATATGTCTGTATGTCTGTCTGTGTGTACGTATGTTCCGAATAGAAAATTCCATTTCTGAACCGATCCGGACCAAACATGGCACACATACACTTCGGGCCCCGGCGCGTGTCATAGGCTACTTTTCGTCATCGATCGTATCGATTTTATCGATTTTTATCGATTTTTTTGCGGAGTTCACCTACGGGGCTGGGAGTTGGCAAAGGGGGGTAATCGAGCATGGGGATTCCGAATACAATATTGGTTTTCAGGATTATCGATTACTTTTATCGATTTTATCGATTTTTTTGCAAAGTTTGAGCTACGGGGCTGGGAGTTGGCAAAGGGGGGGAATCGAGCATGGGGATTCCGAATACAATATTGGTTTTCAGGATTATCGATTACTTTTATCGATTTTATCGATTTTTTTGCAAAGTTTGAGCTACGGGGCTGGGAGTTGGCACAGGAGGGTAATCGAGCATGGGGATTCCGAATACAATATTGGTTTTCAGGATTGTCGATTACTTTTATCGATTTTATCGATTTTTTTGCAAAGTTTGAGCTACGGGGCTGGGAGTTCGCACAGGGGGGTAATCGAGCATGGGGATTCCGAATACAATATTGGTTTTCGGGATTATCGATTACTTTTATCGATTTTATCGATTTTTTGCAAAGTTTGAGCTAGGGGGCTGAGAGTTGGCACAGGGGGGGGGTAATCGAGCATGCTGATCATCCCCAAGGGGGGTGATCAGCATGCTCGATTACACCCCTGTGCCAAATTCCAGTCCCCTAGCTCAAATTTTTAAAAATCGATAAAATCGATAAAAGTAATGGACGATCTTGAAAACTAATATTGTATTCGTAATCTGCATGCTCGATTACCCCCCTGTGCAAACTCCCAGCCCCGCAGGTCAAACTTTACAAAAAAATCGATAAAATCGATAAAAGTAATGGACGATCTTGAAAACTAATATTGTATTCGGAATCCCCATGCTCACTTCCCCCCTGTGCCAACTCCTAGCCCTGTAGGTGAACTCTGCAAAAAAATCGATAAAAATCGGTAAAATCGACATCGATCGATAACGAAAAGTGGACTGTGACACCCGCCGGGGCCCGATGTGTATGTGTGCCAAGTTTGGTCCGGATACGGCGGAGCCGGGTAAGCCAGCTAGTGTGTTATAAAAATGTGCAAGCGACTTGTTTCTAAAATAATTGAAGTAATTTGAAAATGTTTGAAAATTCAAATTAGCCTCATAAAAAAAATTTTTTCGGGGGCGCGGCTGCCGCCACGCCCTTTTTCAAAAATTTTGGGGTCGCTCAGACAATCGCCGGGGGCAGGCGGGCACCGGAAAAATAGATTGCTGATTTCTCGCACCCCGCTCGCGGATTTTTTGGAAAGCAATCAGAACTTTTCGGAAGACCGCTTGCTGAGTTCTCGATTCCTCAGAGATTCAGCAATATATCTGCAAAAGATAAGAGCGAAAAAAATTCAACAGGCGATCTCTCAAAAATCCGCTAACTCAGCGAGCGGTCTTTCGAAAAGTCCTGATTGCTTTGCAAGAAATCCGCGAGCGGGGTGCGAGAAATCAGCAATCTATTTTTCCGGTGCCCGCCTGCCCCCGGCGATTGTCTGAGCAAGGGGCCGCAAGAATTTTGGAAAGCATCCCAAAAAACTTTCGGAGTGCGTGGCTAAGCCATGCAGCTTCATCCGAAAATTTTTTGTCCCCCCCCCCCCCCCGAGCGGAAATCTGGGTACGCCATTGCTATACGTACTCCTCCTTGCCATTCTCAACCCCTACTACGATATCGTCTTCTATTCAGATCCCAACCTTAGAAGAATTGATTATCCCCAGTTGCATTCCTAAATAGGATAACTGGCGAAGGTGACTGCTTTATTGACAAAACATAATTTAAGTATCAAAATTCAGCTAAAGGCTACTCGAATATATGTAAAATGTAACAGCCATGTGTGATAAGAAACACATCATGGAATCATCTACATGTCTCTATCACTTTGATAATACTATCGGCTGTAATGAGTGTTTTTTATTAAAATGTTTCGGTCATTCCACAACTCGAAAGAATAAATTATTCGAATATTCGAACATGCGAGGAATTTTAAAGGAAAGATATTCAATTACACGAATATCGAGATATCTTGAAAATCCTTGTTCGAATATTCGAATCGACTATTGTGATTAAACACTCGAATATTGCATGCGAGTATTCGGATAATTATTGCATTTGATATTCGATGCTATTCAGTTTTTGTTTATTCGAATAGTCATTCGATCTAGTTCGGTTAATCGAATCTTCGAAAGTTCGAATTTTGAAATGTGCCCATATTCAAATATTCGAATTCGAATAGTATAAAAATCGGAAATTGACTAAGGGCCGCATGCACTAACATTTCCGCTGGGGAGGGGATCGCAGCTTCAGAAGAAGGCTTCATATCCCGAAGCTCCGGATATCTGGATTTCACGCTGTCTACCTATCCGTAAGTACTCCCACCATCCTTCACTATGAACATATTGAGCAGAAGCGAGAAGCTGTACAAGCCGCATTTCCCAGCTTTTTGTAGGATCCCCTGATGATCCCTGGGGGACGAACATCTATTCTTCAAAGCCTTTTTATTTTCTCCGAAGTTAACGAAAACCTTCCAAAGTTGTACTAAACATCTAACACAACAGTGCTAAGCATGTTGCTGATGAGAACAAATGAATTTTTGAAAAATTGACTTTTTCGGTATACCCCAAAATTCGACCTGTGGATCATCGAAAATTTCATGACTCCAAAACATCATTTGTTCTTATCAGCAACATGCTTAGCACCGTTGGGTTAGATAATCTGCACAACTTTGGAAGTTTTTCGTTAACTTCGGAGAAAGAAAAATGACTTCAAAGAAAAGCGCCGGGGATCATCAGGGATCATACAAAAGCTGGAAAATGCGGTTTGTACAGCTTCTCGCTCCTGTTCAACATGTTCATAGTGAAGGATAGTAGGAATACTTACGCATAGGTACACAACGTGAAATCCAAGCATCTGGAGTTTCGAAATATAAAGCTTTCTTTCAAGCTGCGATCCCCTCCCCGCGGCCATGTTAGTGCATGCGGCCCTAATATTCGTTCATTTGCAAATTTCTCAAAATTCAACTGTATTCGTTCGATAAATTTTCAAAAATATTATTCGATATTCGTTCATTCGATGAAGATTTGCGCCTGTTATGTCACAGACTAGCAAAAAGCATAGTTCATGGTTTGGTTTCGGTAAAGAAAAACTCATGCGAAAATGATATGAAATTCAAGTAGGCGGAGCCTACTGCCTACTAGCCTAGTAGCCAATTGTGCCATCAAGAATCAGGGTGCATGTGTTTTTGGAAAATAAAGATGAGACTACTTATGGTTTTGATTTCAAAGCGCACGCGGCTGCTGAGAGGTTCAAAATGGAATACGGCGCTGATGGCTGGCTACTGAGAACCATTGCATTTTCATGCAAAAGGATTAGCATATTCATAATCAGCATGGCAAATAACCCCGCCACACTAAGTTTCAGCGAATTTTGTGATTTTCGCGCAACTACCGTATCTCTACCGTAACTCCGCTATGTGGGCGAATGGCGAAAAACGAATGTTATATTCGTGATCAGCGTGCCAAAAAACCCCGTTTTTTGGCACGCTGATCACGAATATAACATTCGTTATATTAAACCCCACCAAGTTTCAGACAATTTTGTGACTTCCGCCCAACTACCGTATCCCTACCGTAACATCGCTGAATGGTCCCGCAGTTCAAAATGAACATCATATTCGTGACCAGCGTGCCAGAAAACCCCACTGTACCAAGTTTCAGGCAATTTCATGATTTTCGTCTAACTACCGTATACCTACCGTAACCCCGCTCCGTGGCCCCGTAGCGAAAAACGAATGTTATATTTGTGATCAGCATGCGAAAGAACCCCAGTGTACCAAGTTTCAGTAAATTTCGTGAATTTCGCCCAACTACCGTACCCTACCGTAACCCTCTTACTTGGGTGATTGGCGAAAAATGAGCATCGGATTCGTGATCAGCGCGTCGGATAACCCCCAGGACCAACATTTCATGAAGTTTCAAATTTTTGTGTTCAACGGTTCACCATGATACATCATCGTGTTCAACGGTTCACCATCATGCTTCATGAAACTCGGAGTAAAATCTACCCCGGAGGACTTTTTTCTGGACCTCTGCGTTTACGCACTATTTCTTTTTCTCTAACCAAACTCAGAGTTAACTCCGAGTTTCGCGGACGAAAAACGCGCAGCAAACTCAGAGTTAACGCGCAGCTGAGCTGCGCGTTTCGTCGCGTAGCGTCTCGCGTGGAACGAATTACGCTACGTTTCCATACTTGGCATAAAGTACGTCTTGCGGGGTATCCTGCCATATAACCCTCTCCCCAATTTGGTTTCCTTATGCACGTGTTAATGGTCCCTGAAAGGTGCGTGTTAACTCAGAGTTAACTCTGAGTTAACTCTGAGTTTGAGCTGCGCGTTTCGACAGGTTTACTATCTACCAGCCCTGATTTTTGCTCCCATAATAATAAACCACGACGCAAAACATAGGCTACTTTTCGTAACGGTTCACTGGGCCCTTCTATCGTTACTAATTTGTTTTCATACATCAAGCAAAATGAAGGCTTATCAAATCATTTGTCCGAGCTACGTTAAACTATAGCGGAACTTCCCACTCTGAGTCTGCAAGCGAAGCGCAATGATAAAAATTGTACCCCAAGTATGTCCCCCTATACATTTGGCAATGAAGTATGCGCTTACTTCGTAACCTTATGGACACTAAGTTTAGTGCGTTTTCTCAAAAGGTCAAGTACATTTCCTCATGAATGTTGAAGGCACTAAGTCCACTGTTGCAGATGTGTTTAATGACTAATTGAAGGCGGTGTCTCGGCAAAATTTCGATCTTCGATTTTTTTATCTTTGCGGAGCCTTCTCGACATGCTGAACACATATCGGGGCTTTGCAGCGCACGAAAATGGCAAAATTGAGATTTTTTCGAAGCTTCCCAAGTCTGCAGCTGTAAAATACGTGTAATTGGGCATGCTCGAGGACGAAGGGGTGGGGTCTGTAATATTTCTGAAGTGGATTTCAGGCTTGCCGACGCGCTTTTTCGCTCCAGTCTTCACTGATAGATTAGTTGGGGGCCTGCCACCGCAGCGGTTCAACATCCCGGTACCCATCATTTTGCCGGAATGCTGCCTTCAATGGTAACATCAAGACCAAAAGCATTTCTCTTATGATGATCAATAATACACATGGCTATGTTATTAGAAAAAGCAATTTCTTCGTCTTAAAAGAGATAATGCAGAAGGATCTTCAAAAATTGTGGTAGCGATATCAGAAAAACAAAATCTAGGTTACACTTACTTCGTCAGAGTACGCTTTGTGAAGCAAAATACCCTAAAAAGATCAGGAATTGTTGATTTCCATAAAGTGATGGAAGCACTGGAGACAGATAGAAGAGCAATCGATTAGAGGATGGCACAATAAAAATGCTCTTCACATCGGTGTGAAGTCAAACGCAGGGTCAAGCAAGGGGTGTGGCACACGATCGCTGGTTACGACCTCCCCCTCTCTGATTGCTGTCTTAATAAGACCCCCCCCCTGAACTATACACTTAAGATAGCATTACTTGGTGGCCCTGTCAAACATAATGGGCAACATATCCATAATAAGCATGTCAAATAATTCCTGTAGACAAAGTGTGAGCGAATTCTGAAGATTCAAGATACTAGGCTACCTAAGTGAAATGGTCATTTTCCAACATGATAAACTTTGTTTCAAAGGTAAATTAGCTATCCTTTTTTGCACTCAAGACAAAGCACTGCTCCTTCTTAGTCCATCTCAGAAATCCCGCTTCAAAGACCTCCAAACTGTGGAATTAGAAGCCAACCAAAATTTCATTTTTCCCATTTTTCGCTTTTGATCGCTGTGCTTTCACCAACTATTACTCAGAGCTAAGAAGACGAATCAGGCTCCAAACAGTCCTATAGAATCTTCAAGGTTTAGGCTACCGATTCACATAAATACTGTCCGCTAAAATTGTTTTTTGATATAGTTAGTGGGGTGCGGCACACCCCCTTAAAAGCTGCGGCGGCCGCAGCTTTTAAGGGGGTGTGCCGCACCCCATTAACTATATCAAAAAACATTTTTAGCAAACCATATTTATATAGATCGATAGCCTAGGTCTCCTAGTTTTCACACGAGTGATTTGAGCTGATTCGTTTTCTTTGCTCTGAGTAATAGTTGGTGAAAGCATAGCCATCAAAAGCGAAAAATGGGAAAAACGAGATTTTGGTTGGCTTCTAATTCCACAGTTTGGAGGTCTTCTGAAGCGGGATTCCTGAGGTGAACAAAGAAGGAGTAGTGCTTTGTCTTGAGTGAACGGATAGCTAATTCACCTTTGAAACAAAGTTAACCATGTTGGAATATGACCATTTCACCTAGGTAGCCTAGTATCTTGAATCTTCAGAATTCGCTCAAACTTTGTTTACAGGGGTTATTTGACATGCTAATTATGGATAGGATACGAATATCATATTATCACTATTATCAGATTACCCAACTACGACCCCCTCCCCTTTTGACTCCTCAATACGACCACCTAGGTGTGGCGTGCCGCACCCCACGCTTGACCCTGGTTATACGTTAATCACTCACGTCCATCACCCAATGCTTATGAGTCACGTGGGAGCTGACCAAACGTGTTAAGTGAGAAAAGCACGTCTTTTCAAGAAATTCCAGTGAATGCAGGTGTAGCAAGAAATGTTATATTTGTGTGTATGTGTGTTATATTTTTGTTGTATTTTTGCAACATGGTCGTACCTTATACTCCATTTACACTACTTAGCTTTCACAATATGACTTTATCTAATAGGTTGTACCGAAAGTTCGTTTGCACCACTTTCAAAAATTCATAACTTCTGCTTTTTTCAACTGATTTGCGTGTTTTCTTTTTATCTGAAAGAGCAAGTCGTTCTCTTCATAGCGGTATCTTGGCGGCGTTCTATTGAGCATACACTGCATAGATATAAGCGGTAGAAGAAAATTACTCAAATTTTGAATTTTCTGTGTAGGGTCATAAAAAATCTGACCTGCAGTAAAAACCGGAGCAGTCAGTATTATAGGTTCTTTCACCAGCTCTTTCTAACAGTGCAAAGTTTGCGCTGACTGAGCGTCTCCAGGCAGTACAAAAGGGCGAATTTGATTTATTTTGGCATATTTCAGGGAAATCATAACTTTTCATAGAGACGCTCATCCGGCGCAAACTTTGCACTGTTGGAAATTTTTAAAAAAACCCGCGATTCCAGGGGACCCTGTCTTGAGGGCGCGGACGAGTTTCGAATCGCTCGTCCCCGTCGGCACGCCAGCGGGGAGGAGCTGCAACTGCATGGGTGCATTGCAGTGTGCAGTGTGCAGCTTCTGCTCACTACCATGTCAATGCGTGTCGGGAGGCAGTCCTTGGTGGCAGTCCTCGCCCAACCAGGGACTTTCAGGCCCCTTATCTCCATTCAGAGACAACGTTAGAAGACCGGACCAAAGATGCCCTTTTCTGAGGCCTACATTCAGGATCGACACTTATCGGAGGGGGTTAGATTTAGCCTGGACACTGCCTTTAAGTCAATTTTGAAAAAGCCAGAAGTGAGGATCAGGGTTGTAAAAATCTGAGCGTTGTAACAATGAATGCTCAACAACTTTTCCAAAGTCTTTTGTTGAGATTAACTGTTTGAGATAAATACACAATTCAAACGCTTTGCCCAAATTATGGGAGCTGCCAAGATCACAGCTCTGAAGTGAATTGAGATTAACATTATCTCAAAGCCCGAGAAGCGACTGTGGTTCCATCCGAGCTTGGGTGCTCCAAAACTCAGATAATCGCCGGGGGCAGGCGGCCATGCGATTTATGGGTGGGCGGGCACCGGAAAAATAGTTCGCAGGTTTCTTGCGTCCGCTTGTCGATATTTAAAAGAATTTGAGCGAAATTTTAGACGAATGCTTGGAAAACAGTCGCGGTTTCCTTATAGATTAGCTGCGGCGCAGTGGCCGCATTCTCGCGGACTTTCCGCGAGAATATGCAAGATTTTCGAGGGCCGTACGGTCCCTTGTGAAGGACCGCGCAGCCCCCAGGTACTTTCCACTGAGAGAAAGTACCTCAAACTTGAGTAATTAAACCTACACCTCTGCCAAACAGAGTTTTACCCGTGCTTGATGTAAGCCCGAAACTGCGTAAAAAGAGTCCGAGCGCCCGCTGAAAGTTTGGCTCGCTCTCGCTGAAAGAGATTATTTGACAACCGCCTGCACAAAATTCTGTGTAGCTGACTCTGGCAAAACATTGGACAGTAAAGGAAGTAACGCTCGCTGAAGGTTTGGCCACGCCCCAAAATTCTGCTGACCGCTTGCAGAAAAGCGCGAGTTAGCGGACCGCCTGCTCAGATAATCGCCGGGGCCAGGCGGTCCTCAAACTCGCGCTTTTCTGCAGGCGGTCAGCAGAATTTTGGGATTAAAGGGTTTTGGGGTAAAAAGTTTGGCTTTGGCCAAACCTTCAGCGGGGGGCACTTCCACTACGGTCGCATATTTTGCCAGCGGGCAACAATACAGCATTTTCTGCAAGCGCTCGTCAAATAATCTCTTTCAGCGAGCGCTGGCTAAACTTTCAGCAAGCGCTAGGACTCTTAACGCAGTTTCGGCGTACGCCGAGTAAACGTGAGACTATGTGGCAGAGGTGAAAGAGATTATTTGACGAGTAAACGTGAGACTATGTGGCAGAGGTGTCATCGATGGTTTAATTACTCAAGTTTGAGGCACCTTCTTTCAGCAGAAGGTAACTACTGGCTGTGCCGTCCTTCACAAAAGACCGTGCGGCCCTCAGTATTTTTGCATATTCTCGCGAAATCCGCGAGAATGCGGCCACTGCGCCGCAACTAATCTATAGAAAAACCATGATACTTTTCCGAGCATTCCTCCAAAAATTGGCCAGGTCTTTCAAATTTCTGCAAGCGGACCGCATGAAATCAGCGAACTATTTTTCCGGTGCCCGCCTGCTCAAAATTCGCATGGCCGCTTGCCCGCGGCGATTATATGAGTGCCCCGGCGATTATCTGAGAAGATAGCAACCTTACAACTTCTCAACCGACATCTTAAATATCTGAGATCGCAGCATCATTTGGTGGCTGACGTAAGAAAAGAGCCCATAGAGTTTAACCTACAACGCCCAATCTGCCATCAATCGATTAGCGGCAGTATATGTCGAAAAAGTTGAGATTTACCAAGACGGCATTGCACGACAGCGAGCATGACCCGGCGATAAGAGCTGCGCGCGCGACGCGATTGCCCGACTCTGTAGATTTAAATGGGGCCCCGATGGGACCCGTGGTTCGTCCCCATTTTCGATTTTCGCAATGCTTTGGACACACACATGCTCAGATAATCGCGGGGGGCAGGCGGTCCGCAAACTCGCGTTTTCTTGCAGGCGGTTAGCAGAATTTTGGGGTGTGGCCAAACCCTCAGCGGGCGGTACCTCCTTTGCTGTTGAATTTCCTGCTAGCGAGGCAGAATACAGAGTTTCCTGCAGGCGCTCGTCAAATAATCTCTTTGAACGAGCGCTGGCCAAACTTTCAGCAGGCGCTCGGACTCTTTTTAAGCAGTTTCGGGCGTACGTCGAGCGAATGTGACACTCTATGCTGCAGAGGTGTCATCGATGGTTTAATTACTCAAGTTTGAGGTACCTTCTTTCAGCGGAAGGTACCTACGGGCTGTGCGGTCCTTCACAAAGGACCGCGCGGCCCTCAATATTTTTGCATATTCTCGCGGAAAGTCCGCGAGAATGCGGCCACTGCGCCGCAACTAATCTATAGAAAAACCACGATACTTCTCCGAGCATTCTTCTGAAAAGAGGCCAACATTCTTTCAAATTTCTGCAAGCGGACCGCATGAAATCAGTGAACTATTTTTCCGGTGCACGCTTGCTCAAAATTCTCATGGCCGCCTGCCGCGATTATCTGAGTGTGTGTACCAGAAATTCATCTATAGTGCATCGGGCGGGAAGCGAAATAACATCCGGCGCAACTCGATATTTCTGCGGGCGCGCAAATTTTGTGCCGTGCGAGCGGGCACCCACCGTCATGCGGGCGCGCCGCGATGCCGCAGCGGTCCGCAACACCGGCGCCCGCTCGCTGCCACATGGCTACCCGCCCGCACGGAAGGAAGCTCTGAGCATGCATCGCAAAACCTAGCGTTTTGGGCGCGTCATGCCATGCCAGCGCTTTGGTCTGATCTCGATCGGGGCAGACTTAGACTTGTCATGATTGCATATGATCATAATCTGATCTCTGATCTCTATTGAAATGTCCAAGATTTCGTTTTTTGGATCTAATTTTTTTTACTCAGGAATTATAGCACAGATTTTCCATGAACAGCAAAAATAGAGATGTCATGGGGTCACAGTGCAACACGATCATGGAAGGTTATCAAGTACGTCGACCTCCGTTCCCAACCGTCTCGAATAATTGTAAGTATGTTCTATTCTTTCCACTTATTTTTTGCTTCTAAACTACATTTACAGATGGAATCTGATCTCGCTGTGAATTTATGTAAGGAAAGCCGCTTGCTCACTTTATCCCAGGGCAATACCGTGATTGAGCAGATCCCCCTTTGTGCGCCTTCGCCGACTGTCATGTGAGTCTCTCCTTTTTTGTCACGTTCGCAAAGAACGGGTGTCTTGTTAAAACCTCAAATGCGTTCTTTTTTATTCAAATTGGTAGCTCTAGCTTCTAGTCCTTTTTGTTTTGAGGTATCGCGACACCGCCATCGTTTTCACATTAGCCTTATCATCTCTTTTCATAAAGTTTCGTATCCGTCTATCAAACGTAGCTGACAGATGTTCCTTGTGTTTGGCTCTGTCTGAGTTCACAAATGTGCAAGAAAGCATTCCGGTAAGTGAGTGCTTAAAGTGAATCGTTTGCACCGGTTTGGCTATAGGCGCAGAACGCTCAATGTAGTCGTGGTTTCAAGGACGTTACGTGTCTTTCTCAAGGAACATGCAGCAATGGATCCAGTAGCCAAGTCTACCAACTAGTTAGTCATTGTCACAAATTTTTTTTTTTTGAAATCGAGGGGACCAGGCCAGTAATGTCGTTTTATGGTTATAGACCGTCTGACCTTTCATAGCTAAAGCCCAAGTCTTTACGCCTCCTCCCTCGCTCTTTTCACCGCGTACACGGACGTCATCCTTTAAGTTATCTACAGGTCTGCTGCACAAGTGAGGGAAAGCCAGAATATCTGCTCGCGAACGCGACGCAAGCCCCACGCGTGGCCACCGTAAAACCCGAGCCGCTGGAGCTGTGAACTGTCATTAAGGCCTATGCAGCCTCACAAGGAAGACACTTTGGTTGAAGTGGCCATATGGAAAGTGATGCATATGGATAGCCAGTTCTTCGAACGCTGCTCTCAAAACTGCTTTCGCTATCTGCGGAGCGTTTCTGTAAAAGGAGTTATGAGCACTTGTTCTCACCAAAAGCGGCCTTCCGTTTATCAAGGAGCGGCAAGGCATTTTCGGCGGCGTGGTGTAGTGGTGAGTGGCTGCGGTTTACAGGTGAGTGAGCAGGGTTCGAGTCCTGTTGTCGCCCAGCAGTTTTGCATTTTCCTAAAATTTTTGCTTGCCTTTGAAAATGCCGCATATGGACAATTTATCGCAAATTTCGCAATAAGTGATCAAATTGGCCTATATTTGGAGAATGTAGTAATTGCTTTAGAGCTGAGGAGTTTGTTGTAACAGCTATTAAATATATACAGAATTTTTAACGGCAAAACTATGAGCAGACATGGTAATCAATCACAAAGGTTTGGAAGCAAAAATACTAACTTACTTGTAGCTAAAAAACTGTTTCAGTTGCGAGATCTGCGATAAATTGCCATATGCGGCATTTTCAGAGGCAAGCAAAAATTTTAGAAAAATGCAGAACTGCTGGGCGACAGTAAACCGCAGGCACTCACCACTACACTACGCCGCCACAACAGAAATGCGGCCGCTCCTTGATAAAGGTAAGGCCGCTTTTGGGGAGAACAACGGCTCATACCTCCTTTTACAGAAACGCTCCGCAGATAGCGAAAGCAATTTTGAGATCAGCGTTCGAAGAGCTGTCTATCCACATGCATCACTTTCCATATGGCCACTTCGACCAAAGTATCTTCCCTGTTCAGTATATTGTCTTTAGTAGAAGTGGACGCATTGCTCATATTAAAATCAGTTGGCTCGTTAAACTCACTTTTATCGAAAACCTACTAGAAGTTATTCTAGTAGGCCATATCTGAATTCGAAGGATGTAGCGCATCCTGAGGCATCCTTGGCTCAAAAGCGCCCAGAAGGGCTCAAATTTTTCGAAATCACTTTCCACATCTCTTCTCTCCTCGCAGGTTCCGCGCTAGGCTAAAAGCGCTAGCGCTCTCCCCTGACAGGCAAGTGCTACCGTGCCATGAGTGATGAGAAAAGTGAAGAGTTTAAACAAATTTGAGGATTTTTGAACGTTATTGATTGCTTCTGCTTCCTTTTGAGGGCTTTTGAGCGAAGTCTGACGGGTGCCTAAAGTAGATGCCAGGCTCGTTCGCTTCAACCGATTCATGCTGTTCACCCTTTCTCTGCCCGCCTTGCCACGCTCAAACCGACCCACAAACTCCCCGCTGTTAAAGATTCCCGGCTGCAAAAATAGGGGGGAGGGCAGTGGTGGACCGAGGGGGGTGTCCCCCCTCCCGAGAATGGGTCGCGAAATTTTTGAAACTACTTTTTATGGGTTATAAAAGCGTGCAAGTGAACTTTTTTATTCTTGTGAACAATTACGATAATTATTAAAAAATTTTAAAAATTCAAGTCAGCTTTGTAAAAAAATTTTTCGGGCAAAAATTTTGAGTAGCACCTGAAAGAACTTTTCGGGGCTGAAAAGATAAAATTACCACTCCCCCCCCCCCCCACCCTTCTGAAAGAGAATCCTGGGCCGCCGCTGAGGAGAGGGAAAGTAGGGAGTGTATTAATTTTGTGTTGTCACATTCGAAAGTCAAAAGATGATCTATTCCAAAGCTAAAAAACTGTGGCGAGCGCCCACGGTTCAAATTTGAATGCCACTCAAAGGCACCGTCCACCCAGATCCTCGTCTCCCATGTTTTTGTTGTTCCGGGGCCTTCTCATATCCCTAATTCTGAATATCAAGTCGAGAATCCGCGAAAACCCTGACAAACCCCGTTTCGGAGAACCCGCAGGGCGAGTTGTGCGGAACGGCGATTGATTGGGTGCGCTCTAAGTCACGCCCACTCAAAGGGGAGGGGTCAACGTGGCGGGGGTAGGCGTTGTGGAGGCAAAGCAGCGCCGCATTCCCCTGCGGTATATCCTGAAGGCCAGTTGCATTGCATGCATCGCCTTTAATTGCAGCCGCAGGAGTACGCCGCTCCTGACAACGAACTGAGCCATTCCCTATTGCTACGTCTTGAGAAGATGTCCAAACTGCATGAATGCAATAAAGGTACTTAAAGGCAGTGTCTCACCAAAGTTGAGGTCGCGCGGATCTCCACATATTCTATTATAGGGACCTCTAAATAGGCTATTGCAACAAGTCCCCCTCAATTTGACCCCCTCGACGCTGAGAAAAATTCGCTCAAAGCGGTACGCGGAGAGCGAGCTGGTACGCGCGGACGACTCCTTCGGTCTCCCTCCTTACGCGTTTGAACATGTCCTTCCACTTGGCATCCACCTCCCCTCTTTTGCTGTCAGTGTGGCTGAGGCTGAAGTTGGAGGGTACAACTCGTCCACTTTGCTTCCGCGGAGCCTCCAGAAAACGGGGTTTCTGGGAACTTCGTGCGATTTTAAGCCCATACAGTGCTGGACAGGGTCCGACAGGGTTGCAAAATGCAAAAATCTCGGCAACTAAGTTTTGGTGAACACTGCCTTTAAAATTGAAAAATAGATGGATTTTACGGATGCAAAGGCTGAATCTCGGATGAGAAGACTGATTTTAAGTGTAACACGAGAATTATAAGAGAAAAAGGAGAGAAAATTTTCGTTACTGACTCTCCAAGCTTTTACTTTCTCTTGGGTGGTACTTTCAAACACTTCTTCCTCAGTTTCATCCTCAAAATTCGTTTAACTTCCGCATTTTGGTCTCTTTACAGAGGAAGAATTTCGAGAATGACTCATCCGCCAAGTAACGCTAGCTCCTCTGCGCGTGCAATTAGGAAGCGACACAATGCAAAGGGCCCTCAGGATATACCGCAGGTGAATGCCATGTGCTTTGCTCCATACGCCACGCCGCCCAATGTGGCGAATCCGTCATCCATGGCGATTTTGGAAGCAAATTTCTCGCTTCGGAAGCAACTTCTGGCATCGCGAGTTGGGCAGGTATATAGCTGGGCCACACTACTGTTGGGCATCAAAATCTCATCGACCACATTTTGGGTGGACGGTGCCTTCAACCCACTCTCGTTTTACTTGTACATAGTCGCTGCAGCCGGGAGCTCGGTAAAATGTGTGTTTTTGAAATATCCATAGTTTGGCCTGATTTTATTGGTAGCTTTTTACTTGACCTTACCATTGTCGATTCAACGAATAAGTGTTTGTGGGAAGTTTGCCAGTCTTTTGAAAGTTCCCTGCTCTAGAATTCTGAAAAGAAAAAGCGTAGCAGCAGTGGCCCAAAGCAATTCTCCGAAGCTAAATTTAATCCTTGTGAAATTACTTTATCTTCCGTTGAAAACAGACTGATTGCTTGAACTCACAATCATCTAGACCGATTTAAAAATTTTGTGGCCTCGATAAAGGGATGAGGGGGTGAGCGGAGTCTCGAAAGTGTATGCATGTAGATTTTGGTGGAGCATATTTATTTTTGTGGAGCGATGTCGAATTTCCAGCATTGGCCAGATCTCCCTCTGCGAGCATTTTAACTGTGAGTTTCTTGGAAAGGGCCAGCTCGAATTTGACTTTAGCAGAGTTATTTAGGAGGTCTTCTCACTAAATATATGGAGAACCAAGCTATCTAAGTTTTGGTGAGGAACTGCTGATTGTCTTCTGTGATATTGCAAGAGAAAAACAAACAGCAAAGGCTAATTGAGATCGTGATTCTCCAATCTGGCAAACGTTCCATTCCAAAGTTTATAACCAGCATATCATATCGGGAAAAAGCCTAGTACTTCAAGAAAATACAAGTACAATCATCATTGATTCAGCTCTCAATACACAGAGTTTAAGCAGAACGACACTCGAAGCCTGTCATCATCCCAACGTTCATTCTATATGTTAGAATCGCAATCTTCGCCGCATCCTGACCTTCGCAGCGTTATCAATCCTATCACAATCAAAAGAGAGGTGACTGGAGCGTTACGTGGTACCGTTTATATTGCGAATGTATTTCAGGATTTCACGAACTCTCCTCATAACAGCCAGTCTCCGTTGAAGTGTTTCTCTCCCTTCAGTCCCATGCCTTCACAATCCTGTCTTTCAACTCCTGTCAAGGTAGCTGTGTTGGAAAATTGGATATACTGAGTGCACAACTGTTCGCCTTCTGCGAGGTCTTCTCTATCGCTCAGTAACTCTCTTGTGGATCAATTGACTGCAAATCATATTGAAGGAAAAGCAATGTTGTACATCGCTTATTCGTGTAAAAAGGATGTTAATCGTAAGAACAGATACCCGAGCGATGCTCGTAGCAGAAAGTCGAAGAATCGAAGAATCATTCAATCATTCCAAAAAAATTCGCTGGCTTTTTAATTTTTGAACATTTTTGAACTTTGTCATCGTGCAGCATTCTCTTTTAAACAGTCGAAAGCCAGCACAACTTGGAATGTTTGATTGGGTCGTTCCAACAGTAATTTCGCTTTCTTCAAACGAGCGTAGCAACCCGCAGAATGAAGATCGTCAAACTTGGCAGCACTCAGATGCACCTTTTGGTCTCTTTCATAAAGTGGTCTCCTCATTCCAGCCTGACTAACAAGCTCGAAAAATAACCAAAGACTGCCACCCACGTTTTTTGCCATGATCAGGTTTTGCTATCATGTAGATTTTGCTATTAATCCCACGAAGATTTCCAAGTAACCGACGGTTAGAGCAAACTCTACAGAGTAGAACTCATTCTTTTTTTCTCTTTTGCATCGGTTGTCATAAATTTTCGATAGATAATTTATCAAAACCACCGAATTCTAGCAAGCCCGTTTTAGATGAACTCATCAAACACCAGGAAATCTTCGGAATTTGAAGCTTCCAGAAATGGATCATGCTTGCACTGATACAGCAAATGAGCGTTTCGTGGACTTGAAATATCAAGTCTCGATTTTCTTGGTTACAGCATGAGGCACATCAAAAACACAAAGATACTTTTATCCCAATGTTACGAATCGAGAACATAAAACGCCTTCCTGAGAACAGAAAAAGCTGCATCAAATGACACCCGAGTCGCTTGCCGGTTGATGTTTATAAGGATTGAGTTGACCAGATATGGATTTCAATAGCATATAAAAAATAATCTCAGAAGTTTTTAGAAAGCAAGCTATGAAAAGAAAAAAAATAGTTTCATATCCTGTAAGGTTAGCTCTGTCTATTAGTTACTTGGACTTCTTCTGGAGTCGGTAGGTACGAAAACCTAGAAAATCATCGGAACTTAACCATGGCAGAAATAGTGGGCTGTAGTTTTGGTATTTCAACAGCTCATTGAACTCAAAAAAGGCGACAACCGTTTGCAAGCTGATGGAAAGCTGCGTCGAATGCGGCCAAAAGTTTTTGACGATCTTTGTTCTGCTGCTGTTACGCTAGTTTGTAGGAAGCAAGATTATTTTCGGGACTACTCAACATTTATGCTGAGCTTGAAATGATTTCAGCTTGAAGTGCAAGAAAAGGCGACTCAGACCGAATGTCTTGACGATTGGTGTTCTAGCGATGAACAGTTAGAAGCTGAGCTTAGTCGTCTCATGAGATCCCCACAATTCATGTCACTGGTGAAGAAAATCCAAAGAATATGGCCAAAGCTGCAAATGACTGGTGCTGGAAATGGTTTTTAATGCCACATTCTCGTGCTTGTTTTGCAAATAGAAAGAAACGATTGCACTGTTCTTTTGAGGCACTACTATCAAGCAGTTGTGTCTTTGCAACTGATATCCATTTGTGTGTTTGCGCTCACATTTTAGGAAGTATTAGGTTGTAACAGAATTAATGCAGGTTTTCTGAAACTTGTGTTTGGATCATTATAACTTTTTACAAAAATAGTCTTTTGTGTGCAACAAGAAATGTTATAATCAGCAAACCTTTTTCAACTCAGTATGCATTACTTTGTTGTTGTAGCTTCACCGAGAAAAATCTTACAGCCCGAATTCTGCCAAGAATTTTTTCGGGAAACCTTCAGTTTGAGAAACCATAACTTACTACTATCAAAAATAGGTAGCGCAAATATAACTCACTGTGTAGCCTATGGCGGTAGTGCAGCAGTGCTGAATTCGGAATTGAAAAAGAATTCTCTGCGAGAGGGTATTTGAAAAATTTCAAAAGTACTCATTTTTTCGACTTTTCTGAGGATTTGAAAAATCGCTTTTCTGAAACTTTTGAATTTCTAGCTGAATAGGTAGAGCGGCTCCCGATTTTTTCAGTCATAGATGTCTACAATCTTTATATAAAGCGGAAGCTTTGCAGTCGCTTCGCGCTGAGGATTTTTATGTAGGGCAGACGGACCACAGCTACCGTGAATTTTGCTTTGAAATTTCTCGGCTCATATGTTTTCAGAATTCATGATTCATGCATTTTGTGACTTACCTCATTCAAAAATACTATGTAAGTTTGCAGCGAATTCCGGTTGTTTTTTTTGGTTTAGAGCCAGGTATATTAAAAGAAAGAATTTCGAGATTTGGGTTTCTCAAATTTATGGGCTCAGAACTTCTAGACAAATTTGCTTCCACTTAAATGAGAGAATGCTTAAGAAATTAGAAGAAAAGAGCTTCCAAATGATATGCAAAACTTTCCGAGAAAACACTTGCCCTTTTAAACCAGCATTTTGGAAATGGTGCGCAAAAAACCTGCATTATTTCTGTTACAACCTAATAGATTGTAGATGCAATGTTATTGGTTTTGGTCTCCTTATTGTTCTGCTCTGTGTTCAATAGTGTTTTGGTGGTTCTTCACGAAATATGTTTTACATTTTCTGTTCTATTCCGTGCCCAATTCTGTACCAGAGTAGTACATGTCATGTTTTCTGTAAATATTGTTGACTGTGAGAAAAATGACTGTGATCCCTACAAAGCACGACGCTGTTAGAATTTAATAGTTGTCTGTATCTCGAATCAAAATCGATGTTGTATTGTATGTGAATTAGCTCAATCACCTACAAAATCGTGCGAGCGTTGCAGACAGTTGCGAAGTTCACATTGTAAGCAAGGAGATATAAACTTACCGGACCGTTCAATGCTTGTTTGGTTGTGCAAGAAGTTGAAAGATGCCAGACAAATTTCCAATCTCAAAGGATTTCGTAGCATGAAGCTGTGGCAGTGAAAAAACATTCCATTCTTTGAACTAGGATATGCCATAAGTCTATCGCTTTCTTGCGCATTGTATCATCTGCTCATACTGCTATAGGAAGGATTTGTCCTATATTGATAACGAAACAAAATGGAAAGCAGTCGTGAGACGACCTGATAGCTGGCCGTTAAAATAAAATCCCCACTGCTTTTCTAAATTTCACATTTATGACTCCTCACAAAAATCTCACTGATCTTCTGTATCTTTCCTGAATACCTGCCTTTATAACACAAATCCCCACAATGACTTTCCGTGTTTTACCTCAATCACGTTAGCAACATTTTGCGGTTTTCTGTATATATCAACTATCGGTACAGAACGCTTTCCAATATCTTTGATTTGGCAATGACATGAGTAGAAGATAAGAAAGTGAAAAAAGCCGTCAATAAAGATTGTACTGCGTCACTTTTTTTAACCACAAAATCTAAATGCCGAAGACTGAGTCTTCGGCATTTAGATTTTCTCTTCATCTACATAACGTACTCACTTCTGCTGAACTCGGGTTCCGAACTCTTAAATTAAAGAAAGTTACCGAGCATTTTTGCTCTTGCAATCAGAGACAACTAGATACATAGAAAACACTGAGTTTCCAAGCACTTCCTCTACTTTGGCACCTTTGAGTTCCGTTGTTTCTTTTCGATAGGCATAACGAAAGGCGATTGGGTTAAACTGTGTAATCGTTGATGTCGACAGACGAGCGTCCACTATGGAATAGGTATAATTTTGAATCGCAAAGCTCTGCCAAAGTCCGCAGATTTATTAGGTTTACATATTGTTACACTCACCTAAAGAAATTCTCATGACTTTCTCACAAGGGAAGTGTCAGAAGTCGCCTTTTGACATGGGATGGGTACCATCTTAAGCAGCTTGAAATGCTGATTTCAAAACAAACTTTCTTAGCTGCAGAACTGATCTGGATCGCGAGTTATGGGCATTTTAAACATTAACCTTTACATTATTTGAAGTACTCTGTGATCACGGGAACCTTTCAAATGCTTATTTAAGCACCACAGCATGACTTTGATGAAGGCGTAGGATTACGTTAAACATTGATGTAGTGTTTCATCTATGTTTGAACCCAAAAAATGTTCGCTTTAATTTTTGGCTATTCTCAGCGTTGTAAATTTCCCGCAAATTAAATTCAATAACTCTCGTCCTAGATTAGTTCTGCAGCTAAGAAAGGCTGCTTTGGAATCAGCATTTCAAGCTGCTTCAGATGATTCTTATTTCATGTCCAAAGGCCACTGCGAGTTCTGACACTTCCCTTGTCAAAAGACTTTTTTCTCGTGTAATCATGTGGGATGCTGTGGGCTCTCGATATATACACGTTAGACATGAAAATTTAATATTTGAATTTTTTGAAATTTTTTTCGAGTCAATCTTGACAAGTTTCCAACTTGCGTTGTTGAAGAGCTTAAACTTCCGAACTGCCTTCGTATTACTACCCGATGTTCCCAGAAGTCCATAAAAAACCTCAAAGTATGAGAAAGCGCATGAGAGAATTTTTAGATAATGAAGAGCTGGAGATCGAAGTGCCGTTAGGAAACTGGTTTTCTATCTAATTTAGCTAAAGTCTAAGGCAAAAATGATGCCAATGGAAAGCCCTTCATCCCTTTTCCATATACGCCAAATACGGGACTTTGCCGAATTAAAGTGGTCCCACACTACCTGGCAGCTCCAAAAGGAGTGTCCCTCGGAAGTTTTAGAACTTCAGTTTCCCCCCGAAAGTCATTTGCGAATGTCTGAGCTAATATAATGACCTCAGTATATCGCACGACTTATCTTATATATAAAGCTGAATGTCTGTTTGTCTGTATGTCTGTATGTCTGTGTGTACGTATGTTCCGAATAGAAAATTCCATTACTGAACCGATCGGGACCAAACTTGGCACACATACACTTCGGGCCCCGGCGGGTGTCATAGGCTACTTTTCGTATCGATCGATATCGATTTTATCGATTTTTTGCAAAATTTGAGCTACGGGGCTGGGAGTTGGCACAGGGAGGTAAGTGAGCATGGGGATTCCGAACACAATATTAGTTTTTGGAACCGTGCATTACTTTTATCGATTTTATCGATTTTTTTGCAAAATTTGAGCTAGGGGGCTGGAATTTGGCAGGGGGGTGTAATCGAGCATGCTGATCACCCCCGCGGGGATGATCAGCATGCTCGATTACCCCCCCCCTGTGCCAAATCCCAGCCCCCTAGCTCAAATTTTGCAAAAAATCGATAAAATCGACATCGATCGATAACGAAAAGTGGACTGTGACACCCGGGGCCCGAAGTGTATGTATGCCAAGTTTGGTCCGGATCGGTTAAGAAATGGAATTTTCTATTCGGAACAGACGGCGGAGCCGGGTAAGCCAGCTAGTAATATATTAGGTTGTTACATATTACACACAAGGAAAAAATCTTCGTAACTTTCTAACATTTATCCTTACTATCAATTTATGTGGAATGTGTGGATTTTGGACACAGATAAAGAATACAATTTTTTGATCTTTTGTCTTTTTTTGAATGACTGACTCCTACAAATTCCCAACTTGCGTGATGGAAGATCTCAAGCGAGCCTTTGTGTTAATGCTGATGCTCATTTCCTTGGAAAATCTATCATTATGAGAAAGAAGAATACGGGAGAGTTTTTTGAAATATCAAAAATTCATGGTCGAAGTGCCGTTGCGAGAATGTTATGGATAGTCTTTCATCCCTTTCTCATATAAGCCAAATAAGAGAGTTTGCCGAATTCCCTAGTTTTCCAGAGGAAGACGAAGAAAACAACCTGATATATCTGTGCAAAAATACAGCAAAGACGCGAACACCAGCTTGAAAAGATATATATCTATTTATTTGATTATTCAATTATTTAATCGTACATTTATTTATTTATTTATTTATTTATTTACTTATTTATTTATTAACTTATAAGTACACAACGAGCTGCATCAAAAAATCAGAAGAAAAAGCATACGATGCGAGCCAGTCCTCAGCTCAAGGAAAACAAAACTAAAGGGTAGATAACAATACACGGAGATCCCCATAAATAAAATTAAAAGAATCGTGTAGTATGCTTCTCAGAGATTATCTAATGCCAGTAGGTTTGGAAGAATTTGATTGACTTGAAGATATCATCGAAAGGTAAAGAAGTTGTGACATTCCGGTTCTGATGGTTATGTGATTTTTAAAAGTAACCAAGAAGAAGTAATGCTCTACACTACATTACAAGGGCTAGCAACCTATCTTCAGAAAAAGTTGAATATGTCTGAATTGTCTTCTCCGCTTACCCAAGTTTTGGAAACCTCAGGATGCGTCAAAACTAGTTAGGTAGGGGTTAGTTAACATGCTGGGCAACATAACATGGCCTCAACATGTGCGAAAATTTGTTTGATGCGATTATCTGTAATGAAGGGACCAGTGGGGCGAGCAAGCGCCTAGCGCGGTGTCTGTTCTTCTCGAGAAAGAGTACAGATGCCAGTAGTAGCTCACAAACCTCGGTGGCACACGCCATACTTGATCCACTTGATCCACTTCGCTATTAGTCAATACACTGATTCGAAACGAGGGCGCTATTTCAGAATACACCTGTACATAGGGGTTATTCGACATGCTGATCACAAAAATGATTTTCGTTTCATGTGGTAGTGCCTTTTTTGAGGGGTTACGGTAGGATCATGGTATGGGGTCAGAATCTTAGAATTCGCTAAAACTTTGCGTATGGGAGTCATTCGACATGCTGATCACGAACATCACACTTTTTCCGCAAGAAACCTCCCTGTATGGTTACGGCAGGTGTACGGTAGGCGGTCAAAACCTAGATTTGGCTGGAATTTGGTCTGTAGGGGTTATTTAGCACGCTGGACATGGATATCATACTGACTTTGGACGGTGGTGCAATTTTCTCGAGTTATGGTAGGTACACGGTACATGATGAAAATTTCAAGTTTGCTCAAAACGTTGCCTGGAGGGGTTTTCAAGCATGCCGATAACGAATATCAGGCTTGCTCGCTGTAACAACGCTTTGTTATGGAGTTATGGCAATTTGCAGCGCTTAGAGAAGCATCTTCCCCGCTTCTCAGACCAACCAAGTTCCCAAAAATCCACGAGAAGGCCTTCTAACAAAATGAGCACGGTAATCTTGATGAGTATAACAGGTGACACCCATGCACAAAGTTTCAGGCAGATCTACGGTTATGACCCCTTACCGTGCACCTACCGTAACCGTACAAGGAGAGGTTATCGTGCGGGAAAAGCGTGTGGTGCGATCAGCATGTCGAATAATCCCCATGTACAAAGTTTTGGCGAAATCCAAGACTTTTCAGTTTTGGGTTGTGTACTCTGGAATAGTACCTCGACCGAGTAGCAAAGTGGATGAAATGGATCAAGTGGATCAAGCGAACATCCGCTCCACTATTGGTCAGTCCATTGACTAGACCTGAAGCGAACTGGACCATATGATCAAGTATGGCGCGAGCCATGAACTCCACTGCTGCGTTCATACTGATGCGGAAGTTCGGAGTATGAACGCAACCTACGCTGCGCTTTGCAAGCATTGTCGCCGAACCCTTGTTCCTCCCAACCATTCAAACATTCGCCGTTGTTTTCAGTGCATACGCAGTTACGCACTATGTGGTGAACGCAACGTCTCGTTGTGCTTGAAGGCATTTGTCGATTTCTATCATTTAGCAGGCTCTCAATCTCGCTAGCATGGACAAGGCGAAAATGAGTGAAAGCGCCAAGACGGAGCTATGCCGCAAGTACGTTTTCTACTTTTACTTTGAAGAAGTCCACCTTTTTTGTATTCAGGTACTTCATCATTGGTTTGTTTTGCCTTCCGCTAGTGTGGCTCACGAATCTGATTTGGTTTTTTGGGGATGCTTTCTGTCGACCAAGCTCTTCTACTAATCCTACTATCCGCAAATACGTCATTTTAAGCGCACTTGGAGTTTTGTTCTGGACAATTGTTATATTCACATGGGAATTTGTTTTTCAGGTCAGTTTTCTAAGCTTTGCTTTGCCTGCATGCTTGTTTGGGCTAAGTAGAGGAATTATGCGGTGGCTATGTTTTATTTTTTCAATTGCAGTCCTATCGAAGTCAAGGTTTGGCATGGGCGGACTATCTCACCTTCATATTTCCAGTAGGACGTGTTTGATTGACATCATGATAGTCTTGTGTGCTCTTTCTCGTTGGTCTGCTAATCGCCAGACGTCATACCTTTTGTATGATTGTTTCTGTGACAACCCACAATCGATATCATATCATCTATTTTCTTCCTCAGCTTTCATCATTTGTATATAACATGATTCTCAATGTGAGAAAATGGTGAACGATTTCTTATTGAGACGGGTTCTGCGCATCAAAGATGTCTGTCTAGGGTTTATGTGTGTTTTACTTGAAATAAAGTGATAGAAATACATCTCTTGCTTATTTCATAACAAAGCAATCTTGCAATATATCTGAGACTTCGTTTTTATTGTAACCATGCTCGCTTTCCCATAGCTATCTCGTGAACAAAAAAATGTTTTAAAGATTTGAATTTTTAAATCAATTTTGTTTTAGTTTACAAGGTTTTGTATGGTAGGAAGACTCGATCAGCTTCGATATTGTCACGGTAAAGGATATTCATCGACGACTGCCCCGATTCGTGCATTTACACCACCGTGGGCGTGCCTATTTGGAGCCTTTCCAGCTTGACAGTACGCTGCAGCGTGCCGGGACTTGATAACTCGCAGCAACCTGTTCTTTAGCTCCTTTTGTTGATTCAAGTATTTCACATTGTTTTCTCGTTCTTAGTTTTCGTATTCTAGTCAGTGAGGTAAAGGATATTCATCGACATTCGAATTCCCTTTCTCTTAGTCTCGATGCTCAAATATCCTACGTTCTTCTTTGATGACCACTGAAATGTAAGAAAAAATTTGTTTAGGCACATTTCTCGAATTCCTCTTCCTTTTTACACGCCAAACATTCTTTTTCAAAATCGTGAACCATCGCCCCGGGCAAGATTAGGTGAAAGTGTGTGCTTTGTTCACAAGCAATGGTGGCTATCATGGATTTTCCTTGGATGAGGCCACTCTAATGTTTATTTCATCACTCCTACATGGGTGTCCCCTGTGTAGGAGTGCTGAAGTAGTCACTTCAGTTGTCTGTCCCAAGAAACTTGTCAAATCGTTACAAAAAATTGAAGGAAACATGCAATCCCAACCATAGCCATTATTGCAACTACGAAGATGGTCATTCTTTTCTCTACTTTGCTTGTAGCGATGATTTCATATAGATAGTAGAACGGCTGTTTGCCTGAAATGAAAAAAAACAAAACAGGTTAAAGGATAGGATGCTGCGAGCTACCAAGTCCCCGCGCGCTGCAGCGTACTGTCAAGCTGGAAAGGCTCCAAGGTAGGTGCCAGAGTAAGCGAATATTTTGTTCAGGTTGGGGTCCCGTGCAGAATTGACGTCTCTCACCATGCTGGCGTCAATCCAAGTGACGTCAATTCTGCACGGGACCCCAACTTGAACAAAATATTCGCTTACTCTGGCACCTACCCAAAGAGGCACGCCCAAGTTGGTGTAATTGCACGAGTTGGGGCAGTCGTCGACGAATATCCTTTAAGCGTGTTGTTGTTCCTGTTTATGTCATGAATATCATTGCAGATGACTCCTTTTTATCTTTTAGGTACATATCCTGAACGTGAATCCGGCTGTGTCATGATATTCTGAGGAGCTCTGGTTCACCAAACGAATGAATTCCAATTTGGAAGAAGACGGCGATCTACAAGAGATACTTTCCTATGACGACTCTCATGGCGATCATGACCCTCCTGCAACTCATTTAAATGTGAGTCTTTGTTCAGTTGCAATTAATGGTTCAAGGACAAAAATTTGTAATTATTGCAAATTTCTTATCATATTTGACTCCTTCGATTGAGACTAGCTGTTTTTATTTCTTCAAATTTTCTTTGTATATTCATATCATTCATGGCACACCCTGAATGCTGAAAATGAAATAACCATTATATTTTGCCTGCAGTCGAGTCGTTAGACCAGCAGCTTTCGTTTTTCTACATCTGTTACTCATTTCGAACTTTCTTCATTGAATTCGTCATTTACTATTGCTAATCATGCTAATTTTTTGCTACTTGCCACTGCATGGATTTGCTTCTCGGCTTTGCAATTTTAGCTGGTTTTGCCAATTTTTGCTTGATTTCTAAGTCTGCATTCACATTATGGATCTTGTTCTAATACCAGTCTTAAGAATTTGAAGCGTTTATCTGTTTCTTTCGTTTGTGCACCGCTGTAAGAAAATCGTGTACATTGCTGAAATTATTCATAAACGGAAGTGCCAACTCATTTATAGACGAGATGCCAATTCGAAGAGTGTGGCATCCCTCTATGAATGATGCTATTTATTGAAGTTGAAGCGTGTTGAATTGTTTTACATCCTCTCGCTGACATAATCCGTTTTGCCCATCCTTTCACACCTTAGATTCAACCTGTTTTTGCTTTTCTGTAAGAGTTGGTCACTCACTTTTCTGATTTTCAGATGAGGTCTGACTCTCCGGTCAGCTCTCAGAGAATTGCTTACTTGTTCAGAAGTAGTTTCGATGAATCGTTCGGAATCGCTCTGCAGGTATATCGATGCTTTAAATGTTAAAGCAATGCTTACCAGTACAATCCTCTTGTTTTTCAAGCTTAAGCCAAGTGGCAAATCCTTTGCAGACTTACGTGCTCAAGCGAGGCCCTGGAGCTTTGCGAGAACGAATAACTTATATCGACTACGTCCGCGCGAACAGCCCAGCTGCAGCTGCTGGCGTTAGAAGAGGTAATAGCTCTACTTCCGGCGTTGTGTATAGTGCGTGAGACAAACAAATATAGCTTTGTTTCTACAGTTCGCTTTCTATATCAAGAAGTTTTTTTAGGAGACGTTGTCGTGGCTGTCAACGGTTACCCTGTTCTCACGGAGTCGCACAAGGCACTTGTTGACTTGATGTCGTCACAACTCGAGCTGTGTCTTGTACTTCTTTACCAGGTGGGATGAAGCAGAAAAAAATCTGTATTTTTTCTTCTTATTTGCTTTTCAGGATATTACTAGGATTCTTTCTCTTTCGGTGAGGTCACTACAGCTACAATACATACTGGCCGAGAAATTTATCTTACTTGAGCAATTGGATATGGAAGAAGCATCATTACTTCATGGTTTGTTCTCAGATTACTTAGTTCTCATCTTTTCTTTCAATTTATAAGTATAATTTTCTTGTGTCCCTGGAATCACAAGCTACGAGACTTCTAAGCTTTCATGCTCAAAATGTCCAAAAGTAGTCCATTTCTCTTTCATTTTGTATATCGCCAAGGAGCCAGAAAATTTCCAACAAAAACCAAAATTCTACTACATGTTCATCCTCATTTTCATAATGTTTCTGCACAGGCTCTGTTGGCTCACTTTCGACCGACTTTCGGAGAGCTCGATGGTTATCAGCATGTCAGGAGATTTCACGGTCTCTGAATTTATGCCGCAAACTTCTAGGAAGAAGTTCTAAACAAGATTTTCTCTATTTGAAAGATGAACCCTCAACTAGTAGTCTCGAGTTTTCTGTATCAAAGCCTGGTTCCCAGTGTGACGAATGTTCAGAAGTAACTCGGCTCTAAAAACGACTCCCGCCACCGATTCACCCCATCGTTAGTGTATGTATATGTTTAGGAACTGTGTTATAGATTTTTCAGTTTTGATCGTAGTTTCTCAATACTGGTATGAATGGCTCGTGTCTTGTTGTTACGAAGTGCCATAGTCAAAATCTCTATTTCGGTGCTTATTATCTTGTCAATGCTAGCTTTTTAGAGGCATGCAATGCATGGTTTTCTTTCATATCACTTATACTGTAGACTTTTTCTAGCATCTATTTGTGTCCGTTTAGATCTAGTGTACATCACTCATATTCACCGCATTCGATCCGTTTTATTCAAATTCTGCCATATTCCTCTTCAAAGAGTTTATTTCACTGTCAGACATATACAATACATTATAGTAGTATTTTATTGAGTTTTATTTTGGTTAGCATAAATCGTAGATGACATTTTTGATTGATTTTTGCAGCGCACGCTTTTGTCGTATCCTATCTGTAACTTTCTTTGTTTTGAGCAACATTGTCTTATCTCATTGTTTTTTTTTTTGCTGACATTTCACAATTAGATCATGCATGCCCGAACTTGTCTCTTAACTCATCGTATCCTGCGAAGACCAAACTGTCGTGAAGTGACTTACGCACCAGTGGCTGCGTGCGCAGCATGGTTATCACCTATAAGGTTTGTATGATATCACTGAATCTTACTCACTTTCAATCGCCGCCTATAGGTTGACGTCGTCTGGCCCTCCACCAGCAACTCCTCCGAAGCCTGGATCATTCTCCGAACGTTACAACAAGTTCATTTCAAGATGGCCGAGAGTGCATGCATTGCATAGGATGATAGTAGATGGTATGTGAATTTTCAAATCTATTTCTTGCACATTATCGATAATTCAAACTAGTTGCTATTTCTTCATTTCCAAGGTGAAGACGGGATGTTCTGAATATGTTTGTTTAACTCGAGTCACAAATTGTACCCCTCCCCCCTTGGATATTATTTGTATGGAATTTATGTGAAATGAAAGCCCTAACTCCTTTTTTCATAGTCTGCACTTTGCATTTGAGCATCTACATAGCATATGTAGATAGAAAAAGCACTTTCCTCTTTAGGCTCAAGATGGTGTTTTGCGGATATCAAAACCTATATACGCATCAAATCAGATCTTTCTTCAAAAAGGAGGAAACTTACAGATCTGAGCATGGCTGAACTGGAAGTGCTTGTGCAGGTTCGTGTATATTGTTTCCTGTTATTTGGAGCACCTGTGGGCCTGCAAGCATGAGCCTTACTGCGCACAAATGACTGCATGAACAGTTTGAGGACAAAGTGACAGTGTCATTGAATTGTTAGCCGTGCACTGGTATCGGCTTCGCCACTAACATCAATCACACCATGTACCAAGCTTGTTTTGAAGTGCCGTGCTTATAGGCTCACTGAGGTAGCTATTACTACTAGTCTATGTTTTTTGTGTTTACTCTAACATTCCGACCTCTCGCACTGCACTTCTAATTGCAGGGAATGATGTGCTATTTTAATGAAAATCTTGCTCGTTTAATATTATATGCCTCACTGCCCATTGTTCATAGAGCCCCAGCTTAATAGTAACTGGCGGAAGTTGAACTTAATGAACCGTAATAACCTATCCTATCCTTCTGTGCTGCCGGTATGCGTGCTGCTAACAGTTTGCGTTTTTGAGCTGTTTATCACAAAAACTCCCGTAAAATGAGCTCTAAAAGTTTATGCAAGTTTGTTGGTGTAGACAACTCCAATTCGTTTTCGCTTAGTCAACAACTGATCTCTGCTCATAATTGGCAATGTGTTCAAATATATGGTCACCGAGGTTCTCTCCTATCGCCATTTTTTTTTTGTCTAGCCGAGTTAGCAGCTCTAGGTTTTTGGAATCAGCCTCCTTTCCATTTAGATAGGATAAAATCATATATTACCGCTTTTTATCTATTCTGAATATGAAGTCTTAGAGCGGAGGCGAACTGGCGAAAATGATTGCACTGGTTGTTGTGCTACAAATTCCTGGGCCGGGTGACCTTCTCGTATTACTTCTGTGAGTTGATTCTAGTGTCGTCAATTTGCCTCGAATATTTTTGCATGACAGTCATACACTTGATATGCTTTCAAGCTTTCTATCTTGCGTGCGCAGTACTAGTGATACAATTTTTTTTGAAAAGATCTCAAACGTTGTTGAAGAATCCCACTCTGTTCATGTAATTCCGTGTGCCATTTTCTCATTTATATATAGTAAAAAACTGGTAGATAATTTGAGGTAAGTAGAGGTTTCTCCTCCCTTTTCGTATAATCGTGGGTAAAGGTAGTTTCAGATGCCAATCGAACTTCCAAACGTTGCGATAGCCGCTGTGCTCATCCCCATTCCTTTTGGATTTTATGTGATTGCCATTGCTATGTACGTATAACGGAAGTTCGATATATCTTCAAAATAATGTTTCTGCATGATCAATTTTTCTGATTCTTCTTCAGTGAAAGCTAATTGTTGTTTGCTTTTTTCTTTGTTTCGAGACGATCATGATTTAGATGATAGAACTAAACTGTTTTTCTCGAGAAAGTTGGCATCTCGGTTTCTGTCAAAACTGGCAGTGATGGGTTTTATAAGGCAGTGTTAACATGTTAATTGTGCTCACTTTTACAACTGATACATGCTCGCTGGAAGCAATGATATTCTACTAATATGCAAGCTCATTCTATAATGCACTCATCTCACATTTTAAAGGCAGTGGGGCAAAAACTCGATTTTAAGATTTTGTGCTTATACGGGCCTATTCGCCATGCTGAATCCGAAAATCCACATTGGAAAGCGCGAAAACGGCGAAAAAGGGCTTTAACACAGGAGAGAATCAGCAGGTGGGCGGGGCTTTCCCCAGTGCGATTTCACGCTCCCAGCTCCCGGAGCGATTTTCTCGATTCCGCTAGCTGTCCTAGCATCACTACCGGTCAAGTGCGAATGATTGACTTGAACCGGTAGCGAGAAGGTCGCTCCGGAAGCCGGGAACGTGAATTCGCAGTGGGGAGGACTCCGCCCACCTGCTCATTTCCCTCCTGTGTTAGAGCCGTTTTTCGCCATTTTCGTGCTCTACACATTGCATTTTCGGATTCAGCGTAGCGAATAGGCCCAAGTAAGCACAAAATCTCAAAATCGAGTTTTTGCCCGGACACTGCCTTTAAAGTTATAATCAAAAGTTTGCTTTACATCAAAGACGATCCAGTCGCGCGATTCGATTTCCAGTTTTCAGTATATTTTTTCCTCGACTGGTGCTTACGCGTCATTTTTGGTCTGATGCTCAGAGAAAGAAATACTTCCAAATTGATGTCACTCGATCAATGAAGAACTCAGATCTTTTGATGCAAGTTCTAGGAAAGGTACGTTGTCTCTCAATTTCTTTTTTTTTTCTTTTTGAATGCAAATTATCTGCACTGGTGTTTTTTTGGCCTTACAATGGGTTAATGCCGCTGATTCGAAAATTGATGTCAGTTACTGTTGAGGGGCTGGGATCCAGTTAGAACGTAAGATATTCACTTAGCAGCTCTTGGAACTGTTGCTGAGTTTATAAGCAACTTCTCTCCCAATTATTTTGCACTTGTTCAACTCGAATTCAAAACCGCCTGTAATTCGGGTTCACCCAACGATATCCAAGAGTTTCTGTTTCACAGTAGCGGTTGCGAAACTCGGGGAATAGAAGGGGGGTGAAGGAGAACATCACCCTGAAAATTTTTGGGACCCATCTGTTTTGCTACTTTTCTGCGCTACTCATTAATAAAATCCTTCTCTCATAAATTTTCATTTTCATGACATATGCAGTTGATTATTTGGTAATTACAGCCTGCAACAATAGAAGACGTGCATTTACCAAAAGTGGAGGATTTGAAATATGGAACTTTGGTGGGTGATCTCCGTCAGCACTCATAGATTGTTCGTAGCGTTTCGAAGAACGTTTAGTGGCTTAAACTAAACTTTTTTTTAGATAGGATTGTCATCAGTGCATGCATTGTACCCCTTACCTGGAATTCGACGACGATTTCGTTTGAGGTGCGATGCATTGCGACGCTTAGATGAAGTTGTCGCAAAGGAGCTTGACAATCTCACGGCTCGACAGCTTCAATTTGTATGTTTCTGTGCTGCTTCTTCCTCCCATAATCAGGTTGCTTGCATTCAGCATCTTTTCATTCGACGACTCAATAATACAGATGGGACATCGGGAATGCGGGAAATTCTCAGGAATTGGTTGAAATTCTGTAAGTTAATTGAGAAGTATTTTCGAGACAATCTTGTTACTTTTCAGCAAAAGATCTGGATGATTCTGCTTATCTCTGTGCACCTGTTTTCTTCAACAAAGCTAATTAGACGACATAAAGAATATGATCTCTCAGCTTATTTCACCTCAAATCACTAGACTGTCATGACCAATGTACTCAACCGTGCCATGTCTTCTAACGATGAATCTGTTTGATGAAATCTATCTCGATTACGCAAATAAAAAATTTTGCTATGGATTTTTATAGAGAACGGGTTCAACGCCTTTCATCTCGGATTTTGTATTAGATATACCCTAAAATCCGTACAATAAGTCCGGACTTATCTGCAGGACTCTTGGCGGCGCGAGGGCGACTTTCGTTGTCAAGAAAGCAGACTTATGCTAGATCTGCTGCGGACTTATCAGATAGGTGGACTTATCTAATAGGCGGACTTATTGTACGGATTTTAGGGTATTAGATATTTCGTACTGCTATAATTCTTTCTCACAGGGGTTTCCCATAGGGACGACATTCGATGGCAATCCTCAGTTGTCAACATCGCTGGCCCATGGTATGGTTTTACTGTATTAGTGCACTATGCAAGTTTTAAAGCTTGGAAAAATTTTAATGCACCGTGTATCTGTATCAGTGGTACAATCTCTTTTCTCTAGTTAGGGCGTTGCGAAGTCTTGCGCTGCGCCATGGCAAAACTTTGTGCAGAAACAAAATCTACCATTGCAACTCGTAACTAACACATCATATTGAGATTTTTCCTTTAGTGCAGGATGTCGTGGTATCCCAATATTACCTGTTACAGATCTGATGGGAAGCAATTGGGTGTTTCTTTTCTTCGTTATCTGAAGTGAGAATGTACGTATCAGCTATAAATCTCCATCAAAACGCTGTCTTGGTGAATCCATAAAATCCAGATGCCCATACCGGTATCCGACGGCGAGGAGGATCTGCTGCTCAGGGATAGTGGAGCTTTTGCCCACTCGTTGATTCTGCGCTCGCTCACACCTTCGGATGTGCCTGCCATCAAAGCGTTATGCGCGGCATCCTTCCCTATACAGTATCCGGAATGTTGGTTCGTTTACTTTAGTGTAGTCGCATTTGCACTATGCTTTTATCTGCGTTTACAGGTTCGACGAAGTCGTTTCGGGAGCTTTGATTAGTGTTGGATTGTTCGATGAAGATCGCTTAGCTGCGATGATGGTCGCGGAGACAAAAACGATCTTACACTGTAATCCTGAAGTAAGCCTTCCCCTTTTGCTTTCTTTCACCTTTTTAGATATTGAATTTTCCTCTTTTTTTTAATCATCGCCAGACTGGCATTCACATTTGTTTGAGGAAGGTCTTCGGGGTAGAAGTAGTTCTATCCGTGGGCGGTATAAATGAGCGTGACTATCTGGATTGCGAATAGAGCAAAGCGAATTTTGATAGGTAAATGGTATGGCAGAAACTCTGATCGATACCTCATACTATTAGGGTGTCCCATAAATTTTTTCGTTTAACAAAAAATATCAGCATTTCTCGAGGACTGGGATACCTTAAAAGTTTACAAATACATGGTCGTACTTCTGTATGTATGAGAGCTATATGATCACGGCGCGGGAGGAGCTCAGAATGTCTAGGGGCGGAGTTTGTCATTTTACCCCATTCATTTTTTCTTTATTTCTAGCCTTGGAAAAAAGACGGAAATAGCACTATTGAATGTGTCAAGCATACCCTAGGAAATGGGGAATTTTAAGACACAAAATTTGGGGCTCTTCTGTAGTATGTTTGATAATCCATGACGGTAGAGTCAATAGCGTTCTTTGACGTTACTTAAAACGATTTTTTTTCTTCTAAGTGTAAATGGAACTATAGTTGGAACCGAATATTCTTTTTTCGACTAATCTATTCAAAGTGTTCGATTTGAATATTCGAATAATTGAATATTTAAAGTGAATTTATTCGATTATTCGAATAGTCGAATAGAGAAAAATTTTTGTTCGAATATTTATTCAATCGCGCAGTTGAGAAGATGGGTTCGATCGAATTTTCGAAAATTGAAATAAAAGCAAACGAGTTTTGAAAGATTCTGAAAAACTGTTGTTCGAAACGAAAATTTGAGCAAGATAAATGTACACATTCGAAGATTCGAGTGGTAACATGTTTATTCGCATGTTTCAAATGCGAGCTTTCTTGCATATTCAAATATTGCATTCAACTTCGAATACTCAGATATTGGAATATTCGATAATATTCAAGTATTCGAATAGGTCAAGTTCATTTATTTGTAGAAGGTTCGAATTTTGGAATGTGCCCAGATACGAATTTTCGGGTTCGAGTAATATAACATTTGGAAATAATACGAAATTGAATAATACTCGTCGTCTCTCATTCGTCCTCAAATTTTTTAATTATCAGTTATTCGACATTCGTTCTTTCGATGATTCTCGTTCGCTACAACTATAAGTGGTATTAATGGTTGGAGTTTAGGATCGTGATATAATTTCTGATAGTGGAGCGCATGTTGTCTACATGCTTAGCTTAGCTGTTGCCCATGCTTATCGAAGGCTGGGATTAGCGTCACGCCTTCTTCGACATCTACTGGATTCGGTATATACCGCGCACTATTTTCGGCGCGGCGCCTTAAATTTAATTCTGCAGGTTGTCGATAATCCACCCTTCCCAAAAGCTGTCTTTTTGCACGTACTTTCAACAAACACTGCTGCCATCCAATTTTATAAGTCAAATGGTTTTGTGCACCATACCACTTTATTGTGAGTTTTTTATTTTTGAGTTTTATTTTGATGACCCCTCGATCATAAAATTACAGAAATTACTATCGCCTCAAGTCAGAATATGGAGACGGCTGCACTTATGTTCTATACACGAATGGTTCGCGCCCACCATTTTCCTTGAACGACATTTGTCGATATGTCGCGACCGCTCTGTGTTTTCCAGTCAAAGCTCTCTGTCGCACACTTTTCTATTGAGTCAGTACACGTTCCCATAGGCTAGTGCAAGCAACCTCCAAATTTTGTCACTCGATTTGAGTTCTAGTCATTATTGGGTCCAGTGCATGAATCCGTTCCATAGCAGCTAATGTTTTGAACGCGGCGAGATTTTGATTGTCATACTTAGAGATTCATCAGCCGCAAAGAAAATAGATTCTTTCACCGCGGTGTGTTGGTTTAGTTGATATGGGCCGCTCTCTTGTCTTGGACTAGAGTGTACTCAGCTATGCTATATCACATTTTTTTGAGGAGCGCAGCAACTGCGTGCCTACTTTAAGCGGGTCCGAAAAATACCGATCCTAATTTTTGACTTGCAGTTTTTTTCTCCACCCCTTTCCATGGCCCTCATTGCGATTTTGAAGTTTGAGTGAAAATCCCTTTTCTGGATCTCTATCTGACGAACGCGGATGTGTCAGGCCCCATCAGATACAAACAAGACGCATTTTGACGTGGCAGAGAAATCGCGGGTGGGTGGCATGGACAAAGAGGGCGGAGCCACCATCACCAAACTTCCTTTGGAGCGTTTTTTTTTCGCCTTGGCAGCAACTTCCCATCTCGGGCATTTGCCTAATGTGGGGTCCCCTAAGAATCACATACCCCCCCCCGCTTTCCGAAGTCAGGTGGAAATGCCTTCAGATGTAAACCGTTTACCGTGCTTTGGATTCTATCACTGACTTTGCTTCGCCTTTAGATTACTCAATTTAGAAAAGCCACCAAATCGTACACAAAAAGCGCATCTGCTGCGGATCTCAAAAAATTTGTGCTTTTCTTCTTTCCTGCATGACTATAATAGTATCGAGCTATGCGTGTTTTTCGTGTCAAAGAAATAAGGGCAATATGTTTATACTCAGTTTATCTGAAAATTATGCAATTGCACAAGTTGTGTCCTTTCACCTGTAAAACTTGTTTTTGTTCTGTAAATTCACTAGGCCGTGTGCATTTTTCTTTGTTGATTTGAATTTGAACCTCTAGGGCATCTTTTCCAATTTTCCAGTTCAAAAGTTCTTCCATCATCTAAAATGCTCATCGATTCTTTAACGATATTTGAAAAATAGATTGATGTCACCTCTGACAGTGTCACGTTTCTTTCCGAATTTTTGTAATTAGAACCTTTTGATTGGAGAGGAAGCTTTTGTTTCCAATGATCTATGCCGGTAGGAGTCGTTAGCAATTAGACTAGCAAATTTCTGCATCTCATCGTTTTTCTTGCCCACAACTTGGTGTCACTATCGTCGCTTAGCTTAAATGTGTGCAACCCTAAAACTGTTAGTTTCTCTTTCTATGCGCCAAAATATTGCTAGTTTACACCTAATGTACATGTAAAATGATGTCTTATTTGTAACTGAACCTTTTAAGGCGACGGTTACGGCAGTTATGAAATTGGGTTATTAAATTTCATAAAATGCCAACCTTTAGTATTCTACATGATTTTGTGAAAATTCCTAATTCAGCGGTCCAGGATTTTGAAGGGTTTTAGTTTTTCATTTCGATATGTTATAGGACATTTACTGCAAACAAAGGGCTTTTTGAGTAACAGAATCAATGATCTCGCATAACAGTCTTTTTGCTGATAAAAAGATGCATCAGGATGGATAATGAGATTGAAAAAGCTCATTGTTGTTGTCGCTTTTGTTTCAGGATTGCGCTAGATTTGGGTTGAGCAGTCTCCGTGGCCCCTTTTGACAAAATCACTGAAAATGTTACAGACGTCATGTTTGAGGGTGAATCAGATTTCGAGACTTCCATTCATCTGTCGTACACTAGTAACAGGCGACAATGTTTTTCTTTTTGTTAGCATCATCTTTATGAAAGCTGGATACTTAGGTCGTTCAGTGAAAGATTTGAAAGACCGCTGTTCTCAAAGGCAAAAAGGCAATATTTTGGTTTTGACTGTTATGGGTTAGTTCGAGGGCAGCTCTAGACAGAGTTGAAGATTGTGAGATTTCAGTTGATACATTAATGAGGCAAGCTGCGAGCGAATAAAGTGAGAATATAATTTGGCACTAATAATTCCGCCCAGCATAGGTGGTTATAAAATCTGAATCCTGTAACGACTTTTTTATTTAAAGATGTGGTTAATCATATACTTATGACAAAAGGTTACCGCACAGTCTCTGACTCAGCACCCTCAGATTATCCACGTTCCTGGGCAGATTTTAGTGTCGCGATTGTTAGGATTATGCAAAAATAATGGCCGTTTCAAAAGCCTTCTTTTCAGGACAACTTCTTCATCAAAACTTCATCTTTGAAAGAATGCAGCACACAATTGAGAAGCTCTTTTCATGTTTTATCTAAAGATGGTTGAAGCGGGCTACCAGCCTCATCTGCTAAAAAGTTACAGAGCTTCAAATAGTTGCATCCAAAATCACAATATCATTCTAATTTTGGATGCGACTATTTTGTAATATTCGCTTTTCTGGTCAGAATTCAAGTGCGAATGATTGGACTTCTTCGAAAATTTAGCTGTTATGTCAAAGAATTTGTGTACTTACGCATACTTAGCTATTTTCTTTGGAATGTTCTTGATTGAGATATGCGTGCGCTAACATGAGTAGCCGTTGTGGTTAGTCGGGAGCCATAAATTTCCTTTGAAAAAGGCAATCGCCAAAGCTTCGCTTGTTTCTGTAAGCGTAAAGATAGGGCCTCTTGTTGGCGGTTTTTGCAAAAACATCCAGCTACAGTACGCAGGAAATCAAAAAATATTATTATTTTGGACATTAGGCCCACTGAGAAAAGGTTGAAAAAACTAAGAATTTTAGATTTTCACTTTTTTCTTTTCGCAAACTTTCTTTGTCCAAGCCCTTTCCATCTTCTTTTGTCCTACGGGCTTGCGGCTACAAGATACGTAACATATCGTTCATACTAACAAACTGAAAAAAAAACTGATGATGATCATGATCTCAAAAAAAGGGTTTCAGAGAAAAAACTTTTTTGTTTTTCAATCCATATTTTTCTGCCCGTTTGTGATGAGAGTACAGAAGAATCTGCGCTTTATTGCGAAAGATTTGGCGCTCCTGATGGGCTTTACCACATTCATGAATGTAGTTTTTTCAGAAGGTTATAGCACGTCATAGTGAAAATTTGCGTAAGGGCCATTATTTTTGTATCAACCTAATTGATTCTGAAGCAACTGCTCAAGTAATTAGCCTAGAATAATCTCCTAGTTGGCGTCTTCACTGTTGTTGACTCATCGCTAGCTTTCGTGAAAGTATTACAATAGGGGAAAGTGCCGATTGTGTCGAACACTGGCATGTCGATCGTCCCCTCTGCAATATAAGAATTTTTTCAAAATGAAAATTCTGTTTGAACTACGCTTGCACTATGACCATGCTGCCTCTTATGTTGTGCAAAATCTATTGTTCTAAGAGCTTTGTGGAAGCTTTTTATGTTGCTTTCTTTGCAATAGTTATTTGTCGACGTTTCAATTTTATCGCTGAAATCTCATCATGCTCAGGTATTTGTCGTCGTATTTGTTTAGTTGCACGAAGTATTTTAGTTTTTCTCAATAAATGTTTCCCTGTACTATTCTTGAGAAAGTCCATTGCTCAAATAAAACAGTGACCTAGTCAGCGTCAAGCAGAATATGATGCACCATATGACCGAAGGCGCTTCAATGGTTTTCTCCCATACGACACCATCCTCTATGAGAAAATGGAATTATTCTGCGTATCTAGTTAATTACTCTTTTTAATATATTCACTAGTATGTTCCGATGCGAGATTAGTACGATTTTATTAGTGGAGGCATGTATGCCTTTCCCACTAACCTCCCAGCTAGCCCCGATATCACCCCAAAACGCCAAATACAAAAATTAAATAATGTTAGTGACGAACATACCTCCACACCAGCGCTCAGATCTTGGTGCGGCTGTTTTGTCGACAAACAAACAGAGCTATATATACAGGGTGTCCCAAAAAAGTGCACTCACTGTTTGATTGTAAATAACTCTCTTGTAGTGAAGTGTTTCGGGAAGCTTCAATTACCATTTTGTAGAGCGAGGCTCAACTTAGATTGGCAGTAGAGAGCGAATCACCGACTGCTCTTCATTACTGTTGGATTACGGTAGGAACGTTGAAGAGGGTTTTGAGCCATGAAAGGCCATATTTTGCCTCAGAAAGCAAACAAAACAACCTGAAAAGTTTCACACTAGGCTAATTAGAGTTGCTGATTCTAAATGTGAGTTCGCAGCTTATTACGCAACCTTGTACATAATTGAGTTTTGAACTCAGCGTCCATGGAAACCCAATTACACAATTTTTCACTTATTTGAAAAAATTTGAAACCGCAGCTTTTTCACAGTGACACCATGTGCTTGGTTCCTACCCTATCCTACAGTAATGAAGAGCACTCGGCGTTTCGCTCTATACTTCAAATCTAAGTTGAACCTCGCTCTACAAAATGGAACCTAAAGCTTCCCGATACACTTCATTACAAGAGAGTTATTTACAATCAAACAGTGAGTATTTTTGGGACACCGATGATAATCGAGCCGAGTCTTCCTACCATCTCCCTTCATCGAAACCATGGACACTTCATCGATACATGGGATATAATCTCATGCATTTTCCATATAAAGAGTGTTCGCGTTATATCGAAAGATTGTTGTTTATTTTGATAAATTTGTTCTGATCATGAATAAACATTGATGTCTTTTTGCTGCGTTTCCGCGAGTGATGAGGTGATCATAGTTCCATTGGAGACGTGGTGATGATGGTCGTCAATGGTGATCAGATTGTTCGAACCAGCACCACCCGTAGGTGTTACCGATGCTTGCTGCGCCGCTGCCTGATGTTGCTCAGTCAGAGCACGCAGTTCTTTCCGCACACGCTAAAAATCGACCATTAAATGATGGCTACAAGAAATCGAGAGAAAATCAAATCAAAATTTATATGCACGACAAGCATAACGCAGAAGATGTCAAAGCGGCAATGTTTTGACCACTGATGGTGCATCCGCTGTGCCGATTTTCGATGCTGAGACCTCAGCTCCTGATCCAAAGGAGTTTCGTTCACAAGGAACCAAGAAATCTGCGAGGGAAGTGGACTGTCATGCAGTAAAGACTTGGTTGTAGCAGCGAATGATATTATACTAAAAATCCGATGTGTGCGCGTACGATAAACAGAAGCAACGAACTATGCAAGCATAGGCGTTGCTGACTTTAGCGGATTTAGTCATCCGGGTTTCAGCTCGATACAAAATTAGGCAACTAAGCTGTTAAAATCAAAAGAATTCTCAAATTTTGTGAGAATTGAAGCGACTTGGTAAAAGTAAACTTTGCAGTACTTGATTCCAGCCATCTTTTTTCAATTATAAGCTTGCAGAAAGTCAGAGAATTTTCGGAAGTTTTCTCCAATAGTGTGATTAATGCCAACACTCTTCAACTGAAGAATTGTGTGAAGAGATTTCCCAAACTGCTATTCAAGCATTCTAGATGCAACTCATTTCCACCTGTTAAAGGCGTTGTCCACCCAAATATAGTGAGATTTTGATCGGTACAATGAAAAGCAGAATAGATATCAATATAAGTAATTGCCCTAGTTCCACTGCAAAAGTTTATTCCAAAGCGAATTCCCTCCAGAACGTGGGTGCTACTAGGTCGCCACACGCCCAATGTGCGTGGTCTATAATGAGCCCAAAACTGGACTGAATAGTGTGTAAAAAGGCCGAGAACCCTCCTTTCATTGTGAAACACATCTTCAATATTTGGGCGCTCTCGAACCCAGTTTCGGGCATTGTTTCGACCATTCACGTTGATGGGCGTGGCGAACCCAGCAGTACATTCTGGAGGAATCTTCTCGCTTCGGGAAACATCTTTCGCAGCGGGACTTCGGCAGCTACTTTGTTTGGGGCCTCGCTATTGTGCAGCATTGTCATCTCTGCATCCGAAGTGGGTGGATAGTATAGTTAGCACCGAATATTCGTGTTCGAATAATTTATTCGAAATATTCGACTATTCGAATATTCGAATAGTCGAATATTTGAGAAAGTCCATTTATTCGATTATTCGAATAGTCGAATAAATGAGAAAGGCCTATATTCGAATAATTCGTTCATTCGACGATTTCAAAAAATGACCTATTCGAATATTCGTTCATTCGAGGAGTTTTAGAAGATACATAGTTATTCGAGTATTCGAATATTCGAATATTGCATTCAAATATTCGAATAATATTTGAACATTTATTCGAAATTAGTCGAATATTCGATAAAATTCGGTTATTCAAATATTCGTTCATTCGAATTTTGGAATGTCCCAATATTCGAATATCCAAATTCGAATAAAATGAAAATCGGAAGTCGAATAATATTCGTTCATTCGAAGAATTGTCGAAAATCAAATATTCGATATTCATTCGTTCGAAAATTTCTCGAAAATTAATTATTCGATATTCATTCGTTCGAAAAATCTTCAAAAATTGATCATTCGATATTCGTTCATTCGGCGAAAATTTCTATTCGTTACAATCATAGTGGATAGTGCTCTTAAGGAGTTGAGTAATGGAAGCGCGATATTTTTGGCCTTCACTTTTTCCCACTTTCCCTTTTTAAGCTATATATCAGTACAGATCACTAACAGTGCCTCTACTTCAAAACGTAAATCGTAACTTTTGCAGGGTGAGAGGGGTTGCCCAGCCTCAAATTCTGTTTGTAAGTAGCCTGATGGCACTGCCAAAATTGCGATCAGAGGGAAGACATAGTGCAGGAAAGTCTCCAGGAATGAGTTATACACAGCTTCTAACCAATCTGCTGTACAGATCACAACCTTTCTAAAATGCTAAACACCACATGATGAAAGAAAATGAAGACAGCATATACCTCCAAGTCAGCCTCTACATGATTCTTGAGCGATTGAATGGTAGCAATGAGTGTAAGGTTGCCATTGGTGTTTTGAAGCTCCGCGTCGTACTGCTAAAAAAAGACCGATGTTTACGCACATTGCTCCAAGAAATGATGATTCACCTGGATTATACGGCTAAGGTTCAAAGCTTTCACATTCCAATAGAACATCTGCACATCATTGAGCCTTACTACTTCATCTTGTGTAGTAAATAACTGACAGCCGAGGTCGAACTTTCGTTTGATGGCATTGATAGCGTTGAACTGCCATGCTTCAACAGTGCTCATTTTGTGTGAGACCATAGTGAATCGTGAGATTATCTCTGCAGGTATGGCAGGAGGGAATTTACTGAGCAATTTGAGCTGAACCATATGTACAGCTAGGAATCGTTCGCCTCCTCTCATGACTGACGGCAATTGTGTGTTGTCTATTTCGACCCATTGCCAGTTATATAATAACTGGAGGAATTGTTCTCCTGGAACGATGAAATAAGATTAAGCACGATCTAGTAAACGCTTGATAAATGTGTTTGTGCCTAGAATTCGTTGCAAAATTTGTGCATGAATAAGTAGCCGCGACTGTAATGCTGGCCAATTGCGCGCGCAAAATACCAGCACCAGTGGCGCGGCTGTTTATTCACGCGCAGATTATACCGCAGAACCTCGGCACGCAAGCACACTATTACACCCAAATGAGGAACCGACCCGTCGGCACTTGACGAGCATCACAGAATGCTGATGGCGGAGGAGCAGCTCGCGGAAGCTGCGCTCCACTCGGTGATTCGGCTGGCGGAATGTCGACACTCCCTGCATCGGAGCCTGTGTACCGCTTCTTCGGTGGACGTGGATCCGACGGTGAGGCTGCGACGTCACACCTTTCGATATGTCTCTCCTCGTGGTCAGGAGATGATGAAGACTTTGTCACGGCTACAGCTTCTTGTCCTCCGAAAACCTAGAAAACGAAACAGAGAATGAGTTTGCCATGGCGACATCAACAACTACCGATCAAAACCTGAAGCCTGCCTTTTTAACAGCGGAGAAAAGGTCAGTGCAAGCTCTAATTATAGAACAAATACTGATTATAGGATCTATGTAAGCAGATTGAATATTTAGAACTAGTCTCCCCTACTTTTTGAACTGACTATCGCGAACCATCAAATGAATTTCATTGAAAATTAGTGACAAACTAGTGCATAGCAGTGCATTAAATTTGATAAATTTTTTTGTCCTAAATATCGAATTTTTTGCGGAACGTTCGAATGCCTATGTCGTTGGGTGAAAGATGATTTTCGTCAAATTTGGCAACTACGAATTTTGAGATACACGCAATGAACTAATCTGTCGTCTTCAGTAAAGATTTGTGTTTATTTATCGCACTTTGCGTCATTACAGTGCTGACTACAGTTGCCAGGAAAATAAGAATTTCTAAGCATTCACATTTAGAGGAGTTCTTTCAAGGGAAGCCGTACTGTTTGGATCATGAAGGTAAACATGCTTAATGTATTGATTTACAATATCACATTTTTTTCACTTTGGGAAAAATTATGTTACAGGAACGATTGGGGAACGATTGATCACAGAAATTCGCTAATTTGTGGCCGTATTCATCAACGAACCCAGTGGGTTCCGGAACCCACTGGGTTCGTTGATGAATACGGCCACTGGAGGTATCAACAGGGCACGGCATAGATCGTCTGGAAACAGGCTGGACTTCAAAAATTAAAGGAGATTTCGTTTTTGACGAGTCGGGGCCGAGCACAAAGAAAAAGTGCCATTTAGTCGAACACAAGCTTTTCGGACAGGTTATCACACGATTGACATGCTCATCGTGTATGACGAAAAGTGCGCGCGATTTGAAAGCAAGATTAAAATAAACAAATTGCTTGTTTACAGCGCACACAGAATCATATGACATCAAAACTGAACTGTATGCTTAGGAAGTTATCTGCGGAAGGATTATGTAAAAAGATTTGAAAACTTATGTGCACTAATACCTTCCAAAATTAGATCGTCTCCAGACGGCCACCAGACGATCTGAGATCGTCTGGAGCCTATACTTTCGTCACTTCACGTAAGTTTTGGATCTTTTCAGCATGGATGGATGCCCCGGCCAAGAATCTATCCCTGAGCATAGAACATTTTCATATCACCTCCTTTCCGTCATTTTTTATCCTCTTTTTTTTCGAAAATGGCCTTAATAGATATCGCGTCCCAGCGTCTTTTTTGCATCCTCTCCTTTTCAATTTTCATTTTCAGTTCTAGCTTTTTCTTCAATATTTTGATGATTTCTTCCATTTTCTTTCTTCGTCTTTCTTCAGCTCGTGATCTATTTTGATCGTTCTGTGACCATGTAGAACCTTTATGAAGCAAAATTCTGTAGATTTTGTGGTTTTTCTTTGAGAGTTTGACCTGAAATCGCGAGAATCTCAACTCGCAGCATGTAAATGGTTTTGTCAAGAACTAAGTGAGTATGCAAGGATCCACCAACAATCGGAGGGGGGGGGTAGAGCAAGGGTTAAAGGGAACTTCGTAAAATTTTCGAAAGTCAGGGGGGACTGCGTCTTCAAAAAGCCTAGAAGCGGACTCGTGCCGGGCCCTGGGTATCAATCGCCCGTCCGGGTAAGGGTTCCCATTCAGGTAGGGCATTTGAAACATCGTGACGATGGCGCGACCGCGTGCTACACGCTGCTGCTCATGCTGTTGATCTATCATGACAGTGCTAACAAGGGAATGGTCAGAAGTCGAAGTGGCCAAACCAAACAAGCTGTATATCATTCGATGCAGTATGGAACGCTGACTTCAAATCTGTCTTCCTTATCTGCTTATCGCTTCTGTGGGCGAAGTTACAAGCGATTTTATTGTGAAAAAATCATACATAAAAACAGCGAAATTGAGCACAGTGTTGCACTTTTAGCTCGGCTTCTGGCTTCGAAAATTTTAAGTAAGCTAGCTGCATGTTTCGGCCCAGCATTAAGGCGAACTTGGCTCTGTACGGCTAAATTTTCAATTTCTAGCATAATTTCTTAGCAAAATAATGGTCTTTAATGGCTTGTAGCTTCGTCCAGAAAAGCGATAAGCAGGTAAGGAAGGCAGATTTAAAGTCAGCGCTTCATGCTGCATGTAATGGTATGCAGCTTGCCTGGATCGGCCACTTCGATTTCTGACCATTCCCTTCGATAATTCGTATGATCCCGAACGGGATCCCAGCAGCATAACTTTACGAAGTTTTCATTTAGTTTTTGCAAAGATAAATGACCAGAAAATGAGCCCCTGGAATCGTATGGGATCATACAAAAACCGAAAATCTCAGCTTATACAGCAAAGTGCTGCTATTCATTGTGCTACAATATTAGGATAGTGAAGCTTCCAAAAGATGGACAAGGAACAAGAACGAAAAACACGATCTCCACAGCAGTGAGCTATGAAGCGGATACAACCTAAATGGGAACTCATACCAGGACGGGCGATTGATACATACCTCTCTTGGTATCATTCCTGTAACTTACTCAAACAGAAAGGATATGTCGCAGATTCTTTACAAAATGAAAGCATAAAGTCGAATAGAAATTGCCATCATCTCCAAATTAGTTCAAGTTCTATGAACAACAAAGCAAAAACATATTACAGGACAAAAATAACATAGGTTGTGTAAAAACCTTCAGCTTTTTGAGAGTTCTCATGTCAGAAGAATCCTGTATGTATAGGGCATTCGAAAAATCATGACGATGGCGTGACCGCGCGCGACACGCACGCGCTTCCATTTCTTGGTTTCTATCTCTACTAAGGTGGTTTTTCTGCTTACATGTGTTAGTACTTAGACACTGGAAGTCACTGAACTGGTGACTTCAAGTGCTGAACTTTAAGTTGGTGCCTGTTTATATGGGTGTTTTATGCTCCTGTGTGCGCAAAGTCCGCAGTCAACTCATCTCACGATTTTAAGAATGAGCCATACTCGAGATCTGATTACGAATATGTTCAATCGCAAGAACTTCGCTACAGGAGCGGATGCGCTGAGTTTTAAAGAAAGGACGTGTTTCAATATGCATCACTTCCGAGTGCTGTTGTCCTACTAGGGATAAATTGCGTTTCATACCGGATGTAATGCTGTACCTCTACATAGGCATTATCGACAAGTGCATTCAGAAATTTGAGTTGTTTAGCTTAGAATGGCAATGAGGCGATCGATGCGACTGACAATAATATAATCAGTTACTGGTTGTGTTCCAGCAAGAGCGGAAGTAATTTCAAACAACTGAATTTCGTTGGTTGAACCATATTTATGTAGCAACATTTTTGAGCATTATGCGAACTGTGGCAGTGATGGACTTGGATGCAAGCTCAGTCCGAATCCGCCCAGAGAATTTCTCTGATGAGATCAAAGTTGTATTGGAATCAGCTGATTGATGGGATGAAATCAAAGTTCTTGTCTCAAACTATGTTCAGCGACGAGATGAGTCAGAAAGTTGTAAACAAAAAATATCACCAGCGTTTTATTTGGCACAAAAATTTCGATGTTCATATGGGGAGATTGTAGAATTTGAGCAAGAGAGACAATTAAAAATTGTGATGTCTCATTGTGAGTTTTTCGAAGGACTTAGTCTTCGACTACGGTGAGTTCAAAAGAGCGTTATCTCAAGCCACTGTCTGCTTATGACGTCACGCTTTCGAGGTAAAGGAAATGACTTTTACAATCAGCATTTTGGCTCCAGTTAGGTAGAACCGGAAGTTCCGTTTTCAAAGAATATTTCGTTCTTTCTCGACGTCTTGCAAAATTCAATTTCATTACAAAATTGGATGGTCATTTTCTAAAAGTCGGAGGCTTTCTGCAAAGTTCTTGCGGAGACAGATCGGTGATTTCAAGCATGCTCATCAATCCAGAAATTATGCAAAAGATCTGAAACAGTCATTAGCTCAATCCCAAGACATCCACTCCTTAATTGAGCAAAGTTTTGTGCTGACCAGGCTTATCTGTGGAAAGTTATGATTTTTACGGAAAATAAAAAAAAACAACTTTGCCGTTTTTCACGAATTTTCTCGAAAATCACAGCTTCCCACGGAAAAGCTGTATCAGCACAAACTTTGCTCAATCAGAAAGCGATGTCCTGCAATTTAGGCTAATAATTGTACTGGATACTGCACGGTTTTTAGTTTTGATTAGCACGCTCAAAACCAATTCTGATGATCGCCTTCTTCAACCCTGTCTCTGCGACTAAAGCTCAATAGACAGCTTGGAAGGTGTTATCAGAAAGTATATGATGCATTCTTTCTAACAATAAGAAAGATGATTTGCAAGAACTGAAAATGCAACAAAGTTACGATTCTTGTAAATATTGCGAGGGTACTTTTGGTTCAACCTGAAACTAGCAAAACTGGAATTATGGAGAATCTAATACCTGAGGAATGCAAAGAAGCTAGGGTTTCCATTTGGATAGCTTCAAGATTTGAAGTCCTTCAGTACACTAATTTGGTTCTTATCCAACTCGCTGAGCAAATCTTCCGGGCAATGCAGGCACCATAGAGGCACTACAGTCGAGGATTTCTCCCAATATAGTGTGTTTGCATTGCAGGTGAAATGCGGTAAAATTTGAGCGTGAACAAGTAGCCATACCAAACGCCGGCATTTTGCGCGAGCAATTGGCCGGCGTCTTGGGCTTAGCTATTTTCTAACGCGCAAATTTCACCGAATTTCACCTGCACTGCAAGCACACTACATTATACAAGCGGAAAGTCCTGACTGTACCCACGGAGCTGAGGGACAACTTCTTCACTCGTTCGCGATTTTCACTATTTAAAATAAGGGAAGCGCAAAATTTGACCTCAGACAAGAGCAATTTGGTTTCCTAGTCCTCGTCCTCTAGTCATATAACGATAGCTATGGGAACTTCACTAGGAGAGGTAAAGGCTGCTGCATGACGAAGGCGCAACGACGATATTAGTTGAGCGTGCGCGAACGCGACGCGCGCGTATCCTCACCATTGTACAGTAGGTTTCGACCCGCTTTAGGCGGAAATTGGATTGGCAGGAGTCCGCCTCGCAACAGCTCGCGCAGTTTCGCAGCTACAGTATATCCTATCGTGCTGAGAACCCATGTCCGCGTCTCTTCAATTTCCTTAGTCTTTGCTTGGCAAAATGCCAGCGCTATGCGCTCGCGAAGCCTCCGACGATGCGCATGCGCTGCTCCACGTAGAATGTCTCGCCTAATCCGGGATGAAACCGACTGTACTAGATCCCGCACCTCATGCGCTCTGCGGCTAATTAAGCCGCGTTCGGCCCGAAGGTATTGCGCCTTCGTCATGCAGCAGCCTATAGGTGCCAGACTTATCCTGTACGAACGGTTTATGCGGTTCATCCTTTCGCTATTGGTCAAATCACTGAATGGACCAATAGCGAATGGATGAACCGATGAACCATTCAATTGAGTCTGGCACCTGCCAGCGTTTGAATTAAGGCGTGAGATATATGTGGATCTGCGAGTGCAACCGCTGCGCAGGTCTTTACGCAAATGTTCCAACCAAGGAAGTGTCTTGATTTTAAATCAACTGGTTCTATGACTTCTTTGCCTTCGTTTCTGGTTTAGTTCTTCGTTGATTTATTTGAGATTTTTGTGTGAAAGTTCGAGTGTGAATGTCATGCGAATTCTGCTTGGAATATACCATTTGAGCCCCTCTCAGCAAATGTTCCAAGCATCTTTTGAAAATGTAAGTTCTATCGAGTAATCATGCTAATGGTTTTTTATGCTAGTGAGTGTCCAATTTGCGTAAGAATGATAACGATACTAATTGATCAGCAGGAGTGTCAAAGCGTCAAAGTTCAGCTTATCTAATCCAGTGAACTCGAAGCAAAAGTCCCTTGAGCAGGTAATCAAGGTATCTTTGGCACGTTCAGGGATACATTCATGTTACTATGGCATGAAGAAACAATAGTGGAAAGCAGCTTTAGCGCTGGTAGATAACTAGTTCCTTGGCATGATATTACAGCTTGGCAAAGCTCATCAGAAATATTCCATCCACACAGGGACTGGTTGTTTTTGTTGGTTATCAACACGTTCATTCATTAGTATCGATGAAATCATCCCAACGTATTGAATGGGCCACGTCCCCAATCTGCGCTAACAATAACCCGTTTCAATTAATGCTGCCGCGTACCAGTTAATTTCCATAATGATGACGCGTCTCACGTACTTCATAGTTTTTGAGAAAAATGGACGAAAAGAAGAAGGTGACTTGAGTCATGGTTGGAATTGATTATAGAGAGGAGTGGGAATTCAAGGTGTGAAGTATATACAGCTAATTAACGAAGCAAATTAGAACAGTAGGGAGCAGGTCAAGAAGAAAAAAACAGGGCGATTACCTCCGGGCTGCCGACGATGGAGACTTCGACGCGCGGCTCATCGCTGATCGTGGCGGTGCTGCTCGTGGTGCTGGCAATCGTGGCTGCAGAGTTTGAGCTTGTGGTCGGCAGAAGGGCTCGATCCTGGACCTGCTCCTGCTGGGTACTGTCCATCGACACGCTCGACGTCAACATCCGAGCTGCTACTCCCCCCGCTACGGCAACGCTATCGATTGTGCTGCCCCGTCGCCCTCATCAACCCCGTGCTCTCTCGCGCTCTTCTGACGCCGAATATGCACCGCGACGTCACCGGCCGCGAATCCGTTCGTAGCTAGGATGCTCTGCACCTGCACACTTCCTCTGTAGATCTTCAGTGGTCAAAGCCTTTTAGGAACAGCCCATTTGCACAAATTCTCCTCCCCCCCCCCCCCCGTAGTGGGTAGGCAGGGAAATAATCTAGTAGTATATATTGCTCTTTCTACGTAGTCATTCCTGAATTATCGCCCGCTTCTGTGAAAAGTGTTTACTCAAGGAAACACGCCTTCTGAAGCTGCGTGCTGTCTTTTCGATTTTGTGATGTCAGCAGTCTATGCTCAGTTTGGTTATACTCAGTTCCATCCTTGCGACTTTGTATGGTGCATCTTCCAACATTGTTCCCGTAGGTAGAATTAACGTGGCTGGCTGCCTTTCAATCGTTTTAACACAGGCAGTGTCCGGGCAAAAACTCGATTTTGAGATTTTGTGCTTACTTGGGCCTATTCGCTATGCTGAATCCGAAAATGCACATTGTAGAGCGCGAAAATGGTGAAAAACGGCTCTAACACAGGAGGGAAATGAGCAGGTGGGCGGGGTCTTCCCCACTGCGAATTCACGTTCCCGGCTTTCGGAGCGACCTTCTCGCTTCCGGTTTCAAGTCAATCATTCGCACTTGACCGGTAGCGATGTTAGGACGGCTAGCGGAATCGAGAAAATCGCTTTGGGAGCTGGGAGCGTGAAATCGCACTGGGGAAAGCCCCGCCCACCTGCTGATTTCCCTCCTGTATTAGAGCCCTTTTTCGCCGTTTTCGCGCTTTCCAATGTGGATTTTCGGATTCAGCATGGCGAATAGGCCCGTATAAGCACAAAATCTCAAAATCGAGTCTTTGCCCGGACACTGCCTTTAACTCCAGCAAATCTGAGGGGTTTATTCTACTCAGACAGTGGGAGCGGGCAGCGCGCGCGCAGTCACACGGTGGCGCAACACCCAGTGCGCGGGTGGCGGGACATTGGATGTCGCGCCGCTGGTGCTGGCCCGCGGGTGGCTACATTTATTCAGTTTTTCATTGCGCTGCATTTCACAGGTCTTGAAAATGAATTCCACTCTTCATACGTCAAAAAAATATGAATTCGTATTTGAATCCAAGAACTCAGATCCAGCAGCCATTTGCAATGCTACCGAAGGCTAATGCTTGTAAGCAAAAAACAACTTCCACTTCTGCGACTATTCATACACTACGATGTAATATCTAACCCCTTGAATGATGAGGCAGCCTGACCACTGCGTCGTATACTGCGCGGGTATCCTTTGTGCTTACAGCATGTGATAATTGCAGGCGCGCGGGCCGCACGGGTGGAGTATAAAGGCACGCGCGCGGCGTGCTACAAAATTAGGCGCGCGGATGGCGAGATCGAACATAAACGTAGCGCGCGGGTCGCGGTGTTGGCCATTAATACGCGCGCCGCACGCACCAAATGTCTAGGATGGCACGCGTTTGGCGTAGTGCTGGACACGCCCACAAATAAGGCACGCGCTTTGCCGCATTGACCATAAACGCGCGTGCGCCGCACGCTCCAACTATCTGAGTAGCTTGATATGTTTTAAAATGATCGAAAGGCAGCCACGTTGATAGTCCTATCGGAACAATTTTACTGTTGCAGGATATCATCCCTTGATCAAAAGATGATAGCGCTTATCATCTTGTGTAAGTGATCTTGGGGCGGTATCAATCTCCCGATCTCTGACGAGCGCGTTTTTTGCGTTTTACCACCCATCGCTCTTGGGATTGGGAAGTGTTAATACCACTCTTGAATTGAGTTGTACTCGACGATTATAATTTATCGCAGGATACCCTCATTGGCACATTGTGCTTCTTTTTCATACTGTAGGCTACTTTCTCTTCTGAAAATGTGAATGGAGATTGACTACGCAGGCTCTTCGATCCCTACTGGCTACAGTCCTCGCGTCATTCAGGCTGGGTTCATACTGATTCCTAGTAAGTTCTAGGAACTAGTAAGTTCCGGCACACTTCTAGCACAGCGCTCGAAAAATGCGCTGCGTTGGAGCTTTCCGGAATCTACGGATCAGTATGAAACCCAACCTTGGGAACCTTGCGGTTATAGTTAGTATCTGACGGTCAACCTAGTGTTCTTGCAATGTCAGCAACATTTGCGCGTGAATAATGAGACTATTTCCCTACAGCGCAAATCGCATGCAAGTACTATAAGCGTTTACAAATACGGGACCTTTCGGCCAGTGTTATTTGCGAAGTTTATTGAGCCCGTTCCTCATTTCTGTGTTTCAAACATATGTCAAACAAAACTCTAATTTCCTCTTTACCGATGTACAACCCTTGATATGAGTGTTCATAGTCTGCGCTGTATTGTCCCCTACTGCACTTTTCAATAAGCTTTTACATAGTATCTTGGTGCACATGTTATTTTGGGACTTGATTGCGATTTTCGCAATATCTTCATCAGTATAATAAACTACTCAAAATTAGTTTTCAATGCCATTGTAAAGAACACAAAGAGATTTTTGTAAAGGTCACGCTGCACCGTATCTGTTTGAAATCGGGTCCAATTTTGGCGATAGTTGAGGCGGATTGAACTTTGATGTGATCTGTCGTAAAAGGACCATGACTTTTTTTCCAGATATGGATCCGAATGGTCCATCGCATCTTCCGATGGGGATGCCGGCGAGTTTACCTCATCAGCAAAATGCGTCAGGTGTGGATGAGCTAAGTGACAAACAGCTGACACCGGAGGTTCTACAGATCCTGATGACATTTTTGAGGAAGAATGGACTGTCGGTGCGTTTCTGATATCTCATTTGCGCTCTAAGAGTCTCGTCATTGTAGGAGACAGAAGAAGCTTTGTCGAAAGAAGCGAACAACCTCCTGGTTTTGAATGAAGATGTCTCCGGTTCTTCGGCGTTTCCTTCAAGGTGAGCCTCTTTCCTGTTTATATTTTCTTTTTGCTTATCTTGAACATTCCAGTGAAGCTCTTCTCTCCGAGTTCGATTCTCTTGTGCAGTTTGTGGATTCCTCTTTTGATTTTTTCCAAGCCGAGTTCAGTCTACTTTTGTTCCCGGTTTTCGCCCATTCCTATATCAAGCTTTTGCTGGAAAGCTCCGTAAATAATGGTGAGCTTCGACCTATGGTTATTACTCGCATATAAATTAACTAGGTTTTCAGCCAGGGAGTTCTTCAAACGTTACTGTAAACGAATCCCTGCTCCATACGAGGAGCTAGTGTACAAACTCGAAAGACTTCAGACAACTCAGCAAGTCCAGGCTGACACATATGTGCAACTTCTTCTGTGAGTACTTCAAGCGATTTTTTTTTAGACGTATCCTAAGATAGTCTCAGACTGTTTTGTTTCCAGAAAAAATCCCTTTCTGGTGAAAATGTCGAAATCATCGCTCAAGCAGCTAGAGATACCTTTGGCTCGAACACCAACTATCAAAAATATTGTCAAAGAACATATCACGCTTGAAGGTAAGATAGTAGTGTCACAAAGCCATGTATTCATTATCTACTTATCTAGCTTCTGATGTTGTTTCCAAACTGAGATCAAGCATCGAGTGTCAAATGGGAGGAGTGCTTGGACAGGTGTCCAAAAACGAAAAAAGGCATAAGGTATCTACTGCTCGAATTGATTTTCCTTTTCGCTAGATTTTCGATATCTCTCAGGCTATCACAACCTACTATTTACCTAGTATTGTGTCTGAATCCAGCTTCCTATAGTGATTATGAGTCAGAGGTATTTTTTGAATGGGTCTTGTAGATGCACTACGGCGTTCTCAAAGACGATGTGTCACAAGCGATTGAGAAGAAGAAAACTCGTGGAAAAGAGCTTAAGGATAGCAAAAAAAGCCAAGCATTAGCTCCTGTCCCAGATCGAATTCCACTTCCACCTTTGAGTGAAGCTTTGAGAGAGGAACGTCGTAAAGCGATGAGGGTAGGGACTTTCTATTTTTTGTTTTCGGCATTTTGTTTGTGGGTGATCTATCCTGTTATCATCATTAAGGACGCAAACAAACTTACATTGGTTTCACAAGAATATCCTCCGTCCGTTTGCATGTTGACTGCTCTAAATGCCTATGGTAGTGTTTCTTGTTCTGATGTATCCGATGATTCTTCAGTTTTGAGCATCGGGTTCGTTTTGGCCATATTTCGGCTGTGAGATTTGGTAATTCTGTTCTATCTTTAGTGGATCCGACGGCTCCATAGAGCTTACTGCTTTTGACGAGGATCAGAAACTGAAGAAGTTGCGTGAAATGGAGGAACTTGAACGAGTATGTTATAATTGCATTTTGTCGACTTGTATTTGAATATTCTGTCGCTCCTGAACTGCCCAGATTTGTTCGATATTTTTGTAATTGCAGATTGATATGGATGCGGACAACGTCACTGACCTCCTGTACGATTACAATAATGCTAAAGCTGAAATTACGTTACACGTAAGAAATGTCGCGGTTTGCTTGAAATCTTTTCATGGCAGTGCGAGTTTTTGAGAGTATCAAGAAGCTTTTCTGACTAAAGTCACCGTTATTGTTCTTCTTGTTTAACTGAACCCTCATTTTGATGTCTTCGATATATGCGAGGCAAATCTCAAACATTTGCACGGTCCATGCCCATTCTAGTCAAGTTCAACTACTATAACGTTTTTTGCGAAAGTTATTCATGGGCGTCCATATTTATCGATAACCTCTTGTAACCGATGCGCATACTTGCGCAGAATAACATGCGCTAGGCTTGCTGCGCACATGGTGTGGTAATAAAGCTTGAGAAAACTTCTCTTGGTTCACCTTTTTCGCATACTGTGCGAACTTAGCTGCTGATAGAGAATCTTCATAATAGAGTCTGTTTGAACTTTTCAATTTTTTTCGTGTATCGGCCCTCTAATAATCTTTCAGGAATTTGTAGCTCCACATCCATTTTGCAATCTTTTCTTGGATATTTGTAGGGGCATTCTGGTCCAGTTTATTCGACACATTTCTCTCCCGATAATCGCTTGCTTGTATCTTCTTCGCTGGACAGCACTATTCGCTTATGGAGTTTGGAAACCCAGAAGAATGTGGTAGTCTACAGACTCAGTCGGCCGGTTTGGCAGGTATGTTATTTTTTGTGGATTGAGGCGTCTGGTGTGCTTTCATTTGAACGATTTGCCATATGTAACCTTGATACCATTAGATTTTTGCTTACAGGTACAATTCTCGAATCGCGGGTATTATATGTGTAGCGGAAGTGATGATAACACTGCTGCATTGTGGTGTACAGAACGAATGCATCCATTACGAATTTTCGCTGACAGTTATGGATCAGTTAATTGTGTGGACTTCCATCCGAATTGCAATTATGTTGTGGGAGGTACTTCTCTGTGCTCCTTGCCCACAACTGTAATTCTGCCGTTTAACACCTTACTATGGTCTCAATTCAGGCAGCGAAGATCGTTACGTTAGAGTATGGGATGTACTCACAGGTACCTGCGTCCGCACTTTCTGTGGACATTCAGCTGGCGTTACTGCAGTCAAAGTGAGTAGATGTTTTTTTGACGAGCGAAGTCCTACAAATCTCTCCGCAGTTTTCACCTTGTGGTCGCTACATAATATCAACTGCTGGAGATGGAGCAGTTTGCGTTTGGGACGTTGCCTACCAGAGATTGGCTGGAATGGAGACGAAGGAATTCCGTGGTTCTATGGTACGAACCATCCCATCAGGATTTTTGTTGCTTTCTTTACTCCATACTATTTCAGGGGTCCATATGTTTTTCGCGAGACGGTGGATCCTTTGCGGTTTCGCAAGGCGGTGAATCCTTATCAATATTCTCTCTTGACAATATGATTGCGGCTACCAGTAACGTCACAACAAACAATGAACTCTGTTTTGACCCTAAGTAAGTTTATTAACGAAAGTAACTTTTTCTTGGCAGGTTACGCAGAGCGATTTTTCTCTGGCAACACTCCCCCTTCTATTTTGCTTCTCTGTCTTTTGTGTATAGCAAATCTTTGAGTGTACTTAATCTCTTAACTTTACCTTTGCCTAGTATGGTTCACACTCTTTTAGGGCATGTCTTCTGTTTCTTCCCCCCCCCCTTCCTTACTTGCAGCGCATCACATCATCACATCACATCGCCAGATTATCAACAGACTAGCTGGCTTACCCGGCTCCGCCCGGCCTTGTCAAAAACGATAAATGTTTTCAATCCCTGTACACCTTTACCTGTGCTCACTTCTACATGCATTTCCCTGTTCCCGCTGTGTGAGTAATCAGCATGCTCACTTATCCCCCCCCCCCCTGTGCCAATTAACAGTCCAGTAGCTCAAACTTTGCAAAAAATCGATAAAATCCATAAAGGTAACGGGTAATTCTAAAAACTAATGGCGTTATTCGGCTATCCGGGCCCTAAAATGTTTTTGCAGTGGGTCTTCTTAAACTCTGTATATGGGGGTTATTCAAGCCGCTTATGACGAATATGGTAGTCATTTAGCGTGGCAGCGGGTAAAAATCATGAACCTGCCTGAAGCCTTGACAGGGAATTATCTAAAATGCTGTTTCAAGAATATCGTGCTCAATCCCCACGATAATAGCAATTCGTGTGGTATAAAAGTTTCGCGTAATGCTTTCCTTATAGGACCACTGCCGCGCGCGATACTCCCTTCGGAGGCTTTTGCTTAGGCAAAAACAGGGGGAGGGAAATTTGCCGCGTGCGTTACACGTTGGGATAGGTTAACAGGATGGCGCTGGAGACCGCCATGCAAAACAACCGATTCCCCATTTCGTGAATATCCGGGATCTAAATTGGACCGAAATCGAAAAAATGTCCATTCAAACCCTGCAACTCACCATAACTTCATTAATGCGTTATTACAGCGAGCAAGCATCATATTCATAAGCAGTTTACTTGTGGACCGTTACGGGTAAGGTTTTGAGCAAATCTGGAACTTCGATCCATCTACACCCACCGTAACCCAAGAAAATGCACTATCTTGCGAAATCAGCATAATATCCATGTTCAGCGCTAAGTGACCACTCTAGACCAGTTTAAAGTAAATCTATGTTTTCGACCCCATACTAACCACCATAACTCTATGAAAAGGTCCCAATATGCAGAGAGAGTATGGAATTCGGGGAGACGGCCCTTCTGAACCCCCCGTCCCCTACAGTAATCTAGAACTAGGACGCGCGCGCATGCGCTGCGATGACTGCGGACGAGTGCTCCGCGAAGGGCTCGTATTTTCGAAAATCACCAACTTCTTTCGTGCGGCTGCTGCATTATGGAATGTAAGCCAACCACGCTGATTTCAACCAAACACAGCTACCATCCTCTGAATGTCTGGTATTCTGAGCCCTACTTCCCAGCAGGTATGTTTATGATTTCCCTACTTCCAAGCAGGTATGTTCATGATTTATGGGACATTTCCGAAGTCTTTTCATTTCCATGATTCATAAAAAACATGAATCTCTTTTGAATTTTTTCGAACTTTGTTTTTCTTTGCTTTGTTTCCACTTATATCCCTTGTGTGTGCGATCCTTATAACCTCGTGCATCGTCACATCATATTGCTAATGTGAGCTGCTTGATGTTATTGAGGAAAGCCCACGTAATCGAAGTTTGTTCAACAACTCTTTATAAAGGCCAATTACTACTCAAATTGGTGATCTACGCTAATTCGTTATCAAATGCGTATTTCCTTCTTTTCGGTGCATCTCTGTTGCTTTCCAAGAAAATCATCATCTCCTCAAAATTCTCATTCCTAGTAAAATTTACGAACGTGCATTTGAAATTTTTACGCTATAAAAAGCTTGAGCGTGCAGCAAAGAAAAGATCGCTACCAAAATCAATCCATGTAGATCACGCTACCAAATGAAGGTGATGCATTTTTTGATTGCGTTTTTGATATGGACGGTGTAAAAAAAACTTCATCTCATCATAAAAAAAACGTATGCTTCCCTACTGGCATGCATGTAGTGCACATTTCAATTGAATGTGACTAGATGATGCTGCAAGGAGGCAAACGTAGGAGAGTAGAGCATGCAATCGAACTAAAAAACAGTAAAATAAGTCGAAAAAGACATTGAAAATGTGTCATAGGTCAAAAACATACCACCTTAGAAATTGGCCGGCGATTTAAGTAGTGTGGAGTAGAGCGAATAACTAAGTTATTGAATTCTAGGGTATTTGGGGAATTTAGGAATTTTCTAGAGAATTACCTCCAGAATCTCATTGTGGAGTAGGTTACCAGCGATGTGAAACTCGTCCGCCTCCGCAGCGCGTCTACCCAGGTCAGCCGCTCGCTCCCGCGAGCTAGCCAATCATGGAGTGACCTCTAATTAGCGCTGACCTCTTATAGCCGTCGCGATTGGGGCAGGTTCAGAAGGGCCTACACCCTGGAATTCGTAGTTAGCATGTTGAATAAGTTCTCTGGACCAAACTCCAGCCGAATTCATGATTTTGACTTCATACCGTACACCTACCGTAACCACACGAGGAGACTTTTTGCGGAAAAAGTGTGATATCTGTTTTCAGCACGTAAGATAACCCTTATACTTAGAAGTTTGAGTAAGCTCTACGAAAAAAAATTTTAGGGCCCGGTTAGCCGAATAGCGCCAAACTAATATCGAACTCGTAATCAGCATGCTTGATTACCCCCCTGTGCAAACTCCCAGCCCCGTAGCTCAAACTTTGCAAAAAAATCGATAAAATCGATAAAAGTAATCGATAATTGTGAAAACTAATATTGTATTCGGAATCCCCATGCTCGATTACCCCCTGTGCCAACTGCCAGCTCCGTAGGTGAACTCTGCAAAAAAATCGATAAAAATCGATAAAATCGATATCGATCGATGACGAAAAGTAGCCTATGACACCCGCCGGGGCCCAAAGTGTATGTGTGCCAAGTTTGGTCCGGATCGGTTCAGAAATGGAATTTTCTATTCGGAACATACGTACAGGGCTTTACAACCTGAGTGTCCCACCCGCCCCGCTAGGACGCCACGCTTAGGTCCGCGCAGCGTTCGTGGCGCTGGCTGCGCGTCGACTGAAGCTTGGCGAAATCCGGGCGATACGCAGCAAACGCCGCGCGCGGCCTGAGCGAGGCGGCCGCGTTGGAGGAGCCGCGCAAACGAAACTTGCGACTCTCAGGTTGAAAAGCCCTGTACATACATACAGACATACAGACAGACATACAAACAGACATTCAGCTTTATATATAAGATCGATAAAATCGATATCGATCGATGACGAAAAGTAGCCTATGACACCCGCCGGGGCCCAAAGTGTATGTGTGCCAAGTTTGGTCCGGATCGGTTCAGAAATGGAATTTTCTATTCGGAACATACGTACATACATACAGACATACAGACAGACATACAAACAGACATTCAGCTTTATATATAAGATCGATAAAATCGATATCGATCGATGACGAAAAGTAGCCTATGACACCCGCCGGGGCCCAAAGTGTATGTGTGCCAAGTTTGGTCCGGATCGGTTCAGAAATGGAATTTTCTATTCGGAACATACGTACATACATACAGACATACAGACAGACATACAAACAGACATTCAGCTTTATATATAAGATCGATAAAATCGATATCGATCGATGACGAAAAGTAGCCTATGACACCCGCCGGGGCCCAAAGTGTATGTGTGCCAAGTTTGGTCCGGATCGGTTCAGAAATGGAATTTTCTATTCGGAACATACGTACATACATACAGACATACAGACAGACATACAAACAGACATTCAGCTTTATATATAAGATCGATAAAATCGATATCGATCGATGACGAAAAGTAGCCTATGACACCCGCCGGGGCCCAAAGTGTATGTGTGCCAAGTTTGGTCCGGATCGGTTCAGAAATGGAATTTTCTATTCGGAACATACGTACATACATACAGACATACAGACAGACATACAAACAGACATTCAGCTTTATATATAAGATCGATAAAATCGATATCGATCGATGACGAAAAGTAGCCTATGACACCCGCCGGGGCCCAAAGTGTATGTGTGCCAAGTTTGGTCCGGATCGGTTCAGAAATGGAATTTTCTATTCGGAACATACGTACATACATACAGACATACAGACAGACATACAAACAGACATTCAGCTTTATATATAAGATTACTATGAACATTTAGTGATCTTGAATTTGCTAATTTGATTTGTCTGCACTGGCCTCAGTCAGTCTCATACCCTTGCATCAGTTTTTCTTATTACCTAGTGGCAATGATCATTGGTGATGATTTACTTATTTTTGATCTGCAGTTAGTTTTTTTTAGAATCAACATGCCGAACTTCAATATATTCACTTATCCGACGTTACAAACATCTGTAATCGGACTTCATTTTACAAGGAGGAATCTGTTGCTTGCTGTAGGAGCGTACAACGCTTGAAAATCTAGGAGTACTCCAAAAGCGGAATCGTGTACTGACAAATGCGGGTAGTGTGTGGCCTTTTTCTATAAGGTAGCGTTTTGGTGTAATAATTCATCTCAATCGTGTTTCTGTTGAGCTATTTTGTTTAGTTTTTGTTGTTTTCTTTGTTGTCTTTGTATAGAATATCCGTGAATACATATTCGATCTGATTCTATAAAAATTTCTCATGCAGTTAAAGCGCTAAACTACTTCTGAATACTGATATGTGCTTACCTTCCCGGTATCTTCTAGATGAGAATGGCTTTTCCTGAAGGACTCACAAGTCCAGAAATGGAGATAGCTGAAGGCGGGGTAATTTTGGACAACAGGACGTGAGTTTCATCGAAAGTTTATGTAATACCCTAATTTCGCGCATACCAGGCGCGCCTTTTTCGATTTTTTCAAGCGAGCCGCTCAGCCGCTTCACTGTGTTTCGGAAAGCGATTATTATGGCACGATTCTTTCAAGCAATTTACAGCAGTTCTTTCGGTTGCAAGTCCCATTGGCGTGTTGCTGGTCGATTTTGGAATAAAAACACCCCCGCGCCTTGTACGCGTGAAAATAGGGTAATTTTTTGCCAAATCTGGAGATCCCAGTTGCTTTTGGTAGTGTGAGGTCATCATGGCAGTAACATATTTTAGGCGGTTTGCTGACCTCAAGACCATGTTAGACAGCAGTAAGGATAATCTTAAGGTGGATGCTATGAAGCGGATAATCAACGTAGGTTCTTCCTCTTTGTGAGTCTCACGTAGGTATTCAAATGAACTTAGTTCAGCTGATTGCGAAAGGAAAGGATGTGAGCGAATTGTTTCCTGCAGTAGTGAAGAATGTTGCTGCAAAGAATGTGGAGGTATGCAGTGGCTGAGCTTTAGAATGTTGTTGGTTTCCTAGTCCTATTCATTTTTCAGCTCAAAAAATTGGTATACGTCTACTTAGTGCGATATGCTGAGGAACAACAGGATCTTGCGTTACTGTCAATAAGTACGTTTCAAAGGGCACTAAAGGTAAAGATTTTTACGGCACTGCTATCAAATTTATAATTCATACGTTGCTTACATATCCTTGCAGGATCCGAATCAGTTGATAAGGGCTAGTGCTTTGCGAGTCCTGTCCTCGATCCGAGTTGGAATGATTGCTCCCATAATGCTTCTGGCTATAAAGGATTCGGTTAGAGACATGAGCCCTTATGTCAGAAAGGTGTTGCGTACTTTTATATTGATTTCTAAAATTAACTTCCCCTATTCCTTAGGTGGCTGCGCATGCCATTCCCAAACTTTACTCATTAGAACCGGATCTTGAAGCAGAATTAGTGGACTGTATAGATTTTTTGCTCGCCGATCGACGTAGTCTGGTCCTTGGTAGCGCTGTATATGCTTTTCAAGAGGTGCATACAAATAATTTACAGCAGTCTATGCGCGAAAAAACCTTGCATTGTAGATCTGTCCGAACCGCCTCGATCTACTTCATAAACATTTTCGAGCCTTGTGTCGCGCTTTGGCTGATGTTGACGAGTGGGGCCAGGTAAATAAATAACGGTCATTTGTGAGTGAAGTTCAGTAATATTCCAGGTGGTAATGATAAATTTGTTGACGCGTTATGCTCGCTCGGAACTCGCAGATCCTGAGCTTCTTCCTCAGCCGGATGTCGATCTTACCCTCTTACTCAATTCGGCTCGACCCCTTCTCCAGGTTCGCACTCTTTTGTCTTTCGAAATTGTGGTAGTAGTTAATTTTTAGTTTTAATGCATCAATTTTTCTTCTTAACATCACAAATCTCGTAGCTTTTGTTTTGTTAACGATGTGCTAAATCACCTCTTAGTTCACTATATTAGTTCACTATATAGGAATTATCAAACATAAAATTGGTTTTCTTAACACGAAATTTTAGTCTCGGAACTGCAGTGTGGTGATGGCTGTCACGCAATTGTTCTACTATATTGCCCCTAAAGCGCAACTTTCGCAGGTAGAATTGCTTTATTACCTGCACTCTTGCCATATAATGCATACTGTTCAGGTCGCCCGTGCTCTAGTCCGACTTCTTCGAGGACCGCGGGAGGTGCAGTATATTGTGCTTCTGAACATCGCCACGATTTGTGAACGCAATCCGGTACTTCCTGGAACATATGCAATATCAAAAGTAGGCATGAATGCGGGCGTATCGTCGTGGATGTGCACCGTATACACGCTCAGATTCAAAAAACGAATCGGGCCTTTTTTGTTGTTATTGTCAAAAGGTGTAGTTGTCGTGTGGATTTACAGAGCACAATTTTTTTGCAAAGCATTCTGACATATCCCCTTTTGATATCCAACGCGCAAGTATACACCTGCACGTTCTGTGCTTGTTATCCTGTTGTGCAAAATGTTGTGAACAAAAAGAGCTTCATTAGTTTGCACTTCCGCATTCAAATCGTTTAGAATATGTTTGACCCGTTCTTGAAGTCATTCTTCGTGCGATCATCCGATCCGTCCTTCGTCAAGGAGCTGAAGCTACACATACTGACCAGTTTGGTATCTGAGGCAAATGTGCACATCATTCTTAGAGAACTACAAGTAAGTTTGTATTAGTATCTATTTTGTCGAACGCGTGGGTAATCGCTGGGAACTCTACTGATTTTCTGAATTGCATTAAGACTGCATATTGGTGATTGTGCGTGCATAAAAACCTTCATCCAGTCATTGAAGACAGCGTCCGGGCAGATTCTCGACGTCCATTTTTCAACTTATCCAGGACTTTTCGAGGCGCTGATTCCAAATATGGCACTTGAAAAATGTGGTCCCTCGTAAAAATTTTTTGAGGCTATGTTGTGAAAGCCCTAAATCGTCGATGTTGGTCCTCTTCAATCGGAAACTGTTCAGATTCTCTCAATTTTAAAAGGATCGTTTCCTTCCATGCAGTTCGCTAGTTTTTTCGCAATCCGTAGATAAAGCCAACAAAAATTCAAGTTGATGTTTTGTCACAATGTTAGTAATTGTTGGAAATGTTACCTGAAAATTTTTCGCTCACTCTACAAGAAAAGAAACTTCTCTGAGCTGAGCATCACGCGAACTACTGGGCGCATTCTTGACCAACTTCATAGAAGAGAAAACTGTTTATAAAGTTGGTTACATCACACACGCTTATCACGACACGATCCAGACATACGTTGGCACAAGTGACCTGGCTGGAGCAGCCATCGAAGCAATCGGACGATGTGCGGTTCGAGTCAAAGCTGTGAGTGAACAATGCTTAGCCGGACTTGTTCAGCTTATCACTTCGCCAAATGAAAATGTGGTTTGTTCGGCCGTTGTGGTCCTGAAGAGGTTAGTCGGAAAGATTTAAGCTTGGTGACCACTGTCTGACTGCTAACTTCTTAGACTTCTCCACGCCGAGGCTACTACTCCGTTACTCTCACGACTGGCGCGACTGATTCGCTCAATTCAGGCACCCGCAGCAAGAGCTTGCATAGTTTGGCTTATAGCTACCCATGTAGAGAAGGTTGGTTCCTAACATCTTATATTGTTTGGCTTTTTCTGGAATTACTATTTAGGTTCCGAATATTGCACCTGACCTACTGCGAATTCTAGCCAAAAATTTTGTAAATGAAGATGAAATCGTTAAGGTAGTCGCCTTTTTTCTTTTGAGGAAGCAGAGGATATGCTAGCAATTTTCAGGTAGAAACTCTGAAATTAGCCGTAAAATTATGGATGATTCGCCGTGAAGAGAGCGAGAAACTTGTTCATTACGTGTTTCAATTAGCTAGATTCGATCTGAGCTATGATGTCAGAGATAGGTACGAACTTTTTTCTTTTTTTTAAACTATGGATATCTTGACAGCTCCTAATCTTCAGGTGTCGATTCTTGAGAAACCTCTTGTTCAACACTACAGTATTATCCAAACATGCGGAACAGATTTTTATGGCGAAAAAACCAGCACCCGCTCTTCAAAGTAGCTTCAAAGGTTATTTTATACTTCGCTGCATTGTATAAGATCCTTACCTTGACCAGAGAATTTGCAGAAAGGGAACAGTTTCAACTTGGAACACTTTCGCATGTGTTGAATCAACGTTGTGCACGTTACTGTGATCTACCTTCATTCCCACAGGTGCATAGCTAGTTACATTCCGTTTGTCATAGGATTACCAATCACCTTGTCATCGTACATACAGGTCTCTTCTGACCCTGCATTACGTCGAGAAGCAAATTCTCCGGAGGAATATAAGTACGAAGATGACGAAGAGGTAGAAGAAGAAGACGAAGAGTATGACGAAGATGAAGAAGATGAGGAAGGTGAGGAAGAAGAAGAAGATGAAGAGGAAGAAGAAGGGAATGCCGTTGCTGAGGATGAAGGAACTGCTGAGGATGAAAGCTCAGAAGAAGACGAGAGTGATGAGGTAGAGTGTTTTGTAGAAGCTTTGATATACGTACAATTTAACATTTAGGAGGAGAGCGAGGAAGAGTCTGATGAAGCTAGCACACACAATAAACATACTGTACCCAAAAATTCTGCCAAAGGTGGAAGGACATCTGTATGATTTATCTTAGAAGGATTAAGAAATATGCATTTATAGGATCAGCAACTACAAATGGTCACACTACCCAACAGCAGAAGAAGCCTGAAACGAAGACTGAGAAAAAGGCCGAACACGCCATAGATCTGTTACTAGATCTGGACTTCTCTGCTGCTGGATGCCGTCAAATCGTAGATGCAGAGTACTGTTCGGTGAGACTTCCCATTCAAAATATATGACTTAGCATATTGATCTTTTGTAGAACAATCCGCGACCTATTCTAAATCGAATTGAAGGGGATGGTATTGAATTGTCGATCTTGTTCCCTCGCACTAATGATCTTCAGTACACACCTATTCGTTTTACGTTGCTGAACACAACAGAAGATGTTATCGAGGGGGTCAAAATTAGCCCACCAGAAGATTCGGATGCCAAGGGAGCTATGGAGGTTAGCAGTGCCTCTGTTTTTTTCTATTTTAGAGTCCCAAATTCACTACTTTTCCAGATCTCTTCACTCAGAGCTGGTGAATCAACATCGGTAGTCATCAGCATAGATCTGAATGATAGGTTGCGACAGGTTGAATGGAGGCTTTCCAGCACCTTGAACGATTCCGGAAGATCGATGCCCATTGAGGTGAGCTCACCGCTTCTCAAGATAGCATAAACAACATTAGCCATAGGTTCCTGTGGGTGAGCAAGTGCAGCCAATAAGGTTAGCAGACGAGGAAGTTGAGAAAGAACGGCGTCGCATGGGTGGTCTAAATAGACATACAGTTCCTCTCGCTGGAAAGGTTGATAGTGAAGCTGTCTTAGCTATGATTAACGCACATGAAATGCCGAATGGGGTGAGCTTTTTACTGAACTCGATATCCATTCTTTTTTGAGAGTAACGCTTTCAGTACTTCACTTGTCAGACTAGATCAAGAAAGGATCTTGTGATTATTCGTACCACTGATAAGGAGGTGGAAGTCAGCAGCGACAATGCTGTTTTCGGCAAAATGCTAGCAACAGCCGTGCAGAGTGTTTCATCATCAAAGTAATTACTGACTTCATTGTCATTGTAAGTGGTCATAATGTTCTAAAAATGTCAATATTTTTGTAGTGATCCTATTACTTTTGTTAGTCTTCCAACGCATGTGATAATGGTGGTGATGTGAATGGTGGTGCATTTCATAATAATTTATTGCTATGTGTCCAGTACTTCTTATGAACAGTTATTATTCAATGCAATTGATTTAAATCGGTAGATAGGCAGACATGCGCTTTTCTGAATTTTAGCTGACATTTTTGTCTCATTCTTGCCATGTTCATTTCCAGACATTCCTTATCGAAAGCATACCGTCGATAGTCTAGAGGCAGAGGCTCAACGTGGAGACTGTTTGTATGCCTGCCCTCTATGAAAAGTGAAAGTTTTATAGAGGAGTAGAGGAGAAAGAGAAGTCTAAGTAGAAAAAGCATAAGGTACTTGGGAGAAGCGGTAAATGGCTGTGTCAAGTTCTGCAATCTTCCCCGTAGTCGGGGGAACGAACTCCGCCAGTCTGAGTCGACCACATGCAACAACGTTGCAAAAGCACAGTTGCCAGTGAAGACGGCTCAAACTGGCGGATTCGTCTCTCTTTTCCATCAAAAGGAGTTTGACGGACGAAATATTCTTTCGAGATGCTGTGCGGGATCAGGCCAACGGAGATCCGTTAAGTCAAGGAAACACCGTCACACGACGGATAAAAACGTGAGACAGACGGGCTATGCCGCCGAGAGCGGTTGGTCGCACGCGGCATCTGCGACAAAGCACGCAGCTACATAAATTACATACATAAAGTATCTGTACCAGCTGTTCGCGCGGAGTGAAGCCCATCGGCGAAATATCCGTCCGACTTTTGGCGAGATACTGTGGTCGGCAACAAGACGAAGAATTTGCTTTCGGCTTCCAATCGCGGAGTTTATAATAGCTTAGACTTGTCTAGCATCTCCACGATTGTTCACGATAGTTCTCAAATGAGGCAACCAAGTGTGATCTATGTTTTTATATAAAAGCGTTAAAGGCAACGTACAGGCAGAATCTCGACTTCTATTTCTTTGCCTTATTCAGGCCTCTTCATGGCGCGGATTCCAAATGTGGCACTCAAAAGCGTGAATTCTCCAAAAACTCCATTTTGGAGACAATTTTGAGAGAAGCTTGGATGAGTGCTCTTAATTCTATCCTTGTCGAAAGCAAGCATTAACAGGTAGGCATCATGTGTTCCATTGTGTTTATCACGTAAAACACGTCAAGGGCTGAGAAGAGTTCGTTCAAGGGGGTGGGCCGTGCGAGGAAGTGGGCGTGGTCCTCAAGGCTCGGCGTTTTCTGCGCCAATTCTCTCCTTTTACAGGGGGTGTTCAAAAGTCGGATGCGCTATATTTCCAGATCGGGGACCTAGTACACGAATACGATAGTGTCTGAAAATGTCGAAATCTGCTTTAAAAAATCGGCGCTGCCTTTAAGGATTGTTTCGTACCGCAATCCGTGCGATAGAAATCGATTGGTTGACTGCCGTGCTGCAGCGATTGTAGTATAGCCCGTTCGCGCTGCGCACGGAGAGCAACGCTGTTGCACCCTTGAAGGCAGTTCATGACAGGAAGAAGCGCAGAGAAAACAGCGGGCGAGAGGGAGAAAGAGGAGTGACGCGCAATACACACCCTGCGCACTCTCCGCGCCCTGCGCGGACGGCCTATATGCAACAACTTTGAAAAAGCCGAGAGCAAGGAGTACGCGTGTCTTATCGGAGAGGCTCTACAGCTTATAATCAGAAAATACTTCCTGACGGAACCATAACTGCTTCCTAAGGCAATGCAGAAGGTTATGTACGTTTTTGAATCGCATCTACTGCGTCGTTCACCTCCTTCCAAGTTGGCGCTGGGAAGACGATTATGTTGCATCGTCTTGCTTTCGTGATTTGTCATGTTACTACGTCGACGAGAAATCGTACATTGCCAGGCCCCGACCCGACAACATCAAATTAAAACATCTAGGAATCCTTCGCCGGTCCTCATCAAATTCTCTTCACGTAGATGAGGAGAGCATTCCAAGTAGATGAAGTAGATCCAGCAGTACTCCGTTGGTGGGGAAAAGGGAGACCCCTGCGAGACTGGCCCTACCTGCCAGCTGATCGTTATCTGAAGATTTTCCACGCGAGTCATTTCAGCAGGATCGGGGAAGAGTTAGAGAAGGACAACCATGCGGGTAAGCTGGGTTTTACAGAAGACTCATGGCTGAGCACATACACACGGCGTCAAAGTTCATCAGAGCAACAGGAAAATGCGCTCTTTCTTACTTTCAAGGATTTCAAGAACTTGAAGGAGGCTTTGGACATCTTTATCTCGGCGGAAAGTACCTAAAGTCGAGTAGATTTTCCGCTTAATATACTGTGCTTGCACTGAAGGTGAGATGCGGTAGAATTTGCGCGTACACGTAGCTAGATACGCCTGTGACGTCGGCCGATCGCGCGCGCAAAATACTAGCATTATGGCGTGGCTACTTATTTACGCGCAAATTTTATCGCATTTCACCTTCAGTGCAAGCACACTATATTGAGCGGAAAATCTACTCGACTGTACGGGCTGTCCGGTCCTTTACAAAGAACCGTGAGACCCCCAACAGTCTTGCAGTGGAAAGTCCGCGAGATTGCGGCCACTGCGCCGCAATAATCTATAAAGGAGCCGCAGTTGTTCTTTCAAAAACTCGGCAACATTCTTCCAAATATCGGCACGGACCGCAAGAAATCAGGAACTACTTTTCCGAATCCAACTGTTCAACGGCGCTGCGAATGTAAAATGGTATCGCAAAGAGAGTTTCAAGAACATCTTGGTTAATGCTCGCTCCGCACATCCGATCACTGTCAGAAGAGCTGTTATTCGTAACATGCTCAAAACAGCAATGAACGTATGCACAGGAGAAGAAGAATGGAAGGAGTCGCAGAGATGGACGCTGGGTATTGCTCGAATGAATGGCTACATGTTCCAAAAAGGATGTGGTGGACCATCTAATCCGTCAACAGCAACCAGCACCGACAGAAAATACCTCTCTGCCTTTTCGTCTCTGAAGCGACTAATGCTACACTGCGACGATGCATTAAACACGCGAACCTCGAAACGATGTCAGTGGCAACAAGTGGCAACATCAGGAAGCGGTTAGTACGCAGTGAACTGTGGGACAACTGCTGCAGAATCCAAGACCGCGTGGTTTGTCCATCCGTTCAAGTTGGTGACTGCAGTAAGGCAGGTGTAATCTATCAGATCGAATGTATCGAGTGCAGCGCCACTTATATCGTAGAGATTGGGAGACCGTTAAGAGTAAGGATAAAAGAACATCTTGCCAGCAAAAAGCGAGGAAGCCTTACCACTCTTCTCGGTAAACATAAAGTTGAAGTTCACGGTGGTAAGGACTTCGAAATCAGATTGTAATACTGGCATACGAATACGATACTTCCATTAGAAAGGCTCTCGAGGCGTTCTGGATTTTTGCAAGAAAATCCTAACATGAACAGCCGAAATGAGTGTATGTCAAACACAAATGACATTATGCCATTCGTGAAGTTATGTGAGTTGAAGAAGGCCACTGTTAGTTCGAATATGGTATACAGTGTGTTTCATTATTGGTATCAGTGGCACTGAAAGACGGCCGCTTTCAAAATCTGCGCGCCGGCGGTGGAAGAGGTTAGGTTAGTTCGTCTTTCACGTTATGGAATTTTTGTTTGTAGCATTCTGGGGCAACGTCAAGGCTAGCCGGGGATGGAGGAAGCTTTTGGGTGGGGTAGACATAAGTCATAAACCTCTTATTACTTCAGGCCTCTGAAGAAGACGATTAGCTCGAAACGTTAGGCCGCCACTTACTAATAAATACTAACCTCGATTGGCTTACTAATCTACTTACTACATACTAACAATGTCGAGGTTAAGAAGGGCGGAATTTTGGAAACTATTATATAAAAATATTTGAAAACTTATATAAAGTATTACCTTTCCCAAAAAGCCCGTGTCCACACGGCCACCATACGATCTGAGATCGTATGGAGCCTATATTTCCGTCACTTCACGTTTTGGATTTCTTTGGCATGGACGGATACCCCGGCCAAGAATTTAACCCTGCCGCTCATAATTCGTCAAAAAAGTCACCGCACCCCTAGCGGAGTGTGCCACAGTGCACTGCAGTGCGCCGAAGTGCGAGGAGTGCGTCAGAATGCGGCGGAGTGCATTAGAATGCGGCGGAGTGCGCGAAGTGCGGCGGAGTGCGCCAGAGTGCGGCGGAGTGCGCCGAAATCTGCGTCGCAACGCCATATCTCGCTTCAGAGTAGACGTTCTGATTCCAAGGACTCAGCTTGGCGAGACGCATCTTTTGGTATATGAGTGTGCCACAATCTGTCGGGGACAGTGCCAAACCCGACAGCGCCGGTCTTCTGAAGACGTTTACACTTTGGTCTTACCTACAATAGTTTTGCTTATAGTTTTCCGTGTTTGTAAAATTTTCTTTCTTACTTGGTGTTAATGAAGTATTTGATTCTCAGCTTGTCTGCTTTTCGCAGACATCTCTTATACTTCACTACTTTTTCAGCTGAAATACCACTCAAGGTTTTTAAAGCTTGGTGATCCTTTTGCCTTGAGGTCGCTTGTTCGCCGTCCAGCGTCCCTGGCCAATTCGTTCGTCTTGGATTAAGGTGGTCATCCAAGCCCTGATTTCTTGACACTAAAGCTGCGTCCGGATTGGGATTGAGATCTCGGTGGAGGGCTTTCGTCTGCTGAAGAAGAGAATGATCTGACGACCACAGCAAAAATCAATTTTTTGCTCCTCTAGAAGGAGATCACGTATATTCCCTCAACATTCTACAGTGCTGGCCATTATTATTATAAAGACACTCTAGAAATCGTCGTAATTTGCGTTTCTGTTGATGAATCTGTCTGAAACTTTGCTGTTTGTTGCACTTGCTGACCTACCATAAGACCTCAAAACGGCTTCCAATTTTGTTGAGTTCGAACGAAAAAAAAAAGAAAAATTCAAAAAACCCCCTACCGAAAGCTGGACAAAATTATAAAGACATCTGGTTTTTTGAACATCTCATCTGACTTCGAAAATTCTTTGTACAGTTACATACCAAATTATGAAACATTTGCAACATATGCGACCTGTCATTCTTTTCAAAGAAAAATGTTCACTGCGTTTTATGCTTTCAAGAGCACCAAAAGTCAGTCTGCTTCAACAAACAGCTGGTTTGAGGAGTTTTCAAGCTCTTGTTCATTTGAAATCATAGGTGCGATAGGGGGAGTCGGGCCCTCTCGAGGTGAAGGGGGTCTCTGCTACTCCCTTCCTTGTAAGGTGAAGGGGGTAAGTGAGCCCTGAAAGCAAAATGCCTCAACAGGTTACACACCATTCGAAAGCTGAGGTCATATGGAATCGACATAGACCGTCGGCTTTTTTCTAGGTCTTTTGTGCCGTGAGAAATGAGGGATTTTATGTACTTCATATATCAACTAATTTTCTGTCCTCACTTTCTGCTCTCCAAATGAATGCTACGAGAAAGTCGACGGTCTACGTTTGTTAATGAAGACTTGCTCTGTAATGCAGACAGATAACCAGCAGTGATTAGGTCTTCGTTTGGCAGAAATCTGCTGTTGAAAATGAACATGATTTCAGATAAAATGCAGTGTATCTCTCGGTAAAGGGCGACTAGAAAGAATTCGACGGTCTACGTCGAGTCCCCCTTTCCTGAGCTCTCGAATGGTATATAGAATGCTGAGCGAAAAAACTTGCCAGTTTTTGAAAATGGTGTGGAGGTATTTACTATTAGCTTGCTCCACTCAGCTCCCTCAATGTATTGGCTTTTATCGGTCACCAGAGCAAGTGCTTTTTAGAGCCGGGAAGCAAAAAAGCCCTAACCTGCTTTACACCGTTCGAAAGCTGAGATCATGGAGAATCGACTTAGAGCGTCTCTTTTTTCATAGCTTCTCTGTAGAGCGAGATACGAGCAATTCTATACGCCTACTCACCAGCTAATTTTGTGTAATTAATTTGTAATTTATTTTTGAAAGAAAGAACATAGATTTAGAAAAAGAGACGGTCTACGTTTACTGACAAGGTCTTGATCTGTGATGCTGTTAGAAAATCAGGCACCTTTATCCATTCTTCACGCAGAAATTTCTCGACAAAAACACACATGTTTTTGGCTAAAATCCCATGTAACTCTGAGTAGAGGCGAGCTAGAGAAAAAGACGGTCTACGTCGAATCCTTTTTTGTGGGCTTTCAAATGGTATAGAGATTGTCGGGTGAAAAAACTTGTGGTTTCTCAAAAATGAGGTAGAGATATTCAATAGTAACTTGCTCCACCCCGCTCCGGCTTTCTATGGGTTGCCGGAGCAAGACTTTTTTGGACTGGGAAAGTTTTGTGCACCAACACCCTATATACCGTTCGATAGCTAAGAACACGAGGAATCGACGTAGACCGTCTCTTTTTTTGTAGCTTCTCTGTGAGGCGAGATACGAGCAGTTTTATCTAGCTACAACATCAGCCAATTTTGAATAATTATATTTTTAAACCAAGAAGGTCTTTTTCGAACTTTTATATATGAATCGAAAGTATGAAAAACGAGTAATCTAACTGCTTTTTTGTTTATTATTATTCTCTCTAGTGAAAAGAGATATGGTATGATTTCTTGTCAGTAAACATGCATCCATCGCTAGTCGGTTCATTCTACTCTTGCTCAACTCTTCTTTGCACAGTATGCATTCATTGATACAATGTCAATTATTCAAATATCAGCATCCTTTTACTTTTTGATTATTTTGTCGTTTCGTTATCAACGCCCTTTGAGCGCGCAGAAGGTCTTAAGCATTTTTTAACGAAACAGCAGCGTTTTTTTAACGAAACGTTGTTGATGCGATACTCTCTTACAGTCTTGATGTCTGAGGAGAAGAGCAGCTGGTGTTTCCTTTCCAAACAAAAAGTTCCGTTATAATAGCTGTTTGCCTTGATTAGTCTCAACTTCAGGTGAAAGGGGTCAGCCGGATGCCGGCCCTAAAGTGAAGGGGGTCAGAGAAATTTCTCCACCTATCGCATCTATGTTTGAAATGATAGTCATGGAATCCACTGACCCTGCTGGATAAATGAGGTGAAGAGCGATTCCTCAAACTTTGCGTAATCTTATATATAAAGCTGAATGTCTGTTTGTCTGTCTGTCTGTATGTCTGTCTGTATGTCTGTCTGTCTGTATGTATGTACGTATGTTCCGAATAGAAAATTCCATTTCTGAACCGATCCCGACCAAACTTGGCACACATACACTACGGGCCCCGGCGGGTGTCATAGACTACTTTTCGTCATCGATCGATATCGATTTTATCGATTTTTATCGATTTTTTTGCTGAGTTCACCTACGGGGCTGGGAGTTGGCACAGGGGGGTAATCGAGCATGGGGATTCCGAATACAATATTGGTTTTCAGGATTATCGATTACTTTTATCGATTTTATCGATTTTTTTGCAAAGTTTGAGCTACGGGGCTGGGAGTTCGCACAGGGGGGTAATCGAGCATGGGGATTCCGAATACAATATTGGTTTTCAGGATTATCGATTACTTTTATCGATTTTATCGATTTTTTGAAAATTTGAGCTAGGGGGCTGGGAGTTGGCACAGGGGGGTAATCGAGCATGCTGATCATCCCCAAGGGGGGTGATCAGCATGCTCGAACACCCCTGTGCCAAATTCCAGCCCCCTAGCTCAAATTTTCAAAAAATCGATAAAATCGATAAAAGTAATGGACGATCTTGAAAACTAATATTGTATTCGTAATCTGCATGCTCGATTACCCTCTGTGCAAACTCCCAGCCCCGCAGGTCAAACTTTGCAAAAAAATCGATAAAATCGATAAAAGTAATGGACGATCCTGAAAACTAATATTGTATTCGGAATCCCCATGCTCACTTCCCCCCTGTGCCAACTCCTAGCCCTGTAGGTGAACTCTGCCAAAAAATCGATAAAATCAATAAAAGTAATCGATAATTCTGAAAACTAATATTGTATTCGGAATCCCCATGCTCACTTCCCCCCTGTGCCAACTCCTAGCCCTGTAGGTGAACTCTGCCAAAAAATCGATAAAAATCGGTAAAATCGACATCGATCGATAACGAAAAGTGGACTGTGACACCCGCCGGGGCCCGAAGTGTATGTGTGCCAAGTTTGGTCCGGATACGGCGGAGCCGGGTAAGCCAGCTAGTCTTATATATAAAGCTGAATGTCTGTTTGTCTGTCTGTCTGTCTGTCTGTGTGTACGTATGTTCCGAATACAAAATTACATTTCTGAACCGATCCGGACCAAACTTGGCACACATACCGGGCCCCGGCGGGTGTCATAGGCTATTTTTCGTCATCGATCGATATCGATTTTTTGCAAAATTTGAGCTACAGGGCTGGGAGTTGGCACAGGGGGGTAATCGAGCATGCTGATCACCCCGTGGGGGTGATCAGCATGCTCGATTACACCCCTCTGCCAAATTCCAGCCCCCTAGCTCAAATTTTGCAAAAAATTGATAAAATGGACATCTATCGATAACGAAAAGTGGACTGTGACACCCGCCGGGGCCCGAAGTGTATGTGTGCTAAGTTTGGTCCCGATCGGTTCAGAAATGGAATTTTCTATTCGGAACATACGGCGGAGCCGGGTAAGCCAGCTAGTCACTGATATGGACGGACAGACTCCACCCTTAACATAGGTTTGTCACTCTTTCAAACTACAAAACTCAATTTTGAAGCAACAAAAAATACTGTAATGTAGCCAGCTAATCTCATTCTTTGGGTAGGACTTGACATGAAACAGAGAGGAATATAGTGAGATTTATGATTATCTCGAACCTATTGCTCACAGAGAATTTTCGTGGAAAGTATTTCAGGTCTAAATCGCTACCGCATCATTAGGGAAAATCTTAAATTCGTTGCGAAAGCTGCATCACCATGTAGGCAATGTAACAGATCAGCACTTTGTGGACATTGCAAAGTGAGTTTTGTAGATTAAAAGCATGACAAGCCCATGTTGAGGTTGGAGGCTGTCCGTCCATATCAGCGATTACGCAGAGTTTAAGAAATCGCTCTTCTCCTCATTTATCCAGAAGGATCAGTGGATTCCATGACTATCATTCAAAACGAACAAAAACTTGAAAACTTCTCAAACCAGCTGTTTGTTGAAGCAGATTGACTTTTGGTGCTCTTGAAAGCTTAAAATGCAGTGAACATTTCCCTTTGAAAAGGATGACAGGTCGCATATGTTGCAAATATTTCATAATTTGGTATGTAACTGTACAAAAAAATTTCGAAGTCAGGGAACGCGATGGTGTTCAAAAAAAACAGGTGTTTTTATAATTTTGTCCAGCTTTTGGTAGGGGTTTTTCGAATTTTTCTATTTTTCTTCATTCGAACTCGACAAAATTGGAAGCCGTTTTGAGATGTTATGGTAGGTTAACATGCGCACCATACATCAAAGTTTCAGATAGACTTCAATAGGAACGCAAATCACGTCGATTTCTAAAGTATCTCTACAATTATGGCCAGCACTGTATGTATTCTGTCCTGAGCTCTGAAGTCTTTGTTATGGCGCTACTTCGAGCGCACTACATAAATATATAATCATATTGAGCGGGATTCTATTTACCAGTAAAATCTGTAGCTATTCAATCAACGAACATAGTGGGTTCCGAAACCTATTGGGCAGGCTTAACCCACAAGACCGATATTTACGCACCCACTGTGTTCCGCAACCTATTTACGAACCCACTGGGTTAAACTTACCCGCTGGATCTCGGAACCTACAAAAAGCCGCTTGACCAGACTCATGAACGAACCTAATGGGTGCGAACTTAAAAGTCGATCATGCATATTCACGAAACGTTAACCAGATCGTGTTGGTTCGAGCACTGGATTAGCGAAACCGAGCACCGAGCAAAGTTCGTGATGGGGCACATGCAAAACCAGTCCTTTTGCTTAAGGTACGAGGACTTTGTAAGCAGTGATAGTTATTGTAAGCAACATTATGTAATAGAAGCAGTTTACCTATATAGACTTTCAGCATTTGAAACATTGAGATTACGTTTATCTATCCGTTATTATTTTCTTTACAGATCTCGAAATGAGGCCTTCACACAAGAGGAAGCGAACGCGCTGATCAGTTAACCATAACCATTGGCGAGATAGTGCTTTAACAGCAACGAATTCGCATTTGCTTGAATATTGAGCAAATTAAAAAGTGAAAAATAAAAAGTATGGAAGAGATTATGAAATGTAGATTTATGCAAGCAACCTGTTTTGCATACATATTACAATCACACAGTCTGTAAAAATTTTTAGTTGTATTCATGAAATACTCTTTCCTTGTTAACTTAGCGTAAAAACTCAAAAAAAGGCTGACTGCGGTAATGCCCTTATTTTGGGATTTTCAAAGGCATTGTCCGGGCAAAAACTCGATTTCTAGAAAATACACTTACCGGGAATTATCCGCAATGCTGAATCCGAAATTCCACATTAGAAAGCGCAAAAACGGCGAGAACATGCGCTTTCCAAAGCCTTACGATTTGAAATTCGACGGTCCCCACCAAGCAGAGAGGCAAAGTCGCTGCGGGACCCTAAGATCTTACCTGTGGCAACATGCGTACTCTGCCGCATAGCAGGAATTTGGACAGCTCGGAGGAACCCGGCCCGAGGCGTAAGTTTTCCGCTTTTTGGTCGTTTTTCTTAGCTGCTTTTTTTTGCTTTAGGTTGAGCGTTATGATGTCGCACTTGCGCGATGTTGTGTCTGAGGATGGCCACTCTCGCATGGCACTGAAGCCCCAAAACCCCCATCTTGCCCGGACGCTGCCTTTAAGTCAATTAGGGAATCGGAAAGCCTCCTGGAAATTTATCGGATGTGCTAGATTAACCAAGATCATCACTCAAAAAACTCTTCAAACGTCAAACTATTGCAAATCATATCAAGATTTTAGTCATTTGACATCCTCTTCGCTTACTTACAGAGCCTATAAATCAAACACGCCATTTTAAAAGCTAGGAACTTGAGCAGAATCAGTTTACTGAATTATGGTCTACGTAACATTACCTGCAAAGATCATGGGTTCGATTCCACCAGCCTGATTTCTAAAGAGAAGAATCCTGCTCACGATTTCAGCGTTAGGCATGCGACGCTGCAAAACGTCTCGTCGCATCAATCAAGTGAACATGTCTCATGAAGAATCTTGAGTGAACTAGGCCGTCCCCGGAAGCGTCGCGCATTCGAGCCCGAAGAATGCGAACAGTGGGCGAGGGTCAACTTCTCAAGCAAAGTTAACGGGGACGGCTAAGCGGCTAGTTTACCAGGGGTAACGATCCAATGCATCGCAGATTCCGTTTAGCTATCAATGGTACACTCACCTCTTGTTCTCGAGAGTTGCAAATTTTTTGAAGAAACGGCGAGTTGATTTAGTTTGCATACAGGAAACGAGGAGGAGCGGAGCATAGTCACGTGACATCGGAAATGAATATAAGCTCCTTTACAAAGGTGCGCCTCCACCAGAAACGGAGTTGGTATAGCCGTCTCGGAGACTCTAAGGCGCAATGTAGTTGACGTTGAGCGCATGGGCGACAGTCTGTGTGAGCATAGAGATAGGTACTGGGGAACAAATCCTATGAATAATCACCACCTTTGCGCTGCACTTCGGATGTAAGGGTGATGAGAAGGACGCGTTCTGGCAAGAAGTTGAAAACCACATCAAGTCATTTCCATTGGATGAGATACTCCTGTAAGAAGCGGACCTCAGTGGACATGTGAGAGAAAGACAAGAAGTAGCCGGAAATGTTACGGAGGCCACAGATACGGAACAGCAACAAAGACGGTGAGCGCATTTTGGGGTTTGCCTCAGTTTATGCTCTGGTCTTGACAAAATATACTGCATCGAGAAGAATGAATATCTTATTCCATACAAGAGTGGCGGCAGACGAACGCAGATAGCCTTCTGGACTATTCGACAGAGTGATCTCAAGAAAGTAAAAGACTGCAATGTCATTCCTGGTCAGAAATATATACCTCGACACAGACTACTGCTTCTCAACATCAGAATGTCAATGGAAACGTACATCAAAAGAGATGGTGGATATTGAAGACCAATGGCGCGCAAAGCAAGCACTATTAAAAATCTCCCACACGCCTGCAAGAGAACCGAGGGCGATCCTGAGCAAGCTTGAAGGATCGCGTCCATCAAGTGGCACACATGATCCTGAGAAGTAGAGCCAGGAAGGAGAAGAATCGATAGATAAGCGTGGTGGTGGGATGAAGAAGTGCAAAGAGTCATAAAGGCGAAGAATGATGTGTACAATTCATGGTATAAGACAATAGGCTGATCGCTAGAAATACCGACAAGCCAAACACGCTGCGAAGGCTTCCGCAAAGGCAAAACGGATGTACGTAAGAAATCTACGATCCACTACAATTTCGCAATGGAGAATGTGCACAAAGATGTTCGCCATCGCTATCAAAGTCCTTAGTTGGACATGTGCTTTATTGGCTAGATCTTGTACTATAACAACTCGGCTGAATATAATATCGAATGATAACATCAAACGAAAACACAAAAAGAGGTCATAAGAAGTTCGAGATATTGGTAACCGTGAATGAGGGCCGCATGCACTAACAACCCCGCTGAGGAGGGGATCGGAGCTCAGAAGAAAGCTTCATATTCTGAAGCTCCAGAAATCTAGATTTCACGCTGTCTACCTGTCCGCAAGTATTCCTACTATCCCTCACTATGAACATATTGAACAGGAGCGAGAAGCTGTACAAGCCGCAATTTCCAGCTTTTGTATGATCCCTGACGATCCCCGGCGCTTTTCTTCAAAGTCATTTTTCTTTTTTTGAAGTTAACGAAGACTTTCCAAAGTTGTACTAATTATCTAACACAACAGTGCTAACAAGGGAATGGCCAGAAGTTGAAGTGGCCAAACCAAAGAAGCTGTATATCATTCATGCAGTATAAAACGCTGAATTCGAATCTGTCTTCCTTATCTGCTTCTTCTGTGGACGAAGCTACAAGCGGTTTTATTGTGAAAAAATCGTACATAAAAACAGCGAAATTGAGCAAATTGTTGCACTTTTAGCTCGGCTTCTGGCTTCAAAAATTTTAGGTAAGCTAGATGCATGTTTTGGCCCAGCTTTGAGGCGAACGAGGCTCTGTACGGGTAAATTTTCAATTTCACGCATAATTTCTAAGCAAAATAATGGTCTTTAATGGCTTATAACTTCGTCCAGAAAAGCGATAAGCAGATAAAGAAGACAGATTTAGAGTCAGCGCTTCATGCTACATCTAACGGTACGCAGCTTGTCTGGAATGGCCACTTCGATTTCTGACCATTCCCTTGTAAGCATGTTACTGATGAGAACAAATGAGTTTTAAAATATCGAATTTTTTGATAAACCACAACTTTCGACTTGTGGTTCATCGCAAATTTCAAGACTCCAATACATCACCTGTTCTTATCAGCAACATGTTAAGCAGTGTTGGGTTAGATAATCTGCACAACTTTGGAAACTTTTGGTTAACTTTGGAGAAAGAAAAATCACTTCAAAAAAAGTGCCGGGGATCATCAGGGATCATACAAATGCTGGAAACTGCGGCTTGTACAGCTTCTCGCTGCTGTTCATTGTGTTCATAGTGAAGGATAGTAGGAATACTTACGGTTACGTACACGATGTGAAATCCAGATATCTGGAGCTTCAGAATATGAAGCTTTCTTTTAAGCTGCGATCCCCTTCCCGCAGAGATGTTAGTGCATGCGGCCCTAAGTGTTCATTGTTAAAACAGTATTGCTATGACTGGGTGGTGCATCGAGAGATCACTCGATGTTTGTACGAAGTGTATGAGGCAGTGTCCCGGCAGATTCGGGTCCTGGGCGATATAGGTGTGATGGGGTTCCTGGTCACCCCACCGACCTCCAGGCGCAGTCCGGCTGGGTGATGTTCCCCCTGTGCCAAGAAAATGGCCCAAGAACCGGCGCGCGCAACCCCAACTGGCGCGCGCTCGGACGGCTACCCTTGTCTGTTCGGCGCGGGACCCCAAGAGCGCTCTCCCTCATTGTGCATGCTATCCAAAGCAAAAATTACAGGCGGCAGGGTCCTCCCACTTTCCATTTGAAATCTCGTCCGAGATGCTTTTTTGGAGTCAGGTAAACCAGCCAAAATCGGCCTTTTCAGCCCTTTCAAAGCTTGAATTCGGGTTCTACGTGGCGAAAAGGCCTAAAACATGCGGGAAGGTGGAAGTGCAAAATCTGCCGGGACACTGTCTTTAAAGTGAATCTGATCTTGTTCTATGCAAGAGTTTGATTGTTTGCCCTCACGTTTCTGAATATGGGCTAATCGCTTTCTGGGGTAAAATTTATCCCCTACAGTAGGATTTGCCCTCAATGCTCTTTAATCCGTGATCGATACTGGTTGAGCTTTCCGAGGTAAACCCTACCCTTCTTCAAGGGTTCATTGAATACGGCCAATGAACTTCGAGGGTAAAATCTACCCTTGAGGGTATGGTCTACCCCCAGGGTTCGTTGATGAATACGGCCAATGGTCTGAGAAAAACATGGAAACATCTGACTAGAAAGGCAACCCCTCCATAAGCGGGACACATGCGAAAATACGAAGAAAGAGCTGAAACCTTGGTCACCACTATATGTATCCCCCTCCCCAACTACTTATGATCGCATTTGATTATCCCCCCCCCCGTCCTTCTCCGTATTTAGGTCCTCTCGAGATGGGGCTAGGACAATCGAGAAATAGGACTACATTTTGCCAATTTAGGATGTTCCACGCTGACATCTGGAGCGGATAGCACCTCTTTCTTTCACTGAGAGGCGTGTACTTGTTGCAGAGGTCCGCGCAAACCTCCGCTTCGGGCTGTGCGACACATTTCGCTTAAGGACCTAAGTCTATAACGTGCTACTCAAACAAACAGGAGATATTTAATATCATGTATAGTTTGAACAGAATCTCTTTTATCCTCTTGTAATATTGGGCAAGTTTGAGCGCTATCAACGATTCTGCCAGATCTTACCGTACTTATTTATGGCCAGTAGAACTAAGTAATGTGCGCGGCATCCAAACAAACCAGCGGGGCACCTGTGGGAACCGACGTACTCAATGGGTTCGCAAACCCACTGGGTAGCGGAACCCGCTAGGTTCGTTGACACATACGGCCACTGCTTTTTTTTCGAACTGGACGAATTGCACACTATTAGGTTGGAAAGAAAAGAATGTCTTTTTTTACAGCAGAGCAGTAGGAGAATCGGAAAAATATGTGCAAGGTATCATGCAATAGAGCAAAGCAAGCTTTACAAGATGACATTCGAACATCGGCTAAACTCGTGGTTTATCCAAAGTTCAAAGCCAAAACATAAGAGCAACTTATAGTAACAAAATTGTATTTTCGTGCTAAAAAATTCTATGAACCTCACAATTGCTCCAGCATGTAGCAGACACACGCACTTATCCATTTGTGTGCATGCCATATTTTTTTCGTGATTAGAAATCAGAAGAAAATTGCAAAACGAAAAATGACAAACTCCGCCCTTAGTAGTCCTGGGCCCTGTTCATGTATGCAGTTGTGTACTACAAACTTTCGAGACTTCAATCATGAAATTTGAGTTTTCGATATGCTCTAGCTCCTGAGAAATAACAATTTTAGCTGAAAAAACCCCCGAAGATCACGTTGTTAGAGAACGCCAGTATACTAATGCACGTTACCGTATCCCTACCGTATGTCGAGAAAGTAGGGTGACGCTGTAAGGGACCGTTGGCGAGGAGCAATCTGATTTTAGAACCTATACTAATTCATTTTAAGAAAAGTGCTGCCATCTTTGGAAACCTTTCTTCCACGAAATTCGCCGCATTACGTTTTGAAATCTGTGGCGCGCATTTGCTTCTTTATTCAGTCAAACTTCACTTATATAGAAGTCCCAGAAAAGGTATTGTTCTAAGTTCGGCGAACATCAACGACATCGCATTGTGGAGGCTAATCAGCGGCCCTGACTGCATTAATCGAGCCCTAAGAGCTCTGCCGCTATGCACATCACCGAATACGAATTAACGCTCTTCTTCAAGAAATCACGCTGTCTCTGCGTTGACAATCTGGAAAATGTGGTGTCTTGAATGGCAATTGGCGATTTTCTTCTGCATTATGAAAATCAGACGACATGAAACGTAAGTGCAATCGAATAACACGCTTGAAAACATAAATGGAATGCAATTTCGATACCGTATATGGAGTCAAATGAGGAGACATCGTTCACTGAGTGTTACGCATAATATGAAATCCGTGTTGAGAGTCCTCAACATTTTATAAATTTATACAATATGAATGCAGTATTCGCAGTACGTTCTAGAGAAACTTGAAAATGGAACAGGTGACTGGAACAAACAATTCGAAAATCATAAGCATTCGTAGACAAATCCAAACACTTGACACTTCTCTCAGATAGAAAGGATAGCAAGTCTAAAATGAGAAAAAGATTTGAGTAAGTCTTTTAATACTGCAAAGTTTTTTAATACTTCCCCTTTCGAGTGTTTCTCTTAATCTCTTGTAAAGTTGCAATCGAATATAGAATTTGTTCCAAGCATGGAGAGCGAGAACCCCAGCTGGAGAAGATTACGGGTTTCAAAACTTTTAAGAGCTGAGTATCAGCCATTCATGCCATGTTCAATTTATGGGAGTAACTTACTATATATGGTGCAATGGTCAGACTGACTTTGACTGAATACATTTCTATTGAATTTGTGACCAAGAAGTGAAGCTCTTATGCTATTATTTCATAGAAAGAGGAGAGAGCAGATACTTGTGACATGTATTGCATCGTCAGTTCACAGGTAATCAAAAGCTCTGAACAATATGTCACTCAAAAATATTAGATTCGGCAATCTTTACTAGATTTGAAAATTTTTTTCACAAAATTTAAATCTTCTAGTAATTCCTATAATGGAAACATCTGTGAAACTGCCGTTATCTGCTCTATCTACTAAAAGGAAATGGTCAGAAGTCGAAGTGGCCGATCTATACAAGCTTCATACCATTCGATGCAGCATAAAATGCTGATTTTAAATCTGTCTTCCATATCTGCAGAGCGCCTTTGTAGGAAGTTATGAGCAGCTTTACCGCGAAAAAACCGTGTACAAAAATTGCGAAATTAGGCACATTATTGCTCTTTCAGCTCATCTCTAGGTACGGGTCATATGAAGTGACCTAGTTGCATGTTCTGGTCCAATATTGAGCCGAGAATGGCTTTGTACGGCCAAGTTTGCACTTTACACGCACAAATTCTTAGCAAAATAATGGCCTTCAACGGCTTATAATTTCGTCCACAAAAGCGCTCTGCAGATAAGGAAGACAAATTTAGAGTCAGTGTTTTATGCTGAATCTAATGGTATGCAGCTTGTGTAGATCGGCCACTTCGACTTCTGACCATTCCTTTGTAAGAGGGATCTCTTTACTAGTCTACTCTGTGCGCTCTTGAGTCCTTGAAGAATCATTGAGCACTTTTCTGTAAGCAATTTTGAGTCACAGGCATTCTTATTACAGAATCGAATTATATGTAACTAGCTGGCAAACCCGCCCTCCCGGCCCTGTCAGTAATATTCTCGTGATCAGAATGCATATTTACCTCTCTGTGCCAACTCTCAGCCGTGTAGGTCAAACTTTGCAAAAAATCGATCAAATCGATATCGATTAATGACGTAAAGTAGCCTACGACACCCCGGCCCCGTGTATGTGTACGAAGTTTGGTCCGGATCGGTTTAGAAATGGAATGTTCAATTCGGAACATAGGGACATACAGACATTCACACATTCAGCTTTGTATAGATCTGCTTGCGTTCTTCCTATTTCAAAAATACTAATACCTGGCGAGAGACTCAAACACGCCCTACGCCATTTTTTCATGTATTTTAAAGCCTTTCAAAGAACTGACTACCTTGAAGAAGAGCAAAAGCTGTGTTTACTTTAAATCTATATAGTAAAAATCACTTCATCCACAGGTACATTTGGTGGAAATTTTACTTGTTCAGTCACTGGATTTGCATTTATGTAAGGGATCTTTTGCGAGCTGATTGACTGGTTAGGACGGTAATTTGGGCTATAGGCGCAGTATGATGGTCCCATAGATGGCAATTTCAGCACCTGGGTTGTTCGATGGATGAGTAGTCGGATTACACAGCGCATTCCGTGACGACAACCTGTGTTTATTTGGCCATTTGCCAGGCATCGGATAAATGCTCAATCTGGCAGCATTTTGTAACTCGATCCGGCAGGTATAATGGCCGAACATGGATTGCATGCTGGCGGCCGAGTGCTGCCCCGGGCACCTTTCCGCGCGGGGGCCCGCCCGTCGACGGTGGTTCGGCTAATGACGGCCGGGAGGATCGTTTCGGAGCATTATGAAGTGACGTCGAGTGACTGGCCGCCGACCAATCGCGGGCGCGGAAGTCTGTGGGGCGCGGCCCGCCCAGCAATCTATTTGGCCAGAATTGAGGGGCGGTTCGGAGAAAAAGCCGAGCCAGCCGGCGCTCATCAACCTCCTAAACGGTATCGGCCCGAGCAGAGGAGCTGGTCTCGTCTTGCGTCACACACCGTTCGTCCCCTTCACGCTGGCGCACAACCATGTCACTGAACTTCTCCATCGACAGACTCGTGGACAACGCAAAAAGCACCGACTCGCAGGAGGAACGCGCCGCTCCCATTGCACAAACACTCTCTTACTTCGATGTGTTACTACCTCATGTACAGGTAATTGAACCTTCGCCACGCAATACACCCTTCTGGCAAGCTGCCAAAAATTTCTATTCTTAGATGGCATCTGCAAATCCGTTCCTCACCGGACTTTCCGACTCGCCATCTAGCCACAATCGACTTTGGTCGCAGCAATGGATCGAACTACTTCAGCAGGCTAATTCCTCCCAATTCGGTAAATTGATACTGAAAGCTTCATCTTATAATTCGACTTCCTCTTCATACGATTTCCGGTATTAATTGACTTCAATTACCATTTGGTATTTGAGCGCTGTAAGAAGAACTTTTTTGGATGTGAATACGCTGAAAATGTATGACATGAATCTTTTTGCGTATATGACCAGTGATTCGTCCTCAGTCAATATAAGAAATCCACAAAGTTTTCTACGTGAAATTGAAGTAAAGCTATTCTGGTCTATTAGTCTTGCCCCAAATAAATAAATATGCCCCCCCCCCCAAAAAATACAGATTTTGCTTTGGAAAATGTTTTAGAAAGTTTTGATCTAATATTTTTGACGGTACATATAACAATTGTTGTGGATCGCTTGTCGAGTGAAACCCCGAAAACATTATTCTCTTAGATATGCCTAGATCATTTTTATTCAGGGATTTGAAAAAGCCCGTTTTCTCTCATAGTTATACTGAGTTGAACAAGACACTATGTTTTTGAAAATTTTATTGCAGGGGTATATGGACCAAAGTATCAGATCTTTTGAAGCTTCAAAAAATTCATGATTCTTCAGCACCAAAAGCTTTCTTTCTTGAAGTCTGCTTTACAACTGAAAAAAGATGCGGCTCGTTGTTTCGGAAAAATCTTGTTGCTTGAAAAAAAAATTACATTATTTTTAATTATCTACTGCCTATGACTAGGTAATTTAGTAGGTCAAATCTGACATAATTTTTCTAATCTTTATACTTAAACTTTCCACTTGATACTAAATCTTCCTTCCTTACTGAGGAGTTCCGGAGAAGACTTAGAAATCAAGTCATACTCCGTCTAAAGGAAGGAACGAAACGGAATGAAAAACTTATACATAATGTTGTTTTTTATTAATACTTAACCGATCTACTGCATTTGTAGGCATTCACTGAAATTCGGCTCGAATCACTGCGTTTTTCTATCTGAGCATGACATCCTGCATCGTTTCTCTGATCCAGCAGCTTCTTCTCAACTTTTCCATGAATCATCCAAATCACCGTATACGAATCTCTGAGGACATCCTGACTTCTCTCTATCGATCTGTCCGGGTATTAAGACGTCTGATTCGCTCGGCCTTTCCGCGCAATGAATACTGAATAGAGAGCGCTGGTGCATGTTTTTCTATGTAATATAGCCATTCTACCTGCTTGCTATCGGGTTACTGTGGACCGACGGCGAAGCCGGCGCACAGCTCAATATATTTAGAGCCAAGTGATGAAGATCGATGTGAAACCTGTTCGAGCGCTACTCGCCAGAGATTGTTTGTTCCCTGGTATTAGGTACCGGCCAGCTAATTTTGGCACAGTCAATATGGTATGGGTTTTCTTCTCCAGGAGCGAAAATTTGAGCACTTTCATAAAGAGGCCGATTTTTATTACCGGATAGATATCAAAATGCACATGAATAATTGTCTGAAATGTTGACAATTTTTTAAACTCTAAAAAAATTTACTAGGTAGCTGCATTGCTCATCCTTTATATTATCTCAAAAAATCTTTCAAAGATAATGAAAGTCTCTTGAGAATGCATTGACAGGAAATTTGTAAATATTTCAGTCTAACTTTCTGCAAAAGCCTTCAAACTTGTGAAGTGATAATTTCTAGCCTAATAAGCCAAAGCAATTTGTCTGATATTTTTTTGGAGGAAGAGATCTGTACTAGGTCTAAATTTTTGATTTGACAGGACACCTCTTGATCGTTTTCTCAGTAGTGAGATGGGTAACTGCTTGAAAATTCAGTCGCAAACATTTTTTCACAGGTTTTTACATCAGCAATATGGATTTTTATGGATTTCTTGAGTTGACTTGGTTGCATTAAGACAATTAAATTTTCAAAATCTATCGAAACTTCAACGTGAAACTTATCGATTGCTTTAAATACCGTAATCAGCAATACAGTAATACCGTTATCAAATCACGTTATAAGAAAGGTATTCCCGCAAAGTGTGGAAAGCCATTCTTTTCCTCGGCAAAATTGCTTCCCCCTTAAAGTACTATGTAATGGCTAGTTAGATTTCAAACAGTCAATACACTAGGGGTATTGTTTTGCTAAAGAATATCTTGAGCGGTTAGGAGATAAGTAATTTGTTGAGAATGTAGGGTTAGGGTTGACATTTTTTGCGAAGGTTTTTGTCTATGCTTCAAAACTGAAAAATTCCTCAAGTTGGCTTAGTCTCATTACGCTTATTACATAGCTTCTTCGTTTCCCAAAATCTATCTGTCTTTAATATAATATCGATCGATTGCTATAATTACCGTACCCCAAGCATACCGTAATACGGTTATCAAATCAGATGGTAGGAGAGACGCTCACAAAGTGTACAAAGCCATTCTTCCCCTATAGCTAACGACAATGTAATCGAAGTAGTTCACCGAATATCTAGGCGACTCTCAGCTAAGTGTCTTTGTAGCCGATGTTTACTCACATAGCAAGATGAGCAATCGTGCTTAGCGCCGGGATTAGCGCTGGTAGAAGCTATGCTACAGCCCGGTGTCAAGTTGGGGTTAAGTGCGTTTCGACAACGTAACAATGCCCTCTTAACTCGGGTGCTCATATTGCATTCGTTTAGGAGAAGTTGCGGCCGGATTATTCTTGCAACCGTTTCGGAAAAGCAAACGAATTCGTACCGCATTTTCGCCGTCACAGCTTCTGCAGCTAGAGAGGGCGTTCGAGGGAAATCACTATGTGGTTGGTACTGAGAGGAAACAACTCGCAAACCGACTAGCACTTTCGGAAACACAGGTAGGTCTGGCAGAGCTACTATCTCTATCAAAGAGGCCATGATGAAATTCTAAAAGCGCGAAATTTGCGACTTCATACCATCTTATGCGCTCAAACCTTGCAAGTCCAACCAAGTTGTTGAATGATTTGGTTTTTTGTGTTCCATATATATCCAGACCAACATATTTGCGTGTAAAGTACTGCCATTTAACACAGTAATAATCAATGTCATTATTCTCAAACAGTTTATACCCAAAAACAGATAAAAATAGAGCGCTAGGTGGTGTGTTTTACGACAAAACTCATTGTTAACTGTTCCAAGTTTTTTTAAGACTGTAGACTACAAGATTAAGAATATTCCTTGAAGTTGACCAGTTCTAAGTTATGCTATGACAAAAGTTTTCTGTAAACTAGACTACGGACTTGAAAACTTTTTCTAAAATGACATGGTAAAAAATTATAAAAAGAAAAAGTAGGCGTCAATTTCTTGCCTAAACAGTTGAATGAGATAAAGTAGTAGCATGTCACAGAGTTAGTGAAGTCTATGCATTTTGAACCCAGGGTTAATGGATTCTGAGAACGTTTTCAGAACTGACTAAAAATATCAAGATTTCAATTTCCTGTCCACATGCAAAGTTCTTGAATCGACCAAAATGATGTGAAGATACGTCGGGTCTTACGATTAGACTGAGGCTCATCAACTTCAGACAATCTTTTTTAACCTGCCTAAAATATCATTCTTGGACTTAACCCAGCCATTCCAAGTAACCTGTATATCATCGGACTCGTCTTGAATCGATAATTTCAAATATATGTTATTTATCTGCCAAGCGACTATATGAAAGGAGTTATGAGCGTCCATATTAGAAATCTTCCGAGTTTTGGCGAATGTATTTTCTTAAAAGGTAACCTGATGGCGCGCATTTACATTGGGTATGGTTACTTTGATTACGAGGAAGAAGCACATTTACCAAAACCTCCAATAATTGTTCTTGAAATGTGTTTTGTGGAACATGCGTCACAGAACACTTGGAAAATCACACGTTCAAAGCTCATAATACCTCCCAGATAGTCCCTTGGCAGATAATAAACATATATTTGTGATCAGCGTTTCAAGACGAGTCCGAGATGTACAGCATGACTTGGTATGGCTGGGTTAAGTTCTGACCACTCCCTACTTAGCTTTGATTTCTTGAGAAATGCCTCCCTTCTTTACACTTACGAATGTTTTGGCGCTTCCGCTCTACTTCATTTGTGCTCAAAATTGTGGAGTTCAGTTGAGCTTAGATCGAATTCGAAGTTTATTGTGCTATGAAGTGCTGCTCATCCACGGCGCTTAGCCTGATTTCGCGTAGCGATGAGAGCGGGGCGGAGTGAATACGGTAACCTGATGCGATTACATTGTTCGAGTGTCATTATGGCAGTAGATAGCATGGGACGCGCGCGCCGCGCAGAGAGCGGAAAGACGGTCAACACGGCCGGATTGTCTCCGTTTCACCGAATATGTTTGCACTCGGGCTGTCGCTCTTCCTGACTCAATGAATGGCGCTGGCGAGATGAGGGCGATGCGCCGAGGAGCGGCTGGCTTTGAGCTCTTTGCGCTAAGCGTCGATGAAGATATCTTCAGGTCAAAGTCTGGTTCCAAAATCGACGAACGAAGCATAAACGAGTGCGAGTCGAGTGCGAGCAGCGGTCGCAGTCAAATTCACCGCAACCGCGAGAAGATGACGAAGACCATCAGAATCCGTCGTCAACGCAGAATCCATCGTGTACCGCCGACAGCGTGTCATGATGTACCGGTCATGCTCAGTATGCTGATTTATGCATTCCTTTTCTCGTAGGCAACATTCATTCGTTACAAAAATATGTTAGCTCTACAGCCACGTAATGCGGAACTTCCGAAGAATTTTGAGGCATAGAAGTTTTGCGCACCATCTAACTTTCTCGGAACTTGGTCTCTAGGACTACCACACAACAATTCCTTAATGCCATCCCGAAAGCTGTGAAATGCAAACTTCTGCGAAAGTTTCTCCTTAGGTGATTCGTAGGACTACTACGCAGAAAAGCCTTTCAATAATATCATTGCGGAACTTTGTAAGCTGCAAACTTCTTCGGAAGTTCCGCTCTAGGTAGGTTTATAGGAGTACCACACAATAAGCTAGAAATCTAATATTACCACAGTAAAACTTCCGAAATCTCAAACTCTTACGGAAGTTATGCGGTGGCATTGTGGTAATTCTTGGTTTTAGGAGAATTTGAATAAATACGAATGTTGCCTACTTTTGCACAATTTTGTGCGCTTGCTTGACAATTTTTAATTTTTTTACCATAGATGTGGGTGTGTTGCTGAAAATCTGTGATTAATGAATTTCGAAGAAGCTCTTTTACTTCTTAAGAGGAGTTCCGAATGTAGAATATGACTACTAGATTTTCTTCGGTGATTACCAATGTGCATGGATCAGGTTTACAATTTTTTGGACATTTATATTGTGGCTCATTCTCATCCTTGACAACTCTATCTATTTTTGTATTCCTTTTCGATTTCAATGTTCCGCTATTGCTCCTCTTTACCGTAATGACTAGTTTGGTTTTGTTGCGTACACAAATAAATGAATTGCGCAAAAGAGTGCATGGCGAGAACTGGATGTGTGTCGGACCAGTGTCGTTTCCTAATGAGGGAGGAAAATTAGCAATTGGCAAAAAGTGAGATAGGCATACTGACAAAAAGCGAGTGCGCAGCCGAGTCAAGGGCGAACTCGATGCTGCACTCAAATTGACAGGGGCGGCTGCATATTAGGCGAGGATTCCCGAGCTCATGCAAGATTTACCGTACCGCGCGCGCATTCGGTGCGCGCAATGCAGTTGTCGCTATGGCGAAGAATAAGCAGCGTCGAATAGGCGGATAATTCGTGTAATGACGGTTAGAAATGCCGGTGTTGATGTGTTCAATGAGGTATGCGAGCATCTATTGCTGTGCACGATGGGAAAACCTCGTGTGTCTAAATCACCACCTTTCCTCATCAGGTGCACATCGAAAACGCATTGCCAACACGCGTCGAATTATATGCTCCCTCACGAATTGAAGGGGACAAGCTATGCGGTAAAACCTCAGCCTGATGTTTCTAATATGAGCGCATTTGGGATTGTAATCCGAATCAACAAACTCACTGGAAATCTGAAAAAAATTCCGTAAACTTGAATTTTTAGTAGCTTTTGTTTACTGTATGTTGACCAAAGAGTGTATGTTAGTAATCGCAATGAAAATGCGAGCGAATTATGAAGGATAATACACGGTTTCGTTAAATTTAGTTCGAAAAGGTTTTTTTGGAAGTCCTCACATCTTCTTGTCGGTGGATTGCCTATACTACTCTGTGATTTCTGTGAATCCCTTAAGAGATATCTGTGATTCATGGAGGGTAAACCGTCCACCTTCACAATATTAACAAAATGGAGCCGATGTTTTACTCATCCTCTTACAAGTCTCAGCCAGCCCAGGATAGTGTCACGTATAGAGCAAAAATTGAGAAAATATGAAGGAGTTTGAAAAATAAGAATAAATTAAGAAAATAGAGGTGAGTATTCAAGTATTTATTTATTATTAAAGATATGTCTGAAAGAGGGAATTTTTATGAATAAGGAGATTTGCGGGATCACAGACTCACGGGAATCATGAATATAGTATTCTAAACCCGAAGGGAGAAAAGCATGGTGTGTCACGCATTTACAGAAGTGTATCCTCAGCATAAAACATTTGCTTGAGATCCGTATGTGACCGTCACTGGGTTTACCAATACATACATAACCAGTGCTTCACCTCTGCTTCGCAGAGGTGAAGCACTGGCGTCATGAATCGTAATAAACTCACTCTCTGAGATTGTCTCTCAAATCATTGTTTGGTTGATTGCAGCGTGAGAGCCTTAGTTAGAAATGAACCATACTCGCTGTCTTAATCTCACATGATATTAAGTATCGTAAATCATTCCTCACTGTAATTTCGTAACGGACAAACTCCACACAACTTCAGATTAAGCCGCTTATTATAAGTCATAGATAGTTCGTCTTATACATCAGATCAAATGATTTTATGATTTTCGAGAGTCATCAAAGCGTCTCTGCATGAGACCGTACGATAACCCATTCGATCTTTCACTCTTCTTCTGTGCGGGTTTGCTCATCGAGCAGTCCTTGCTGAAGAGACTCTAGTGATTCTAAAAAATAGCGTAGAAGGATCAAATAAGTTGATTATTCGAAATTTATACCATCAAATTTGAGTGTTGCACATCGTTATGAAATCTCGAGAAATAGTCACTTGTTAAGATCGTCTCCCTCTTATCAACTTATTTCTAGATTCAAATTGCGTGCGGGGGGGGGGGGGATTCAAAGTGGTTCCTTGCTTCCCGGGCTCGCGCTCCACGCTCCCCAAAATATTGATGCACAAAAGAATAGGTTCTCGTGAGTAAATCGCAAATGCCAGAGAGCGGCTGCCTCTTGCGATTTTTAATTTAGCCTCCTATCCTTGTGATTAAAGCACTCATACCAGATTGGTTAACTTTCCTTACCTGAAGTGAATGGATCTTAATTTTTACTCATACAGTAATTCTCTAAATACTGCAATGTAGCAGTATGATGTGTTTAGCAAGATCCACTTATTGTCAAAGCAGAATCGCATGGTTGACATCTTTGATCCATTCACCTCAGCAGAGAAAATGGTTTTGCTCCAGAGTGGAGAGTTTTTTTTTGTTTCTATCAATTCTAGTTCATTTTCGTAATTGATGCTACAAGCTTTCAGCAGTGTCCGTGTGAACTATGGCTGTGATCCGCTCAGTGACCGTAGCGCAGCGCAGCAGTGAGGAGTCTAAGCTGCTGAGCAAACACTAAGGGTGTTAAGTAGGTGAGCTTAGCAGTGTTGCACACGATAACGACGACGAACAACCCCGGATCCCGCTGGGAGCACTGGCTGAAGAGCACTTTCGAGGGAGGGGGGGGGGGAGGACAGGCCAAAGCTACTCTACTCGTTACGACCTCATCAGTTATTCGCATCCACGGCTGGCTTCGGTGTCTCCTGAACGTCTAGCCCGGCCCAACAGGTGTTTTGCAGACGTATTTGCTTACAAATGAGCTGGTAATGAGGACAACAACTGGTAATACTACACCTCAGACTCAACAACCTTAATTGAATACACTTAGCTGGGATATACTTCTAAAGAAATGTCCCATTATTGTTAGAAAAAGGGAGCTGCTACGTTAATCGACCAAACATTCACTGAAGTTTCTATAAGCAATCTTCCTTGTCTTTCTCGATGAATTCTGAACGAAATCGACCTTCGCCACTTAAAACATGTTGATACTTTCCAACCGCACAACATTGCTAAGGTATTAGTTCGTCCGGAAATTGATTTCCGTTCTGAATTTTAGTCGCAATAAGTCATACACTTCTCATTTCTAGATTGCAAAGTACCATATGATAGAGCAAAGCAAGCTCTACAGGAAGGCGGTCTTGCGTTTGCAACAGTTCTCATCTATCTCGAGTTTCGCGCCTCGAAAAATCGAAAAAACCGTGACTCAGATAAAAATTCTACAAAATTTTCCACCTGCTCACGTAAGCACTATCCGCATAACATCTGTATACCTCTGTTAGAAATCAAGAACGGAATTTTTCGTGCATTTGCTAAAGTAGCGCTCTGTTGTCCCCACATAAGTATTTGTATACTACAAACCTGTAGAAGTACCTTAAATTTTTAGCTCTCTACAAGCTTTAGTTCTCGAGAAAGATCGAATATAGCTTTCCCTAGTCAGATCGTCCATGCTTTGTAGGAGCTGAAAATTTACATTTGTACAGGCCCCGTAAAATCCAATTGCCCACGCGTGCTTTGAACACCAAAGCGCGGCGCGGCTGGAGACGTTGGGTCCCGAAGCGCTACAGGCTTTTTGCGAGCGACAGTGAGCGCGCACCCTTCCCACGCATATTTTTTTTCAAACTTTTGAAGGGAGTCTTCGTCAAGAGTACCTTGCATTAAGGAGAACGACATGAAAGTTAAAGAAAGATTTCTTGGAATGTAGTGAACGCCGACAGTCGTTCGCCACGACCGCTCGCTTGTGCTGGTGTCCAAGGCACGGCGCGGGCAATTAGGTTTTACGGCGCCTATACTTCTACAGTTTGTACTATACAACTAACTACTACCTATGTGGGTACGGCAAGCATCACTCTGGCAAATGCACAAAAATTTCCGTTTTCTGGATTTCTAACGTACCAAAAAATACGGCAACGTATACGTAGATGGCTTTTGTGGATAGTGTTTACGTGAGCAAGTTAGAATTTTGTAAGATTTTTTTAATGAACTGAGTTAGGATTTTTCTCGATTCTTCGGGCAGGTGAATCTTTTTAGTTTTTGGCTTATTATTAGAAATCTAGGAGGATCAGAGCTGCTGCCAAAGCAAGATCGCCATCTTGTAGAGCTTGCTTTGCTCTATCGAATGGTACTTTGCAACCTAATTACGAATGAGAAGCGTACGACTTATTGCGGTCGAAATCCACAACGGACAGTAATTTCCGGACATCCTAACGACTACAGTATTTTAATGAAAATAGCCTGACTGCATAGACGACCCAAAAACTTTTTCAAATAAAGGGGCATGGCTAGCGCGATGTCCTTTGAAAAATTTTTTTCGAATGTATTTTGATTTTGCGGCGTGGATTCTCGTGATTTCGAGAAAATTGTCCGAAAAAACGGAAAAGAATTTTCCGAGTTAATTTGAACTCTGATTTTTGAAAAATGACTCAAATTATTTACAAGTAAGACCAATTTACTGGCACAACTTTACTCAAGTGAACTATTTCGAAAAAATTATGCGTTACATCATTACCCCCCCCCCACTTTAATCATTTGCTTTTCTTTCTACCACTCCCTAGCTCTGTGTGTTAGCATTAGCAAAGAGTGTACAAAAAATCTAATAAGTATCGACTTTAAAACTTCGGTACTTTTCCGTTATCCGGACCCATTTTTTCAAAGAGGGATATTGCTTCTTCCCTTGTACCATATCTGGTCCCAACTTCACAGGAAGGAGTGTCAACCTTCCTGCCACGTGTCAAAAAATTTGACGTGTCATTTACATGTTTAACAGGTTTAATCAAGCGTTTGAGATGCCCTACCTAACGACGTAAGTTCAATCTGTTTTTCAGTCAATAATGGCCCCATTCGACTGAACAGTATCAAAAATGAAAATTATCATCATAATAACGTCGATATTAAAAAAAAACAGATTAGACAGAAAAGTGGGCTAGGGTCTCATTATCTAAGTGACGAAACAAGAAGCAGCGAGGAGCTTCAAGCCATCATGTATAGTCTTGTCTGACTAAATTTGTATGGCGTGAAGAGAAGGACAGTGATGAATCATTGCTAAAAACAATTCAGATGTTCTAATATACTTACAGATTGTTTTGCTCTTACAGAAAACAATTAAACAGTTTCTAGATGATCGCAAGCGCTCTTTTACCTCACCAGAAGTAATTTCGAAAAAAACATGTCAAAATGGACCAAAACGTGTCAATATTTTCCTGACACGTGGCAAGGAGGCAATCCTCCTGGAATCTATGAAAAATTGTTCTCAAATTGAAGAACATATTTTGTGAGTATTTTTTGAAAAAATGGGACCGGATAACGGAAAGTACCAAAACTTCAATAAATCTGTTGGATAGTGTGCTTAGTCGGTTATAATGTTATTCAAAACAATGAAGGCCTAAGTGGTGCAGTTGCTCTAACTGGGCAGCATGTACGTTATCGCAGTCCGTGTCGAGAAGTTACTCGAAGGTCCAGCCAATGAGAAACCTAGCTTACACTCGCTACATAGCGACTATTTGTGAAGGATTATTAGATATGGTATAAAGTTCGTGTGCCATTGATCGCATGATATGATTAGGCTAGTGCGAAAATAATGTTTGCTTTTTAAAGTTTCACTTTAAAATGCTGTAACTTTGTCCAGCCTCCATATTTTTGATTATAGTGAGAAACATCGAAGCAGTAAACCTTTTGTAGCTCAGCGCGCACCTGCTCATACCGATATAGCAAACGGGAAGAAAACCATGCATCAAAAAGCAAAAAGTGTTTATATCAAAAACATCGTTTTTTGGGAGATTACAACTCCCTTTAAGTTTTGTTCTCTTGGCTAGTTTTCGCTTATTTTGCAGCCGCATGACAGTAGTGTATTAACGCTAGAAAAGGTCAACGAAGGCGATTTATGAAAAGAAAAGATAAATACCCAAGTTCACTTTTAGAGCCCATTTCTGATAGGCTTGGAAGTTCCATTATGATATTTGGAATTTTTCATGCATCGAGTAGCAAAGCCTTTCTACAAAAAATTGTAGGCAAAATCTCCTAATCTCAAGCTTACAGAGATGAGCGAACCTTCGGCGATTGCCTCAATCAATTTCATCCCAATCAATCAGTTGGAAATTTTTTGACCCATAGAATGCCAGCAACGATTGTTTGAGACGTCGATTTTTGCGTAGACCTGTCTTCGGAAAATTCAAACATGCAATAGCTGAACAAAAGTCATCACATACAGAAGCTATTTTTCAAAGGAATTCTTTCATCTGCACCTGAATTGTGCCAAGAAAGTGAAAGCAATAGTCTGGATTCTGAGTGCAGGTGTGCGAAAGCTGGTGAGCTTTCACAGATGAGGATAGAATCCTAGGTGCAAAACTGCTAGAAAGTATGTGACAAAACCCTCTAAATGATGCAAAATTTATGTCGAAAAAGAAAGTTTGATGGAAAAAAGTTGTTTGCAAAACAGCCCTGAAAACGGACGATATTTTTGCATCAACCTAAGACTTAATCAACGGAGAGAGACAACGACTGAGGGCTGCGAGATATTCTCATCATCAAGATGAGGGGTCAGAGCAACAAGGACCTGTCAAATTGAAATGTCGTTTTGATTAGATATTGATTGAATGAGGAGAAGCATTGATCACCAAAGCTGCGGACCCAATTGGCAAAACAACGTCCTTTGTTCCAGTTGTTTCCAGTTTTCACGAAACTTTAGTTTACTCTCTGGTGCTGTCGTTCAACGTCCCCGCGCGAGGTGTTTGACCTTCTAAACTCAGATAATGATGCTCTGCCAACTGTATTTGGAAATATCATGCTTTCATGCTAGCTTGTAAGGCCTGTTCCCTCGCGGGCAGTGCTGGGTAGATTCGAAGATACTGGTACAGTAGATCAATTTAATTGCAATTAAGGTAAAGGGTACCTTAACATTTTTTACTCCGCGCGGTTACCTCCAATAACGTTAGTAGTGCCCAGCTGGCTTGAGGCCCTCTACGGAACCTCAAAAACAACTCTTCCTAGTACAAGTACACAGATTTTCGTTGATCTCATCTGCAAAGAGCGGACGTATTTAACACAGAGCAAGTCTCCGATCGATATATTGATTTTTGTGCTGCACCGTGACTAACAAATGTCTTTCCTCTCGTTGACGAGCAACGAATATTTGCTATCACTTTGAATGTACAAACTATTTTTCTCGTAGCCTTCTCTTAACTACATACAAATTTTTCTTTGGTCTTGTCTGAGGGAAGGCGGAAGGAGGGGGGGGGGGGCAGTTCCAATTGGCTTGTTTGATTGTGTGCGGTGTTAATCATTGCGGTGAATTCGGTAATAGACCCAATAAGAAAATTAGGGAGGATCATGATACAGCAACATACGAATTCTTGAAAGCAAGGAAAAATTGTATTCCTCCAAGACTGTGACTGATACTTACAAGTACTTCTAACGTAAGATGACATCCGTTCTGCACGGTTGTGCGGTAAGATCAAAATTTGCTCCTCGGTTTTCCACCCTAGTTCCTCCTTTTCTGTTCTTTTACCTTTGTCCTTACATTGATTGAATCATGACAGTGTTTATTGATTTTATATCTGCACAAGGTAGAAGCAAATTTTTCTAAAGTTTTAAGCAATCGCGATATGTTAATATCACGATGACTCAAAATCTACACTTCATTTCTACTCGAGCTTTCCGGCAGTCGCATTCAGCGCTCTCAAAGCAATTGGAGTTCGTCACCCTTCAAAAGCTGAGAAGTAGGAAACATTCACTCCTTGGGTTTCTGTTCCATGGGATTGATCACAGCCTCAACGTATAATAAGATTAATCAAAAGCGTTTAACTGATTTCGAAATCTCACATATGACTAATTTTAAGACGCAAAAAGATCTGATCCTTTCTACTGCATGAAATTCACAAAAGCATTCGACGGTCAAACACAATGCATAAAAGCTGTGATAAATCTGTTTGAGTTTTTATCGTACATCAACCATATATTGGTAGACGTAGTGACCAATGCTGGGCTTTCCTAGACGTGAAGCGTTTCTTACAAACTGTTGTGGTGCACAGAACTAAGGCAAATCAACAGCATTCTTGCTTTCTTCGACCGTTGCTGGAATTTTGGCAATCCTCGTCTTTATTCAGAATGATGTTTCAGCATAACGATTATCCAGGTTTTCAGCTTCTTTTCAGCGCAGAGAGTTGCAATTGGACACTGGATAACCTTCAGAAAATAAGATTTTATAAGAATAGAACAACACTTATTTGACTTAACTACTCCAGACATATGCTATGTAGTCCCCATGGACTGCGGATGGCTCTATGCCGGCTGCTTCAATCACCTCCCAGAAGCAGCGAGATTCGATGAATCCGTGAGGGCAATGGAGCCTGCCTATAGCTCCAGATCTTTCAGTTCATAACAACACAAGGTCAGCTTACCAGTTTTCAGTCCCCCAGCCATTGCGAGAGACTAATTACTATCAGCCGTGGTCATAGAGCTGTTTATGAATTCTAGTTCTCAGATAAGCGAAATATTTCTTTAGAAAGCAATGATTTATCGAACAATGACGCCAAGTGATCACATGTTTCGATTTTTCATAATGCCATAGTAGATTCAGAGCAAAAGCGGTTGAAGTATTTGATATCTAATTCAGCAATCGAGAGCAAAATTCACAAAACTGGTCAAATAAGATTTGGAATTTTCATATTTGAATGCAGACACCTCAAGTGGGGCTGCTATACGCTTCCATCATCTTCATTAAGGAACTCTGCAATTGTACGCTATACTTTAGCATGAAAAAGCACGATAGAAATCATAACGATGAATTATTCGATTGAAATGAACTCAGATCATGCTTTTCTAGTGAGTGTTCCTCGGTCCAATGTGCTGTTGAACTCATTGACACTTTCTGCGCGAAAGGAGGATTAGACCTCAAACAGAGCTCACGCGATTTGATCGTCGCGATTTAGTCACCGCGATTTTCATTCATTTTCATTTCACATTCAAAAACTTCGAGCTGGAAAAGTATCACAACCGGAATGCAAGCTGATCGGCATGCAATGAACCCGTAACAGTTGTAGCGATTGAATCGCGACGATCAAATCGCTTGAACTCTGTCCGAGCCTTACTCTCATGAAGTGGTACTGTGACTATGAAAAAACTGAGCAACAAAACTGACAGACGGGTGTTTTTTTTCCTGTTTACAAAATTACATCATCATTGAAGATCATAAAGCATTGGCAGAGTTATGTTGTACTGATTTTCAGTGTAGATTGATGATAACGACAAAGTTTCCATAGAAAACGGTAGTGTTTGAAGATCGAATACTAGCTTCTTGATTGGGATTTTGGTTTTAGCATTAATCAAATGATTATTCATTCAAGCTTGTATGATAAGATAGCAGTACGAAAAAATTGTTAGTAACTTCATCCAGTCACTTTGCTCTGTGCTTAGAATCAGCTGTTGTGCAAGTAAGTTGTGTAAAGTTATATCCAAAAATACTTTCGAAACGTTGCGATTTTTACTACACCTTAATACAGGTAAAACAATCTATTGTTTTTATTGTATAGTAATCTCGTTTGTAACAGAATCAAGAAGTTGTGCAGAAGCTCTAAATTTATACTGGCAGGAACACCAGATTAGAATCAATTTTCTCATTCTAGGAGAAGATCATGTAATGTATGCAAAACTAAAACCAGGCTTGCTGGGCCACAACTTTCTAGCGTTTATAAAAAATGCAAAGTTGAGTGTTTTTAGTTACCTTATTTGAACATACTAAAAACGAGTACTAAAAGCACACGAGTTTTTCTTTAGAAGAGACATCGAAAAAAAGGAGTCTTGAAACTATAAGAATTACAAACTTCTGAAGTTGGCCAAACAACTGTGGTTATAAAAACCTTAGAGATGCCAGTGTGACATTTTTTACCTTCGTTTCAGTACTAAACGTGAGAGTCGCACTGTTTGAAAAAATTCTAATTTTTTTCCACAGCGCTGCCTTATTATGAAATATATTACATAATTGACTACAAAGTAAAACTTCGCTCACGTGTTGTGATGAATTCTGAGTGGTGAGCGATATCTCTTTCAGGCAAATCAAAATCAAATCTGGTCGAAAAAAATATGTTCCCCTGATCAAATTACTGACTTAAAGTTTGTGTACCAGTCGGCACAATTCCATAACATGTAGTCGCGTACTAGCTTCCATTTCACGCTAATCACTTTTAAAAACTTTTATTCTCTCGTGACTGTAATTCTACAACCGTTATGAGAAGAGCGCCACCCGTTGCCGGGCATTCATTGTGCGTCGTCTAATCCTCTGCAACACATGTCATCCCTAGGGACCATTGAGACTCAAGTAAAACGCCACTTAATGCAAGCTTGCACTGTTTTCGAAGCGTTCTCTCTAATCATAAACGAGGATAGCATATTTTCACAAAGAAAATATATTTGAGGTGAAAGGAGCAGCTCTAATAAATTGTGAGGATGCTGGGTAGGAAAATGAAAAGTTAGTTTTACGAAAAAATGTAAATTTTCTTCTTATGCTACAAATCAGCTCTTTTCCAAGCAGACAAGTAGGCTTTCTATACGATTCTACATAACTCAGAAGCGAAACAGGCAGTCCCCCCTCCGTCCACTGTTCGCTTATAAAAAAAATTGAACTGCAATAATAAGAGAGATTTCCCGAGAGTGAACAATTGTCGCTTCTCATTTCGAGCTCTACTTCCGGCAATATTCGCGCGTGACGGGTGATGAAAGTCGAATTAATTAATTCGTGGAAAGGCGTGACCGTAGCTCGGCGCCGGTCCCTGGGGATGGCGCGACCGCCCCAATCAACGGAACTCCCTGGGGGACACCCCGCCGGGACCCCCACGAATGCTGCATTGCATTCGTGCTGCTTCTCGTCAGAATTACTCTCTCTACATCAATTGCTAGAAAGTTAAGAGTCGTTTCAAGGGTTTAAAATCGCCAAGCTGATGTCACGAAGAAAGCAACTGAAACCACAACCTGTGAAGGGTAAGTCGTAGTTTTGCGCATCATCTACCTACTCTTTCAAATTTGCCTTTCTCCCAAAAATTCCAAAATCTTGAATTTTGCTAAAACTATCAAATTGTTTGGCGGATCTATGGCAAGTTTATAACATTCATTATTTTATTCAAAAGTCGATGTCCGATTATAGCAGATAGGCTGAAATCTCATGAGCTAAAAGAGGAGAAGTGGGGAAGGGGGGATGGGGTGGGGGTAGGAAAGAGAGGAAAGATGATTTGATACATAATAGCATATAACAGAAAAAAACCTTTTCAGGGAAGAAGGGGAGGGGGAGGGGAGGGGAGGAAAAAAGGCTACAAAAACCTCGCTGAATTAGAAGCGCCTTCCCCTCCTTCGTCTTTTGCCTGCAAACAGTATTCTCCAGCCAAATAGTACGATAAAGTGAGCAGATGTTGCTTCTGTTCAAAAGTTCTAGATTTCTTACTTTGACAACTTACCATATGCCTACAGTATCTACAGGCTCTCTAGATCGATAGTTCTAATTGTGAAGCTTGAGATTTTGAGTGATCATGAGATTAATCATAAAAAATTCTGGCAGCAAATGACTATAAAACAAGTCGCCGATAGAAAGTGCAAATCGTAGTAAAAGTTAAAGTACTATCGGGAGTTAAAATCGCAAATCCTAGACCCGAGGGTACTACATGCACTCTCTAAAGGACGCAATCATTATTTTTCGAGTTAAAATACTGCCCACATTTTCCACTCCATTTAAGCGATGCGTACGAGTACTCGGTAAATCTCGAAAATTCTATAATTCTTCCATTTTGATGTACTCTGCTATACTCTTCCTCTCGAAAAGTAAATTTTATGACATTTCTGTAAAACTCTATAGGAAGTGTTCTTTCCAACAGTTACTACTGAACCAAGTTACATCTTCATGGAAACATCCCACAGACGCTAATCATGTCCCACCGTATGCTTACAGTATCCCTACGGATCACGGTAACTTTGTATATGAGCGAATTGCCTCATTGACAATTAAACCGCTTGTAGAACTCAAATATATTTCCTTTACGGGAAAATATGGCTATATACCCCTAATATCGCGAAATGCATGGAAATAATTAACTCCGGTTTCAAAATTTTGGGATGTTTTCCTATTATGTTCTTGCGTTTCTTCTAAAAATTTATTTGTGTAAAATTCGTATCTCTTCTTTTTTGGCACATTTTAAGGAGTTCTTATAGATAGATAATATTTGTGGAAAGTTGCATTCAAAAAAAAAGTGTCATAGATTTCAGGGAAGAAATTGTTTTAATAAAGGAGTAGCTCATTTAAGCACATTGCATACTTTCTGATTTGCACTTGTTTACGCTACGCTAGAATTCCAAAAGAATTTGGTTTAGATGATGTTTCACAACCGAATGATGAAGACTGCAAGATGGGTGTTAAGAAGAGGTAGGTTTTTATGATAGAAGGTATGATTTTTATAAAATTCTGGTTCCAGAAAATCCAATTCCGACAGCTGTTCCATAAAATCAGAGCCTTATGATGACGACGACGATGTCAAAGTGGTCGCGCCAAACAACGAAGTCAAGCTTGACTGTCAATTCTGCGGATCCTCTTTCGAGACAGTGTCAGATCTCCAAACCCACACTCTTCGAGACCATATTCCTATAGTAGGTTATTTCCGACGCATTCATTTTAGAAACCCACCTAAAGAGCCACTCAACTCGCAGCAAAAACTGTATGGCATGCGTTAATCATCGCGTTGAGGGGGCTTTTAGCCGCGTCTAGGACACCGCAGGCACTGGCGCATTTTCACTTATTCTCTCCCTCGTTCGCGTTCCCTACTTGAGGCAATGAAGTTTTTACTGAGCGTCAGCTTCTCTTTACTAGCCATGCAGACGAATTCCCAAGAGAAATCTCGTCGCTCTCTAGGCCTGAGGAAAGCGTCCATCGATTGCGGTAATTGTTGTGCTTATGATCATCTCTACTTGTAGCCCGTACCTTCGCTCGAATGTCAGCACTGCTGCGCCGTACTGCCATCGTTCGCCGCCTTCGTCTTGCATATGAGAGGACACCTGAGCGATCGTGATGAGAACAGATGTCCTCGCTGTCCGCTATCCTTCACCGATGGACAGGTGGGACATAAAAATCATACAATTTTACCTAGAAAATTATGGGCCTGTAAAGTCTAGTCCTGAGGCTGTGTCCAAAATTGCCTTTGTTACCTTCCGCGAATTTTAACGCCGTGACAAAAGCAGTGCCTGCGATTCGATCGATACGCAGTGCTTCCAAATGAATTCCGAAACTGGGCTGGCACGGCGGTGGCACTGCACTGGAACGGCGCCGGCACAGCGCTGACATGCGGACATTTTTGAAGCTGTCTAAACAGAGGCGAATAGTTTATTGTAGCAGAGCAAACACGAACGGTGGTTGAGCATCTCTCATGGCTGAATTCTTGGGTTGCAGGGACTTGAGACCGATATCCGCCCGCGCATCCCGTCGCTTGGGCTTCTTTTCTATGGGCATTCGCCTTCGTCTGGAACTAGACCATGAATTTGCAGCGTAATAAATGCTCGAGGCAACAACCTTTACGCGTGAAAATTAGCCATAGAGCGCATATATTCAAGAGTTGTGACACAATGCTATTTTTCACGCGCAAATCTTGCTTCCATCGCAGAGGCGATGCACTAATTGTCATCTTTGACTGTACGAATAGTAATACGTAATTTAGGCCCGCCTGGTCCACATGGTCTCCCATTTTGAAGTTCGCAAACCCCTACGCACCTGTTCGGAATGCCGTCTACCCTTTGGCGACAGCCTGTCCTTAGGACAACATTTCATGGAACAACATCTCAAACTACAGCATCTCTGCACAGTTTGCGGTCAAAATTGTGACACTCAGAAGGATTTCATGGTCCGTTCCCCGGATGGCGGTATTGATATGTAATTGTCTCTTTTGCTGTTTAGGAGCACATTATGAGTCATTCAAAGGAGGCAACGTCACTAGAGTGTGGGTCGTGCCGAGTCCCATTTGAAAGTAGAGAGCTACTAGCAATGCACGTGCAACTCGTCCATGACAGGCATGTCTTAATTAATGAGCTACCCAGATATTTCTTTAACATCTTTTCTAGGGAGCAACCATTCGATAGATCCGAATCTGTTCCTATGATGCTGCGAAATGGAGCCATGCCCACAGCATACACCCTGAAAGAGGTTCATTCTTTTTCCGTTGCCGTAGCCAAAATTATAGATTGAAACAGAAGTTCGAAGTGAGCTTCAGATCCGAATTCTTCACTGCTCGGTATGCGACGAGAAATGCTATGGTGAAGATGCGCTGGATGAGCATCGCTTATTCAGCCATTGCAAGGTGAAGGAGAAAAAATTTCTGAAATGCAAAAATAATTGGATTTTCCCTACAGGTTCCCCGTTCGGATAATTGCGCAGCTTGTCAGGCCCCACTAAGAACCGCTGAAGACTTCGAAAAGCACACTAGGATGCACACAGCTGACTTACATATGCACTGTGCTGTTTGCCGGTGAGTGAAAAAATTTCTAAATTCGATAGAAGCAAATAGTTCGTAGCAGTTTTTTGTGACGCAATACGTTCTGCTCTCAGTTTTGCATCCAAAACTGCTGCATAAAGGAGGAACAGGCAGTAATACTAGATGAAAATGTAGCGATTTTCTTATCTCAGGCTAGTTACAAAGCAATTATAAAAGCAAATAAATAAAGTGTAATCCAGTCAATAATATGCCCAGTCTACATGTTGACAACGAGCCGAATTGTTCACATCCCTGTGGACGAGACGCTTCCATGCACTTGTACTCCTAGTCGCATGCATATATGAATTTATCTATGCAAGAAGTGTGATGCATAAGTGGGCGGGGCAGCTCCGCCCCTTTGTAGGAAGTTGGAATGGAAAATAGTTGAAATGTTGCTTGAATTTCAAGAAATAGTGCAAACTCCGGAAATTCTGAAGTGAGCGGAGCTTGCCACTGAGGAGGTGGAGCCTGCATGTGGGTGGATGGGGCAGCGACTGAAGTCGCTTGGGGTTCACATCTGTGGTCTCTTACATACGAGCACGAAAATTTTGTTGTAGTAGGCAATGGAGTGGGCGGACTTTGCCAAAAGAGCGGGGGGGGGGGGGGGAGGGGGACATGAAAAATCCTTGGGCCAAGTTGATTACAAGGACAAAATTAGGACGATTAGGCACAATCGAATTGGAATCTGTCGTCAACGTGCTAGTACTTATCATCCCCTCGAACTCATAAATTGATGAGCGAAAACGTATTGATAGTAAAAGTTTTCTTCAAAAAAAGTAGTAAGCAAATCAATAATATAGAACTGAGTGCAGGTGGCTTGCAGTGATGATATTTTGGAAAGTTCTGAATTTTATACCTTAAACAAAAGAGTAGGAAAAAATTCAAGCTACTTATGAAATGCCATAAGTTTTTTCCTCAACTTCAAGCTGGAACTATTTTTGGTGTTAATGTTCTTGGATTAGATAGAGGTCTTAATCGGTTCAAAGTATGATTATTATTAGCCGTTTTTGATTTTACATTTCTTATCAGCTCAGTTCAACGTCTGAAAACTAAAGCGCAACAATTTCTAAATTTATCTGAACTATCTGTGCCTTGCAGCACCTCTTCCATACGAATAATTATGCACAGATGGTGATGCATATTTTCAGGCAATCCATTCGAAGCGAGACGCAATTGGCACTTCATTGTCAATTCCACATGGATCGAAAGAGCGATGCTGAGGATGTAGAGCAGACTTGCAGAATATGTGGGAAAGTGGGTCTTACACAATTACTGCAATCAGAGAAAAATGACCTTGGAAATGTTGTAATCGTAATCTCTAAGATTTTCAGGTTCTTGTCAACTTGTACCAGCTCAATGTTCACCTAATGGAACACGACGAACGCCGCTGTTGCCCTCATTGTCTCCGACCGTTTGCTCTTGCGCAGCATCTGCTTTCGCATGTCTCCGAGGAGCATGCTGAGGTAAACTTGCGTAAATTCACTACAGTACTGTAGCAATTCCATTTTAGGATAAGCCTCTGCACTCATGCGATGTCTGCAATGAGAGCTTTCGATTTGTTGTGCAGTTGGAAAATCACGCCTTGATTCATGCTGCTGATACAAAAACAGGGTGAGTTTTACCAAAAGAACGTTTAAAAAAATCATAGTTTTTGGCTAAAAAGGAACTACGACTTTTTGGTGATACTAAGATGCTGCATGGATTTGGTTTTTATCATTTGAATTCAACATATCATAACTTCTCTCAAAAACAACCTTCTTGAAAATCTGGTTATCAATAAGTGTACCGAATTTATGAGAAACGCTATTGAAAAAGAAACAAAAATTTGGTAATTCTACAATATTTTTTCAAACATGTCTTTTTGGCATTATAATGTTCCTTTGTAAGAACGACTTTCATATTAAGTAGCCGTCATTAGACAAAGCAAAAATTCGCAAATTGTTATATAAGTAAAACAAGGCCAAAAAAGTTAATAGTGCCCTCGAAGTCTAGAGGCTTTCATGCTAACAAAGAAGGCACTTTTTGACCTCGTTTTGGTGCACGCACATACACACATTTTCAAACCATATGAATTTTTTTAATCTCTTTTTTTATATTTTTTGAAATTTATTGTTTTCTGACAATTTCAGCTCCAGCTCAGGAACGCAATCTCCCACTGAGCTTTTCTCGTGTCAGCAGTGTGCTATGGTTCGTTTTGCGTATTCCGGCCAAGTAACTCCAACAAATTTGCTCTCCTAGGCGTTCACCTCCGCCTCTGCCCTGCTTTCCCATACCAGGACCCACAACGATTCGCTACGACGATGTCCGCTCTGTGGCCTCTCCTTCAACACAGCCAGCCGTTTCGAGAACCATGTAAGGAAGCACGCGACCACGACCAACTGCATCTGTCAGATCTGCGGTGACGGCTTTGCGAGGTGAGCAAAGCGAGAAAAGGAGATTTAAAGCAAACAGAGCTCATCATTTTACAGCCGAGACGTGCTCGATCTCCATATGCAGGTGCACAAGGGAAATCTTGAACTCGGTGCACAGAACCTGCTTTCCTAACATATCAACAGTGCTATGCGGGCTTGCTATGGTTACGATCTCTATAGTTTCTACTAGTGCTTTTCTATGTTTGAATAAAGATTACTTATCAGAGAACATTTCAAGCAGAATATCAAAATAAACAAATATAATACACAGGGTGTCCGTAAAGTATGTATACACTGTTTGATCGTTAATATCTTTCTTCCCAACAAGTCATTTGCCTTGCTTCATTTACCTTTTTGTAGAGCTGGCTTCAACTAAGATTTGCGGTATAGGACATATCATCCATCTCTCTTCATTACTGTAGGATTACGGTAAAAACTTCAAAGAGGGTTTTGAGCCATGAAAGGGCATATTTTGCCTCAGAAAAAAAACAAAACAGCCTGAAAGCTTTTACACTAGGCTAATTAGAGTTGTTGATTCTAACTGTAAAGTTCCCAACTTATTATGATGCTTCAATGAAGAGTTATGCCGGATAAGAGGTAGCGGCCATTTTTTCAACGTTCCTAAAAATGTGCGGTTACACCGTTTAGAAAGCTTCGCAATTTTGTGAATAGTTGAGTGTTGAACTCAGCGTCCATAAAACCCTCTTACACAAGTTTTCACATTTTTTTGAAAAACTCTGGGACGGCAGCTTTTTCCACATTGACACCATATGTTTTTCAAGTTTCTACCGTAATCCTACAGTAATGAAGAGCGATCGGTAATTCGCTCCATACTGTAAATCTAAGTTGAAGCCAGCTCTACAAAACGGTACCTGAAGCAAGGCAAACGACTTGTTGGGAAGAAAGATATTGAAAATCAAACGGTGTATACATACTTTACGGACACCCTGTATATTAATTGTTAGATTTTGGCTAAAACCGATGTAGTGGTCTTGAAAGAGACTAGTAGTCTGAAAGTTGCTATTCAAAACAATCTCAAAAAACGAACTGTGGAAAGTGGATTTCCGGTCTATCTATTAGGTTGTCCCGAAAGTTTTGTCCGTTTTTTCAACCTATCATAAAATCACGAGGAATCAAGGTAGGGAAACGCTTCAGGTACTGTCCGACGCAGCTTTTCCCCATCTTTCTAACTGTCATGATCCCATGCCGATTACTCCTTTGCTCGCTGAGATAAACGCCGAAATTTCGAACCCGTGGTTTTTACTATGTCCAGGTTTGGCAATTTTTCACAATCTTCATTTTCAACTTTTGGAAGACTTTTGATAGCGCTCAGATAGAGTAAACAAAGGGCAAGCAATGCAATTTTTCAACTTATCCAGCTGGCTTTTCAGTATTTTTTGAGATAATTTTTTCAAAAGTCTTCACTCTTTTGCGAAGTCCCAAAATACAGAAACGCCTCGATCACTAACAAATAATCGGATTTTGAAGCTTTCAAAAACCGAGTACGATTATTCACTATTTTTACGAAGCAAATGAGCGTTTACCGCTTCGAAACGTAAGATTTTGCAAATTACGTGCACACGCTGGGGTGGGGTCAAATTCAAGAATTATGAAAATTTTATCGCCAAGGACCCCGCAGATTGGAGAGAAAATACACTCACTGGAAAGAGGAGGAAAAGCTGCATCGAATAACACCTTAGTTGTGCGCCGTTTCATGATCTCTGGCTTTTGGCATCACCAAAAGTGGAATTTGATAGCATCAGAAAAATAATTCTAAAAAATTTGCAAGGCTGGCTATAGATGCCGCAAAATTGCATTATATTGCCCTTTGTTTGCTCTATCTAACTGTTGCCGAAGCTTTTCCGAAAATCAAGAATATAGAATGTGAAAAATTGCCAGACTTGGACATAGTAAAAACAATGGGTTCGAAATTTCGGCGTTTATCTCAGTGAACAAAAGATTAATCGGCATGGAAGCATGACAGTTAGAAAGAGAAGGAAAAGATGCGTCGGATAGTGCTTAGAGCGTTTCCCTATCCTCGTTCCACGCGTTTTTATGATAGGTTAAAAAAACGGACAAAACTTTCGGGACAACCTAATATTAGGTTAATCCACAAGTTTTGCACAAAATTTTTCAAAAATCGTAACTATCTGTCTATCAAAGAATCCGTTCAATCCGAAATAGCTTAGAAAGAAAAATTCATATGCTTTCTGATAGTGCTTGAAGCAAGAACCCAATTATTTTATATCACAGTGATACATTCTGATTGAGAGAAGCACACATCCAGATTGCACTTTTTTAGTCTCTGGCTATTAGAAGGTCCAAGAAAATCAATTTTATTTTTATGGTTTTACGATTAACTTTTTAACTGTAAGAAATTAGTGACTGGATGTTTCTAGTAATAGTTACGATCTTTGCCTTGCTCAACTCGCCATTTCGATTTGCTTCGATTGAAATTCCTAATATAGATTGTTAAAGCGCTAATTTTAGGTTTCAAAAAAACATACATTTAGGTTGAAACGTTGTTTTAAACATTTTAAGGTGCATTTTGGGCACTCTGGGTGCAACACTTGTGGATCAACATAACAAGTCATGATTTGGGACTTCGCTGTGAGATAAAAATTGTTCGTGGATCGGGAAGTAGCCAATAAAAGACAACGTGGTATACTTGGTATATTTTGGTATGATTACTTGTACTCAAACTCTTTCACAATGAAATGATGTTCTGCCAAAAGGTCTCACTTTCATTTCGAGTGCTCTTCAGCATTTATTTTATTGTTGATGAAAAAAGGCGAATTGTACAACGTTTTCTAAAGTATTATACTTGGTTATTTGGTCATAACACTGAAAGTAGACCAAACTTCCGAAGAATCTTGCTACGGGACTCTTGTTGAAGCAAAAAATATTCGATTTTTGAAGTATAAGAGCTCTAACAATTCTCAGCCTCATTTGACTATTTGTACTCCGTTTCATATTAGTTATCTTGCAATTTACAGTCGTTTTGAGTAATCTCGCAACTTGGCCGTCTTTTCCTTTTCGAATAAAGTATGCGATTACAATGAAAGGTGAGTCGTCGTCAATTTTTCTTGTTTTTCGAAGTGATTCATTGATAATCGATCAAGAGCAGATATTTTACAGGTGTTGAAAGAAGGCCTTTACGCATATTCTAGGAATATTTTGTTCCTTATGATTCTATGATTTCTATATTTAAGTTCTCAAAATGCCGTGCCATGATTGGTTAATTGCCTATATCTGTAAAGCTATGAATTATGACTTCATGAGAAGCTATTCACTATTTCACGGTGACCAATTTTTCTACAATGCGTTTAACAAGGCCAACGCCGCGTGCGTAGTGCAGTCACACATCTACGCACGAGCGCTACCGTACGCGCAGCGTGCAGAGACCATGCTGCGCACAACATCGCGGGCCCTGTTTTTAACGTTGTATCTCGTAATTTTCCGTTTTGTAGCAGCGCATTACATTCTTCTTGCTTCTATGCTCATATGCGATTTGTCTTGATACCTGGATCTGATTTCGCAGCAAACGAAGGCAGCGGCGCCCCCCCCCCCCCCCAAGAATCGGTCGCGAAATTTTTGAGTTACTCAAATGTGTTATGAAAATGTGCAAAGGACTTGTTTTTACTTGTAAATAATTGAAATAATTTTCAAAAATTTTTAAAAATTCAAATTAGCCTTGTAACAAAATTTTTTCCGGGGGCGGGTTCGGCTCCCAAAACATTTCAGGGAAGCATTCCAAAAAATATTTCGGAGTACGTGACTAACGCCACGTACCTTTATCCGAAAAATTTTTTTCGCCCTCCCCCCCCCCCGAGCGGATATCCTGGGTACGCTACTGGGAAGGAGGTATCAAATCTTTGAGCGTTTTCCCTCATGACATCTTTCATTTCATCCAGGTTTTCTTCGGATGGCTGATTCTGGATGTCATGATTAATCATATCGACTCGTGTTTCAGCGGATGATCCTATATCGTTTAGGTTTGATTACAGCGCCACAGCGCTGTTCACTCAAAACTGTTCTCTCAACCTGTACGATATACGATAACACCACACATATTCACCTTTAGCAGTAAGGAGGAAGAGCACCAGACGTTCTCAGGACTCTCAAATGAAATGATTTACTCGGACACCCGGCGGGACTTCCGCAGAGCGCTTGCGGAAGTTCCGCCGGGTCACCTGCGGAAGTTCCGTAAACGTGCCGCGGAAGTCCCGAAACGAGGTCCTGCGGAAGTTCCGAAGAATGCCAACCACAACAGCAAAAGAGAAAACCAAAGCGAGATTTGAACCTCACTCTATTGACTGTGAGACCCACCTACTACCCTCTACGCTATGGCTGACATGTTCGATAATGCACTCTAGTTGTTGGCGAGGCAACATCACGAGACAACACATTCAAAGTCCTGCGGAATTTCTGGCAGGCCGAAGTGCTGCGGAACCCCTGGCATTTTAATCTCCGCAGGATTTTGAAGAAGGTTCTGCGGAGGTTCCGGTTTTCAATCAGTTTGGCATGAAAATACCGCGGAAGTTCCGATTTTCAACGTTTTCATCTTTGCAATAGTGAACGAAATCCTGCGGAACTTCTGCAAATTTGGCTTGTCCTGCGGAAGTTCCGGTGATTTGTCTGAGTAGATTACCTCTTCTTTTAGAACTCAAACCTCCATTTGTCTTTGTCTTCCATTCGCGCGGTGATACTTTGAGAGATCTCAGAAATACCGAAGTAGAGTTTTAGACAGAAAAATGTCAGAAATTTGTAAGCAGGGCAGCGAATCAGTTGAGAAAGAAGCAGGAAGGGTAGCTAAAACAAGACCACGCCGCTGCGCAGCATGATCTCCGCACGGTGCAGCTCACGGTACGCTCGCGCGTAGGTGTGTGACTGCACCATGTGGCGCTGGCCCCGTTAAACGCATTGCACTTTAATACTCATGCTGGCTGCCGCTGCAAAAAAGTCAGATCTTGTTCACATCTTCTAACATCCCTACCCAGTAACCGAAGCGGTATAGTGAAGCGTCTTAACAAAAGAATCACCAACGTATGTTGCAAGCTTTTATTTATATGTAAATCAACTCTGTCACTCCTTACCACAAGGATGTCAAGTCGAGCTAGCCATACCAGATAAAATGTATCTTGAAGAGCACGAAAGCTGGTTCTAATGTTGCTTATCTCGTCTTCGGAACAGCTTCTGTGGAAAGAGCTAAATTTGAGGCTATTTAAACGCTCGGTTAGCATGCTATTATTCAAACAGTAATGCGCTCAAGTGAAGAATTGTGAATATCGAGGCATGTACTGAATTTTTTGATACCCATATTCAGCATTGTTTTATTTGAGTGTTACAAAGACTGCAAGGATAGTTCTATCTGACAGCGCGTTTAATTTCGTGCTTCAAAAAGGCTTATAACTCGCCTCCCAGAACCGATCGGCAGATAAAGGGAATAAAGTTGGAGTGAGAATTTCTATGCTCTTCAAAACTTTATGTATCGTCCAGAAAGGCCTACTGCTAATCATTTTTCCCTTGTCTAATTCTCCAAAAAAAGGGGCGACATTGTGCAATGGTGGGGTAATAAGAGAAGAGACTTTAAAGCACAAGTCCCAATATCTTGATCCTGAGCTGAATCTTCACAGATCATCAAAATTGTACGAACAAAATCCTTTGCTGCATTCGGATAAACATTTCGATTTGCTCTTGCACATCAAATGCACTTTGACTTTATATCGGCGCAAGCCCCCCTAAGGGGCCGGGCATACTTCACGCGATTTCAGTCGCGAAGCGATTTGGCAGTATTCCAGCTGTCCATAACGCACTGTAGGCACATTTTAAATGTACAGAAGATAGGGCATTTTATCAATCCACCCAACATATGTACACGATGCATGTGCAGTTTGCTAGTGCTGGATCTGAAGACTTATGGCAAATTGCCAGATCGCGTCGCGACTGAAGTCGTGTGAAGTATGCCCGGCCCTTAACGTCTTGAGTGCTAATCGCCCTTTTGTACCAAGAGACAGCACGATCTTCTATGTTTCTGCTTTCTCGAATTTTTTGCGATAGGTGGGGAGAGAAACTGTCTGAAACAATTTTTTGTTATGACGGAAGCCATGTCACCAAGAGAGATTTCTAAAGCTAATGGAATTTATTAAACCATGAAAACATTCCAATTATTTGAGTGGTCCTTCACCGCTGCAGCGCACTGCCTTGCACCGCAACTCAAATCACGAGATAGTCAAATTCTGTCTGACAGCAATGTCCTCTGCCACTGTATACAGACGTTTACAGGAGTTGTGCTGGTTCTAAGTCTTGCAAAAAATTCTATAAATGCGTACGTCTTTCAGTTCCGAAAAATAATATTCGATACATCATGAAGAAGAAAAAGATATGCTTTTTAACGGTGCTCAGGTGCTCAAAAAAGTTTGACGTATGTCAATGCGATGCAAAGAAAAACACTTAAATTGAATGGAAATTTAATGATAAAAAATGAAATTCGGGTAGTAGAATCTTAAAATTACAATAAAATCTCATTTTTCAATTCTGATGTATCCCATGATAAGCAAAAAAATTCCAGCCATTTAAATGCCTCAGATAATTACGATGTTCAAACTTCACTTTCGGCGTTTTGATTATCCTAAACTAAATCTATAATAGATACCAAAGATGCAGTATTTTACAAACAAAAATATATTATTGCTATAAAAATATATGATGAATCATCTAGTGGAAGCGTTGAAACGAATTTTCAATGATGAGCAAGAGAGCGAATATAAGAAACGCATGTAACTATCATGTTACAATCATTGATTGATCTCCATATTTTGATTTAGAAATGCCTTATTCATGCCAGGTAACAACTCTGACTCGATCGTAAAAAATTCTCTTGCGACAAGCGTTGCAGATGACGGTGCACTTTTTTCCAAATTTAAATTCGACAAATCCACGATCACAGACCACTTTCATTCGTGCCAACAATTTGACTTGAATAATGCTGATTAGTCACTTTGGGCAGACTAGTTCTTATACCGTCAACATTATTGTAGTCACTCAATCATTTTTTCCTACGAAATCTTGATATGAGGCGATTCTAGTAGATCGGAAGGTCTCTGAACCCAATGATGCAGAAAATTGACTTAAATATAACTCAGTATTTAGGTTGATGGAAAATATGATCTCTGCCACACTTCGCATCTTACGAAGATTTAACCGGTCTTCTTTGAAATAGTATCAAAAATAAGTCTCAAGCTTACCTTATCAGTTTCTACACGATGCACCTAAAGGAAAAATCTTCGGAAAATTTTTGTGTCTTCCGATTTCGTAGACAGGTAGAGCAGGGCTTGGCACAGCCGGCGCAAACTGAATATCGTTTTTGGGACAAAAAGCAAAGGAGATATCGTTTTTGTGGCTGAAAAGGCACAAAATTTGCGACTCTTTTAATCGACGTTTTATTTTTTGAAGGTTTTTTTTACGTTTAGGCTTAGAGTCAAGGAAGACTTCGTACAAAATTTCCAGGATCAAAGAAGACTTCGTTTTAAAATTTCCCTGGTTCCAGTTCGCGCCGAGCTAAAGGATCAGACTGCCGCCATAGGATGGAAAGCGCTAAATTGCACTAAAACATATAAAGATAGAAAAAACATAGGAACAAAAGAAAAAAGGAAAACTGAAGTATGATGAAACTGCGTAAGCTTGCTCTATGTGCGTATTTGCGGCAAACCATACCAATGGATACTAGATCCCGTCATCTGTAGGTATGAAGCAAATGTGAAGTTTCTAGAAACTAAGATTTTGCACTGTCAGAAAGAAAAAAGTGTGCAGAAATTACCGGCTAAATTAATATATAAAGGTACAAAACAGGCATGAGCTAGCTATGGAACATTAAAGAGAGCATTCCATTTTGCACCGCAACATCTTACTGTCGCCACTTTGTGTGGTAGGTACACAAGGTTCAAAGCATGATCAAATGTGATGATAAAGTGTACATTACTCTGTTGTTCTCTTTATAAACCTTTTACTTCGCGGAATATCCAGAGAATGCTCATGCTCCAAAGCTCAAAAAAATAAACTCTTTTCAAAGTCCGATCTCAACTCTACGAATTTTGTATCGGGCCATCACATAGATAGAAGCTATGTAGATTGTTCCATTTCTCATTTTATCCAATTTAAGGCCAAACGGAGAGCAATAATTGACTGGGATTGAAATTCAATGCAGCTACCTTTACCTCGAGTACATTTCCACCTGTGTTCAGCCAGCTTCGAGATGATCACAACTTGCTATCAAAGTTTTGCTAAGTTTCGCTGCTTTACGCTAGTTTTCGCTAGTTTCGCTATTTCAATTTTCGTACTCAAACAATCAGCTATATTTGTATTATAATTGTCAAGCTTCAATCTCTTCGAAATCAATTTTTTGAGGTATCGCGCAAGAACAAAGGTTACTGAAAAATCACTTCAGAAAGTGGTAATTTGATCGTAAGAAAGATGATATACTGTGAGGTTTTGTATTTGTTCATTATCTAACCCATTAGGTAACAAAAATAATTTTTGTTACCGGAAAGCAGGCACAGCGGATACAAACCCCTGCACCTTTTCGGATACCTGCTGATCACCTCAACTCAAAAAAACAACTGTTAGAAAGAGAAAAACTGCACAGAATATTACCTGGCTCACTTTTACAGTTCTCTGTGACTTACTGCACAGTCAAACGGACAAACTTTTGGATAACTCGATTAGTCTCTATTTATACTCGTATAAGACAGAATTCATTCCTCATGTCAGCACATTGGGGGATCACGAACTGAAGTTGCTACTGGGATGATTCTTTTATATACTGGAGACCTGATTTCTTGAATTACTGCGATGATTGGATTGCAAAAGGTGAAATTTATTATGAAGCTGCTTGAGGGAAAACATGAATAGTGTCATGCTTCAAAGAAGTTGTAGATTCCAAAACGATCGAGAGTCGATGTTTATCTGTAAATGTATCCCAAAAGTTACGCAAACGAACTAGTGAAGAATCGTTATGTCACCCCCTTCCCCACTCGTTCTCCATCACACAAACACTGAACTTTTGATGTCGAAGGTATATAATAACAAATCGATACGGTAGAACCACGTCCACAGTACTTTTTTATGTCAGTAACAATAACGCATGCTGTAATTATGCGCATACTTTGATGCCACCTGCAATGCAATACGTATCTTTCATCTGCGAAGTTTCACGAAAAAAATCAACCCGGTTAAAAAGTTGCTGGCTGCTGGATACGCCTACTTCTTGTTGTTACCTAAACACAGCAAGTTCGAAACCTGTTGGCAGCCCGAAGACGATACTGCGCGTAAATTTTACTTGTTCTCACTTCCTGTTTTGGATTCCATGCCATGTGTGAAAAAAAACCTTTTTAGACCCTAGTTTTCTATTTCACTGCTCCACTTCTCATCTGCTAGAATCAGACGCCTTGAAAGAAATCCACGCTAGATTCTTTCCCCAAGGAGCATCGTATGTTAGCTGAGAAAGAGCCTAGGATATATTGGTTTGTTGTTATAGGTTTACGGGACGCTCTGGTAGAATCACCCATTCACCTCCTGCTCCCTATGAAGATGTGGGAGACTGAGAGCCCCCAGAAACAGAAATTACGGAGATAAACCACAAGCAACCAAAAGGGTTGGCGCAAACTCAAGAAAATGACACACCGGAGATCAATTTTGTAATCAGAACGCGTTGAGTTCCCCTTGTCACTTGAGGTGCAACCCACCACACCCTGTAAAAGCTGGAAGCTACGGACTGGACTAGATCCCACAGTACCTCAGCGATATTCCATGATGGTAGAGTTCAAGAGTGAGCGAAGCAAAGAGATTGGAGTGCAGGTGAGTGGCACAGAGCACGACTCGAGCAGCAGGGGCTCCTCCGAACCGCTGGAGAGGGCTGAGGTCGAGAAGTGGCTGGATAACCGCTTCGCCAGGGCTGGCTGGCCTCGGAAGTCGACGTCATTTCCCGTGTGGAAGCCGCACGCGCGAGAGAGAGAACGAGTTCATCGTTGACGAGTTGTGCAAACGTTGCAAAACTTGATATAATATCAGGACTCGGCGGGTCGGCTGGCCCGTGTCCAGCAGCGGGGCGTGGTCCGAGATTCCCACGCTTTCAGGTTGTGCACAGTGTTCGAGGCGTCTGCGCCCTCGTCGGCGGTCGTGACACGGTCCGCGACCGGTATTGCCCCGCCCCGCGGACTGCTTGGCGCCGCCCCTCAGTGCGCACACTGGTTTTTCGAGTTTCGGTGTCTCACGCGCCGGCTGCCTCTGTGCCTCTCTGTCTTCTCTTCCATTCTCTCGGCCTTCCAGACCGGACATTCAGGTAAGCCTGTTCTGTCCGCCACCCCACGCCACCGCCGGCTCTGCTGGCTGCTGGGCTACTAGTTGCCGACGCTCCGCTTTGACCCCTCACATACCAAAACGACCTGCTTATCACGTAAACAGGTTCTCCTACTGCCAACAGGTTCATTCCGCTACCCACACGAGTTGTCGATCCCGAATCATGACACCCTCCCTCATGGGGCTGGTTTCGAATTCGACCGGCGTGCCCGGGTCAAGCCCGGCTCCGAACTGGGCTTCTGGCTTCTGGATATGCCGCAGGCACAGCCGCTTACGCCGCTTTCAACAATGACCGTACACCTAAGCTTTTCCCACATACTAGCCCCTACTAGCAATTGCCTTCACAACTGGTGCATTCCATTTCTGAACTGCAATTCCGCTGCTATTCTCGTTTCACTTGTTTTAATTTCATACCTACTTCCAAGAGAGCTGTCTTTTTCGCATTCGCTTTTCAAGACTTTCATGTGGCTTGAGCTTTCAAGGCAGCATAGACAGGAATATTTCTCGAGCTATCTCACCAGGTTTTATTGCTGAGTAAATAATGTTTTCGCTCTATGACGATAAACTACAAGTTCTCTAGTGCAAATCCAGTTGGCTGCAAAGCAAAGTTCCGCCACTTCTGCTGCGTTGCTTAGGACAACTCTTCAGCTCTAACACATGGTACTAGGTAGTAAGTGGTGGAAAGAAATTGGTCTTGATCCTTGCGCTGCGAATATCCGCGATATTTGGCTTTACTAACTCATTCGCCCGGCTCGAGCAAAGTTATTGAATTTTGTAGGAAGAGCGGCTGTACACCTAACGGCCACTACGATCGGGAGAGGTTGGGTGTGGAATGAAGCTAGGCTTCGACACGAACGTCGTCGCCAGCATGTCCCAATTCCAGCTCGAACAATCATCCGTCATCAAAACTGCCCCTCCAGGGCGCCAACTCGAGTTCTCACCTAAGGTATGCTATGCTAGTCTCCATTAAGAGCAGCTGCGAACGATTTGCTCAGTTACAGAATGAACCGATCGACTTGGCGCCGCTCACGCAGTCGAATCTGCAGGATCTGTCGAAGATGCAGCCAATCGACCTGAATTACTACAATACAAATTACCAACGGGCCTACGAGTACGCAGCGATCGGGCTCGGCGGGCATAATCAGTCGTCGCTAATCCCGACTCCGTCAACTGCCGGCCAGCTCTACTACGGCTTCCCAAATGGAGTCGTGCAGCAGGACTGGGGCCGGCCCATGGACACCTACACGGCCTACCCGAGGGCCACCACGCTGCAGTACAACCCGCAGGAGAGCCAGCAGGAGCGGGTGTACAAGGGAGTGGACATGCCAAGCCCGGTGGACTCCGGGATCGGAGCGGACCTGTCGATGATCACCGGGGCCAAGGAAGAGTTCTTCCAATCGGACTCGATGCTCGATCGATCGGCCGAGCGAGCGTTGAGTCACAGAGATTCGCCAGTAGTTATACCGAAATTGTAAGCAGCTTTTTAGTCGCCGGTTCTCGCCGCGGCTGTGTCGGGCCGTCGTCGCGCCGAGCGGCGCCGGTTCGATAACAACTCGGCTGGAACCCAGTTTTGTGTGTCGCCACCTCGCCCACACTCGCCATATTTGTTGTTTCAGACACAACCCGCTAGGTTTCCAATATGTTCTTGAAGCGCCGATCTCGACGTCGATCCGGAAGGAGGACGACCGCATGACCTACGTGAACAAAGGCCAGTTCTACACGGTCTCCCTCGACTACATCCCCGACATCAACAAACCGCTGAAGAGCGTCACCGTCAAGGTAGGTGCTGGCGCCCCTCTATCGACTGTGTTGTTTGCATCGCTGTAACTGCCCCTGCTGCCGCCGTGCGTGCGCTTGTCCTACAGTAGCCGCGGCGCTCCTGGCGGCCGGGGGTACTGTAGGCCAGCGCCCAGCTATTGTGCGTGTGCTTTCCCCCTTTTGGAATGCGGAGGTCGTAACAGAAGCGTCACCCCGCAGGAAATGGGATTCGAACAATCACCGAATGTGCGTTCGCATGTAGGGAGCAATTGAGCAGAAACGCAGAAAACTGAAACCTTGCAAATTCAGGTTCTCCTATTGACATTTTCATTTTCAGAGCCAGTTGATGATCGTTTTCCGAGAAGACAAAACCTACGAAGAAGAGATCAAAACGTGGCAATTCTGGCATAGCCGCCAACATTCGGCTAAGCAACGAATTCTCGAAGTTGACAGCAAAAACAGCTCCGGAATGATCGGCCAAATCGAGGAAATTGCCCACAATGCTGTGCAATTTTACTGGAACCCCTCGGAGAACGGTGTCAAGGTAATTTCGACCATGTTCAGCTATAATACGCTCTCCAATTTCACCATTGTACTCGATTTGATGAGCGCGGGTGTTTGTGAAGGCCGAAACTCATTTGCCTCACATTCGTCTAGCCGCTAGAGCGGTTTCTTTGAGGTGATTTAGCCGATTTTGAGACAAAGTCTTACAATCTACCGTATCCTACTGTTTTACTGCGCATACTAATGTTCTCTACTTTTTTCATTAGTTTGACGTAAATCACATCAAAATCTATTTTCGAGAAAGGAACGTGAGCTGACCTCTTCTTCAATCAGTAATTTATTAAGTATCATATTTCTTTTCTACACCGCTAATTTGTGTGTTAGTTAATTTCTCACCATCTTTTTCCCTAACCTTCTAAAATTGATCAACGCAAATTTCAAAAATTTCAAAGATCTGCATCTAGCTCTTCTTTAGTTGCTTCCATCCGTCATTTCAATATTCTCTTGTCTAGTCACCTCCATAGTATAAGATTTCCTTTTTCTTCACTTTGTTATAGCGTTCCATCTCTAAAGCGGATAGTGCCGAATTTTATCTGGGAAGTTGTCCGAGTTGACCACGATCAATTTTTGGTCATTTTTTTCATTTCTGCAATACCTTAATTCATTCGTACTCAGCTAGTAAATGTGACCGTATAGTTCGTAATATCGTTCACGAATCTCTGAGACTCCTGTCAGAATTTTAAACTCAAAATTCCTCCCATTGCACTTCTTTGCCACTTCCCCACCAAATCGCAATTCGAACAAATTCCTGTGACAACAAATTGAACACGTCACTCATAGAGGGGCTCAAGTGCACACGGGGCTCCGGCGATTTCCCTGTCTTCACATCTGATCGCGGGTGCCGGCTCCGGCCGGACCAGTTTCGTCTAGTATCGATGTCCGGAGGGTCAGCAGCGCACAAGCCTGTCCGTACCTGAGTGCGAAAAGTTTGCTTAGGCGGGAGTGAGGCTCGGGCTTTGGGACGAACAGCACAGCATTCTCCATGTTCCCCCCCCCCCCCTCGTGCGATCGTATTGACAGTCGACTGCGCGGGTTTTCGGCGATTAGTCGATCGATATCACATTCAAGGCTAACCTGCCGCCGTGTGTGTGTCTGTGTGTGTGATGGAGGTGCACCAGGTGTATGGGGAAAGGAAGGGGAGGGGAAGATAGTTCTGAAATTTTTAGGACATAAAATTGTTAATAATTGGTCAATGAGTGTTCCCCTATTTCAGATCAGCATCGCGACGCAATGTCTCTCAACGGACTTTTCGAACCAGAAAGGAGTGAAGGGTCTGCCGCTGCACGTCCAAATCGACACTTACGATGGCGAGAACGATAAGCAGCCCTTCCATCGGGGGTACTGTCAAATCAAAGTGTTCTGCGACAAGGTGAGTTCCCTCACGCGCTCCCCAACTCCCAATCCCAAGCTGTTCTCCACCCCGGGGTGAAATAAAATGAGGTAATGGTAACGACGCCACCACCGCCGACGACGATGTGCGTACCCCATGCGCTCGCGCAAAAACTGCCACACACAATTATGCGAACTAGAAAATGGCTCGAATTTGACACGTGAAAAACGCAATTGGCTGCCGGCTCGCACCCGCGCCAGCGCATGCGAACCGCGACGAACTATGAGGGACAATTCTGTGGAATGCGCACGCATCGCGCGTCAGCCGCGTACGATTAAAGTATTATCCAGTCGCGCTCGATGTGACACTGTCTCCTCTACCTTTGCCGTACTTCATATCAATGCGAGCGCACGTTCGATTCGATTCACCTCCACCACCGGCGACGATGGGGACACGGCAATTTCGTTGCGCATCGCACATTTTGACGAAATTGTTTCGACGAAGGGGAAACGCCGTAGTACGTTCGCTGTCATTAGACTGTCGCTTGGGAGAGATTGCTGCTGCGTGTACTGTAGGCAAAAAGTAGGCTGGTCTATAGGCTTGCTGAGAGTCACTACGCTGGAACAGACGGGGGATTGGCAATCTATTACCATATTCACGAAAATTTTCTGTGAAAATGGTTCCAAAAAATCAACTCTCACAAAATTTTTCGTTTCAAGTTTTTCGTTGGGTACATACTTGTGGATTTTTTGGGAAAACTTCACATCGTTGAAGAATTATCACACTAAACTAAATCCCCCCTCCCCCCCACCAAAAAAAAAATGATTTTCAAGAGGGTGATTCGAAGGTGAATACAGTGCATTTGCTTCGACGACGACATTTGCGCGGAAACAAATGCCTTACTTGCGAATGCCGGCCAACCATTTGCGCGCTTATGACTTGCGCGTAAAAAATGCTCCTAGGACGCATATTGTCATTATTTACGCGCAAATGTTGTCCGCAATGCAAGAACACTTTCTTTACCGTCAAACCTACCAGCCTAGAACTGGCTCGTAATTTCAAGATTTTGCTGATTTTGAATGTTTAATTCTTCTGAATTTTGCGCAAAAAATGAGAAAATAGGTGTCTTTCGATAAGGTTGTGCAAATGGGGACTGTCTAAAAAGTAAGTAAAACCCCTGCGAACACTTCTTGTTGAGTTTGCGGAATTCGTACAATGATGGGAAAGACAGCGTCTAGCCTTGATGTTATAGAAACGGGTATTGGAAAGTTCAAAGCCCATAAGTAGACAGTCCCAGAGTCCGTGTTTGGAAAGCCGTTACCAACAATCTAAATGCTCTTTTCTCAAGGGTGCCGAGCGAAAGTTGCGAGACGAAGACAAGCGAAACCAAAAACGCAAACTAGCAGGTAACCACTGTGGTAAAACCCAGAGCATTGTGCCGTTTTCGCAGTGGTGCGCCCGGTGTGCCGTCTGAAGGGGCTCAGAGTTAATACCGTAACCGTAACCGTAACACACCGTAGTGTCGTCGCGTCGATTGTGATCGTGTTAAGGCGAAGCGCCCAAGCGTTGGTTGTGTCACTTGTACTTAGCCATTAGAGGCGATGCGGAACAAGAGGCAACTCGGCCTTTTCGTACGTATAATCCCGTACAGTACAGTGCTCGTTGTGACTCGATGTTGTGCCGATGTGATTAGTGTGTCGTCCCCCGTGATGCGTCGTTCCCATCTACGTCTAACCCGCTTCGCTTTTAGGGTGCTAACCGGAAAATGCTTCATGAAAATAGACGAGACGAGAAGAGACGAATTCAAGGTACCAATCCATCCATCCATCTCTCTCTCTTCTAATCCGTGTTTTATGTGTAACTAGCCCTGTGTAACGTTGAGTAGGGCAACTTTTTGTGTCTGTCTCTCTCTGAGGCGGAGAGGAAGAACAGTGTAAGCAAAAGCAGCACTTGCGCTACTCTTAAGGGGAGTGATCAAAACGCGCAAAACAACCCCCGCGCACACACCGACGGTTCCACTACCTGCTCGGCTAGAACGTATCATGCATCACTGTGAGAGAATCGAAGGTTTCTGGAGTGACTATAGGGGAGAGATACCGCCAGAAAGGGCAGCGAAAAAAGCGACTGGAAAATCTCTATCAGAAAACACCCACTGTCGAGGCATTTGCAATTTAATGCGCAATTGCACACCATACGCGCTACTTGACGACTTGTAAAATTAGAAGAAGCTCATTTTTTAAAATTTCACCTTATTTCTTTTTTAGGAGAAACATTTCTACACTCTGTTACCCGAATAGGTTTTACTGAGTTGCTAGGGGTGTCGTCGATTGCCGTGTATAATGTGCAGACTCACAAACTAAGTTGCAAATGACTCAAGAACACATTGTTTTTGAAAAACTTCATTCATGAGCGCACTGTTTACAATAATGAACAATTAAATCATTCACTTTCTTTATTCACCTCCTAATCGGATACCGTACCCAGCAAACGAAATTGCGCTTTGATCACTCTCCATTGGCAGTGCTAGTGTTGCTAACAGCCTATATGTGTCCAACCACTCGATTACAAGTGTTCCTACTTAAGATTTTGCAGGAGCCCTGTCCGGTAGGAAAAAAACTGATGGGGAGTACCATGAACCGTGTGAACGGTCCGAGTTCTACCATATGCGAGAGCTGGACAAACCGGCCGCTCTGTTCATCGCCCCGGACGAGTACGACTCACGGTATCTGGACGGCTCATCGTTAGGCTACGATGGCTTGTCAGACATGGAGCCCGTGGCGAAGCGACCGCGACCGTCCGAGCGGAGTAAGTTCGTCGCTTGCGCGCGGCTGACTAGGAACTATTTTTAGTGTTTTTCTATTTTAGTAATGCTGTACGTGCGGAAACGAGACGACCAGATCTACACGCCACTGCACGTGATTCCGCCGTCGTTGGACGGTTTGGCCCAGGCGGTTGCGCACAAGTTCGGAATCGATTCGCAAAAAGTTGGTCGTTCGTTTTGCGTTCGCGTTCGCGGTCGCGCACGCACTCGTACTCATCCGCGAGCGGCTCTTTGCAGATCAGCGGAGTGTACAAGCGATGTGCTAAGGGAGTGACGGTGAAGATGGACGACGACATGCTGCGCCACTACTGCAACGAGGACACCTTCATTCTGGACGTCGAGCCGGCGCCGGAAGACTCGTCCTGCTTCGCCGCCACCCTCGTCGAGATCATGCCGCCGACGTACCAGTCCAGCTCCGGTTGAGAGGCAAGCGCCCCCGTGTTCTGTTGCTTCTTCTTGTTTTTACCGTTGTTTTCCCCGCGACCTGATCTGATTTCGTATTTCACTGTTCCGAGTGGAGAGACTCGTCCCGTCTCCAGCCCCATCTGCGATTCTTAGCCTTTCTAGCCTGTCTAAGTCTTTTCTCCGGTTCGTTACTGCAGTTCGCGCGATTCGGTGTTCCTTCGCCGCGCTTACCCCAATTCGATATGATCCTCACATTTTTTTGTGTTTTTACCTATATATACGTTTCACTTTGATTATTATTGCTGCGTTCCTTGCTCTATTCCATTAACTTTGCCTAATATTGAAACCTGCATTCACAAATAATTCCCAGATACGCCTATTTCCGCTAATGTTAAAAATCTCCTTATGTGTGTGCATGTGTGTGTACGATCGCTGTACATAGGATGTCAAATATGATGATTATGAATATATTATGATGAATGTGATTCTAAATGTATTTGATACAGCTATTTTCCCACTCTCAACCTTGTGATGATCAAATGATGAATGAAACGTGTTGCTTATACTTTTATACTAAATGAGAACATTTTAGAGTGCATAAATGTTGCTATTTAAGAGCGAATCTCGACAGCATACGCAGATCCGAGCGTTTCGCTCAAAAACAGTTGAGAAGGGGGCAACGGCTCAAAAAGGGCCAGTTCTCGTTCCGCTGCCTCCGAATCTGACGCATGGGCCACATTCCGCACGTCAGAGAGAGCACATCGTTGCCTAATGGTGGAGAAATTACCGTCGGTAGGGAGGGGGTAAAAATGACTGCTGCCTAGGATTTTGCGAACGTCGCCTTCGACTCGCATAGCTACCACAGGTCCACTAAATCAGAAAATTCATATTTATTATTTTGGAATAAAAAGTGAATAATACCTTGTCACATGTCGCACTAATCGATAGAAGAAAAATTTGCCTAAAAAGTGTGGAATTTCAAAATTTACTTATGGTCCCGTTCTGAGACTTGAAAGTGCACCTCTATGAGTCTCGTAAAGCTTTTGCGCTTTTTCTCTGGACAACTGGACCTTGCTAGCCGCAGCGATCACAATCCCGGCATCAAGCAGCTCGCGCAACGTCGCCTGTAATGAAAAAGGGGCCCCGTCGTAGATTAAAATGTTTGCTTCCCTCACTCGCGCAAGCACACACCACACACACAATACACACAGCACTCTTCGCCTTCGAACTTTTTCTCCAGGGGCTCCTGCATACACTAGCCGAGGGGTGACTCATCGTATCGCAGGGGCTACTGTAGGAGGCGCATACCGTACCCACCGGCAGCAATTAGGAGGGGTTTTATGTGAAGCACATGGCAATGCGCGCCTGAATTTTTGCTAGAAACGTGCCCTTTGGCTGGTTATTCGATTCTACAGTACTATTACAGTACCGTGGCTCATGCAAAAGCTGGCGCGGCTGAAGCGCGTAGTCTCGACTGGAGGAGAAATGAAATCCTATTGTTGTCCGCGCGCGCGCACAAAGACCTGTTTGCACGTCAGAAACTGACTGTGCGCTAGGGGAGAACACACGACGGACGAGCATCCGGCAAGCAGCCCCCGCCGATCTCTTGGATCTCATGCGAATCCCCCGCGGTGGGGACCGTCGCGGGGGATCCATGCGTCGTCTCACGGTGCGCTGCCAACTCTCTCTCAATGCGGATTCGCTCGCGCTCGCGCGGCCTAGCGTTTATCCCCCGTGGCGGGATATGTTTTGAAGGAAGGCTCGTGAGTACGGTGTGACCTAGATGTGAAATTGATGAGCGGCGACGTGTAATGCCGCCACCGCCGGTGCGATTTGTGCAGACACACGGGAGATGTGCAGAACGACACGAAATCTCGCTATATCGCAGCCCTGACGGCTACACATAGGGAGGGGGGGGGGTAAATAAAATCGCAAAAACTACGCTCACCTTTAGCAGCACTGGATGCGCTACAATATCCGGCTTTAGAAGCATTAAGGACCACATCTGACTTTACTTTGCAGTAATATACGCGAATACACAATTTGTTCTGTCTTGTTGATTCAGGCGGTATCTGCAGATAAAACGCGGTACTTCAAAAAACCATGTCCGAGGACCACATTACGACTGAACTGGATTCTCGCTTTCCTTTTTTCAAAGTTTGCTCTGGGAGTACGTCACAAGACCGGAATTCCAAATATCCGCTACGAACTTTTGTAAGTGACTCAGAGGGTTTTCACAAAAGATTTTTCAGAGTACTCGTCGTAACTCCCTATGAGACTGAGGATCTCTGTCTGAAAATTTGAGCTGAAACGGAGATTTTTATATTTTTTTTGGTTTCATACTACATTTGGGTGCATCGAAAAAAGAAAAAATAGCTCAAATAATTATCGAAATGGGTGTTGCGTAATAGTACAGGTAGAGAAATTTGCAAAAAAAGCAAAAAAACTCAAGATAGTGAAGTCAGTTGCAACTTTTGGTGAAATTACATACCACGCGCGCCACCTCACGACAGAATATTAATAGTGATGGATTCAGTAAATGCTGGTTGGAAAAATGTTGAGAAATATTTTTCACACACGTCTCCATCAATTTGAGCTCAAAAAAGAGGAAAATGGAAAGAAAATCAGAATTCAACGATTTCTTAGCATATATGTCGTGGAATACTGTGTATATTGTGCAATACAAAAACTGAACAATTAAATTGTACCACGGTCTTATGAACTATATACGCATATATATGTCATTTTTCCAGTTTCAAAGCACTTTCACTTAGTCAGAGAAAACTGTTCTGCCGTCGAACTCCCATGCGCCGATTACTGATCCTCATACCATATGGAGTAATATTTGTGAAAGGACCAGTCATCCTCGCGAGCGGGTGATGCCGCAGTTCATTCCTTAACCCCTCAATAACAGAATATTGCAATGTTAGCGAATCGCTTGATCTCCTGCCCAATTTTTTTTTCGATGGAATATCTCCTCACCTCCCCCCCCCCCCCCTCCCGTCTTCACATACCTGCACAGTGTGTCAAACATCAATGAGACCCCGCGCTGCGCGATGTGTTTTGACGGCATGCGCGATCAGAGTGCATATTTCCGAAGCTGAGAACGAGTCTCTGGCTGGAGAGCGTGTGCGCGGCGAATCAACCGTAACTGCTGCCGCCGCTACTGCCCGTGGTGACTAAGCATTGCGTCCTCCAGTCACAGAGCTATTCGCCTCCCCCCCCCCCCTCTTTCAATATCCATGCATCCGTCCGCATCGCCGTCGTTGCGGAGTTGTGTACGCGGGCGCGCAAGCGGTGTAAATGCGTATGATTGCGACCTGAATTCGGCGTCCGTCCACTCGCTTTCCGTTCTATTTATTCTTGCGCTCTGATTTCGCGTTGTTCGAGTGTGCGCGACCCCATCATCGCCGCGTTGTGAAAAGAGAAGAGGGGGATCGAAAGCGAACTGTTCCCTCGGCCGAAAATGGGGACTATCCGCATACGAGGTCACCTATTCAACGTATATTATATAGAACAACTAGAAAACAGGCTTTCGAAACGAGGGAGAGGCGGAGGATGAGGGGGGGGGGAATTGAGGGAATTCATTAACTGGAACTTTGCAAAGCTTTGGAGTTCCAAGCAAATAATGTGCCTTTCCTTCGCGCTTAGTAAATTAATATCAACACCTTCATAAAAATATTTTAATTCCTAAAAAAGGGTGATGTGCTTTCTAAAGCAGATATACATACGAAATAACAAAAATATAAAGTTCACAGAAAAGTCCAACTCTTTTATGGTACTTTGATGACTCTGATTAGAATTAGCTAACAGTGACTTGATAAAAACCTTTCCATTAGCTGTCTTGCCTAATGCCTTCAAAAAGGAAACGTCAAACTGCACGCAAAGCTAATGAATGCTAAAAAATCTGCAGAAATATGAAATTCCCCTGGTTTTAATCCCGTAGTAGCTTAGAACCCACAAACGTAATGTAGATAGAAATAAAAAAGCAGTTTTTGCACACCCTTTTAAATCCTTATAAATACAGAAAAGTGACCAATCATATTCAATATAGAATCCCCTAAACTATTGAAACATTCCGTAATTTTTCCACACTTTTGATGTGCATGAAACTCTGCACGAGTTCAGCTGGGAGTCAAAAGAGAACACAGTTTTCAGCTCAGAAACAGTGCCGTTGAAGATCCAACAGACAGGAATTTTTTACTGACTTCAAATTCGATCAAATTTTTGAATTCAATTTTTGAATCTTTACTACACATAATAATACACCACTTGATCTATGAGAAATCCTCTCCGGACCAACATAAGCGACTGTACATAATAGCCTATCTCCCGCATATATCTCATCAATAAATGTACACGAGGTGACAGCTACGCATTTGGAAATGTATGATTTCTCTGCTAGTGTAGTTCTTTACTTAAGATAGAAGTTCTCACTTTTCCTCCATAATTTTTCATAAATTCGAGCTCAGTTTTCTGCCCATACAAGATTTTCCTATGTTGTTATATACATCAAATCTCTCGCAAAAGATTCTTTTGCTCAAGATTCTAGGTATTGAAAAGATATCAAAAGCAAACTTGAAACGCAGCTTTAATGAGATGCCGTAGAGATTTCTTCCAAATTTTTTTTTTGAATGTTTCACAACAAAAATAATAGATATCACTCATTCAACTGTAAATAACTAACATCGCAACAATAAAGCGTTCAAACAACACAAGAAAATTCTTCTGCAGTTTTTATTTTACATTAAGGACGGTAATAGCGCTCTTCAAGTATGTATGTGTATAATATCACAAATGTACAACACAGTAGTACCAGCACTACAAACTATATAAGTCTATGATTGCAATGGGTCAATAGATGAGAACATACAAGTAATCAAAACACCTGTAAGGTGAACGCAAAGACATAAGATGCTCCATTCAAAGTCACCAAAAAACGAGCTACATTCACACAGCATTAGCAGACAGGTTTGTGATACTGTAACGCTAGAAAACGATGGCTGCAGAACAACTAATGTGCTCGGAAACAGCAATCAATAAATTCTAGAAATCAGCTAGCGATAAAAGGTATGGGCAAAGTAGCACACAGATTGAAAGAAAACAGGATAAGAATTTTATAAAATTGTGAGTTTTGTGAGGAGGCAAAAGCCATACTGCGAGTTAGCGACAAGGGACATTAGGCTTCTCAAATGCAACATAATATCACGCTACTTTGCAACCTATAGCTGGTTTGGAATTGCTCGTGTGCCAGCTCCGTGCCAGTGCGGCCGGAACTTACATGAGCGCACCGCGTATTGATTGACCGACTTCCCCGGAGCAGTTCCGGCACGGCAATGGCACGGGCAACACTGGACACTTTGACAAACTACAATATCGCAAAGAAGCGGTTCAAGCATGGAGCATACCTAGAACATTTCGTTCACCATGTATGATTACGCGACGCAAACACTGGACGATAAAGAGCTGAGCAAAAAGAGTTAAAATACTGAAACGCAAAAGAAAGTGCGGTACTAGTCGATCGAAAGAACTAGGTGTGCACGAAGAAGTGAATAGAGCTGTTTCTGCATGCATCAAATGGCGATTCACTTCTCAGACGAGAGTGAAGCCCTGCGTGTGTTGAATCGAAAGTCGTAATCGACGAAGCAGCTCCTTGCTATCTGCAAGGTTAGGCAGATCCAGTAGATTAAAGCATGTATGCGCCACCGGCAAAACTTCTGGCGCGGATGGCTGGATGAACATCTGTAGGGAGGACATGCCGCCGACGGGCAAACGAGTCGATCCCATCAGGAATTGCAAAAATTGCTGGAAATAGTTGATTTATTTAGAAATAGTGATCAAGAAAACTATATTTAAAGGAACTTTTCCCACCTTCCGCTCTTCCACAGTAAGTCCAAAGAAGGCTTCCCAAAACGCAAGAATTGTTGGATGTTTCGCATGATATTCGCCTTTGTACTGAACGATCTAAAAACATCTGTTTAGAAGAGCCCCGATATAAAAAAAGGAAATAAAGCAGATTGAAAAGAACCAGAAAATAAGATAGTTTCGAGAGTTTTTGAGCAATTTTATAGTTTTCGCTATTCCTTATTTCTTGTTTCTACACCTTTTCCTCACAAAAGCACCCATGACAGACAATGTTTAAAAAAGGAAAGAATAGACTTCATAAGAGCAAAATTAATCCAGCAAATTAGATGTATGACTATAGAAGGCAATCAATTCTCCAGCGGACAATTTGTCGTCATTCTCAATCCAACCAGTCATTGTTCCCTATCCCTTGTCACACTACCGGATTCCCGTTGGAAAACTAGCGGATGTACCGGATTACATGTAAACAAACAAATGACTAATATCCTTCACCTACAGTATCCCTCCCATACAACAAAGCAGCCTCCTACCATGTGCCACACAGCGAAGCAAACATTGGGAAAACTCTACTCCCAAATTTGAAATTCTAGACATTCCCGCATCGAAAAAATAAAGGTTTGGCTCTACGTGCAGAAGACGACTGAACGCAAAATCAAATGATCGTTACAGTTCGATTGCACGACACCGATTGGAGAGTTGCCGTTTTACTCTCCGATCGATGGGGGCAAAAAACTTGAAAAGATTTGGGCAATCGATGGTAGGAATAGGGAAGATGACATATGAACAAAAGAACAAAAATAGCAGGAATCAAGAGATATAAAGAATGAAAAAAGGAAAGAAGGAAAAAATATGGCATCATGTGTCTGATATGAACAGTGACCAAGGGCGAAAAAACGAAGTGATAAGATGAAATTCAATTTTATCGAAATTTGGTAGGTGGATGGTGACGCCCAAGGAGCCGAGCCCACATGCAAACACACAAAACAAACCAATTATGTATATTACCATTACCACCCTCCTCTACATTTTCGAATACTTCACCTTCGTCCAAAACAACCAATTTGTCTCTTCAAACAAGCGTTCCGCTTGAGCGCTGAACGAACTGTGATGATGAGGGGACCGAACAACCAACACAACGAACAATTCTCCAATAATCACTCGTTTGTGCGGATACGGTAGAGAGAAACGAACAAAAGCAACACAATGGCCGAATGTGGGATGGATGGCGGCCGACTGTGTGGTCGAGGAGCAACCAAATGGAGTTCGACTGGTTGGACGGGTTGAGCGTCTACTGACGACCAGTTGAACACCTGCTGCAGAAGCAGATTCCCACGCCAACGAGTGGAATTCCCACGACGCCCGGGCACCTGTCGTCGTCATTTCCAGTCATTCGTTTCGCAGTGTGGTCTGCAAGTCGCCAACATGTGATCCAGTTCAAACGAAACTTTTGCTCATCGTTTGCCCCCTCAAGCGTAAACAAAAACGCCAAGACCGTTCACTGCGTTAATAAGAGAAAAGGGACAGAATCAAAGGATACGATGGAGGTAAGCTCAAATCGTTGCTGAGAGTAGGTGCTTTTCATTCATCATCAAAAACGTGAAGTTTGAGAGTGTACTAGTCACATCAAACGAGATGTGAAGCAGGGGGAGAGGGGGGGGGATAAGCTTCAGGTGTATTCCTTCTTACCAAGAAGAGATGAACCAACTTCGAACTAACCATGTTTTCAGATAATGACGTGGTCCAATGAACTATTAGAATAGCGAACAATCAAACACTAGCAGGCAATGATTGACCTCTACAGCTACTGAAAATTCGATCAAAAGAAAAAAAACTTCTTGGAAAATATAAAGGTTGAAGATCCAAAAACATTTTTGAGACAATTATGTGCAGTGGAATGCGCATAATGCGGGATGCGCAACATAAGAATGTCAACTCCGCTGGGCACGCATCGAAAGTTGCACCACGAAGAAGCAGAGTTCGATCTTTCGGTGTCGATTCTGGAGCGAGAAACAGAGGCAGCAGCTCGTAAAACTTTAGAAGCCGGATGGATCCTTACCAGGAATCCAAAAATGAATAGAAAGGAAGAGTGTGTTGCTATAACGAAGGAACTCGCACCATTTATGGAATTATGCGGGTTTTGATATAAGAACATCATCAATACTCACGTTAGCTCATTAATCATTTAACGCCTACAAGTGGTGGAGGCAGTCCCTTGCTCGGCGAAGAGGTGAGCTGTCTACGCGAAATGCAGCTTTGGACTTTACCTTGTGTATGAGACATCTGGTGGATAACTTTTAGTTGCTCCTCGCTTTTTAGGCTCTGACGAAGGCGAAAAGCCGAAACGTTAGCCTAATAAACAACTTTAACAATCTTGGCCATATAAGGCTCAAACACTGCACATAATTGTTCATCAAGATGCCAAGATTTATAGAAAGGCGAACTTGGAAGATTTTTGAGACAGATTACGAGATCGCCGCAATGCATTAATACTAAGTAAGCATGCTTGAGCAAACTAAAAAAAACTATTATCTGCGAAAAAAAACATTTCTCCCTCCTCGGAGATTAGAAAAGCACACAATCAAATCCAGCAAAAAACACCATCGTATACTGTTCTGCCAATCAGTGCAACTAGAAAGAGTCTTGGTCTTGGTTTTCTGCTACGACTAGCTCTCAAACATCTCGCGATCCGGTTCTCTCGGTCCTCGCGCACAGCGCCCAACCAATATTTACAATCGCAAATTGCACCAAAGAGGACGCGCAGACTTCAAGGGCTGTTCCTCCTTACACAGCATTTCAAAAACTTCCTTCTCAAAATTACGCGCGACCAGAACATTCGCCTAACAAACGTGGGCGTGCCGCCTTGTTCATTGGCAGGCCGTGCACTTTTTCTGCCTCAAATGTCCCGCTAGTTGTCGAACGTCTCAAGGTCTTTCGCATACAGAAAATCAGCGAGAGCTGTCAAGGGAGACTAATGCAAAAGTCCATGGTATCAGAACAAATTCCTCGGGAGGCTGTGGAAGTGGCTTTGGATTTTTACAGTGGTTTAGAAACCACCGAAGTCGAAACTATCTAAGTCATTGATCGCATCAAGTCAGCCGGACACACCAGTTAAACACATAAAAAAACAACAGATTGAGCAAATAATTTCGAGCTTAGGGATGAGATTTCACATTTTGAGATGACTGAAGTCTTAGGCAAAGGTGAACACTTACAAAGGGGCTTTCCAGTAAGGAAAAAAAGACTGCAATCTAACTGTTGAAAATGTCAATTAAACCTGGGGTTATGACCGTTCAACAGAAATCTTGGTAGAGATTTCAAGCAAGTATTATGCAAATAACTTGCAGAGCATCATGTAGTAGCATCGAGTATCAGTATCAACACATGGGAATCATTCAGAAATTTTCAGAACAGAAAATTTTGGGAAGTTTGAAAAAGTAGAAATGCACACCTAGGTAGCTAGATAGTGAGAGCATTTACTCTAGTAGCCTAGTAATTGTGCGGCTAATATAGTGTTCCTTGCATGGCCAACAATAATTACGCGTGAAAAATCGCCCGGGGAGCGGAACTCAAAATGTACGCTCTGTGCCAATTTTTTAAGCGCAGATGTTATCTGCATACAAGCATGACAATTTTTCCGCGCAGATGTTGCCGCAAGCGCAAGGGCATCCTCAGCGTCAATTATTGTTATATGATAAAAGGAATGTCTTTCTGTTTGACTGTGTGTACGTATGTTTCAGATAGAAATTTTTACTTCAGAATCGATCTGATCAGAAATAAAATTTCTATTCGAAACAAAACTAAATAAACTTAAAAGGCATACATTTCGGGGCGAGGTGGGTCTTGTATGCTACTTTTCGTCATTGATCGATATCGATTTGATCGATTTTTCCGAAGCTTCACTTACGAGGCTGGAAGTTGGCACAGGGCGTAAGTGAGCATGCTGATTACTATCTACTTGTCTATTTTTTCTCATTTACGGCGCACCATTAGTGTATGGAAATAAATAAATAGATAAATAAATTACGATGAGTTCTCGAAAGGGTCGGGCGGGGCCTAGTTTGCCAGCTAATAGTAGATAATACTGGACAAAAAAAGTTCTCTGCGCTCAGAACCGGACTTCTTCTAGTAACCAATTTCCTTTACTACCAGTGCCTCGCTTCACAGGAGTGACATGCAAGACGACGTTTTCGTTCATAGGATACAGGAAGTGGACCACCACGGTAGAGAATATTTTCTTCTGCGTCGTTCTTCCTATTTCGACTTTTTTTCCAACATTGTAGGCTTATATCCATGCGACTGAAACGAAGCGTACCGGTTCGAGTGAAAATCTCGCAACAAAGCACACGAAGCTATGCGCGCCAAACAACACAGATCGCATTTGACGGAGGCGCTGAGGCGCGCATCTAACGCCGTCAGCAATTAGTTCTCTCCGTCAGTGGCTCATTCCAAAACGCACGCACACACACACAACACGTGATTGCGACGCACAAAAAGCCGGTTTCAGCAACCAACACACACGACGACTACTTCGGCAAATGTAGCCACATCTATGATGCATTCAACGTCTACGTAATGAGATTCCATCACGATATTGAACAATTAATTCAAGGCCATTCCACACCAAGCAAAAGATCCTGAGATTATATGAGAAAGCTTGGCAGGCAAGTATGGTAAGTACTCTAACATATGTCGCCCAAGCAGACATTTCGAGAACATACGCGAAAAGCGCATCCGCTAAACCAACGGGTGTGACGTGGAAAGGAATTATTCCCCCCCCCCCCCCCTGATAAGAAGTTCTGTAAAGAAGGAAAGGAAAGCTGAACAAAAACAAGATGGCAAATGATAGAAAAGGGATTGTCGACAGCATGTATTAAGAAGATAATGCAAAGAAAGAAATCGTATAGCTATGTTTCCAGTAATGTAGACCAGAGAAAGGAGTAGAGGTAACCGACCAAACCGCCAAAAACTCAGATTAACTGCCGACCTTGCGCAATTCCGACCAGTCGTAGTTTTCATTGCCAATAACTAGTTCCATGAGTTCTCTGGGCTGGAAGAAGGCGACGATACGACTATTCAACACCATCTTGAACCCATCACGAAACGCTGCCGCTTGACGTCCAACTTCACCATTTCGTCCAACGCAAAGTCGATGATGAACGTATCGCTGCAAAGTTGATTTATTTCGGTATAGTTGAGGTACATGTCGGATGCAAACATCTGCTGGGCGCATGGAAATTCTCTAAACAATCACATGACACATGCTTTTGGATGAAAAAAATCAGGCAGTTCGAGAAAAGGAGCGCGACCACGGTTTGGACCTTCCACTCACAAAAAACCGAAGGAATCCATAGTTTCAAATGTGGCAACTTAGGATTAGAAAGTCTCCACAGATAAACAAACTACCTTTACGATCAAATAGCAGGCAGGTAAGAAACTTCCTACATATATTCAAATTAGCATTACTATAAATAGCTTCCCAGTACCCATTCAAAAAGATAATAATGAGACTCACCTGTACATAATCAGCCTTATTTGCCTGTGTTACGGGAATATTTTCTCCTCCGGGTTTCAGATCCACTGTTTCTGTGCTACCGAACGCAGCGTAACTAATTGTGTAATTCAGGCAAAACACCTCCTGCAAAGATCAGACTCATATCGGACTCTTCCTGGGCTCAGAAAGTACCTCAAAGTCATCGCCCTGATAATCGAGTAGTTCTTGCAAACTCCGCCCTTCCACAGGGCTCAACTCGGTCAGATCCTCTAACACTGGTTGTTGATCAAGAAGTATCTTGAAAATATCAAATGTGAAAATGGCGAAGAAGGATAATAAAACAGACTAACCTTATATAATGCCAATGGAAAGGGAAAGGCGACTAGTACACAGTTATAAACAGCAAGTCCACACAGTATGCCAACCATTTTGTAATAATTCACTTCTTCTATATCATATCCACTGAACCAGACTAAATGAGAGTCAGGATCCTCAACGAACATTCCGTAGCTGAAAGTTTCTATTCAGTAAAAAAAAATGAAGAAACCGACAAAAGTTCGGCACATACTCGGATTGCAGCAACTTTTGGAATAAAATCATGAAGAATTCCTTCTTTACACCACCAGCATCTTCCGCTTCTTCACTCATGAATTGCACCTGAACTTTCAGTGGAGAGGCTGCTTCTCATATCTGAGCAGCTCACTTTCAGCGGCCGTTGCAAGTATCGCTTATCAATAGAAAGCAGGCCATTTATGGTGTCTTGGACGATATGTTGCCTTCGTACAGTCAATTCGAAAAACGGCTGCTCCACGAAGAGATCGAAGCCGAACAATGTTAATCGAGCACCATTCATAGATGTCTGGAGACAACATTACAGTGGTCAGTCCCACTGGGTTCATACACACCTGCATAGACATCACTGCTTCCACGTACAGAAGCTCCCCTTTGGCAGCCGCATTCATTATGAACGGATAGTTGGACCAACAGGTCACGGATGCTTCCCGACCACCTTCCTGTAGTAAAATGAAGATACCCTAAGTTGTGCAATTTGAGGAATCCTGCTACAGCATATAGAGCTACCTGTGCGCGTGCCCAGTTCACATAATCCATTTTCAGGTTGTAATTGTCAGCAAGTTCGTCAATGTAGAAGTTTTCCAGAGGTATTTTGTTCGTAACCTTAACAGAAATCTCATCGTGAACACTGCATTTTTTGTCCTGTTATAGAATTATGAATTCAGTGCTTTGAGATACATTTTTTTGGCGATACTCTTGGGCATAATACATAATCAGCGAAATCGCAAACGTTTGCACGCTACTAACATTTTATAGAATAAAAAAGAAGAAAATACTTGATACTATGACAAGAGCAACTCACCTTGTTTATAGCACAAAGCGAGGAAAGAATTTCTAGAAATGACCGACATTCACTAGGATTGACTTTGTCTCTGACTAAACATCGGACAGCTGCGAGCATAGCTGTTGCAAGACGATTGAAATGTCTCACAGGTAAGACAACCCACCACTTTTCTGTAGGGAAAAAATTTTGTAATAAAAGGGAGAATTATTAGTGTTTACCTAAAGCATTCCGATAAGCTGGTCTGAGCTTAGATATGGATTCTGCGAACGGTAAGTGTAGGCGAGTGACAACATCACGAGTAACATTTGTAGCAAAAGGATGAATCCACACCAGTATTAGGTAAACTCGAAGAGATTCAACCGAGCATATGTTGGTTGGATTGAAGTCATCAGAAAAAACGGACATTTGGCAAGTGTCAACGAGCTGAAGAGATCAAGTTAAATAGCGAAGTTCCTTTAAAAAAGGAACGAACCAGTTCTCCGTACTGCCGAGCGTCAGATGATTCTCCCAGAGCAGTAAAAGTCTCCATAGCATCGTCCAAATTTACACCGAAAACTCGGCTCTCGGAGAGAAAACGTCGATCGTCTTCATACAAAAACGACCCATTTAGACAACTCACGGATGAGAAAACAGACTCCAAGAGGCTGTAACACAAGGCGAAATCATTACTCAAATATCGTAGAATTTATTTACCCTATTAAATCGAGTTTTTCATGACGAGATAGTAAGTCAATCACACTGTTCTTACACAGAAAGAGAGGAGCCCTGAGTGGACAATTAGGACCGGCTGCCAGTGCCTGAGATTCAATATTCTGCAAGAAAGAGGTATGGATAAGTTGGAAGAGAACGTACAGGCGTGCCAAGAGAACGAAGGATGAACGTCTGATCAAAGCCGGCGAAAACAGCTACGACATGGTCAAGTTCTTCAGTTTGTCGTGGAATCAGCTGATTCACTGCAGATCCATTGCCAAGCTGTCCATTTGCGTTTTGCCCAAACGGATATAAACGTCCACCAATGACGACAACGGAGTGATTCCTAAAACAAATACGATGCCATGGCTCTACGATAAATGATAACCATGACGATTATGCCTTTTGTACTTGATAAACTAAACTGTTCGCTATTCAGTTGCACATGCTCGCATAATCCTAGAACTTTACCGCTCTACGTAAAATTTGCTGAATAAATTGCAACAGTGTCCTAAGAATGGCCACCTTGCTACCTTGCTTCTACAGACTTCAAATTGCAAACTTAGTCAAAATTATCCGAAAAAGTAGTTTCGTGCCGGACCCACAAGAACGGTGGGTGTAATTGGATAAAATTTCTCCACCAAATTTCAATCCTATACAACGCATACTCAAGGCAAACTTCAACAAAACTTGCAAATAACGAAAGGAAAGTTCTACGCTAAGATGGTTTTTTACAACTAAACGCACGTTTACCATTGAATTCAAAGATCAGAACAAAACTGGGTCAGACTAGTTGATTAAATACGTCTCAGCAATTGTTGGAAAAATTACAATAAGCTACAAGGCCCTCCATCTAAACTGAGGGTGGTAAGACTTTGATGTGGAATAACAGGGCCTCTATCTAAGTAATCGCCTGATTGTGAGTCCCGGTGCAAAAGGTGAACCGCAGGGGAAAAATCTCCGGAAAAGGAACTTCCGGAGTGACTTTTCGCTTAGTCACTACTTACAGCAGGACTTGAGTGCTTACCTATGGCTCCGTTGTACAGATTATCAAAACTTATTACCCTCAATTTGGACACATGGTGCCTTCGACCAGTTGTGTCACACTGCATGCACTTTCGATAAGTTCAGGCAAGCAGGAATGTTGGTAAACGAGAATGTGATTTTCAAACAAAAATGTAGAAGTCACATAATATGGTAAAAAAATAGCTTACCGCCCACATGCTACTCTGGTCACAGTACTTCCCATCAGTTCTGGCACTGCTGCTGGGTTAAGATGTTTGTCGAACCTGTAAATTACAGAAAGGATGAGCAATCATAAGCTGGAAGAGGTTTGCTCTTTATGCCTATAAGTGTATATTTAATCCTTCAACGAAAACAAAAAAACTAATTAAAACTATAGCACAAAAGGAACAAAAAGGCTTAATGTACGAAATGGTTCTTATCAAGATAATATTTACTTCAAAACCAACTTGTTCCCGCCGCCTATTTGACCATGAGCATCTGAGCCAAAAGCGAAAAGTCTTCCTTCTTTAGAAAGCAGAAGAGTGTGCGAGTCACCGCAATAAGCTTCGATTATATGCATTGCGCTCATTCCTTCCAAGAAAAATGGGGTAGGACGAGCTGAAAGAGATGACCCCCTCTGCTAGTTGATATGTATCGAGCTTGAACATCACGTACGACGGGTATCTCCTGTACCCAGTTGACCATATTCATTGTAACCCCATACATATACGCCACCGCCGGCAGAAACAACAACACAATGGCGCCCTCCAGCGGCAACTAAATTAACATTAAAATGAAGAAGACTAAAATATCATGCTGAATAACAAACCAGCCTTAAAAAAATATAAGCGTATTTTACTTATAAGGAGAAAAAATATACAAGCAAAATCCTTCCAAATACTAAACATTGTTGGTATTTCTCTAACCTCTTACAACAGGGACTCCAATGAGCTGACTGACGATCTGCGGAGAATGCATAATAGCGCCATCACCTTGTTCTCCCCAAACTGCCACAGTACCGCCTAGATAGATCATCCGTACAGCATGTTTTCGAATATTAAAGGGATTATTTTTCGTAAGCTCTCAGAATACTTTCCAATGCAACAAAACTCTCGAGGAGTTAAATGAAACCTGAACGAACTCTCAAGCAGCGCAATGCAGTGACGTGGTCCGCAAGCAACCTGGACGACTTCATTGAGCTCACCCACACGCCGGAAAAAACACTGTATAATACCATCAAAAATGACAGATATTCTAGGTAACCGACTTCGGAGTTTCTTGCCATGAAATGTGGCGTGGCATTGCCAACTGACCATGTTCATTACTGCCCCAAGCAAACAATCTACCATCTTCTGCGACTGCTAAAGAATGTGCTCGACCAGCTGCTACCTGGATACAACAGTGTCAACAACAATCTCAAAAAGAGACAGGTGATCGCTGTAACTATACCTGCAGCATTCTCACACCACCGCTAAAAGATACAGGATAGATAGTGAAACTGCCGGGTCCACGCCCTCCCCTTCCGAGCTGACCGTCTTCATTTCCCCCAACACTCCACATCTTGCCATCTTCAGCAAGTAATATAGTATGCTTCTCTCCACATGCAACGCTCAGCACCGCTGTGCCCGCGTCGTCAAGAGGTGCTCCAACTGAAAAGTGATATCTTGAACAAAATTAACAAAAGACTCTAATATCAAAAGTTATGCAACTCCTTAAACAATACGAACGGAGCTTCGCACGAAGCCAGGTGCTATGCGCTTTCGCTCACTATAATTTCGATGTCTCAAGTATCAAAAAGCCATCAAATGAAATTTGGAGTCACATCGTAGCTAACATTTAAATACCTAGTTATACATCATGATGACGGGCTATATCACCATTGTTATATAGGATTAGTGTTTATTGATAAGACATGGAGGTAAGATACTAATCACATCGGCTAGTTAACGAGTTCATTTGACAAGCTATATGAGAATAGCTTCGATATTTGAGCTCAGAGAAACCATGTAAACCTGGATCAATTCGCGAAAACATGCCGTAGGGCCAGAAGAGTATAGACAGATAAAACTCCTCCTACTACCGTATGACTTTTACGCATCTGAGATAAGGAGGTGCACAAGGTAGATAGATATTTACTATTCATTTGCTGCATCCATAAAGCATTTTATATCATGCTTCAAGCACCTTTCAGCTTTTCTCAAAACATTGTCACTGCATGAAAATCAAAAGTCATTATCAAGACATAGCATAAGAAGATTAGAGATCAAAACAAACTCTAGATCCACAGCAACACACATATGAACGCCATTATGTTCGCTGTGAGTAATAATCTGTGGGAAAAAAAACCAAAGCGAAACAAGTACACAAAAGGCAAAAACAAAGTACGCACCTATCTGCTCCGGAAGCTTGACACATGCCGCACTTCGACTACCTAGTCCAAGCTGGCCATCTTCTGATAATCCGCATCCCAACAACTCCTTTCGCATACCTTCAAAGTTTCAATAGAGCTTCAGAATCATCCAAGTTTAGTACACTACAGCAAAACAGAGTTATCGTTGCTAGCAAAAAAATAACTTCTAGTCGGCACTTTAAGCCGCCAAGTACTGTTTTTGCCATCGGCTATCACCTGCACAATGAGAATACTTATCTGAAGCAGGTCAAAACAGCAGAAGCACCAGGATTCGGCCACATGCAAATTTTATACGAGGGAATACCTTCCTTTCACTTTTTAAACCTGCCAATCGTTTCAATTTTGAAGGTCAGAAAGGAAAAGACAGGTATTGAAAAACTAAAACGCATGTGGATCACTATGGCTAAAAAAAATCATTCAAAAAGTTACAAGACTGATCAAGCAGGCAACTATTGAAACAAGCTATACGACGACCACGCTGTGAGACCAAATTCATATTCACTCAATACTTGATGATGACATTTACATCGGCAATACTGTAGAATGACTTGCGCGGAAATTTTATCATTCAGTACGCAGCCAATGTCAACAATAATTTTCAACAAATCGCAACATATAACAACAACAAACAGGAAGCAAATCTTCTGATACTTCAAAAAAGAATCACAGCACTCAACATGAGTATTCATATGTTAGAGCTCAAGATGTGCAAACAATTCAGGTTAAGTAATATGAGAAAAAAGCCACTACTCAAAAAAGGATTACTCGCTTGTTTTACTACCATCAGCACCAGCTTCATCAGCGGTTGACGAATTGTCAACGTTCTCGGTACTATCCGCAGCATTTGGGACTGTATTTTCAGATTCTGCAATTGTTCGATCTGCCGCTGCCTGAATCAAAACTCCTAATTCACATACGATCAGGTTTCTTACAATTTGAAACGACCTTCTGCTTTCGCTTTGACCGCATCATATTTTCGATCTCAGAACAGTCAACCCCCATCATGCGTAACATGTGCACACGCTCTTCTTTTCCAACGTAAGGAGCTACAGTATGGAATCCAACCTGAGAAGAAACATCATAATGGGACACGAAAACAATATAGAATGCGATTTCTTAGGGGAGACAGAGATATGAAAATCATTGGAGAACCTAATCCTCCGAGGTGCACGTGAGAAAAGCTATTGTTTTTTTGAGTGAGTGTTCGTGAGCTGAACAGATGTGTTTGTGTGGAACTCTTTTTTGTCTATTGAGAATGATTGCGATAAAAGCAAGGCTGCTGAGAGTATAATTGCAGTTTATCTGAAGGAGATAGGAAACAGCCAAAAGCCAGCTTCGAGGTACGCTCAGACAAACAAAAGTTATGTACGCTGCTGCGATGACATAACCATCATTAGGCAAAATTTGAATAGGCTTCAAATCAATGAAAATGGTGATATAAATTAGTAAGATCAAATGTAAGCAAATATGAGAAAAAAATTACACATGATCAAGTTCGAACCAAAAGAACAGAAAAAAAAAAGAAAAAAAAACAAAGAATTACCCATGTACAGACTGGATCGGCGCGATCTGTGTATAGTACCAAACTTCCAGAGCTTTGTGCACGTATGTCGTCCTTACATTGGAGAGATTCCAAAGGAACCATTGTCTCCTCCGTTTTTAAGATTTTCAGCATGTCATCTTGACTAATTTCGACCTGAACAAAAGAGTTACATAGAATGCAAGAATTTCATTCACGCCAGAAGACAAAGAAATGTTTGCAATAGCGCCAAATAAAATAATTCAATGAAGAATTCCACGTACTATCTGTTTATCCATATAAGGAAGAAGGTGGCGAATACCTTCCTGTGAAAGACGGAATCGTGTCGCTTCGACTTTTTGCTCATTTCGACTGAACATCTTCATACCCGCATTTTGAATTGACACACTTGTCATATTACGCAACTGAAACGATCAACAGAGTCAAGAGCAGACCATTGCACTACAGACTTACCACAAAATCTTTAACAGCTGCGTTGGCGTAGAATAATTGCCGACAATTCATATCGTTTTCTGCTAAACGACGACTGAACAAATTTTCGTATTCAAAATCATCTCGAATACCATAGTGAGTTCTGGAAATGCAGATTAAGCTGTGCACTTGGGGACAGCAGAGTGACTCATTCTGAGTTTCAACAGTGCGACAACTCTGCACACAAGAACCTTTCTCCAACAACTCGCACGCACAAACCGTTCGCACCACTAGAGATTAGCAAAAGAACAAAAAAAAGCTACCAAAGATATAACTAAGAAGGATCACGGAGCTGTGCAGCTTTAAATAAAAAATGATAATGGGTCAAGACTTATAGAATGTAAACAACCAATCTGAGTCACTACTTGATGCAAAGTACGTAGGCATGCAACTAACTTGATGTCCGACCACCGCTCATCGTCCTTTTTCAAAAAAGTGAAAGGCTCGTCCTTGAACATCTTCTGCTTTTTGTAGGCAGGGGCTCTTGAAAATTAGTTATTCGTAAGGAAAAAGCAACCAATGACAGCATTACCCAACGGGCACGATATTGTTAAAGCTGCCTTCGTTGACCTTCTCTATCAAAGCCACAAAAAATCCACCCGTATCTTGATGATGAGGTACGATGCGCATACTGAAACATCAAAACAAGCATTGATGAAAGCGTAAATCACGATCTTTCAAGAATAACAAAAATTAGATCGGAGGTAGGTTTTGACTAGGCATTTCAACACTCACCAATTCTCAAGGTGCAAAGACTTCGCTTCTTCTTCTGATGGAGAAAAACATGAATCACAAACGATCCTCCGTAGAAACTCAGGCACATCCTCAGGCTTGTTGTAAAAGTTCATGTCGCGATCAAAGACCTAGGTTTAAAATAAAAACTGCTAACAGCGTAGACACAACAGCATTTACCTTCCAGGATGAGATTCCACGAAGTCCCTTCAATTTGGGAAGCATTTGGTGTGCGTCACATATTCGCAGAGCGCCACCCGATGTCCGAATCAACTGGGCAACGACCGCCTCATCTTCTATCGGATTCATGGAACATGTTGAATACACCATCCGACCACCAACTTTCAATAGCATTGCTCCTCTGTAAGAACATTTGTGACGAGAGATACAGATATACGAATAATTCTACTTCTGTGCGATAGAAAGTTGCATGCGGTGTAGTCCCAATGCATCCTGCGGTGTCCACTTCGACCAAATTTCTGGGTTCTTCCTGAGGGTACCATCCCCACTGCAAATCACGTCGCAAAGTACACGATCAAATTTCAGAGGCTCGCCGTCCTAAAAGCGAAATGCGAAAGTATAAAAATCAAAAGAAAACGAATTTCATTCATAAGCTCCGCCGTGCAAACCGGTTGGTAGTCGGAAATATCAAGATAGGACCATTTGAACGTAAATGTCGTTCCTTTCATTACCTCCCAAAGATGACTCCAGACACAAAAAAGGAGTGAAAGGTAATGAGAACGTTGATATCCATGTCAGCTAAATTGTATCGAAAAAAATGAAGAAGCAAGTCTAATTTTGTAGATCCAAGAAATCAGATGAATGTGTTTCTTAGCAGGAAAGGGCAACTCTTTTTATGAAACCGTAAAGAACTCTGAAATGTAAGATATGCCGACAGTAAAGGAATAATGTGATAGGTAAACAAAAGTATGAAAGAAAGCAATAACAAAGATTACCTTTCCCTTCAAAACCGGCATTCTCGCAGCATCTTCACAAATTACTGCGCAGCTTGCGGTATGGAATCGTTTCAGTGTTTGATGTATGAGCATATAGCAACGTTTCTTATCCACATCGTTAGCTATCAACATCCCACCTAAATTTCCGAGTTAATTACTCCGCAGAGAGTGCAGTATAATATGCTCACTTGGGTTATTGGTATTTTCATGCATCATCTCTATTAGTTGTGCCGTTTTGCTTCCCGGGGCAGCGCACATGTCCAGGACAAAATGATTCTCTTCTGGATTGAGAAGAAGCGGTGGTATCATACTTACTGCTTCCTGCCGAGATATATGCCCAATCTCTGCTTCTGTTACCTAGAACGGATAGTTTTGCGACTTTAGTCGCAAAAGACAAATTGAGACGGTACCAAAAAGTTGTGAAGATGGGTCAAGATAGGGTGACTCCTAACAGCTGTTCTGTTCATCTTCGTTTGATATGCGCCTGGGTACCTAACAAATGAGAAATTATAGTATGGATTGACGCTTTCAGCATACCATGGTATCGGTATTGGAGCATAAACATCCGAATCCTCTGACTTGGAAATTGGTTCGAAAAATTTTGTTTCCATTTCGTGCATCAAGCGATCTCGATCTCTATCGATACGCAAACTTGAGAATAATAAGAAATATGATAAAAGCATCTGTCTTACTTATGGCAACCCTGTACACGAAATGAAACAGGAAGATCAGTGCGGAGCGCGCTACAGAATGCATCCCACTCCTCTTCTGGGATGATATTCTGAGCTTTATAGAAATTCCAATACTTCTCGTTTTCCTTCACGATATCCTTGTACGGCTTATGCTAAACCCAACTGCATAGCATGCCAAGTTCTGGAAGAGATAAGGGAAGATTACATTTTTCCACTCGTCGCGAGGCTCCCCATTGTCATTTCGTGCTTGCTTATTCAGGCCTAGACGCCTCCTCTTTTTCTGGAAGTTGTTTCGGCCCATCTAAATTCTGAACTGATCAGTTTTCAAAATCGGTAATGATGCAATGTGCCTGGATGGACTGAACCAAGGAAGAAAGTGGAAATAGTGCGTTAAGACTTTTATTGACCGTCGAACATAAGCTTAGCGAGCAAATCATAACAGCTATTTACTGCACAATAACAAATTAGCCACTGACCACATGAGATGAAGTAACGCGCGAGCGATACAAAATTGTGAAGCAACAACTCAGACCGGCGTAAATCCACCAAGACAAGCACGAAGTAATCAAAACAGACAAGCTGACTATGTAAAGGAAAATACATGACAAACGGAAATGTAATGAAATACATGAGTTTGCTATCAAACACACACTTCAGCGAAGACTGATACGTAGTTGAATAAAGTAAAACAACCCTAAAATAAAAATGCCGAGTATAAACATTTCCATCTGAAAGGGCGAGTTCCATGTCATGTTAGTCACTTGCGCCACGAATCCGGTCGAAAAAGCGTCTGATGGCCGCACAGCTCGGGTCTTTGCCGATGCGCTACCAAATCATCGCTCGCTCAGTAAACATCGAGTAGAAACTGGTCGGTCAGCGAGGACTTCATAGCCTATCACCGCTGATCCGTAGCGATCGCACAACAGCTATAATGAAATTCATCATCAAAACTGCACGAAAACTATCAAAACAGTTATAACGCATTTTCTGGGGTAAAAAGCCAGTCGAACATGAAGAAAGGTGGTTGGTTAGATTGTTTCCGAAATTTTTAACAGTCTGGACTTTCCAAAACTAAGTAAAACGTGCCGTAAAATTTCAATGTCCAAATACATCACATTTTCAGAAGGAAAACTGCTGAGTAAGCTCGATGAAAGAGGCTCACTGTCAGAAAAAAGTAAAAAATGAGCAAGCGTTAAAAGCCCAGATAAATGCAGGGTTTCAACGCAAGAAAGTTTTTAATTCAGTTCTTTCTTCTTGAAAGACTTTACGCTCGAATAAACGGCGCATTATGGCTCATATTACGCTTTTGAAGGATAAAAAGCTTGAAAACCATAGTGAGTCAACGGTAAACTCCTACATACCGTTAGATGGCCATCCACAAGCTCAAGGTCCCTGCGAGAGCAGCAAATTGGCCATATCGTTTTCAATATCCTGACTGAATGCCATGTGTCGGTAGTCATCCTGCTGAGAGACGGCAGTCACCGGTCTTTGGGACTGCATGGAAATTGATGGCACATTTTGTGACTGCGACTGTGTCCAACCAGACATGGATACATCTCCGTATGCATCGACACCGACTAGCGGATCCTGTGAAGCCTGAAACGAAATGGATCCATTTTAGACAAAGCCGTAGTCCCTATACTGTACTACTTTACAAGAACTACAGAAAACCAGGTGAAGTAGCGGGAAACTCACTTGTGAGGCATACATCCCTCCATAATCGTTTTGAGACTGTCCCATACGAACTGATGGACCTCCCACTGTCTGAGGAGTTGGAGGCCACGCGGGCGCATTCCGCCGACCAGGCGGATACCCTTAAAAAGCGGTTGAATGAAGGTGTTCTGAGAAGCGACCAAAAGCTTACTTTGCTGCTGTTGTGGTTGTTGAGGAAATGGAGGAGGAGGGAACATCTGCAGCATATGAAGCGGGACAGGTAGGTTAGCCGCATGACGCAAGGATTGTGCAGATATGGCAGAATGGGGATCCATTGGTGGCACATCTCTTGCATAACCACCACGATATTCACGTAGAGTGTACGTGGCTCGTTGGATGCCATATCGATCAGTCTAGCAAATTCATTATATTCAAATAGATTTTATTATAAATGCAAAAAGTATGATAATTACCGGGTATGCCGGATTTGTGCGTTGCGGCTTAGGTTTCGGTAACGTGATCTGTACCGATTTGAGATTATTGATTGGTCCTTCCACAATAACATTCTTTTGGTTGAACGTAGTCAAAAGATCATTCCACAACGGTTGTCGAGCCAGTACCTGTAGATGAAAAAATACGCTTAAAAAGAATAAATGACCAAATTCTAGCGTTGATCAAGGCTCCGCACTCAAACTCCTACCTTAGCATTACCGATGATAATCAGCCCATACTTCGCCCTGGTCAACGCAACGTTCAAACGCCGAGGATCGTTGAGGAAACCTATGCCCGAGTGATCGTTGGACCTTACACAGGTTACAATGATCAGATCTTTTTCGCGGCCCTAAATCCTTACTCAATCAACATTCTTGACAATGTTTAAAAGCTTACATACCTGAAAAGCATCAACATTGGCGATCTCCATATTCTCATAAAGTTTGCTGTTCAGCGTGCCTTGTGTATGCATGTACTGAACTATATAAGAACGCTGGCCTTCGTATGGTGTTATGATTCCAATTTGTTCAGGGCGCATGCCTCCTCTGTAAACATGCAACTTCAAAAAACTTCCAGAAGTAGAAAGAACGACCAAACCTTATCAGTTTACTGGCAAGCTTCTCCACATTCGCCGCCTCAGTTCTATTCAAAAATGAAGTACCGCTAGCGCTCATTTCCTCTTGTCCATAACACGACCAAAAGATCATCGGCCGTCCAGGGACGGGCCACTCCCAGTCCACCCCACGAAGCTGACGCTCAGCTAAAGCAAAGCTTTAAGTGAATGAATAAGGCTGCATAATCGTTGCCGACTTTGAGTAACTCCATTTTGCAAACTGCCTTCATAGAACACATTGCTTGGGAAGGATGACAACTCTGGATGCATTCGGTATTGCACCTGAAAAAAACTCGATTTGTCGGAACAAATCGAGAAAAGAACTGAGCACATACTTGAAGACGAATGGGTCGATTTCCTAACAGAACCAAACGTTCAAACAACGATTGTGATAACCCAGCCTTGGATGCCTGTGAGAGAACAGCCATTGAAATATTGAAACTTTTTACAAATTAATCAAAAGCTAGAGCTCACCTTCTTGCAGAGTATGACTGGTCCTAACTGACAATGATCACCGACTAAAATGAGCTGCCGTACACCACGAACGATCGAAACAAGAACCTCGGGCTCTGTTGCTTGCGTTGATTCATCAACTAGTACACATCTAGAACAATTCGGTATAAGTTGATATCGTCACGCATTGATCCCTACTTGATTTTGATTCTGGATAAACGTGCATCAGCAGCCGACGAACACGTGCAGCAAATGACATCTGCAGCTGCAAGCAGTTTATGCTCACTCATTTTCTTCAAGTTGATGTAGCGTTCTTGGTCGGCTGCAGACAATTCTCCAATTTCCTCCTAAAAGACTGCATGTAGTGATGTTCTATTCTCCCGCAGCTTCGCACCTTCAACTGCTGCAGTTTCTGCAGCTCTGCAGATTCCTTTAGAGCTTTCAACTGAGCATGCAGAGCCAAAAATTCAACATTCGTATCCAGCGCCTCTCTTGATTTTGCATAGAGCCGCACCACCTATATATAAATTTATCATCGCAAAAAGATGCTGCGAGATTTTCGACCAACCTTGAGTCCGGTTCGATGGATCTTCTCCGCCAGCTGGTCAACAGCAATGTTGGAAGGAGAGCATACCAAGACTTGGCCTTGGGTTTGTTGCACAAGATGATAAACAATAGTTGCGGATGTGACAGTCTGCAAATCGGAGTAAAGGAATGTAGTTCAAGGCTTCTCGATTGCATTCAAGAGCCAATATACATACCTTTCCAGTTCCTGGAGGTCCCTGAATGAGGCTCAGAGGTCTCATCAGCACAGTTTTGACAGCGTGCATCTGACTGTGATTTAGTTCAGGAAGCCCAGGAGCCGACAACCGCTTCGGCTGTTGAACCTATACAGGGTTAGATAAGCGCAAATATCAAAGTATGGTAACGGTAAAAAAGGCTACCTTGAAGAGGATCTCATCAATATCGTGCCCCATTAATTTGTGGAATATGTATTGGGAAACGCAATGAGGATCTTTCTCAAGGGTATTCAGAGCCTGGTACATCCGATCAAAAGATGTAGAGTTCCATACAGCCTAAAATTCAGTCACTTTCATGTTGAATGGGTGGAAGTTAGTATCAGGTAGTCTTACCTCACACGTGAAGTTTATGCGTGGATCTGTAGGCATTTTCTCTGAGGAAGCAGCACGCATCTCAATACCAATTTCATCACTGTGATCTAAAATACGTAAAAAGATCACTATCGAGATATTCTGATGATGTTGGATAATTTGGTCTGATCGAAAAATGGACAGAAAAGTCACAGGAACTCACTGTCGGGGATTTTGAATACTTGTCCAAGGCATGACCACTCTCTTTCGATAGTTTGACTGTGCTTCAGCCTCAACTCATCTCCTATCATCAATTTCATACCTGAACAAACACCAAATATGGGATAAGTGATCAGTACGAAACAAATGCAAAACAAACAATCACTTACTTCCCTCCATAAACTTGGGGAGATGGAAGAACGCCAAATGTTTCTTGTTAAGCCCTTGATCCCACCGAACATGTCCAACACTTTGCGTCTGCGACTCCTTTGTTTTTCTGTCAAACTCAGCTTCTTCCCGCACAAGCGGGGCAAATATTCGTCGATAGTGAAAGGCGTCTTCATATCTAAAAAAAAGTCAACAGATATGCAAGAAAATGAACTGCGAAACTATCAAAAAGACAAACACACGAGCCTACCAAAAAGCTGCTCAATAATGAGGTGGAAGAACTATTACCTGAGCAAAACACTTTCAGGCTCCGTGTCAACGCCTGGTCGATCGAGATCATCAACGGTTGCATTCGGGTGTTCCTTCCACAGATCTTCCAGACGACTTGCCTGCGCTGCCCTGAAGCAATAATTCTGGTACTTTCGCTACAGTGAGTAACGAAAGAAGGAACTAACGTGATGTGCCTGGCTCTCAGCTGCGCTTGCTCTGATGGAACATTGACAATCCACGATAAAAGCTAAAATTGATTATGAGGTCCAAGAAAGATTTTCAAACCCAGGTTTATGCAAGTCCTTTCTATCGAAGATAAGAAACAGATAATATTACGATGACCAAATCTCAATCGTTACCTGTCTTTCATATATCAAAGGCTTCCATTCCTCGCCTTGCCAGTTAGGATCTTTCTGAGAGGCGATTTGTGCACATGGATGTCGGCAAAGAATGACCTACAATTTTGTGAATAATAGATAACAGGTACCTTTACAAAAGAAAGAAAACTAGTACCACTAGCGAATCAGCCTTGGCTGGAATAAAACCCAGCATAAACACATTTCGAGAGGCGCATTGGTAACACTCCAACTGCGTTTCTCCAAGCGGTGACTCACGGTGTAGACATACCTCAAAAAGCAGTCATGAATAAGTGCCTATCAAAGTCATGGAAAGAGCAAACAATTCACTTCTTTATGTTGCGATCGAACCAAATGAGTGATCAGATGGGATCCTGATGTACTTCCTTTTCCATTGCAAAACCAACGATTGCAAACTGTACACATAGCAACACAACTCGACTCGTATATTCCGCAATAACTGGAAGAATTCATAATTCACACAATATGACAGGAGACAATGCAAAGGTGATATAAACGAGAAGTCCATCTTGTAAACTAGATAACACTCATGTACAGAGCACAGTGGATAATTAAACTTTGAACAGGAAGATTCAAGAAAACCCACCGGCATGAATGTTCCGGAAGTTTTTCCACATGTGTCTGCTCTTCTTCCTCGACATCATGAAACGTTAGATCTGCATTATTATCCACTCCACCCGTCAAGTTACCATGGGTTATCTGCAAATATTGAAACTTAAAAGCATGCAAAAATTTGACAATATTGTCATGAGATTCAAATATAAAAATATCTGTACCTGAGAGCTTTGCGTTGGTATAGAGAAGTGCTGATCAAATGCAAACGTAGAATCCTGGGTTCCCCCATGAAGAACACCATCATCATCAACAGTTTCTACGAATGTTAGTGTCTCGCCCACTCCACCTCCATATACTTCGTCGAAGTCCATACGATAGATCGAAAAGAAAAGAGGCGCGTATTTTGCCTGGAAATTCGTGTATCTCTACCACCAATAATTGAAGAAATCAAGACGGTAGGATGTTTGCACAAAGACTTTGAAAAATTTAGGAGTGAGCTTCACCGGTACTGAGCACGTGAAAGTACAACAGCGAAACGTAGTTCATATCATTATTTTAGTACAAACAGATGAAATAACTGCACTTGAGAGACAAAATTGATCCCTGTTAGAAAGGTACACAGCACATTCAGAAATCACGGTTCAATCAATTCTCTCTCGTATTATCTCTCAGTCTCAATTTTATAGGCCAAACCCTCAAAGCAAATTTTTCAGCGAACAATGTTATGAGGCTCGTAGTCAGTTGTGAATATCAAAGAGGAAGGTCTATAATTGAATTTTAACACATCAAGCACGCTAAGTTAAATAAATCCTTGAGGGAAAACTTGTACACAGAGGTATGCAGGAGTCAAACATTCTATTCCACAGCGAGTTCCCAAAAAGATGAAGCCTTACGCTGACCAAAAAATACATTTCAAGATATCACTGTTAGCAGATTTTGGACCAACGAATTTCCTATTGTGATTGATTGTAGGGCTGCGGGGTTGCGTTCATACTGATCCGGTAGTTCTGGAACAGTTCCAAAACAGCGCTCAATTCGAGCGCCTCTGTTGGAACTGTTCCCGAACTACCAGATCGGAATGAACGCAGCCTAGGAAGTAAGCCACCTTCTAGCCTTTCGAAGTGCCAGCTGCGTCACCCCTATTTGAAACTCCAATCCAAATACAAACTGAAGACACCGGCAAGTAGCTTTTCCAAACAAATTTGCAGTTTGGTGCACCATTTCCGTCTACTATTATAAACGAAAAAGTAAACTATAGACTGAACTGGTAATGTTTAGCAACCTACTTCCCTCTTGTACACACTTCAGGAGAACAAGAGAAAGTCATTATGTGCAACTCCTCGGCATTAACTCAAACCAGATTAGTACAAAAGTATTAATCAAGATTTGAAATCATAATTTACGTCCAGATATCAAAGTTTAGCCTATTTGACGGCTTGAAAGGTGACTGCCAAGTTGCCCAGAAGTTTTATTGAAGTTGGATCGAGGAAAACAATTAGAGATCATGAGGAAAGGACATTTGCACCTCTAGGGCTCAAAAATCAGATTGTGCAATAGCAGATACACTGTTACACTCAGAATAATTTCATAAGAACCATGATGAAACAAGATGACGAAAACGAAGCAGCCAGGAGCAAAACAGGACGTACGGTATATGCCCAACTTCCATCGGCTGCGAGATAACGTGCTCCAAACAAACATAGCCCTAACCTAGTGTAAAAAACTATGTTTTCGACTATTTTGTGGATATTAGTCCGTACAAAGTATTTTCTTCAGATTTACTATTATGGAGAATATCTGAAACTTTACTACAGAGTTCGCTCTCCCCCACAACCTTGAAATAGCTTTTCGCTGCAGTCGCACGGTGAGAGCAATTTCCTCGGCGATTCCGATCTATCATCATAATGATATTGGATTATCAGGGTACCTATTTTACTTCTGTACACTTGCGCTAGGTGCACATAGAAGTTTAGATTACCTATATGCTTGTATGCAGCACGGAAATTGACATTATGTTTTAATTGATTAAGTTCAGATAGATACCTTTTGAATCATGTTCTCAGAGACCAAAGTATAGAAAATGCTTCCACTATTCTAAAATTGGCGAGGACATTTATACGATAGAGGAAGGAAAATCTTTGAGGAGAACAGTAAAAGAAAAAGAAGTACAGGTTCAGTGGATTCAGAGCGTGTGCCAGCTGAATCAAATTCATTTTCTAAATTAGGACAAATCATGTACTTGAGGCAAAAACACTTTTCCTCAGAAAGAAAACAACAAGTTTCAGTGGCGCAATCCACCTATGCCGTACAGAAGTCAGTGGTAACGACAAAAATTCTGAGAAAAGTTAATGAAATCCTATTTTTAAGTTTTGGAATCAACATGCGGAATCATCGGCAAAGCGACTTTTTCTCCGCTGCAGCACGGCTACCGTAGTCATGCAAGAAATTTATCTATCTACTTTGCAAATTATCTGTCATTCCTGAAGTGAAAAATAACCCCACTGACATGATAATTCCACTTGAAAATACGATTTTGAAGTTCCTAAAGGGAAAGAGATATCAAAACCTGCGAAAATTTTTCGTATGTCCTTCTTAGTAGTATGTCTGAAGAAAATAAGTCGAAAATAAGATCTCTGAAGAAGTTTAGAGCTCTGTTTGTTTGGAGCACGTTATCTCGCAGCCGATGGAAGTTGGGCATATACCGTACGTCGCAAAACAGCGTATCGGCAAAAAACAGAGAAATCAATAAAAAAGTTTATTGTAAACTGAATACGATTTTGATCTAGATATGGAAGAAAAGACTTTCTTATAAGAAACGCTATAGCAATTGCTACACGAGCGTTCACGTTCCAAGGATTCAATTATTTCTCTATGATAGATCAAAACTTCACGCATCGGATTCCAATATGGAAGAATTGTTCAAAATATAGACGATGAGCAAGGGAGTGTAATGCGAATAATAACAACATATATACAATCGGGAGCAGAATATTAGGATTAACGAGGACGAACTCACGAAAAGACTCAAAGGGCAAGTACGAGATAAAGTTCAACCTCCATTCGATAGCAAAGCAGTAGGAATGGCAACAGCCTGCTAGAAAAAATCATTGCTTTATCAGCTGCATTCTTATTTTTCATGAAGTTTGGTAGGGTCATAATCATCCGCGTGAATTAAAGGTGCGTGATTGCAGTGTCAATTGTACACTAGCAATCGTCCACGATTACTTGACGTGGCGACGCTCGTAAACAGGGGCGGGGGCGGGACGGGCGGCTATAGTTGCCCTTCGATCTGGATCGGATTTGGATCTGATCCCAGTCTCATTCGCATGCCAGATCCCGAGTAAAATGAGGATCAAGTGCAGATGAGTAATGAATGCGCTTGTTAAACAACTTCGGATCACGATCCAGCTACCGAGAACTATCCTTCCTCATGGTAGTTGTAGATCGTGTGCGACCGATGCAGAACACAAGATCGAGACCATTCGATCTTTTCGCGCGAAGAATCTGATTCAGGTTGGAGTGGAAAGTGGCACCAGACTGAGGAGTAACGTAAATTGAAAATTAGGCTTCATTGTCTAGTCCGGCATTCGTGACGCCTTCATAGGGCGATGCGTCCTCAATGCACTTAGAAAGTATTCTCGAGTAATTTGCAGCTCGATACATACAGTCTGTGTCAACACGTGCTCCCTTTTCCCTAGCAACTACGATCCGCTGCGCGTGGGGATTGCGCAGCGATCGTCGATCAGTGTGGCGGACCCTGCTCAGGCAGCACGCCAGCATACGCGGCAAAGAGCTCTAGCTTTGCGCTTGAGCTGATCGAAAAAGGAACCATCGTTGACACGGACTGTAGGCGTATCCCGTCAGCAACACAATTTGAGTAAAACCTCAGCCAAAAAAAAATTCAAAAAACTACCCTGAAAAGTGGAAAGAGGTCACTCAACATAAAGAAAAGTTTAGCGTGCCTTTGGCCCACAATTTGTTTCAATATTTTTTATCCATTGTTTCAACTTACAGTGCGATTCCTCGCACGCAAAGACAGCGAGTCGCCACGGACACTGTCGCAGTCACGCTAATCAAGCGCTTTTTCTACCCTCTCCTGTCCGCTGTCTCTCCCACGCACAAACTATCTTGGTCGGACGTAGTGGCGTCCAGTCTCAGCGTAAGATGAATCGCCTATACATTTCAAAGCACTGCTAATGGAAATCCCGCTCTTTGTCGAGGGCATATTTGAACTCGAACTTTTGCTTCCGTAGAGATGTGCGTGCGTGTCGCGCGCTGTCTCGCCATCACGATTTTTCGAATGCCCTTCACATGTTGGCATTGTTACATAAGTTTTTATGAGTAAAGTTGAATGCAACGCACTTTCTTGGTTTTCATCTCTACTCGAGTGGTTTTTCTGCTTACATATGGTAGTAATCAGACATTCAAAGTGACTGAGTTGAGCGTTGAAGGCAGTGTCCCGGCAGATTCGGGTCTTGGGGGATATAGGTGTGGTGGGGTTCCTGGTCATCCCACCGACCTCCAGGCGCAGTCCAGCTGGGTGATGTTCCCCCTGGGCCGAGAAAATGGCCCTTGAACCGGCGCGCGCAACCCCAATTGGCGCGCGCTCGGACGGCGTTCCTTGTCTGTTCGGCGCGGGACCCCACGAGCGCTCTCCCCCATTGTGCATGCTATCCAAAGCAAAAATTACAGGCGACAGGGTCTTCGTCTGAGGACCTCCCAACATTCCATTTTAAAAACCTCGTCCGAGCTGCTTTTTTGGAACTAGGTAAACGCCCCAAAATCGGCCTTTTCAGCCCGTTCAAAGCTCAAATTCGGGTTCTACGTGGCGAAAACGCCTAAAACATGCAGAAAAGTGGAAGTGTAAAATCTGCCGGGACACTGCCTTTGAGGTGATGCCTTTCTGTACGTGTTTTATGCCCTCGTGGGCGCAAAGACCGCAGTCAAATTTGTCGTCACCATTTTATAAAAGATCTATACTTTTTCAACCTAAAACAGTCTTTGCAGGCTAAAACGATGGCAACTAAATACGCCTACCATCGTCATGTGGATATGTCAAAGACGGTCTAAAAGGAAACTCTGTGGAATTTTCCAGATGGTCGTCTCTTTCCCGCTTCCTTTTTTCATATCATATTAATTTGTGATAGCAAAAAATACCGAATCCAGCAAAGTCTAAAATGTTCGTAAATGTTGGACAGAACTTTGGAACCATAGTATCTTGCACATTTTTAGGGTCATTATTCATGCGCGGCAATTTTCATAAGATCGGCGCATGCTGCGAAAAGAGCTGCATCCGAAAACAAGTTTGAGAACGTACTACATACCTAAATCCTTGCGCATATCTCAAATTCCGAACGCAGCTGCGGTTTGAAGTCGGATGGCTTCTTAGTTGGATCATTTGAGATTTAGCAAATTTCCTTTGTTTAGTGGGTATATTGGGAAAAATGTGAAACTATCATAAAAAGGTTTGCTTTTATGGTGTAAGTTAGACGGGCTTTGACATTCTGGAAGGTGGCATTAGAAAGCTAGGCCTGTCTGACAGAATTTACCTAAAGTAGTCGTCATAGTTCGACCACCCGTGAAAAATGCGTCAAAAAGTGAAATTTCCAAAAGTGCTCGGTAACTTTCTTTTCTTAAAGAAAGATTCGTCTTATGGTTTGGCTACTGTCTACAAAATTACAAACTTGAAACAACAATGCTGTGTGGTTATACTTCGACATTCTTCTTTCTGAAAATGCGGAGAACGTGATTTGCACAAGCCTTGCTGACGCGATCCAAGCAAATCAGACATTTACCTATAAACTCGCTTATTCCTTGATCTTCATAGCATAGAATGAGTTGGAAGGCAGGACAAAGACTCGGTTCCCTTTTGTGAAGGTGTACATGTTTTTGTCCCAAGTTGTACTGATTTCGATTCCAATTTTTTCAAAAAGCGATTACCTTTCCGACGTGAGCGTTGTTTTGCTTGCTACTAGAAGGATATTCCAGTAGGGCCCTAGACCTTACTAGAATTCCCTTTTAGAGACGCAAGATAGCTCTCATGGTCGGATTCCAAAAAAAATTTAAATCCTAGTAGTCTTGGCGTTTTGAATGCACGAGAGTGTCTACGACGCTGGCAAGTCCTCAGGAAGGTGTGGTGAAGATCTGGCCAAACTCGCTACGTATTCTTTTTCGTAGGTCAACTTCTTCGATGATCGAGTCATTTGCGAAGTCCACAAAAGAAGGATTGAAAGCAGTGGTTCGGGAAAATTTCGAGTGCGAGATTCCCCAACTATGGCCTTCTGGATCCGCTGAGTCCGAGACTGTGCTCGGAAGGTGCAAGAAGTGCTTTTTCGGCGTTTTCCGACCTGGAGATTGCTGAGGAGCTAGGCGAGGCATTCTCGCCGACAACAGCGACTGACTGCAAGATACTGTAATTCCATCCGTTTTGGCGGCTATTGGCTGATTGGCTCAGGCAGCCAATCGCGACTCAGTTAGCGATCGCTCGCCCATCTCCTAGAAGGAGAAAATGAAAAGCAATTTTTTCAACTTTTCAAGCACAGCCCTGGACTCAACGCATCCGGAAGACCAGAGGGAATGGAAAGCTCATAATTGCAGTTTTCCCGAGCCACTGCATTCAAGGAATCCTAACGAGTCACCTCCGCCTCATAGCAAAGTGTACATAAAAAATATCAATGACAAAAGCGTCAGATTAACTACACGGTGATGAATATAAAAATTGTATGGATAATATAGAATTTTCATCCTTCTTTTCAACAAAACCGTAATTTTCTCCTATCAACAAATTGATTTGGCATCAGTTATAGAACGAGAAATCATGTATCTTCTATTAGACGAATACGACAAATTTAACTATAGTGATTCCGAGTGAGCTTGCCGTATTTCAAAACACTGTAATAATAATTAGGGAGCTTTTTGAACACGGGGTGCTGATAGGATATCTCTGCAGAAAATTTGATTTGACAGTATGAACAAATTTACCGCAAATGACTAAATCACATATCTTACGCTAAATGCTGAATTGTATTGCCGCAATGCAGTAATCATGATTTTGTATTTTTCTGCAGCGATTCAGATTTTAGACGATTTATTTTTGAAAATTAAAAGTCAGAGCGGTTCTCCTTTTCGATTTTTATCTCTGGAGCCTTCTGTCGTCCAAGAGCGGTAAAGATGTTTTCAAAAAGCAATCATTTTTTTGTGGTGAAATTTTTTGAGAGCAAATGCGTTTACATAGGGAGCAGCTACGATTTTAAAATCACAGCGACAGAACTTTCGGTTCAATCCAATATGTTACAAAGATTATCGCTGGAGATACTGACCCTGCTGAAGCATTCCGCCGGTAGTGCAATTAATGTTAAAAGATAAACATTTTATGCCTAGTTCCTTACCGGCATAACTACTGTATCTACTCTCTATGAACACTGCTTTAAAGCAACAGTGGTCTTTCAAAGTCTTTATTCACGTCGCAGGTTTCTGCAAGTTGAGACGATACTTAACAATGTAGTAGCAGTCTTCATCAAACCATCTACCATTTAGAGTGACATATTCACCACCTAAAGTGAATAAAGTGACTTCAGGAATAAATCCAAAATGAAAAGCCAGAATGTTCTCCTCATTTAATTATTAGCGGTAATGAATGACGTAAGAAGTTTTTGCATACTTACTGATCACATTCATGGAGCAAGGTCTTGTCCTGCTCATAAGCACTATGCAGTCTTATCGCACACTGTATTTTTGCTCGCATAACTGAGCAGAAACGGTTAGCTAGTGACTAACATAAGTCTGCTGGTGCGTACAAAAGTTTCTACAGATATAGATAACATGCATTATATGCTAACATGGTCGAACGTTGCTTTGTACATATGGTTGGAGAATCGAGAATAGGAGCAAAATTTGAAACTGGTCCACGAACATATAAAATTGTGTAAGAGATTTCTTTCAGTTATAAACTATCACGGTTGTAAAAAAAACTCTCTAATGCTTGCTAAGAATTTGGAGTGGCCATAGCCTCATCCCTAGAGGACTTACACAATATTTCGAGTCCTCTGAAAATTTCTGGGTCGCTTTTAAAATTTCTAACGAACTGAAAGTTTTCAGAAAAGTAGTTATAAAGCTGACTTGAATTTTTTCGCACAAGTAAAAAGTGTGTACTAGGCTGATTCAAAATTTCTGTCCGATTTGCGATTCTTCCATCTAAAATCTCATAACTTTTTTTCAGAATTAACAATTTTGGACAAATTAAATTTTGTTGTATTGAGCGAGTTTATGGCTATCACATGCACTGTGTGCCATGTAAGGAAGGCTAGCGAGAGAGAAAAGAAAAATTTTTGATTTGCAAGGTCTGCAAGGCATTTCTTCAAAACCGTCCAGTTTGACTTACTAATGCTTCCATATGAGGATGGGCAGACATATTTGGCTGCCACCATTAAGTAGCTTATACTTCAGAGGTTCTTGGTTAGTGAAAAATTGAGTCATTTTCGCCGCATAGAAATCTTGCGAGCAAATCAAAATTCCATTATTTGAGCCCTCCTCCGCGTGCGAAAATATGCCGACTTTCTAATATTTGATTTTTTCTTGTTTTCGCAATCGAAGAAAGCCAATTGGTCGGTGGTTCCTGCTTGCCCTCGCTTTACTCTAACAAGGGAGGTGTTTTCGGTCGAAGTGGCTTTTTCAAATGAAATATTGATACGACTATAAAGAGCATCAAACGCTTTCCAAATCTGCCTTCATTATCTGCCGAGCGCCTCTAGACGTCGAGTTATAAGCGTTTTTTGAGTTGAGAAATTAAATGCATAATTAGGACAATAAGTCACAGTCAGACATATAGTCGACAGAATTGCTCAAATGGGCCAATGTTGACTATCAAAGCACTTTGTCTGAACAATACCTTTTATCCAAAGCACTCATACTTAACACTGCTCTATTTGAGCGCTGAGAAGACCGTAAAATTTTATTTTACTTAGATTATGCGTTCATTTTTCGCACCAAGAAAATATTCATAACTCGACGTCTAGAGGCGCTCGGCAGATAACGAAGACAGATTTGGAATCAACGTTTGATGCCCTTTATAGTCGTATCAATTTCATTTGAAAAGGCCACTTCGACCGAAAACACCTTCTTGTAAGATATGCAATATTGCATGCACCACCTGTCACTATATGTAGATTGTTGTCGCTTGTTGAATAACTGAGTTTGTCTTCTATCTTTGAAAAAAATTGAAGAAAAAATTCTCTACGTCAAAGAAAAAGTGTGCGTATGTTAGCATAATACGTTTGTATAGGCGTTTATCGCCCGGAACCACCCCTCCCGATTACCAGACCCGGCTTGAGAGGTTTCATATGAAATCCTTAACAAACCGTCGTGCTTTCTTGGATCTTGTATTCTGTTTTCAAGTTCTGAGAAGAGAGAACAAGCTAAAAGCCAGTAAATACTGGATTTTTGTTCCTACAAGCGAAAGGTCAGGCTCTTTTAACTTGCAATATCCAAGAATCCGGCGCAAGAGATACTTGCTGATGTTCAACAACGTGTTCTACAGGTCGGCTAGGTGGCTTTCGCACCTCCCGGTTACGAGCACTAGTGCAGAGAGTAGTCATATTTTCAGGAATAGACTGAGAAGGCTTGACTTGTCAAGTATCGCTAACACTGATTAGTGTTGCATGACAGGGCGAGTCTTCTGCATTAGACCTTTTGAGCTTCCATTGGGTGCTTTGGACGTGCTATGATGGCGGATGGAATCGCTTTGGGCTTTGTTTTCTATCACCTTTCTTCTCCATTTTACCTCTAAAACCTGTCTTTTCAGGTGCTCGGTGATCTTGCATTGACTTGCGGGTTCAGTTGTAAATTATCTCTTTGACGCCTCTCGTGTATCTCCTCACGTTGCGTCAAACTTTTATTTTTGGTGTACTCGTTTTGTTCTAGTTACTAACACAGTTTCATCAGCATCTCAGTCCGAGTCTTTTTCGTTCAGCTATCTAGTAGTCAATCGTACAGCTTGCTATTTCGACAAATGGATTCAATGAGAATCGTTTCACCTTTGGGGTCATTGGGCCTCCCCAGCATTCCGGCTAGGTTGGGTTATGGTTATTATACCTGAGCCAGTAGACCTGCCTTATAAGCCGCCGGATTGCTTTTAAGAGTAACTGAAGATCGTTCCGCTGGCAACGAGGGGGCATGCGTCCCTCCATGGATCCAAAGTTTTGGAGTTATAAATCTCATGCCTACATCTGCATACTTATTTATTAGCCTACCAACATATTCAGTGCAAGCTGTTTTATCTTCTCACATTAGTCTGATTAGGATCAGACTCGGACTGACATGATGATGTCTGCATTTGTTTACATGTCTTGTTCGTTTCCGCTGTATTACTAACTTCTTGATGTGTCTTTTTTTATGGAACGCCTTGAGCGTACAAATGAAATGAAATGAAATACAGCCTCACCCATTAGAAAATACCATATATTTAGTTTTACGAATATTGCGGAAGTTCTTATGGAAACTTTTTCTTGGGCATGACTGCATTTTGGCAACTTTGCTTCGGGGGCTTGAAAATTCATCACTCGAGAGTTGATTCGCCAAGCATCAGTGAGCACTAGAAAGAGCAGGAAAAGTACTTCTAAATTATGTTTATGATAGCCGTAAGTGCAATACCCTAAGAAAATAGCTGCGTTGAAACAAGGCAATTGAAAATCGGACTTCTGAATCAGCCTAGTATATTCGCTTTGTTGAATCCAGATTCAGTGACCAAACTGATCATTCACCTAATTCGTCTTTTTCAGAAGCAGAATGATTGCAGGACCCTGATAAACCATACCGTCCAAGCAGTGGCGAACCCAGAATTTGCGTTCGAGGGGGGGGGGCAAAAAAATTTTCGAATGAAGGTGCGTGGCACTAGCCATGCACTCCTAAAAATGTCTTGCAACGCTTCGCCAAATTCTTGCCCATGACCGAAATTTTGGAATAGGTTGGGGCAGGGCGTCCACGCCGAAGAAATATTTTTACAACTTTAGTTTGAGCTTTAGACAGTTCAGAAATTTCTAATTTCATTTACAGTTCGATGCGGCATAGAACGTGACTTCAAATCTGTCTTCCGTATCAGCTGAACGCTCTGTAAGCGAAGTTCTGAGCAGTTATACTGCTAAAAATTCCTACCTAAAAAAATGCGAAATTTAATTCATTATTGCCCTTTTAGCTCAATTTAGGTTTGGACCATTTGAAGTAACTTGGCTGAATATTTTGGTTTGGCACTAAACCAAACATGACTCTGTACAGCCAAATTTGCCCTTAATACGCACGATTTCTTGACAAAATAATGGTCTCTGGTTTATAACTTCATTCAAAAAGTGTTCAGCAAAAGTAAGACAGATTTGAAGTCAGCGTTTTTTACTGCATCTAATGGTACAGTTACGAAATCATTGCATGCCAATCATCTTGCATTTCGGTTGCGATAGTTTTTCGACTAAACGTGGCTAACGATGACAACCGAAATGCAAAATGATTGGCAACTCTGTCTTGTTTTTATCTTTTTGCCTTGCAATGGACTCGTAACTGTTGTCTTGTTGGAGCATCGCGAGGCGATGAAATCGCGTGTCTGCCCGAGGCCAAAGGCAGCAAATGAGTTCCGTTGCGACGGTACCCTTCGTTTGAGAGGGATGTAGGGCGTTAGGCGACAAACCCAATTTTTTGGACTCCCCGTCAGGGCCCGGCGGGGGTGGCGCTTTCACAAGCTGGATATCGTTTTTGGCCCGAAAAAGCAAAGGGGAAGTCGTATTTTGGGTTCCTCTTTGTTTACCGATAAACAATGCACATATCATTATTTATTCATCATTCCTTGTTGATGCTACTGTCCTATGAACTTAGATTCCAGCAATGTGAAGATTCTGTGCTCCGATCGCTAGCCTGCCCGCAGGCGGAAATTCAAATCGCAATTCTTGTAAGAAGAAAATAACAAAATAGGCTCGTTTTCAATGCACAAGTAACGATATGGCACCAAATTTGCTGTGGAGTTGGAGGACCATGAGCACAAAAAAAGTATGAAGAATTATGAGAAACTTACGTGAATTTAAAAAATTGTGTTTCTCGAGATTAGGTGGCTCCGCGCCACCTGGGAGCCACCTTTGGTGGCTCCCTGCTTTCTTCCCTTCACATAATTTCCCGGATTTCTTTACATATATGTGGACTAGGTCGATAGTATTACTATATGTTCAAATCCGCTTCCAAAACCACCAAGGCACCGCTTCGATACAGCCCCAAATAGGGTTCACAGCGTTATGATCGGCCTCGGAAAGCGCGCTCCAATCGCAATCGGTTATTGTAAATTGTAAAGTTTCGCAGCTGACTAATAAATGAGTAGTATCTTAGGTATATAAACGTCAAAGTTTGTGAAAATCTTGACCCTATGTTTTTTTTATAGATTCCTTTGCGGATAAACCCATTGAGCTGAAACCTTGATGACCCGGGCTGGACCAGGAAAGCCAGGTAGTACTACTATAATAAGCTCTGAGGCCGCCCATCTTATTATTTGTGTATATCTGTTTGTCAGGGACTTACGGGGGTCAAAAATAGGGTCAAAGGGGAAGTCGTAAGAAATTTTGGCTTCAAAGGGGATATCGTTTTCAAAATTCTGAAATGCCACCTCCTGCCGGGCCCTGCTCCCCGTGCAAAACGTCTCCTCCGCCAAAAACAGGGAGGTGGGGGGCGGGGCCGATGCATTACCCGACGCCAATGAAAAAAATGGTGCATAGTTTCGAGTTACGGGATTTAAGTTGCTTGCGTTTTGCACGTTTTGTCGCCTAACTGGTGGGTGGGGCTCTAAGTTCCGCATCTCTTGAGCTAGCGTGCTTTAGTCGTATCTCAGGCTTAACGATCGAAGCTCCGCTCTCCACCCGTCACTCGCAGTGGGCGGGCACCTGTAGGAAAAATCTCAGGATACAGACTATAGATTAATCATCGCTAAATTAGTTTATAACAGAAAAAAGTTGGTTATAAAACGTTACAGTAACCTAAAAAATTTACAACCTGGCATGGGGTTATTGCATAGAGCGCAAACAAAGCAGTCTTGATGAAATGGTTTCCCCTCTACGGAGTAATATTCTTCATACACTGCTCTGCCGCAGCCTAAATGTGGATAGAGGAACGAGCGCCTCAATTAGGCATCGCCTCCGCGGGCTGCTGGTCCTTTCGTCCTACGGTTGTGCATCATTTTGGGACCAGTGGTCCGCAGAGGCGGTCCCTAAGTGAGGTGATCGTTCCTCCACCCCCTAAATGTTATTTTCGAATGCATTTGATTTTCGTAGACTTCTTGCACTTGAATACCTTCACATTTTATGCTAACATCGTCAAGGTGGCAGTCGAGACATACTACACCACTTCCTATGACGTAATATTCCATGTCTGGTAGTGGAGTCTGAAAAGAAAAAAACAGCGTCAATGTGATTGACGCGACAAAATGAAGATTATTTGCAAAAACGTTGTTGTTCGGTAGGAAGTAATGAGAAATTTCCTAGACTGAGGTGCAGTTACGCCCTAGCAGTAGAACCACAATGGCACAGTTCTTTCGGCAAATTACTAAATAACACTTAAGGTTGGAACCAGCGCGTCCTTTTGGAATTTTTCCATGTGAAGTTGAGTTGAAATATGAATCCAAAAAAATACTATGTAATTTGGCACCTTGCATTCCGTACAGTAAAAATGGTCTTTGTGCCAGAGCCTTCCACCTGCATAAACGACTTCTCCCTAAACATTTCAGGGCGATTTAGCACTTTCATCAAACGTGAGACCTACACGGAGAGCATCGGTTCTCTTCACAATAACACTACAGTTGCTGCACCGCGTTATCCACCTCGGTACGTCAGGGGGTGAGGTCTGGAAACTCTGATAAGGGTAACAGTTCTGTAAAAAACCGCAGAAAACAAATCATAAACCATGCAAAAGTGTGATTTATCGCATATCGACTTATCGCGTCTTTTAAAGCATCTTTCTATAGTGTACTTCAAATATTAGTTTGTATATAACATGAGTTTTCACCTATACATCGACTTTCTATCGCAGCAAGTCATAGTTCTCATGTATAGCAGGTGTCAGGGCAACTTTCGATGGAACAAAGAAAGCTCTACAAGATGATGTTTGAACTTTCGCACCAAACTTGATCAACGGAATATTCAAAGCCAAAAACTAGAAATTTCCAGCTTTAAAAATTGTAGAAAATCGAAATTCCGTTGAAAATCCTACGAACCGCATCTTTTAAAGCATCTTTCTATAGTTTTCACCCATACATCGACTTTCTATCGCAGTAAAAATTGTAGAAAATCGAAGATCGAAAATTAGGGCTGTGCTTTACTCGCCCTCACATTCCGCAGAGCATTGAGTTATACAATTTTTTTCACATCTAAAAATCAAAATGAGAATTTTTGTGCTATTACCAAAAAGATGCTGGGATTTTCCACATAAGTAACTGTATACTACGAACCTCTGAAAGCGCAGCCCTGATTTTTTTTGCTTTTTACATGAATTACATAGCTTCCGAGAATTATCGACCTTAGCTTTCCTTGTTGAGGTGTTGTGCTAAAGTCTGTTTCTGAGCTTGTGCAAAGCTAAAAAAATTAGGGCTGTGCTTCCAAAAGATTTGTACTAGATTTGTGCACGGAGTTCAGAGCCGATTATTTCACTGTTTTCGAAACATTTGAAAATTTTTAGTTTTTGGCTTCGAACTTTGCGCGATCAAAGTTGGTGCAAAAGTTTATCGTGTACAGCTTGCTTTGCTTTGTCAAAAAAATCCCTGAATGATCATTACTTATGACTTAATAATAACGGGCTAAGGGTGTTTACGTCTGTTTGTCTGTGTGTCTGTGTGTACGTCTGTCTGTCACGAAATTCGTAGAGAGACTTCCATCAAAGATCTTGGGCTAAAATTTTGGTCATAGCACCCTATCAGCATGTAGGTAAACTGTGCAAAAGCAAAAGCTGATCCGATTAGTGGAACCTGTGAAAACTGAGCGCCAAACGGGTCCACGCGACTTTTGGTCCGCCAAAATCTGTCGGTAGTTGGGCTTTTTGCAAAGTCGTGGATTTGTTCAGCAAGTAAATCCGAAAAACATTGACTTCAGCTCAAAAAGTAAGCAGAAAGTCAATCTTTACACAAAATCGGCGCCAAAAAGATGTAAGTGAGCAAACTGTCGATTTGCTAGATTTTTCTGTAAAAATTGAGAGGATTTTTGAATAGATATGTAGCCCAAAGTGGTGTTTATCCTTATGGCGAATATAAAGCCAAAATAAATTCAGTAACCCATTCAAAATCGCATTTGTTTTTCTGCGGGAAAATTTTTTCTCCCAAAATTACCAATCTTACATGGAAAAGCACTAAAAATGAATGGTTGTTTACAATTCATTCGTGATGTTCAGCATAGCGCGGTGAGTCTCAAAGTCATTATTCTGCGATCACGAAGAAGGCACGGATAGTAGAGCCAGTGCGAACCTCTGCGAAGCAGAGGTGACGCACTGGTTACTTATAATAACGGGCTAAGGATGTTTACGTGACTTTGTGTGTGTGTGTGTCTGAGAGTGTGTCTGTTACGAAATTCGTAGAACGTGTTCCAGCCAACCTCCTGGGCTCAAATTTTGCACAACGCATGCTACCCGCATGAAAGTCCAACAAGCAAAATCACGAGAAAATTCATCAAGTGTATCTCTCAGAAACTGTGCGTTAAACGGATCCACTTTGGATTTCGGCCTCAAAATTGGGTCCGTAATTCCACTTTTTGCCGAGTCGTGGATGTTTGTGCCGAGTAAATGTGCAAGACATGAACTTAGGCCCAAAAAAAGTAATCAAAATCCCATTACTTTACAAAACGGCGCCAAAAAGTATTGGTTGCGTAAATGGTCAATTTGCCAAGGTTTTACCAGACCATTTGACGAGATTTTTGCACAAAGATATATCTCACGGTGACTGCTGTTCTTATTGCAACTGTCAAGACCATGGTAAAATCAAAAACCTATAAAAATTTGGGTTTGTTCTCCTGCAAAAAGTCTCATCCACGCGAAACCACCGTTTTCACATGAAAAAGCTTTCGGAATGAGTAGTTGTTTACATTTTGTTCGTGATAGTCGGCATTGCTCGGTGAGTTCCAATGCCATCATTATGCAAGAATGAGTAGGGCCTAGATAGTAGAGACAGTGCGAACCTCTGCGAAGCAGAGGTGACGCACTGGTTAGATATAAGAAATGAATGATTTTCTGCCATAAAAATCCGAAGTGTAACAACTTGTATCACAACCTTAAATCTTCTCCTGCTAAAACAATGGCACAAGCGGAAGATTTGTTCACACGAATTTGACGCAAATGGTTACGGAACCTACTTCTTTTTTTCTAGCTAAGAATTCCTTTAACTAATTTTGAGTAGACATTTACTCTGGTGACAGCACAAATTACTCAAATTACTGACTATTTCGCTACGACACCCGTGAACTGTCGCTTTTGTAGCCGACTTTGCTTCATTTGCGAGCAGCACCTTTATAAGAAGTACTCCTTGATGGCGTAAGCTCTCAACATCAACCACTCACTCTACCAAATCCACGGTGAGCTTGCGATCACGAAAACAATAAGGAAAAACTAATGAAAGAAGGTAAGGGATCATAACGATCAGGGATGCCAAACAACGATCAAAGTGCAAATGCATACCACATCGTTGCTGTTGTATGTTGCAGCTATTTTGTACATCACCAACTTCTATGCGGGGAATGTTGAAATAAGGTTTACTATGATACCGGTTTCTTCAAGAAACCATTGATGATTACCCTAATCCCACGAGTACAAGGGCGAAGTTCTTTTTTTCTAAACTCGACCAGTGGCCGTATTCATCATTGATACCTTGGGCTAAATTCTACCTCCAGGTTTTATCACTCACTAGTTGGCTTACCCGGCTCCGCCGTATGTTCCAAATAGAAAATTCCATTTCTTGACCGATCCGGACCGAACTTGGCACACATACACTTCGGGCCCCGGCGGTGTCACAGTCCACTTTTCGTTATCGATCGAAGTCGATTTTATCGATTTTTTGCAAAATTTGAGCTAGGGGGCTGGAATTTGGCAGAGGGGTGTAATCGAGCATGCTGATCACCCCCACGGGGGTGATCAGCATGCTCGATTACCCCCCCCCCCCCCTTGTGCCAACTCCCAGCCCCGTAGGTAAACTTTGCAAAAAAAATCGATAAAAATCGATAAAATCGATATCGATCGATGACGAAAAGTAGCCTATGACACCCGCCCTGCCCCGAAGTGTATGTGTGCCAAGTTTGGTCCCGATCGGTTCAGAAATGGAATTTTCTATTCGGAACATACGTACATACAGACATACAGACAGACAGACAGACAAACAGACATTCAGCTTTATATATAAGATTATCAGCAAAATTACATTGAGATTTAACCTCAAGGTACTTTGTGAATACGGGTACTTGCTGATAATGAGTGATAAAACTACATACCTGGAGATAGAATTTACCTCAAGGTATCAATGATGAATACGGCCACAGAAAAGACACGACACAGAAGTTAGCAAACGACCCTCCACCGTGTTGGGCACTACTTTGAAAAATCGGGCAGCGGCGTTCGTTTCGCCAGGCACAGCGAAGCGGCTGAGCTTCTCGCATCGAAAAATGGAAACGATGCGTCTTATACTCGTAAGGCCCCGGTCAGACTTCACGGACTTAGTCGTCGCGATCTAATCGCCAAGATTTCCATTCATTTTCATTTCACATTCAAAAATGTCGGGATGGAGAAGTATCACAACCGAATGCAAGTTGATCGGCATGGAATGATGTTGTAACAGTTGTCTCGTCGCGACCAAATCGCCAAGATTTCCATTCATTTTCATTTCACATTCAAAAATTTCGGTCTGGAAAAGTATCACAACCGAATGCAAGTTGATCTGCATGGAATGATGTTGTAACAGTTGTCTCCTCGCGATCCAGTCGCGACGATCAAATCGCGACAAGACAACTGTTACGAGTTCATTGCATGCCGATCAGCTTGCAGTTCGGTTGTGATACTTTTCCAGACCAAAATTTTTGAATGTAAAATAAAAATGAATGGAAATCGCGGCGATTAAATCGCGTGAACTCTGTCCGAGGCCTAAAAGGATATATGAAGTTTGGAGGCCTTTTTTTTCAAAACCCTGCCAATTCACGAAAAAAAGCTTGCTATACTGTGACCTCCTTTTTTGTTCAATCATACCGCGTTGAGAAGTATATAACCACATCTTTGGTGTTTCTTCAACAAAGATGGTTTATGGGTGTGCATGGTTTACGGGTGGGGCCCTGAAGTACACAAAATGCGGCAAATTAAGTTTATGCGATACCGCTCGTAATTTGTGAAAGCCACCGCACTCCGCCGAACTTTACATCACATCGCCATATCTGTTTTCATAGTGGATGAATTCTGAATCCAAAGGCACCACCCAACTCAGCTCGACGAGATGCATCTTCTGATATACAAAATGCCTGTTTGCGCACGATATTCGGTCAGATTTCCTGGATATTTCCAGATGTTGACGGTAGCTTACTCATTGTGCAAATAAGCGAAAATTTGGAAAGATCCGAAAAATCAGACCGATTTCCGCCCAAACCGGCACTTTTGTACATTAGAAGATACATCTCCTCGAGCTTAGTTAGTTGGCGCTTTTGGATTCAGAATTCGTTCTTTTTGAGCAAGATATGGCGAGGCGACGTAAAGTTCGGCGAACTCCGGCAAAGTAGAGTGATTTGATTCCAAAGTTACGATGGCATTGTATGCAAGGACATCGACTTTGGTTGACGCAGACTGTTTACTGCACTTTATCTATTACTAGCTGGCTTGCCCGGCTCCGCCGGGCCTGCCAGCTAGACCCGTGTACGTATGTTCCAAATAGAAAATTCCATTTCTGAACCGATCCGGACCAAACTTTGCACACATACACTTCGGGCCCCGGCGGGTGTCACAGTCCACTTTTCGTTATCGATCGATGTCGATTATACCGATTTTTATCGATCTTTTTTGCAGAGTTCACCTACAGGGCTAGGAGTTGGCACAGGGGGGAAGTGAGCATGGGGATTCCGAACACAATATTAGTTTTCAGAATTATCGATTACTTTTATTGATTTTATCGATTTTTTTGTAAATTTTGACCTGCGGGGCTGGGAGTTTGCACAGGGGGGTAATCGAGCATGCTGATTACGAACACAATATTAGTTTTCAGGATCGTCCATTACTTTTATCGATTTTATCGATTTTTTTTGTAAAGTTTGACCTGCGGGGCTGGGAGTTTGCACAGGGGAGTAATCGAGCATGCAGATTACGAATACAATATTAGTTTTCAAGATCGTCCATTACTTTTATCGATTTTATCGATTTTTTGAAAATTTGAGCTAGGGGGCTGGAATTTGGCACAGGGGTGTAATCGAGCATGCTGATCACCCCCCTTGGGGATGATCAGCATGCTCGATTACCCCCCTGCGCCAACTCCCAGCCCCCTAGCTCAAACTTTGCAAAAAAATCGATAAAATCGATAAAAGTAACCGATAATCCCGAAAACCAATATTGTATTCGGAATCCCCATGCTCGACTACCCCCCTGTGCGAACTCTCAGCCCCGTAGCTCAAACTTTGCAAAAAAATCGATAAAATCGATAAAAGTAATCGATAATCCTGAAAACCAATATTGTATTCGGAATCCCCATGCTCGATTACCCCCCTGTGCCAACTCCCACCCCCGTAGCTCAAACTTTGCAAAAAAATCGATAAAATCGATAAAAGTAATCGATAATCCTGAAAACCAATATTGTATTCGGAATCCCCATGCTCGATTACCCCCCTGTGCCAACTCCCAGCCCCGTAGGTGAACTCAGCAAAAAAATCGATAAAAATCGATAAAATCGATATCGATCGATGACGAAAAGTAGCCTATGACACTCGCCGGGGCCCAAAGTGTATGTGTGCCAAGTTTGGTCCCGATCGGTTCAGAAATGGAATTTTCTATTCGGAACATACGTACATACAGACATACAGACAGACATACAGACATACAAACAGACATTCAGCTTTATATATAAGATTTATTTGGATAACATAAATAGGAGATGAGTACACAATCACTTCTTCATCGCAAACGGGTATTTTGCTTCAAATCAACGGCGGCAATGCAGATATTTGCAAGAGACAATTTTGCGAGGTCAAAAACTATGGTTTTCACTGGTGTGACGTCAGCGAGGATGCATTATTCCTCTGCCACCGTCAACTCTCAACAGCTCCCCAGTAGTAAACGAGCTCTTCTCTGAAGCCAGGAAGAAAACGGCCTCTGCTACTTCAGATGCCTCGCCGACACGGCCGAGAGCATGAGTGGCTTTTCCTTTTTCGAGGAACTAAAATAGATTTCGAAAGATATGCAAGTATAGTACTATTTTTTTACCTTTTCGTAGCTCTCTTCATCCATTCCCGCTCTTTTGTGAACATTTGTAACGATGACACCAGGACTAAATGCGGTGTTCTGAATCATAGCAAGTCTTTGTGAACGGGCTTCAGTTCTCACTTTACGGCATTGACACGAACTCCATGCGGTGCCATTTCCAAAGCAAGACATTTGGTGAACTGGTCCAACGCAGCTTTCGACATACAGTAGTACGTAACGCCAGGAAACTGAAAAAAAATCACTCTCAATTTACTGACTTCCACCAGGCAAACCAGACTGCGCCTTGAGCTCCAGCATAATGAACAAAGGAAATAACGACTCACAGGGCATGGGCCAGTGATACTGGAAACGTTAACCACAGTTCCTTTTGTTTCCATTATATGTGGAAGGGCTAGCTTAGTTAACCGAACAACACTGAAACACAAAGCAGCTCAAATCTGGAACACAGCATGCAATCAAATCATCTCTGATTCCCCTTAGATACCAGAAACAACCTGATAACATCTACACATGCAGCAGGTATCACATCCATGAGGCATGCATGGCAAAGTCTACTCTAATCACACTCGGAAATTGCGAGAGGTAAGAGAACCAGATAGACAAAAAGCCCATGCTCTCAAACACAAGGTAGATTATGGATCAAAGCAAGCAGACAAGCAGAAACCAAATTTCGATTCTCTGAGCTGTCAAAAACTTAGTCAATTTCTCAAACCAGCACACGGCAGCATTCCGAAGAGATATAACATCAGATTGTACTTACAGTACTGGAATCCGGAACTTCACCGGCATTAAGCTATATTAGCTGAGTAATAATACTTAGAATGTAGTGCGATCAGATGAGTTGCAAAACTCAGGCACCTAAATACTCATCCTGTAACTTGTTAAGATGCCAAAATCAGCAAAAAATTCATAGCACCAAAAACCAACTTTTATGTCAAGGAAAATTTGGAATGGAATTTCAGATTATAGAATATTTCACACACTACTTTTGCGTGAAAATCAATTGCTTATTTTTTAACGTATACACTTGCTTCACCTAAGCTAACAAACAAACATAGCACCATTCTCTTCTATAAGGCGACTGTTTAAGACTTGCCTTTTTACATTTACATCCATTTGGCGGTCGTACATATCCATATCAGCATCTAGCACGTTTCCGCTGACTAGTATTCCTGCCGAATTCACCTGTAAAAGACGATCTTGTAGAGATCGGTTCTAGCGGCTCTGAATTTTACTGTGGCATTGAAGCTTTCTGTTTCAATAGGTAGACTGCCCTCGTGGAGATATTTCACAAGTTTTGCTATACATATACTCCTTCTCTCTCTCATACTAATACTTCACCAAAATCCCACCTCAAATAAGTCCAAAGATTATATTTTCGACTCAAAAATCATGCGGTTTCCATAAAACATAAAAATGCTGTCCTGCTCTGATAGTGACTCTTGAAACTTATTTCGACTAAGAAATCTCAAGATGCACGAACCCTATTTCACAAAGAGGTTTGAAGACGTGCCAGCGGTGCTGTAACGTGCCGAGGGGAGAACAAAACCAAGAAAGTGTACAATATCATGAGGAATTCGGCCAATAGTGTACACCAATGGAAAGAACTCATGGCACGACTGGAACCCTCTTTTAAATCATACTACTGGATGGTGACCACAATTTGGACTTTTCTCCAGCAATCATCAAATCAGATAAAACGAGTCCAATATGTTTACCAGAGTGTCGATGCGCTTGTATTCCTCCATAGTATTTTCTACAAGTTTCTTCGCATTAGTTTCATCGCATAGGTCGCCGACAGTAATAATCACCTAAGATTCGATACTATTACGCGATGTCACGAGTTGGTGCGTCCAAAATCACCCTATCTGCTCCAGTCTCTTTGCACAGCTCAGCTGTTTCCAGGAGAGCTTTTTCATCCCGACCACTCAACGATAAAGCGTAATGGTCTTCAGAAAGACGTAAGCTGACCGCTCTTCCAATTCCCGATGACGCACCTGAGTCAAAGCTGATTATATACGACAGCGCACGAATAATTACTGCATACCTGTCACGATAGCAACTTTCATGTCTCTAAAAATTACCTCATTTGTCTGGAACCTACTGTCAATACATGAAAGAGTTGCAAGGTAACTTTACCATTACAGATTGATAAAAAAATTATCTAGGAATCTTTATGTCTCCGTAAAAAATGACAATTTTTATGGGATGTAAACAAGCATTTAGGAGCATTGGCAAAACATGCACTAAAACTACCATGTCTCAGGACAATGAACGCTAAATTAGCGAGGGAACATGATGCCTCGTCCACCATCAACACGAAGCAGCTGGCCGGTCGTGAATGAACTTCTTTCAGATGCTAAGAAAAGAATAGCCTCAGCAACCTCTCTAGGATCGCCGGGTCTGCCCAAAGCGTGCGTCGTTTTGCTTCTTTCCAAAAACTAAAACCTTACGCTGACCAAGATCGCAATCAGCAAGTGTCCAAGATAGACTCACCGCAGCATAGGTCTTTTCATCTTGCCCAGAGCGCCGATGAAGGTTTGTGACAGTAACTCCAGGACTGGAAAGAATTACTATTGAAGGCAGCGTCCAGGTAGATCTGGACTTATGGGCATTTTACGTGGAAAGTAATTTTAGGGCCCTAACTAAGGCACTGCTCGAGCGGCAGCACAGATGAATCACTAACAGCTGAGATGTGCGCCTCCAAAGTGGACCCCAGGATCGTGTTCGCACGGATTCATGGCAGTTCCGCGCGAAGACCCACGCTTTGCGCCATGAATCCATGCAAAATACGACCCCGGGGTCCAGTTTCGAGGGGAATTTCTCGGCCGTTAGAGCACTATCTGAGCTGCTGGTTGGCAGTGGCTTAGTTAGGGCCCCAAAATTAACATCCACGTGAGATTCCCATGTATCCAGACTTGCCTGAACGCTGCCTTTGAGGCAGTTACTGAGCAAAATGGATCCACATGATCTACTGCACATAAAAACCTACTTGACCGCATTCACTCGCACCCCATGAGGAGCCATCTCCAATGCCAGGCATTTTGTGAACTGATCTACCGCGGATTTAGACATGCAATAATAAGCAACTCCAGGAAACTATAAACAGCATCCAAAATGAGAGATTTTGTTGCAAAGTAGTGCTTACCGGACACGGTCCATTTATACTGCTTACGTTGACAATAGTGCCCTTAGCCTTGATGATATGAGGCAGAACTTCACGAGTAAGACGCACAAGGCTAAAGGCTGATAATTACAACTGCTGCAGAGAAAAGTCAAGTCGAAACAAACCATCTAACGTTCACATCAAATAGCTCATCATAAACAGATATGTCCGATTCAAGTACAGGACCAGAACGAAGAATTCCAGCGGAGTTTACCTACCGGAAAAAGAAAGTTTTATTCTACTTTTACTTCCAATGGAACAAATAACTTTTTTTTGAATCGAGCACTAATGGGTACGGTACACCCACTAGTACCTCTTTTTCAAAGGGAATGGCGGGTAGTGGGGATTTTGGGGTCTTTCCCCAGCGAACGTGCTTTAATCATTTCTCGGGCTCAAAGGCAGCGTCCATGCAAATCTGGACATATGGGGATCTCACGTGACTAGTAATTTTGGGGCCCTAACTAAGCCACTGCCCAACCGGCAGCTTAGGTAGTGCTCTAACGGCTGAGATATTCCCCTCCAAACTGGACCCCAGGATCGGATATCGCATGGATTCATGGCGCAATCCATCAGTTCGCGTGGGTCCTCGCGCGAAACTGATGGGTTGCGCCATAAATCCATGCGAACGATCCCGGGGTCCACCTTTGAAGTGTATATCTCAGCTGTTAGGTGAGTCACCTGCGCTGCCGCATGGATAGTGGCTTAGTTAGAGCCCCAAGATTACTTTCCACGTAAAATCCCCATAGACTCAGATTTACCTTGACGCTGTTTTTGAGTAGCCATCGAAGCTCTACCCTCCACCCGCCACTCCCAGTGAAACAAAGGGTAGATGGTAGCACAAACGTAAACAATGAAAATCTGAGAATGAAAATCTACAAACAAGGCCACATTCCAAAATCACCGTTACACTCCTATCACTCCTAGAATGACTTTAAAAATCGTTTATCATGACATTTATTTCCTGAGACATGCAAACAGTCTTTGACAGCTGATAAACCTTATCTCTCACTGCGCAGGGTCAAATTTTTGTTCTCATCTCTCAAGCTCACTAAAGAAGTGTTTTTAGTCAAAGTGACTTTGTGTCCTCTACCACATTGAAAAGCACTGAACGATGACTCCAGAACTGATTATATCATTTGTCAATCCTCCGTACTTAAAGAGTTTATAGCAAAAATGAATGAAGAATATAGGTGAAACAAATTGTTACTTAAGTGGTGCTTCAATAAAGCAGTGTTGATCTTGAGAATATTACACCGAAGGATTCCACTGCATGAAGTGCTATGACATTCAACCATTTAAACGGTTTTGAACGATTTTGTTCCAGTTGCGCACTCACGTTCCTAACTCAGTTCACTGATCAGTTCATAACTCAACATCCAGAAAAACTTGGCAATAATGGAAACAATTTAGAATAGCGTTTTCTCTACTGGTATTGATTCTATTTGGAAAGCCACTTCGACTGGACACACTTCCCTTGTTAAAATTGTAATCAGAGCGAATATCGATGACTCAAGCGATTCAAGATGCTTACTTATAAACACCAACTCACCAGAGAATCAATCCTCTGAAATTTTCCTAAAGTGTTGGCAACGATCGTCTTTGGAGCGCTTTCCGTAGACAAATCAGCAGCACTGATGACAACCTGAATAGAGCAAAATACAATAGAAATTCACGTTACGTTTTTTCCTTCCTATGTGATGTACATGGAGCGCACACAGAAAACACACAGGGAAAGACTTGGCTTTTATCTTATGAAGAACACTTATCAAGAGCCAATTCGGAAGGTGAAGTCAGGAGATCACTAACGACCGTATGTACATAACGACTGCGGCGTCGCAAATAATAAAAGAGAAATTAGCATATCCACATCAACCTTACATCGTTTTCCGTAATCCCTTCTTGTATGCACTCATGCGCAACCTCTCTCAATGCTGCTTCGTTGCGGCCAGTAAGCGATAGTTGATATCGATGCTTTGCAAAAAGAACAGCAGCCGCACGTCCTATTCCAGAACTTGCTCCTACAATCTTTCCATTTGAAAAACTGATAATTAACTAAGCAGCGGAAAGAATCAGAAAGAAAATTAATACCAAAAAACACAGCATCCCAGAAATGGTTGAGGTCCACTACATCTATCAGGCTCACACATCTCGTACTTATTCTACAGTGCTTATCAAATGCTGGGTCGGGTACATAAGCATCGCCGCTCCCTGTGTCCGCCTCGCCAACATGCCCTCTTAGCACTTCCCCACCACAGCGTGGAAAAACGAAGCTTCAATCGCTAATCAAACGTGCGAAAATGACTAAAGAGCATGTTCGCAAAAGAAGTGCAGAGTCCAGGCGAGGCGGTCGCGCGAGAACGGAGATGCTGGTGCACCCAACTCTGCAACTGTTAAGCCCTATAACTCCCCACTATACTCATTCTGGTTCATTTTTTCTAGATTCGGAAATGGAGTTCAGAAAAATTGGTTCTTAAGAGCCTCTTCTACCAAGCCGCACAAGCATAGAAATCTCATATGAACCTGCGTGTCTGTACACAAAGTTTTGCGTCATTGAATTCGTCCTTCCACCCTGCCAGAGGAGCTTCTGGACAAATGCTCGACTTCCATTCTTCATTTCATTCACGCTTTGTCTGACGCTAATTTGATATAGGGAACTCGAGAGGAGTAAAACCGCCATATTTCCCCTTTCTGAGGCCACCAAGGGCCGGGGCGAGTGGACCGGCTCTGCCTAATTGAGGCAAACATTTCAGAATTCATTTGATTGTGCTCGCCAAGCGAAGAAGCGTCGAGAGGTTAGGAGAATCCTTGTTAAAGGCTGTCGCACACCAGAGTGGGCGGTTTGCACACTTCTGGTGACTTGCACGCTAATTTTCTCCTTTCAACGACAAATTTGGTGAAGAGGGCCTGGTACTGACTGTGGCAGCGCTTAGGAAAGTACACACAAATCTGCCCAGACGCCAACAATAAGAACTCGAAATGTATAAAAAGGCAAGCAAAACTGGAGCGACATTCATCAAGCATAACTACTCATAGTGACTATAGTATAGACGATTCTTCGCACGCAAAGACAGCGCACCACAGCAGACACTCCGACGTTTCGCTGACCAAGTGTTCTTCAATCTCGCCGTCTGCTGTCTCTCCCATGCGCGGCAATCTTACTCGGACGCAACGGCGTCCAGCCTTTGGTAGGTGCCAGAGTAAGCGAATATTTTGTTCAAGTTGGGGTCCCGCGCAGAACTGGCATCATTAATCATTGTGGCATAATGCCAACTTGGCGTTGTGCCACAATGATTAGTAACGCCAGTTCTGCGCGGGACCTCAACTTGAACAAAATATTCGCTTACTCTGGCACCTACCTTTGCGTGCAATGAATAATCGATAGATTCTTTGAGGAGTAAAAAAGGGAAAAGTCAGTCATAAGCATAAAATGGGACTATAGGAATTAGACCTCTATTAAAACTAACAGACCTGTGATAATTGCGACTGGCATGGGCACTGTTCCTCTTGTGAAGTGATATGTGACAGGATTCAGTTGGAGAGGTCGAAGAGTATAGGAGAAGAAGGAACACCAAGCACAGGCCACTGGCCTTGAAGCCTGTAAGCTGAAAACTTTTTCAAATCTCTGTTCATTAAATAATGGTGCGGCTGTTTGAACATATCAGACATAATAGTTACGTAATTCATGCTGACTTATTATCTAACATGGATGCTAATAAGTCCACGATAACCTGCGAAAGTAAAGCTTGTTATTTGAAGCGGCTCCATGTCAGGAGTCACGCCGCGCGCCGCGTCGCTTCGCCGCGCACGTCGCATCTAAATTTTGTACCCCATAAAACTGCCCGGTGTTAAAGTGGCACGGCGCCAGTCCAGGGGAGTGGGGGGTGGGGGCAGATACATGGCTCGTGCCATAAGTAAGACTGCGCCAGGAGTGCTGGCTTCTGTTTTGCTGACATCGCTTGCGGCATCGCTTCGCGAAAAATTCGCGCCGACCGTGACTCTTGACCGTTCCCCATTTGGAGCAACCTTAAAACGTGATCTCGGAAAGAGTTGAGGGTATTGGCACTGGAGCAAGTGTGTCTAGGGGTCGCTGCACATCAATAATTCTTGTCTGTATAGATATGCTTACAAAATTTTCGGTCCTAGTTATTCTTGCTACTAAATTGGGCTAAACTCGCTATAAAATCAGTCACGAGTGAATCATTGATGCCAAAATTTCAGAGAGGATGCGACTCTACAACTAATCGCTGTATTCGATAAGACACCCGCGGCCGCCCTTGAAGTCGAGGAGCGAGACCTTATCGACTTCCAGATTCCAGTGAGGGGGGAGGGGCATTGCACATTGCAGGCACTAGATAACACTGATACTTGTAGAGGAAGCCGGGCAAACCGTCAATTTATGGATATCGCGTAACAAACAAAGGAATGATCAGAAGTCAGAGTGACCAGTCTAAACAAGCTGCACACTACTAGATGCAGCATGGAACGGACTCTAATTTTGTCTTCCCTAACGGCTAAACATCTTTGTGGACGAAGCTATATAACAGCATGAAATTTTGCTTACAGGCAAAAAAGTTTTCCATTCTGATTGAAAAAAACTGCTAACATTCAAAAAGTACAATGAATCGTCGGTAAAACACAAAAAAATCAGTTCATGATTGAAGTAAGGGCTGCAGGTGGCGCGCTCCGCTGCAACCGGTGTGCTCTGATCTTCAAATTCAAATTCCTCCACTAGGTGTCTATAAGCTCCTGCAAGACCAAGGCGGTCGATTCAATGCGCAACGCGGCTGCGACATGGCTGCGTCACAGCCGAGTCACAGCCGCGTCACAGCCATGTCGTACCTCGAACCGACCGCCTTCGTCTTGCAGGAGCTTATACTGGGGGGAGGACGACTATAGTGCGGACCCCGGCCAGGTTCTCACATGTACCTCCGCGCCGCGCACGCAGCGCGCGCCGGGCTGCCTTCTACAGTCTGCCCCAATCCTAAGCAGGCCAAAATTGGCATGGCGGGAGTCCGCGTCGCTAAGGTTTCGCGGTCACGCCCACGGCCTGCTTCTCTGCCCTCTCTTCAGTCCTTTGGCTCTCTCCAAGAGCGCGCATATGCAGCGCAGACCGCTAGCGCTGCGAGCGCGCAAATTTACGCCGACGCTCCGGCCTGATCCCGATTGGGGCAGACTGTAGGCGCCCTCGTGTTTTCGCGTCCTTTCGAATCTCTAAGCTTCTTTCTTCTTCTCTCTCCGTTCTTTGTGCTTGTACTCTGTATTTTAGGCAAGATATGGCAGATTCCGCTGCAACACGCCGTCTTCCCTGTTATCCAACATGTTTGAGTGGCTAAATCAGGTAAGACTCGGTCTGCCAGTTGCTGCAGCGGACCCTTCTCTTGAAGTTTCCTTCTAGGTTACCTCAAGTAGTCCTGCCCGAGGACTCGCTGGGTCGCACACTTTGTCTAAACAAGCTTGATCTCGTGTTTAGCACGTTTATCGTGTATTCGGACCATCACACTTGTGATCTTTTCATCTACAATTATTTGAAGTATGGAGACAAAAGAGAACAGGTGTCTTGATCAAAAAATGTGTGCGACCCGGTCTCGAATTCCGCAAAATTCAAGAGAAGGGTCCGCTGCAGCAACTGGCAGACGGAGTCTTACCTGATTTAGCTACTCAAACATGTTGAATAACAGGGAAGACGGCGTGTTGCAGCGATTATCTGCCGTATCTTGCCTAAAATACAGAGCACAATCACAAAGAACGGAGAAAGAAGAACAAAGAAGCTTGGAAATTCGAAAGGACGCGAAAACACGAGGGCGCCTAGGAGGCAGCCCGACGCGCGCTGCGTGCGCGGCGCGAAGGTACATATGAGAACCTGGCCGGGGTCCACGCTATATATAAGCCATTGAACGCCAGTGTTCCAAGAAATCGTGCGTATAGCGTGAGAACTTACCCATACAGAGCCACGTTCGGCTCAATGCTAGGCCAGAACATGCAGCCGGGTTATACGTACTTTGAGGCCTGGTTCATACTGATTCCCATGTTCTGGAACTGTTCTCGCACAGTTCCGGCATAGTTCTCGCACTGTGCTGGAACTATTCTGGGACTGTGCTGCATGCGCTGCAGCCGCCCCGCACCGTTTTGAACGGTGGGAGTTGGAGAATTTTGACCGTTCTCAACGACTTTCTTCCAGATTTCTCTCATTTTGGCCTTATTCCTCCACCCCACTTCCCTTTTGATTAGCCGAACTTCGAAACTCGAAGCGGGGTTGAAGAATGGGCGCTTTTCTGCTCTGCGTATGCAACAAGACGTGTGTTCTTGTGCTCGTCCATTCTCTTTTCGCTATTTTTGTTCAGACCTACTTCATGTGTTCTAGGAAGGCGCTGCGTAGTCGCCTGAAATTGCATGAATTGGGACTTGTCTCTTGTTTTTGATGAGTTTCGTTTTTGGACGTTCTCATCCCCTTTTCTTTTTCCATATCGTTGCTTCTCCGTTCTTTCTTCTATCCCGCTTCTTCTTGTGATGATAAAAGCTGCGAGCTTGAAGCGCGTTTGAGGACTGAAGCTGTTCTGCTTCATGTATCCAGGAAGATGGACTTTCGTGCGCTTGTCCATCTTCTCTGCCATTTTTATTCAGGCTTACTTCACGTGTTTTAGAAACCTGTTTATGTCAATTTCAATACAGATACGAGACTACGCAGCGCCTTCCTAGAACACATGAAGTAGGTCTGAACAAAAATAGCGAAGAGAGAATGGACGAGCACAAGAACACACGTTTTGTCGCATACGCAGAGCAGAAAAGCGCTCATTTTCCTACCTCGCTTCGAGTTTCGAAGTTCGGCTGATCAAAGAGGGAAGCGGGGTGGAGGAATAAGGCCAAAATGAGAGAAATCTGGAAGAAAAACCGTTAAGAACGGTCAAAATTCTCCAACTCCAGCACGTTTCGGAACAGTTCCAGCACTGTGCGAGAGCTGTGCGGGAACTGTGCGAGAAGAGTTCCAGTACATGGAAATCAGTAAGAATCCGGGCTAACTACACATGGCTGCCCAAAGCGCGCCCCATGCCCCATTGCGAAGTAGTCGGCGCGCAGGATCTTCGCTATTGGGACACACTAGACATTATGGACTTGCATCTACGCTTTTGACAAACGTAATGTAAATGCTGTCAAAAGTTTTTTTGAGGTTGTCTTCCACAACTCAATGTCATAGACGTAAGGTGAGGTAAAACTCTGTATAAATACTTTCTCGGTATACCTGGAAGCTTACTATAGCTTAGGAAGACATCTAAAGTTTACTTCTTCTTATGGTAGGCGCCAGACTAAGCGACTATTTTGTTCAGCTAAGGGGCGCAGAATTAAAGGCAACGTCCGGCAGATACGAAAATGTACAGTGCAGAGGCACCCGTCCTGGTAAGGCTCTTGCCCAACTGGCAATGCACCAATTTGCTTTTGAAGCGAGAAATCCGCTTCAGAAGTAGCGACCGGAACGCTCCGTCGGCCGCAAGTTAGTTCGATAAGCCAGAGTGCGCACCGCACGCAGTCAAGACAAGGCTCCCACAAAGACTCTGCGTCTTAACCTTGGTGGCAGGCTGCAAAATTCAAATCAAGAGCTTCTAAGAAAGCCCGTTTTCTGCGTTTTCGTGCCCTCCAAGCTGCATTTTCAGAATCAGCGGGAGGGACAAGCCCAGGTAAGCGAAAAAAAATTCCATTCGAAATTCTGCCCGGACGCTGCCTTTGACGTTAAATCTGCGCGGGACCTGCAGCTAAGCGGGCCTTAGCAGCAGCAGACATTATGCAGCAGACATTTTCTGCGCGCCTTTTGCAGCTGAACAAAATAGCCGCTTAGTCTGGCGCCTACCATAGAGTGAAGGAACGGTTTATCACTTATATATTCATCAAGGTCTGTCTGTTTCAAGTTGGAAGAAAGTACCATTGAAATCTATCCTTTGACATGTGCAAGCAAGTTGTTTCGAAATCTGAGTCTGGCTTCCCTCTTTTAGGCTCCCGCCAGGGGAAGCCACGCCAGCGCTGCGCCGGCGCCGAGCCAGCGCTGAGCTGTCCCATTTGTTCGAGGTGGGGCTAGCTGACCCTGTGCGAGCAAGGGCTATCGAGTTTCTGGCAGATTCGTTCAATAGTCGGTGCATCTACCTGGCTGAGAACCATAGTTGCGATGGGGGGAGTGATGATCTTACCCTCTTCACTTTGAGGCCAAACCCGATGACCCCCTTCACCTGGGCTGAGATTGGTATTGTACTCTGAGAATATGATAAAAATCGTTATTAAAAGGTTTTGCAGGCTAAATACCTCAAACAACAAGTACACTCATAAATTTACAAAAGAAACGGTACTTATGTTGATTTATATTATTTATTTATCCTCGTAGCATTCATTTGGAGAGCAGAAAGTGAGGACAAAAAATCAGTTGGTTTTTGGAGTACATAAAATCCCTCATGTCTCGCGGCACAGAAGACCTAGAAAAAAGTCGGCGATCTATGTCGATTCTCCATGATCTCAGCTTTCGAATGCAGCATGTTAGGGCTTCTTTGCTTTCCGGCTCTAAAAATCATTTGCTCCGGTAACCGATAAAAGCCAATACATTGGTGGAGCTGGGTGGAGCAAGCTAATAGTAAATATCTCCACCCCATTTTTGAAAACTGATTAGTTTTTTCGCCCAGCAACCTACATACCATTCGAAAGCTCAGGAAAAGGGGATTCGACCTAGACCGTCGACTTCTTTCTAGCCCCCCCCCCCTCTACCGAGAGATACACCGCATTTTATCTGAAAACATGGTCATTTTCAACAGCAGATTTCTGCCAAATGAACACCTAATCACTGCTGATTATCTATCTGTGTTAAAGAGCAGGTCTTCATTAACAAACGTAGACCGTCGACTTTCTCGTAGAATTCATTTGGAGAGCAGAAAGTGAGGACACAAAATCAGTTAATTTTTGAAGCACATAAAATCCCTCATATCTCGCGGCACAGAAGACCTAGAAAAAAGATGGCGGTCTATGTCGATTCTCCATGATCTCAGCTTTCGAATGGTATACAGCATGTTAGGGCTTCTTCGCTTCCCGGCTCTAAAAATCATTCGCTCCGGTAACCGATAAAAGCCAATACATTGTAGGAGGTGGAGCAAGCTAATAGTAAAAAATGTGCTGTGGATTGACATCGTTATCAGCATTAACGGGAACGCGAGCGAACGCGTCTATTTAAGCGTGCCTATCGTTGTTATATGTTTATGTTTTTTTTTAGTAAAAAATGCGCTTTTGATTAACAGTTGTGCCATCATTATCAGCACATACACAAAAAAACTATGGGAGATTGGTGAATTTCCACACCTTCACACAAAAACCCGCCCATTTCTGGAATCTATACTCTGTAAAACTAGTGCTGGAGAAGGTCACGTTCGTGAAAACGCTCTAGACTCACCTAATTGTAGAGAATGGTTGGTTTCAATAAATCAAAAACTTTGAGGCATTCAGAAGAACAACATGTTATTAAAATATCCTTCAATGTTTTGGAAAGGTTGGCAGTTTGAAGAAGAAGCGGCAGGCCGAATACTTTACAAAATCGCAGACGACTCGCATGTGTTCCAGTTCAACAGCGAGGCAGAAGGAGAATCTTACGCCGACGAATATGTTGTCGACATTGATACAGAGTTGACATTTGAGCGAAACTCTCTATTTCGCATATCAGAAATCCAAGCAGATTGCCTAGTCTCAATGAGGAAATGTCCAAGAAGTCCACTGCTGATCTTCAGGTTGCTGAAGATTTCAAGGCTGCTAGATTCACGAACATGGATATGAACAAAAGGAAGGTGATAGTACAAAGCATAGCTACTGCTCTTAGATTCCGACTGGAGTACGAACTTAATTCTGTGCTTTATGCTGCTGGAAGTATCTCGCCTTGTGACAATATGACCTGTAATATTGAAAAAAACCAACGCGCAGCATAGTATCTACTTTTTTCGGCTATTCCGCAGATGCTGTTGAAGAAGAAGTTGAGCGGCTTTCTCGTCAGCTAACAAGACGTGAGCCAGAGGAGGTGAAGCCAGAGTTCGACAAGGCCCAAAAAAGTATGCAATATTTACTTCCCGTGTTGCGAAAGCATATGCGATCTGGCTCTTTCCCCATTACTTACCGCAAAAATCTGATGGGCTTACTAGCAAAGCTAGTTCCCATTCCGACTAGCACGGCAGAGGTGAAGAAAGAAGTTTTCTATCTACTCTGTTATCAGAACGCAACGCAGAACTCGTACAACGGTGGAATCTAAGCAATTACTTAAGATTTGTCAACCTTCTACTGAAAATATTGTTATCTAAAAACTTCATTTAAAGGATTGCTATAAGTGGTCCAGACAGGCTGTCATCGTATGACTTTTTGAAATATCCTAAAAGATGGTATGAAGAAACTGGTCAGCTACCTGCTGACTTCCTGGTGCTACCAGAGGGCCAGGAAAAAAACACAAAAGGGCTTAGAATGAGAAAAACGTTTCAAATCCATTTTCGACTCAGAACGCTTTTTGACGCAATTCTACTTCTACTCCGATGATCTTTTGACAGAAGAAGAAGATCTTTCAGGCAGCGAATTTGTTGTCTCTGAAGTTAGCGATAGTGATATTGTCGATGATGACGTGCAGGAATTGTAAGTTGTTCCTAACTTGTACATCTTTTAAGATACCTTATTGTTTCGTTTTTTGTCGATGCGTTGAAATAGGAGCACAGATCTTCATAAAGTCGATTTTTTGATTTATTAGGTTGAACCGAAAGTTCTTTCGCACCAAATTCAAAAATTCATAACTTCTGAATTTTCCAGCCTATTGGAACGCTCTTATTTTTTTCTGAAAGAGTAAGTCATGCTCTTTATAACGACTTCTTAGATGCTTGCTAATGATCTGTTGCGTAGATAGGAGCTGTAGAAGAAAATTAGTCAAATTTCGAATTTCTGTGTAGGATCATAAAAAATCGAAATCTTGCGACAAAAATCGGAGCAGTCGGTATTGTAGGTTCTTTCACCAGCTCTTTCTAACAGTGCAAAGTTTGCGCCGATTGAGCGTCTCTATGAAAGGTTACAATTTCCCTGAAAAATGCCAAAATAAACCAAAATCATCCTTTTGTATTGCTTGCTCGAAAATCGTAACTTTTCATAGGACGTTCAATCGGTGCAAACTTTGCACAGTTAGAAAGAGCTGATGAAAAAACCTACAATATATACTGCTTCGATTTTTGTTGCAAGTTTCCGATTTTTATGACCCTACACAGAAAATTCAATTTTTGACCAATTTTCTTCTACCGCTCCTATGTGCAATAGATGATCATTAGTAAGCAATTGATGGTCTTTATAAAGAGCATGACCTCTCTTTCATATTTTCCGGTTCAACCCAATATTATTTTTTTTTAAATTCTAGAGAAGTGGAGCGAAAAACTTATTATTTAATTATTAATTATTATTATTATTTAATTATTAATTAATTATTTATTTACTTAAATTTATTGTATCTTTGGTTATATGAATTCGCAATGCTGATTCACATCATAGCAACCACCACTTTCTTTCCTGAAGCAATATGTAATTTCATCTTTCAAATCTCTATTGGTCTTACCACAACCTTACGATAATGAAAAAGGATAGCTGATCCGTTTTTGTATGATCAACACTGCAAATTATGCATTTTGTAAAAGAGACATCAGCGTTATCAAATAACAAGGAAAGTAGTTTCGGATTAAGCGATTTTCCAAGTACTGCTAAGGTAATGGGTCAGCAGCCATCTTTATTCAAAAATAGTGCAAGTGCTTTCTTGCAGTTTTTTCAAAATACACAGCTGAAGAAAAGGTAAAGATAGAGTTTTAAGCTTACTGACTCTGAAAGTAGTTCCAATGTCTCGCAACAGGGTCCTAAAGGCAGTCGCGTGCATTGCAGAACAGTGAGAGTGAAGCGGAGGAAAATTTCGAGAATTGGCTTATCTGTTAACGAACATGTGCCAAACAAAATCAAAGGCGAACAACTCTTTTTTTCTATACATGAATGACAAGCGCTTAGATGTAAACAAGTAGCAAAAAGTACTCATTATCGCGTCCATTGGTTTTCAATCAATGCAGATATATTGTTTATTTTGTTTGAGTATGAAAACCGAAAAACGGAACATAGGGGACAAAAAGCTGAATCAATTTGAAGAGCTCTGTGTGTCACGAAAATGTGTCATGGCAGTAAATAATGCGCAATCTTCATTAACAGCGTTTTCAATCGCTCTCCGTAAAAACGTGCATGCCAGTCATTAATCCTGCAATACGCCAAATTTCTTAACATTTTTACCAATTGCTTGAAGTTCTGCAAAAGTGGTGAATAACGGACAAAATAAAGTCTTTTTACGGGAACATCTGTGGGAATGCAGCAAGACATGCAAGACATACGAGAAGTTGTTCTTTCAAAGCGTATCATCGTCTTTACAGAAAATGTGTTGCTCTATAAAATTTACCAAAAGTTGAGATCATGTGCACAATGGCTCTCAACTCTACCGATGTTTTTTCGGTTCATAAAAAGTTGTCGAGCAAGGGCGAGCAGAATAATATCGTGTACCAGCTGGCATACCCGGTCTTGCCAGGTTCACAAGCCAGGAGCCAGAGGAAGGACGGGGGAAGCGCATAGAAATAGTGTTCTGCTTCCATAGTTTTCATCTTTTATCTAGCTTCCATCTGGATTTGATGTTCGTTCATTCGATGAAAACTTCCATTCGTTACAATTAGTACATACTCCCAACTCTTATCCATCCCACAATTACTCCCCCTGCAGCCCCGCACCCCTCTTTTATTCCACCTCCTCATTTCGTTAGAGATGTCGCACGTATCACTGTCCCACCAATCCCTTTCTCTGCAGAACAGCGATAGATTGGTATGAGACATAATTGAAGTATATAGGCGTAACATGGAGTTGAAACTACATATAAAAAATTTTGGAAAAACTATGTGAACTGAAAGCGTGGCAAACCTTTTCTGAAGTTAGATGCCGGTCGGCCACCAGAGGTGACTCAGAGCAAACAAAGTCACAATTTCTCCTCTTCACCTGGCATCTTCGTAATTTTTACATAACTTTGATCTGCTTCCAAAACAGGGTTTGAACCTCTCTTAAATCCTCTTCTCTCAGGCTAGTTACATCCCTCCAAAATTTTGAATACTGCTCTGAGTGCGCCGGACACAGTAACGCGGAGAGTAGAAACATTATTGGGTATCTCATCGTATGTTTCGTATTGTTTTTGCATCCTGTTCTATTTTTTGGTATTCAGTTCAAAAGCGTGTCATTGGACATTTTTGTTGGGAAGTCATTTCTTCGTTTGTTTCCAAAGTGTCAAAGCCACTACGTGCCGAGCCTTGGTACGATCGTTTTCTTGCAGGCCAGTGTAGCAAGTTGTTGGGCACTAGGTGCATGTGTACGCTTTTGTGTGCCTCCCCCCCCCCAAAAAAAATAAACTGCAGCTTGACATCTGCCAGTCTTGTGCCGAGTCCTGGACGAAAGTCTTGCAATATTGAAAAATCACAATTATATCTTCAAGGAAATTTTCGGCTATAAAGTGCGTCAGAAGTTTCCGACGAACACATATATTGTAGTTAGGATGCAAAATTATGTAAACTAGCTATAATGGACGATAGTTTACACAAATTTCTAAGAGCAGAAATCAACTCTCTACTGTTAGTAATCTCATGCAATGATTAAAAGCCACTTCAAGTACAATCTATATGAAGCTGCATGTAAACGAATAACTTGTATGCGATTTATATCTGCATGTCAATTCTTAAGTATGACAGCTTCGCTAACAATAGACTGGAGGAATAATGTCGTTTTTCGATCATAAAGCGAATATCAATTTTCGCGATAGGTTGAACAGAGATATTTTTTTGAATATGTGCGACTTAGCCAGTATTAAGCTAAAAAACGAGAAGTTCTCAAATGGCTTTTCTTTTTGACACAAAACGGCCCTGGCCATGTGCTCAAAACAAGACCATAAGCGCTTGAAAAAGCAGAAAGAATGATATGCACCTTTAACATTTGTTCAAAAGCGCGAAACTCTGGTTTTCGTTTTGATAAAGCCTAAATCTTGTTATAGAGTATGTATCTCGTAGAAATTAACCAGTCAAAATTTGCTGCGCTCTCTACTATTCCTATCAGAAACCTAAGTTTTGAAAACCATCCTTCCGATTTTGATAACATAGACTTTTGTATCTCTTGCATTAAATCCTAATGCTTAGAATGTGCTGTTCCCAAATATTGTAATGCCTTTTTGACCCCAAATCTTGTTAACCTAAGTTGTTAGCAAAAGGAAATATCTAGACCAACTTTATTTTATTCTGCACCCTCGAAAATAGAAGCTTAGCTTTTTTCTAAGCGGGACGGCACTATCCTATCCGAACTATAATCTTGCACTTGAGTGGTGTGTCTGTCAGGCACATTCGGACTCTATAATTGCGAGCTCCTCAGATTATCATGACTTCGAAAGGCTCACCAACGTAACAACTTTCTTGGCACCCACCCACAGAACGTCTGAACTTTGATGGAATTTCAAGGCATCGACCACTTGAGCTGGTTTTTTTGCCAAAAGACTTCATGTTGGAACTAGAAAGCTAGTGGTGGTAGTTGAATGACAGAGAAACGCATTCTCATTGCAAAGCTTCTTCCATCTGATCAAATTATTATCTAGTCAGATTACATGGAAATGTCGATATGGGTACTATGATAACACATACTAGTCACATCGACGCCTATGGCTATCTTGATAAAGGTAGTACTGAGGAGGTCTATTGCTATCAATTGTACATAACACATATTATTAGTGAAAAAAGCGATCTCAGGGAAATCCAAGTTTTGGTCCTTGACTTTTTGGTTTCGGTTCGGCATTGTAGGTCCTGAACCTTGACTTTGCAACAAACAAACTCACTATTGAAAAGCAACCTCGAGAACTCCTACTCTGAAATTTGTTCTTGCTTGGAACAGCACAGCTGAACTTCAAGAAATTTCTTTGGAATCTCGTTTCAGCATCAGAAGAGACATTAGGGGTACATAAGGGGTAGGGCTTGCTAGTCGTGGTCTTCCTTTAAGTTGCGGTCTCGCAGTCACACCACTTAGGTGAAAAAATAATATGGCTCGGGCAAAACTTTTGGCAACCTTTGGGGCACTTTACGAGAGAAATTTGGGCCAACCAAATTATCAAGAACAGACGCTTAGCGCTTTATTATAAGTCACCGCTTTGGACTGGCTGTATGCGAAGTGGGATATGCTCAAAAGTTAGAAGTTTTTAGGTTTTCTGGTGTGCCTTTTCCCCTCAGGATATATGAATAATAATAGACTGTGCCGCTTGCGCACTATCATTTGGCGCATGCGTTAAGTTCTTCATAACTTTTTGCTCGTACACAGAATGTGTGCAAGGATTTTTGATTGGAAATCTGACTAATCTTGTTCATATCTTGTGCTATGATGATCTCAAGCTGCCTAAAAATCTCAATTGATAATGACTTGAGCATGGAAATTGTGGAATTGGAGTTTACAGTATAGAAAACAACAGTAACCAAAATACGGCATGAACAGGGAAAAAAGCACTGGAGCGGATAAGTGGTTATGTCGAGTGACAACATTAGCGCGGGTACCTTAAACATAAACGCAGAAGTACATTTTTATAGAGATGTCCAGTATTTTACCATTTACATAAAGAAGCAGTCAGTATTTAGGTAACAAAGCAACGGATTTAGTAGTAGCATGTGAGAGATATGCAAGTCTTAGGGCACATAAGTAGCTGTGACAGGTCATTTTATAATGGTAACTATCCTGTAGCGATTATTGGGCAATTTCCGTTTTTGTAAGCGCATTGATACAAAGTCTGGGATGATTTTTCATGGCCAAGGCAGGTGCTCAATCCAGTGGGATACGCTACTATCCAATCCATCCACTCCGCATTTGATAATTTAATAAAAACTCGTGTTGCTTGGAGCGAAATGAGTGGAGCGGATAGAGCGAACAATTATAGCACGCGTCAAACCAAAGTTGTCTCATACTAAGGCACATTTCATTTGTAGGAGCCATAACATCTCGGCCTATTTGTAAGGTGTATTCTATACAGATAAGTGTTATCAGTTGAGAACCGCTCTGATCACAACATTTTTCACTCTTTCCTCCTTTTTGTGGACTCTAATTCCTTCCATTCGTCGGGCTCTAGATAGGGCCACATATAGCTAACCGTGCGAAAATACCTCAGACTCAAGGGAGATGCCCACGCTAGTGAAGGTCTGTCCTTGAGCCTTATTTATCGTCATAGCAAATGATAAACGGACAGGGAATTGCCTTCTTCGCAATCGGAAAGGTACTCCTACTTCAGTGAAGATGACTTTGCGTGGTATCAGCACTAATTTTCCTTTCCTATCCCCTGATGCGAACCGACATCCTAGGATAAAACGCCCAAAATGAGTGACGATCAATCTTGTCCCATTGCATAGCCCATTTCTAATATCGAGATTTCTCAAAAGCATGACTATCGAGCCCTCTTTCATTCGAAGATTGTGAGGAGGCATCCCAGCAGGCGCTAAGCTGTTAAGAAATTCGGTCGTGTATTCGTTATGTGGTTCATCGCTAATCACATCGTCAACGCTCTTATACTCGTAAATTCGTCCGGGGAGTTTTCCCAATGCTTCTTCATTGATCCGATACGCTTCGATATTCCGAGGTGCTAGTATTGCTCGTTCACTCAAGGTAGGAAAATCAGTCAACGAATCACCGAATACTTCACTGATAAGATCGCCTTTAGAAAGGATTTCAATTGAAAGCTCTAGGCGGCCCATCTCATCTTCTTCTGCTGTTCCGTTCCCAACTCGAATCAGAAGATCACACCAAGTCGAGCCAGATTCTGCAGCTCTAATATTGACAGAGAGCCGATGCATAGTGAAGCAGCTCCACAGGTCACTGTTCTTTACACATGCATCAATCATATCTCCTTCGCTTCCTCGCTCTACAATTGGCAGCACTTGCCGAAAATCACCACCCAATACGACTGTTTTCCCACTAAAAGGTGCTGTATTGCACATCAAATCCTTCAGAAAAAGATCAATAGCTTCGAGTGAGGACTTCGAAACCATGCTCACTTCGTCACAAATAATAACATCTGCTTCTTTGATTGGAACGGCATCCTTGGCATCATTGCATCGGCACATAAGTAGGATTAAAAGCTTGAAGTATTCGGCAGTTTACTTGTGAAGAAGAAGTGGTTTCAAATCGCCTCTATATGCTAAGTCCTCTAAGCATTTTCTACACAGCATCTTTCACAATAAACCCGACTGCATAGAGTACATTGATGACCATGCCTCAGTGAATATGCAGCCGTCCAGCGAATGTTTCCGCTAAGTCAAAAGCTGGAACCTGGTGCCCCTCATTTCTCAAAAACTGCAGATACTGTTCTTTCGTCTACTGATACTGGAGTACTGATACTGGAGTCAATCAATGTGAACAATTGCACAATATGGAATCAATCAACATTTGGTTCCAGATTGGTACAATATTCGAGAAGTTTAAAAGTGCATATGCGAATATGGACGCGCATTCGAAACCTAGGATCCGTTCCAGCGAAGTCTGCCTAAAATGAAAAAACTCCACTCCCAATGCTATCGTTTATCGACATATCTCGAAATGGAACCTAGTTATTAGTTGAAGCACACAGATTGTTTTATTTAGCTTCTTCTTCAAAAAAGAATCGGCAGATTGATGTGGATGTCTCAAAACAATTATCGATGAACAGATTAGACTTGCTTAGAATAGAAAATTGCGCTAGAATTCCGTCATTCAGGCGACATAAGCAGCAGCAGCAGCAGCAAGGTTTTTCAAATCATCATATTCCTTTCTGGTTGAGTACACAAAAAGGGTTTGAAGAGGAAAATAGCATTTTTTAAATCCCTGTTGAAGGCAATGAAGATGTTTTAAAGTAAGTCCAGGATTGTTTTGCTTTAAAACAGCTCTTAGGTGATTACGAATACTCTTCCCCAGCGAAAGTGATTTCGAAAGAAACATGTCAAAGTAGAACACAATCTGTCAATTTTTGTGACACGTGGCAAGGACCTAGTCCTCGTAGAATCTATGTTATTACTATAAGTTCAAAAGTCCAGCTTTTTGTAAATACAGAGAACAAATCTTTGTAAAGGCATACTTGCAGAAAACACCGTAGATAATTTGATTTAGAACCTAATAATCGATGCAGGTTAATTGTTTGAAACATATGACAGAATTGAATTACACATGGTAGTGCAACGGCCAAGAAGCATTTTGCAAATGGGAGTTCCAAGAAAGCATAAAATTGAAAAAAAAATAGAGCAAAAGGGGCCAAAAATTCAGCTGAAATAAACGCATAGACTTTTTCCGATTTGCTTAATTGCATGAATTCGGTTGACGAAGCAAGGATCAAAACATTGACTTTTGCACTCAAAACCTTAGCATAATTTGTTGAATTTGTATGTCATTTTAAAAGCGAAATTGAAACATTGAATGGTGCGCGTTGATGCCAGAGCAAGTGAAAAAACTGTAGCAAATCGGCAGAAGATTCTGACAAATTTGAAATCGTGTGTGTCGATGGTTTGGAAGCCTAACTGGAGTAATGTAGAGAGAGACTGATCAGTCAACATGTTAGACTGTACTTTTGTACCCACAACCATGATACCGCTGTGAATTTTCTGGAAACTCTTAAATGTTTGCGCAGTATATGGCCTGGCGAATGCCAAGGATCACTTCTCGATCGCTCTTTGGAGTCAACATCAGTCGTTTGCGTACATATGGGCTGGCGAATGCCAAAGATCACTTCTTGATCGCTCTTTGGAGTCGACATCAGTTGTTTACGCGGTGTATGACCGTCTGGCGAATGTTAAGGATCATTTCTTGATCGCTCTTTGGGGCGCATATACAGACATGTTTACGTGGACATACAGACGCGCTGACTCACATGGGGGTGCTTGCGCTTTATATAGAGTAGGATGATTGTTTTAAAGCAAGGAGAATAGAAAAATGAATTGTTGTTTTTAGAATTCCCGCATATGACATAGACACTAACTGACTTTTAGCCAAGGCTAGAAAAATTTAGTTGAGTATCAAGCTTTGCAAGGCTCTTAGGCATTCACATAAATACGATCGACATAAGTAAAGCAAAGATAAACTAATAGTTTCAGCAAAATCAAAATAGAATTCCTCTCCAGTAACAATACATATAAAGTAATTTAAAAAGCCAATTGCCGTAATTTCCAGTATGCTTTATCTTAGTAACTAGCTGGCTTACCCGGCTCCGCCCGGCCCTGTCAATGCTATGATTAAGGTCTTATCCCTATCCCTGTAAAACCTTTCATTGTGCCCACTTCTACATGCAATTCCCTATTCCCGCTGTGTTAGTAATTTGCATGCCCACCTACCTCCCTCAACAACCCCCATCCTCGTAGCTCAAACTTTGCAAAAAAAAGCAATAAGACCGGTAAAAGTAAGGATAATTCTGAAAACTGATGGCACTATTCGGCTATCCGGCCCCAAAAAGTTTTTGTGATGGATCTTGCTCAAAGTCGGTACATGGGGATTATTAAAGCCGCTGATGACGAATATCGTAGTCATTTCGCGCGAGAGCGCCATTTTATGGGTTTACGTTAGGTACACATAAAATGCTAAAATCATGGATTTCGCTGAAACTCTGAGGGGGGCTAATTGACATGCTGATTACGAATATCATACTCCTTCGGCATTTTGAGGCGATTTCACTGAGTTATGGTAGGTATACTGCAGAGGGGCAAAATCTCAGTTTGGCTGAAACTCGGTCTAGAGAGATTCGACCTTCTGATCATATGCAAAACACTCTCGTTGCGTTTTGAGACCTTTTTGCAAAGTTACGGTAGGTACATGGCAGCAGGTAAAAATCATGGACCTGCCTAAAACCTTGGCAGAAAATTATCTAAAGTGCTGTTTCAAGAATATCGTGCTCAATCCCCACGATAAAGACAATTCGTGTGGTACGAAAGTTTCCCGAGACCGTAGTACTTTCCCTTATAGGACCACTGCCGCGCGCGATACACCCTTCGGCGGCTTTTGCCTAAGCAAAAACAGGGGGAGGGAGATTTGCCGCTTGCTTTACACGTTGGAACAGGTTATCAGGATGGCGCTGGAGACAGCCATGCAAAATTACCGTTTCCCCATCTCTTGATTATCTGGGATCTAAATTGGCCCGAAAGCGAGAAAATGTCCATTAAAACCCTGCAACTCACCATAATTTCACTAATGCGCTATGCCAGCGAGCAATGTGCCAAGTTTGGTCCGGATCGGTTCAGAAATGGAATTTTCTATTCGGAACATACGTACAGACAGACAGACAGACAGACAGACAGACAGACAGACAGACAGACAGACAGACAGACAGACAGACAGACAGACAGACAGACAGACAGACAGACAGACAGACAGACAGACAGACAGACAGACAGACAGACAGACAGACAGACAGACAGACAGACAGACAGACAGACAGACAGACAGACAGACAGACAGACAGACAGACAGACAGACAGACAGACAGACAGACAGACAGACAGACAGACAGACAGACAGACAGACAGACAGACAGACAGACAGACAGACAGACAGACAGACAGACAGACAGACAGACAGACAGACAGACAGACAGACAGACAGACAGACAGACAGACAGACAGACAGACAGACAGACAGACAGACAGACAGACAGACAGACAGACAGACAGACAGACAGACAGACAGACAGACAGACAGACAGACAGACAGACAGACAGACAGACAGACAGACAGACAGACAGACAGACAGACAGACAGACAGACAGACAGACAGACAGACAGACAGACAGACAGACAGACAGACAGACAGACAGACAGACAGACAGACAGACAGACAGACAGACAGACAGACAGACAGACAGACAGACAGACAGACAGACAGACAGACAGACAGACAGACAGACAGACAGACAGACAGACAGACAGACAGACAGACAGACAGACAGACAGACAGACAGACAGACAGACAGACAGACAGACAGACAGACAGACAGACAGACAGACAGACAGACAGACAGACAGACAGACAGACAGACAGACAGACAGACAGACAGACAGACAGACAGACAGACAGACAGACAGACAGACAGACAGACAGACAGACAGACAGACAGACAGACAGACAGACAGACAGACAGACAGACAGACAGACAGACAGACAGACAGACAGACAGACAGACACAGACAATCAATGTATCTGACCCTACGGGTCGCTAGTAGGTGGGTGGGGACAGATACATTGATTTCTGCCATTGATTAACTAAAATTCCCAAGAAAGAGAATTTCCATCTTTCCAGCGACCTTTCGCGTGTTGTGAGCAGGGCCCATCAAAGATCGTCTGAAAGCAGGCTGGAATTCGTTTTCAGAGCAAAAAGCAAAGGAGATATCGTTTTTGACGATTCGGCGCCGAACATCAAGAATAAGCGCTATTTAGTCGAACACAAGCTTTGGACAGGTTATCACACGATTGACATGCTCTATCGTGTATGGCGGAAAGTGCGCGCGATTTGAAAGCAAGGCTAAAATAAACAAATTGCTCGTTTACAGCGCACACAGAATCATATGACACCAAAACTGAACTGTATGCATAGAAAATTATTTGAGGAAGAATTATGCAAAATGTTTTGGAAACTTATGTGAAGGAATACCTTTTCCAAATTTAGATCGTCTCCAGACGGCCACCAGACGATCTGAGATCGTCTGGAGCATTTATTTTCGTCACTTCACATAAGTTTTGGATTTTTCTATCACGGACTGCTTCTCCGGTCAAAAATCTTTCCCTAAGCATGAATACATTTTCATATCATTGCCTTTGCTTTGTTTTTTGCCTTAATTTCTTCATGAATCGCTTTGTTAAATATCGCGCTCCAATGCCAAACTCTTGTGCATGCGCACTATTCAACTCCAATCTCGATTTTCGCACTTATTTCACGTTTTTCTTTCAGACTAGTAAACCTCTCTCGTTTTCATCTTTTCCTAAGTAGGTAAGTCAAAGGGGACTTCGTAAACTTTCTGAAAGTCAGGGAAGACTTCGTTTTCAGAAACCTTAGAAACCGAGTCGTGCCGGGCCCTGGTTGTGAGCAGTAGAAACAAAACACTAAGCTCTTAGGAAAAGAAGCTACTACTAGTGACTATCCGCAAAGCATCTCTGCTGTTCCTCTTGCAGATACCTTCGCCCAGATACCAAGGCTCTTAAACAAGGAAGCTACCTCCAAGCACCTGTTTAGAACAGCCGATTCATCCCAAAACTCAGATTTTCCAGGAAAGTGCCATGTAAAGGAAGCGTCAAGTTATGTCTTCCAGCAGCCGAAAACTCGAATATATAGGTAAAAGCGAAGCAGTATTTTCTTGGAAGATGTCTTGTCAGTGAACGGACTCATTTCCTAGAACAGACAAAAGCTGGCCCAACACCTTCTTTTGAAGGAGAATCTTACCGAAACTGTCCTGTCGCATAAAACCCTAGGTCTTTCCTTCCCTCGAAACCAAGCTCCTTATGCTTCCCCTTTTAGGGGCAGAAGTATGGTTGAAGGGGCCGTAATTTTTCCAGCAAGTTTCTTTTGATTAAATATTGACACCTAAAATTTTTTTAGCGCAAATATCTTGCTGTCTGAGCCCTGAGTCTTTCCTTCTCTCGAGACCAAGCTCCCTGTTTTTTTGCTTCTAGGGACAAAAGTGTGGCTTTAGCGAAGTTCAAATGGCCAAAATTTTCAGAGAAGATAATTTCCTATCGCAAGAACTCATGGGGTCTTTCCCCCGGGACCACTTTTCTGCCTTCAGAGGCAGACGTCTGGTTTTTGCAGAGTAGAATGGCCACAAGTGAATTTCAAACAAGTTTCTGTAGAATAAACAATGACACCCAGAAATTCTCAGCGAAAGTATTTTGCTGGCTGAGCTCATGAGCCTCTTCCCCTCGAGACCAAGCTATCTGTGCTGTTTTGCGTTTAGGGGTAGAAGTACGGGTTTTGCAGAGTAGAATGGCCACGAATTTCAAACAAGTTTCTGTATAATACAACATCGACACCCAGAAACTTCTGGCGAAAATATCTTGCTGCCTGAGGCCATAATTCTTTCTTCCCTCGAGACCAAGCTCCTTGTGCTTTTTTGCTTCTAGGGCAGAAGTGTGGTTTTTGAGTTTTGTGGTTTTTGCGAAGTTTTGGAGTCCAACGTCTTAGCGAAAATGTCCTGTCGGATGAAACTCATGGGCTGTCCTTCCCTAGAGACTGAATTCCCTGTGCTTTTCTGCTTTTAGGGGCAGAAGTACTGGTTTTTGCGAAGTAGTGGTCAAGCCTCTTGGCGAAAATGTTTGCCGCATGAAGCTCATGGTTCTGTCTTTTCCTCGAAACCAAGCTATCTGTGCTGTTTCGCTTTTATAGGAAGAAGTGTGGTTTTCTCAAAGTAGAATGGCCAGAAGTAAATTTCAAGCAAGTTTCTGTATAATCATTGACACCCAGAAACTTCTGGCGAAAATATCTTGCTACCTGAAGCCATGGTTCTTTCTTTTCTCGAGACTAAATCCCCTGTACTTTTCTGCTTTTAGGGGCAGAAGTACTGGTTTTTGCGAAGTCTAAGGGTTAAACATCTTAGCGAAAATGTCTTGTCGGATGAAGCTCATGGGTTTGTTCTTCCCTCAAGAGCACTTTGTGCTTTTTTACTTTTAGAGGCAGAAGTATGGTATTTGCAAAGTAGAAGGGCCAGAAGTAAATTTTGAAGCAAGTTTCTATATGAATAAACATTGACAGCCAGAATTTTCAGCGAAAGTATCTTGCGGGCTGAGCTTATAAGTCTTTTCCCCCCGAGACCAAAAGGGCCAGAAGTAAATTTCAAGCAAGTTTTGTACAATCATTGACACCCAGAAACTTCTGGCGGAAATATCTTGCTGCCTGAGGCCATAATTCTTTCTTCCCTCGAGACTAAGCTCCTTGTCTTTTTTGATTTTAGGACCAGAAGTGTGGTTTTTGAGTTAGTGATAGTTCTTGCGAAGTTTGGGGACCAAAAGTTTCAGTGAAAATGTCCAATCGCATGAAACTCATGGGTCTGTCCATCCCCAGAGACCACTTTTCTGCTTTCAGAGGCAAAAGTATGGTTTTTGCAGAGTGGAAGAGACAGAGGTAAATTTCAAGGAAATTTCTGTATAATTACTAGGTTGATGCAAAAGAAATGGCCGATTTCCGAAGCCTTTTTTCAGGGCAACTTTTCTCCATCAATACTTCTTCTTTACAATGGATGTAGTATATTGTCGCGAAGCTTTTTTCATGCTCTACCTAACGATGCTTGAAACGAGCTCTCACCCTCATCTCTTATAAAGTTACTGAGCTTCAAATAACCGCATCCAAATTCAGAATTTCATTGCATTCACTTTTCCGGCCAGAATTCAAGCGCATATCAATGGGATTTCTTCGAAAATTTAGCTATTGTATGTAATAGAAATTTTCTACATTATGCATACTTAAGTGCATTCTTTGAAGTTATCCAGACTGAGATATCGGCGCCTAAACATGGGTAGCTGTTGCGGTCATTTTATGACCCATAATTTTCTTCTAAAAAAGTCAGTCGCCGAAGCTTTGCTCAATTCTGTAAGCGTAGAGCTAGGACATTTATTAGCAGTTTTGCAAAAACATCCAGCCGTTCAGTACGTAGAAAATCAGAAAATTCTATATTCCGGACTTTGAGGCACACTGAAAAAATGTTGAAAAAACTGAGAAATCTAATTCTCAAATGTTTCTTTCTCGCAAACTTTTCTGTCCGAATTCTTTTCATTGTGTTTTGTACTACTGGGTTGCGGCTACAAGATAGGTCATTATCATTCATACTAAGAAACTTTGAAGGAAGTTATGAATTGTCAAAAACAAGGTTCCCGCAGAAGAGCCTTTTTTGTCTTCCACGCATTTCTCTTCCCGTTTATGGTTTGAGTATAAATAGTATAATCTAATAGATATTGACTGGCAGAAACTCTTGGCGGAAATATCTTGCCGCCTCAGTTTATAAGCCTTTCATTCCCTCGAGACCAGGCTCTTTGTGCTTTTCTAATTTTAGTAGGATTAAGGCAGAAGTAGGATTGAGGCAGAAGTAGGATTCCAAAAGGTAAAGGCGGGCCAAAGTGAATCTATAACAACTTTAGGTAAATTTACCGTCTTCGTCAACTCCGAGTGTGATTATAGAATTCTCAGCATGCTCACTTACCCCGGACCAGTGCCCTCTCAGCCTCGCAGCTTCAGCTTTGAAAAAAAGATGAAATCAATAAATGTAATGGGTATTCTCAAAAACGGTTACTACCTTTGCAGTGAGCGTGCTCACATACAACTTTGTGCCAAATACAGCCGTGTAGCTCTAATTTTACAAAGAATAGAAAAACTGACAGAAATAACAGGTACTTCCAAGAACATTTATTACATTCGTAATCTGCATGCTCGCTTTTTCCCAAGTGCCAAATCCCAGTTCCGTGGCTTAAACTTTGCAAAAAATCGATAAAGCCAGTGAAAGTAATTGCTTGTAAAATAAGGACGTGTTCGTGAGCAGCATGCTTAACTACCTGCCTGTACAACCCCCAACATGGTTCAAACATTGCAAAAAATCAACTAAACCAATAGAAGTAATGAATATTTTCTGAATTGGTTATCATATTCGCAATCGGCATGCTCGCTTGCTCCCATGTGCCAACTCTCAGCGCCGTAGCTCGTACACTGCAAAAAATCGATAAAATGATAAAAGTAATTAATAATACTGAAAACTAATAGTGTATGCGCAATCAGCATACTCGGTTACCCCCCTGTGCCAACTCCCAGCCCGTAGTTCAAAACTTGCAAAAAATCGATGAAATGATAAAAGTAATTGATAATACTGAAAGCTAATAGTGTATGCGCAATCAGCATACTCGGTTACCCCCCCCCCCCCTGTGCCAACTCCCAGCCCGTAGTTCAAAACTTGCGAAAAAATCGATAAAATGATAAAAGTAACGGGCATTTTTGAAAATGGTTATCATATTCGTAATCAGCATACTCGATTACCCCCCTTTGCTAACTCCCAGCGCCGTAGCTCGAACTTTACAAAAAGTCAATAAAATGATTAAAAGAAATTGATAATTCTGAAAACTAATATTGTAGTCGTAATCAGCATACTTACTCGATTACCCCCCTGTGCCAACTCCGAGCCCCGTACAAACTTTGCAAATAATCGATAAGTTTGGTAGAAGTAGTAACAAGTTTCCATACTGGAAAGCGACAGACACGAAAACACCATCGACCAGAAAATTACCATCGAGGACGTACAGACAGAATCCACCAGCGTACAGACAAGTACACCATTCGGTTTTATATATATAGAAGGATTTCAGCTGACCAGTAGTTTTCCAAAAGCACTGCCTTTTGAAGGACTCGCATAACAACTAACTGCGCCAAGCACTTAAACATCTCCGCAGATTGCTTAAGGTATCGGAATTTTGGGGTACAACACTGCTCTTTCGTAAAAGTAGGGAATACCGCGAAAATGTCTGCAGATTCTGCGTGTAACTATGGAAAGATAGGTAAAAGGGAGAAGAGATTGCATCGCGGTATCTGAATTGTTTTACTTCAAGCTTTACGAATAAACCAAATACTTAGGAATCTTAAAACACAAGTCAGAGATCTAAAAAAAGGGTCCATGCTGGTCAACAAAGTTCTTTAGAAGTTGTAATTGAATTACAGGTGTAGATTAGACAATGATTACTGTGAAAGTGGTGAGAAGTAACAGCTAAGCTTGTATTTCCTCGATTATCTCAGCGCAAGTTAAAGGATTCACTCAGTAAGTGTAGCCGCTGAAAAGGGGAAGAAATTATGGGATACAACCGTAGAGTATTTTAGTTTAACTATACATGATTTGCTTCGGAAGTGGATTGATTTAAGTCAAAATTTTTGCATCGAACTAATATTTCAGTTTGTTGGAAATAGGAATGAACTAATGGACATAAAAAGAAATGGAAACCAATGTTTCACAGATCAGTTGAAAAAAAGCACGCTTATTACACACACACTTTCACAAGCCTCATAAAGCAGATTCTGAACTTTACCTATTGTGCATTCACAATTTGTTGGTTAAAGGCAGCATCTCGCCGAAACCGAACATACCGAAATTCTGACATGGAAGGTTGCTCGCACCCCAAACATAAGAACCGAGCATATCCGAGCGCACAGCATGCTGTCCTTACCTAGAAAATGCCACTAAACCCGTTACGCGCAAGCCATTCTAATACGCGCGAATGGACTTGTAATACTTCCTGACCCGTTAGAGAAGGCATGCCGCAATGTTATAATTGCGAGGGGTCCGCAACGATTCTGCCTGCCTAACCATGGCAGAAGGTGCTCCACTCGTCCAGATTCAAAATGGGAGGCCTTGGGAAATGGTGCTTTTCGCCATTTTCGCGCTCTTCAAGGTGGGTTTTCGGAATCAGCGCCTCGAATTACTTCAGGTAAGCAAGAAAACTTTGAGTCGAGAATCTGCCGAACCGCTGCCTTCAACAAGCCTGTTGCCTCGATCTACAACTCACAGATTCAAAGCCCTGCTTTATCTCTTTGAAACAAATACGCCCATCCTTGCTACTGTGCGAACGGGAGGACTTGAAGAAAATTTCGCCGTTGAAATCGAAATTGTGAAGTAGTTAGTTGCTGATGCAAGATTTGCCTTAAAGGCAGTGGCTCGCCAAATTTCAACCTAGTCAAATTTGCGCTTACCTGGGGTTTTTCAGTACGCTGATCCCGAAAATCCTCTTTTGAAAGCTTGAAAACGGCGAAAATGAGCGTTTTTAATGCCCTTCCCTTTGATATTGGACGAGCGGAGCAAGGCCGATGACGCTAAATCGTGGCAAGACCCAATGGTTATAGTGTTGCGGCGGGCAGCCCCCACTGGTGAGAAGGAAATTGCCAATTCGTCCAGATGCGTGTAAGATTGGCCTGCGCGTATAAGTTCGAGAGCGATTTTCTCGGCAGGGAAAGCATGCTGTGCAGCCGGGATTGCACTGTTTTCATAGTTGGGTGATAAGGAACCTACCGCGTTAAAATCCCGAGTTGTTGGATTTTGCCGATCCATTGCCTTTAAGGCTCCCGCCAGAGTGCCGAAGCCACGCCTGCGCTGCGCTGGCGCCAAGCCAGCGCCAAGCTAGCGCCGAGCTGCCCCGGCGCTGTTTCGATCGATACATATGCATTTTGGGGTGGGGCTAGCTACCTAGTTCTCAGCAGGATAATGCACGACTATTGATCGAATTTGCCAGAAGCTCCGGTAGCCCTTGTCCGCACAGGGTCATCTAGCCCCGTCTCGAATAACGGGACAGCTCGGAGCTGGCGTGACTTCGGGGCGGCGTGGCGTTATGGAGCAAAGCTACGCCGCATTCGCCTGCGGTATATCCTGAAGACCCTTTGCGTTGCGTCGCTTCTAATTGCAGTTGCAGAGGAGCCAGCGCTACACAGCGGATTGAGCCATTCTCCTTATTCTTCATAGATAAAAAGATCAAAATGTGGAATAATAAACGCATTTCAAGACTTCTTCCTCATATAGAATATGAGGAAGAAGTGTCTGCAAAGCAAGACCTGTTAATACTCGTGTTCCACTTCTTTTGAACTCTTTCAACCCAAATCCAGCATTGGATCATCCCATAGTCAGTCTTTGATTTATCTTCATCGGCGCTATTCCAGTATACCGACCCCAAAAATTGAAAATTTCGGATTTCGCTCAAACTCGGTATAGCGGGGTTATTCGATCCGCTGATGCCAAATATCATATCGATTCCGTGCGATAGCGCCATTTTCCGGGGGTTACGGTGGGTATACGGTAGGGGGTCAAAATCAAAAAATTCTCTGAAACTCGGTAAGATGGGGTTATCCGACATGCTGAATACGAATACGATATTCATTCGTTACGGTAGCTTCTCATTCCGGGGTTATGGTGGGTATACCGTAAGGGGTCAAAATCACGATATCCGCTGAAACTTCGTGTAGGGGGGTTATTTGACTGCTGATCAGATTATGATGTTTATTAGTTACGATAGTGCCTCATTCCGACGTTACGTTGGGTATACATTACCAATACCACAGCTAGATCGAGATTCAGGGCTTGTCTCAGTCACACGTCGGAAATTTCCTCCCCCTAGTTTGCTTAGGCAAAAGCCGCCGCAGAGTGTATCGCGAGCGGCGATGGGTGTGGAAAGCAGTGAATTACATCCTCCTACAGTATAACCACCGTAACCCCGGAATGAGGTGCTACCGTAACGAATGGATATCATATTCGTGTTCAGCATGTCAAATAACCCCCCTGCACCAAGTTTCAGAGAATTTTGTGACTTTGACCTCCTACCGTATACCCACCGTAACCCCCGAAAAATGGCGCTATCGCACTGAATCGATATGATATTCGGCATCAGCGGATCAAATAACCCCCCACCGAGTTTGAGCGAAATCTGAGATTTTTTAATTTTTTGGCGTCGGTATACTGGAATAGTACCGATTCATCTATTTATTTGAACATATCAGGTTGTAGTAATAGGGAATGGCTTGATCCGCTGTCAGGGGCAGCGCTACTGCGGCTGCAATTAAAGGCAGCGTCCAGGCAAGTCTGGACCTATGGGGATTTTACGTGGAAAGTACTTTTGGGGCCCTAACTAAGTCACTGCCCAACGAGCAGCTCAGCTAGTGCTCTAACGGCTGAAATATTCCCCTCGAAACTGGACCCCGCGACCGTGTTTCGCATGGATTCGTGGCGCAAAGCGTGGATCCTGGCCCGAAACTGCCGAGAATCCATGCGAATACGATCGCGGGGTCCAGTTTCGAGGTGAATATCTCAGCCGTTAGAGCCCTACTTGCGCTGCCGCTTGGGCAGTGCCTTAGTTAGGGCCCCAAAAGTACTTTCCACCTAAAACCCCCATATGTCCAAATCTGCCTGGACGCTGCCTTTAAAGGCGACGCAACGCAAATGCCCCTCAGGATATAGGGGCATGCGGCGTAGCTTTGCTCCATAACGCCTGCCCCCCTGACTTCAGCACTATGGCGGGGACCTAAAATCAGCTTGGGAGCGCATAATCAATATGATATTGAGTGTGCTGGCTAGAAGGAATGAACGTACACCGGAAACACAGATAAGTGTTTTTGAACAACTATTTCTCGAAATAATGGTATTGTGGCACTGCCAAATTCGGATATTCACTTACTCACAACTTCTTTTGAAAAGCAGCGCAGCATGGAAGTCGGAGTTGTAATTCTAGAAGACAAAAAAGAATTCCAAAAAAAGGATTCCAATATTGAATGGCAAAAAGTTCACCCACGTCCCATATATGGAAGGTGCTGTCAGAGAATGAGAAGTCACTTTACACAAAATTCTGTGCATTGCCTGTTGTTAATTCAACAAACTTTCTAAAAAATCAAGGTGCCACATTACTTTTGCATTACCAGTATATCTTGCACCGGTAGCTGTTTGTGTAGGCTGTCCGCGATGCGCGCGGAGAGCAACGCTGTTGCGTACAGAAAGGCAGTTCACGAACTGGAAGAAGCGCAGAGAAAACAAGTGTGAGAGTGCACGAGGAAAGAGGAGTGACGCGCAATACACACCTTGCGCACTCTCCGCGCCCTGCGCGGACGGCCTATAGCCGAGATGCAGCTCAGACACTCGCTGTTGACTCGCGCAGCCCAAAGTTTTGTGTAAGCGCTGAATGAAGGCGCGACACAACTAATCGGCCTCGCGACGAAATCCTGAGACAGCAATATGTGTCGGAACAATGCTGCCCGAGACAACCCTTTGACGCGACCCGCATCTTGCAGGAAATACGCGGCAGCTCGAGGGCGACACATCCTGATGTCCGAACGCAACTGGAGCGCGTTATCTCGCAGCAGTAATATCGCTAAATCCCTACTTGCAGTACATTACATATATGTATATACTTATATGTGTATGTACAAATATACATTATATATATTTATATATATACATATATACAAATGTAATATATATATGTATATATGTACACGTATATATATGAATTCCACAAAGTGTAAACTACCCAATTTATCACTTCTAAAATGACATAATGATTGATTGGAAATTTCATTAGCACATAGCACTACTTCACTTCAATCTTAGGAACATTTCAATGTTAGAGTTATGTTCAATGTAGCCACGCAAGAAAATCAAATAAGAACTTCGGGGGAGTCAAACTACTATGTTTACTATCTTAAAGCTTCACAACATGGAGATACATGATGAGATGGAAGTGTACTAGGTAACCGTTTAAACAATGAGAATCTCGGAATGCAAATAAGTGATACGCAAAAGCGAGAGTAGAGTTAAGGCAGATGTTATGATAGTGATATGTAAGTATAGCAGACTAGCTGATGACCCGGTCTCGCCCGAGACTTTTAGTTCAACCAAGATGAGGTAGGGCAACGAAATCCGCCAGTTTGAAACATCTTCGCGGACTACTGGTCCTGCAACCACAGGCAACAATATTTGAAAAGGACCAGTTGCCAGCAAAGGCCGGCTCAAACTGGCGGAGTTCGTTCCCCTATCCACCAAAATGTCATCGGCTTCCAGATTCGGATAGAGGAGGGTTGCACACTTCCTTAATTTTCAGAACAAACTTGTTAAACACTGTTTAAACACTGTTTTAACACTGTATTTCGTACTTTCTCGTTGAGCTTTCCTTAAAACCGGTAAAGTCCGCAGCCCGCCCCCATACGAATCTGGAAGCTGATCATACTCACACTTTCTAACTTCTGCAATGCGCAAAAAGCGCTTTGAGACGAATCCGCTGCATGCTGTCGACCTTGAGATCAGAATGAACTTTACTACCCCTACATGTTTATTGGAAAATGATTTGGAGCACGTCTAACTTTCATTTTCCCAGATTCAAGTAAACAAATCAATAAATCAATAGAAGGACCCTGCGAATCGCCTCAAAAATTAGCCATAAACCACCGCCGGGGCCGAAAACCTATGTGTGCGAAGTTTCAGCTCAATCGGTTCAATGGCTGGCGTTTCTATAACGAACGAACAACTAAACGAACATCCTCACAGACATTGAGTTTTATATATATAGATTAGAAAAAAGTAGTAGCAGATGGGCTAAAACTCGTCGGGACTGGTTTTTTCTATTCCTTGGCAGCAGAAGAGCTGTTTGCCGTAGTCTCGATCAAACGCTTCTTCTGAAAAGAAAAAGCCATGTCGATGAAGACGGGAATAAGTGCACTGGCATCTTACCTTTGGAGGAAGGAGTTTAGCTCTTACTGGATTCAGTACATAAGCCCGTACATCTCTCCTGCAAAACGCAAGATGGAATGTCCACCTGCCTTATCAATACTCGAATAGCTTACAAGGCTCTTCCGAGGGCTATGCGAGCGAAGACCGCCCAATCCATCCTGGCCTGTGAGAGCATGTCGAAGGCTTTTGATCGCTCCCTGTCGTCCTTTCCAAGATTTGTCCACCATCTAAATCAATGAAAAATAATAATGCAAACTTAGGATTCGATTTCTAGAGAAGAAGCTTCGATTGGATTTCAAATAAAGTTAATTTTGGATTGGAATGAAATAATGGAAAGAAGAGGGCTTAGGTGGGATGGATGGAATGCACGAATTTTGAAAATAGGTAGCAAAAAAACCTGGAATGATGCATTATGAGCTGAGATTTGAAATGCGCGTCGATATTGCGAAACTGCTCGCTGAGTCACTCATCATCTCCCGATTTTCTTTCGCGACCATCCGCAAAAACTGTCAAAATATTGTCTAGCGCATGTCTACGCCCTTTCTCGCGAATCCCTCAAAAAGGGGCGGATTTCCGGCGCGAGTCAAAAGCGAGTGTCTGAGATTGGATCACGCCATTCCCGAAACGCGCAAAAACTCATGTATCTTGTATTTTGTTATAATTTCACTGCATGCTTCTTCCCATCGCAAAGTGAGGCGCGACTGTGAGCTTTGATGCTTCGCCATATTATCTGGAGCTCTACTAGGAAACAAGAATTTTGTAAAGTTTGATAGTGAATCTGGTTGTCATAATTCTGTCATAGTTCTGAACTTACTCTCTCCATAAAATCGTGCTCTTTATCACTTATTAGTGTTCAGGTGTTCAGGCGGAAAAAACGACATCACGTTTCCTCCAGTCTTCTTAACCCATTGACGACGATGTGGACCACCGGTGGCCTACGCGCTTTTTGCTGCCAGGGACGATGTGGACCCCCGGTGGCCCACACCTCTCGCAAAGTCATACTATTTGCAGGTCTAATATTTTTTCCACATATGATAATTTTTTCCAATTTTTTTGTATTCTTAGGACCTACAGGCTCTGTCGTTCAAGAAAATGTTGATAGCTATTTACAAAACAATGTTGCATTTCGTAAATAAGCACGAAACCTTCCCACACTAAAGTGTTGTGCAAAATCGCGTCGTCCCACAGCGCCGCCGCGCAAAATTAGGCGTCGTCTTCAATGGGTTAAACCCGCTGTAAATGACAACAAATTCATAACTGATGCCATTGAAAATATTAGCAAGCAAATGACTTGGAACTTCGTACCTAATGCGTCGATCACGTGATGAAGCCTCCTAAAAAGACAAAACCCATTTTCCTCCTGTCTGAGGACCAACTTACCCGTTTGATAGACAAGATAGTTTCGGCAAGCTCCAATGCTTAGACGCTATGACAACCATCAACAGCAGCAGCCACCAACAACTTGTTCATCATGATGTAAAGTGCTATAATATTCAGCAGTGCAATCACGTGTAAGAGTGTCAATGATATTTTATAACACTTAATAAGGGCACCTCTTTGGTTTTGGGTATAGATTGTTGGGCAATCTGAAAAATTTAGCACATTGCAAGAATAGCCGAAAGTCCGCATCCAACCTGCATTGGGAGAATTTTCTGTGAGTATTTTGTTAACGTGAGTGATTACTTTTACTAAATAGTCCGCGTGATTGAAGCTAGAGCAGAACATTCCGAGTACGCTGAGCAGCGCAATCACGAAGGATGGCATTATTATTGTAAGGACATAGGTTTGTGCACTCCGTCGGAAATAAAATGTCAGCGACCTGTCAAGCGATACCTTAGTCCATAGGTTGGAGAAAAAAAACATTCTTACGGCAGGGTTGTTGACTCCGTGTTTAAGATATTTAAGATCACAAAAGATGTCGCTTCCGGAGGCTATGTCATCCAGTGTTCATTCATTGTTAGCCTGGAAAAAAGAATGCGAAGGATGCCTCAATTGCCGTTCCAAATCTATGAATGGAATTGAATGCAACTTATGTTTCTGAAAAGTGAAAAACTCGATTTAAATTATTTGTTGCAGGAAAACAACGACTGCTCCTCCAGCTTGCACATCCCCGAAGAAAGTTTTGTACTCTATTTTTTATCCTTCCTTGTGTTTGGTTTCTTCAAACAATCAAAACTTCCCACATTTTCTAAGAAAAGCAAGGGGGTTCTGTGAACTACAGTCGAATAGATTTTCTGCTTAATATAGTGTGCTTGCACAGAAGGTGAAACGCGGTAAAATTTGCGCGTGAGGAATTAGCTTCGACTGTGACGCTGGCCAATTGCGCGCGCAAAATGCCGGCAGTGCTGGCGCAGCTACCTGTTCACGCGCAAATTTTAGCGCATTTCATAAACTGTGCAAGCACACTATAACTATATTAAGCGGAAAATCAACTCGAATACTCGACTATGTTCTACATGCATGTACCTAAGCTCAAGTCTAAGCTAAACTACTTTGAATCAAAAGGCTGTGATACGTACAAACTTCAATGTAACCTTTCAGAAACACGCTAAATTGATTTGATGAAATACATAAAAAGCGTTAACAGGCGAAAGCAAATATATGATACTAGATTTGGACTACTTTTGTAAAACATGCTTCAAAAGGTATTCTGCATAATCTTCTGATCCACGTAAGCAGTACTCGCTCTCGTATCAGTGGTTTTCCGAAATCATCATCTGTTGTTTTCTATGCAGGCTTCGTTTAAGCATTACTTTGATTCATCCCTGTTTCGCGGCTAGTTTTCAGTTGAACAAGACGTTGTAAATGAAAAAGGGTCAAAAATGGAGACAAATTTTGAAAATGACTCTGTGAATCTTTAACAAGTCGAATATGGCTTGCTTTTTGCACGGGTAGGAAGACGGTTCGTTCTCACGCTGAAGCATATACTTGTAACGGTGATGTCATATATCCGAGGGCCCAGTAGATTACTGATCTCTGTCATATTGGTAGGATATTGGAAGGAATTACAAGTTGAGCTGTTATCTTGAATAGCAACTTCAACATATGTCCTACTGAGAGACTTTGTCAATGAAACCCTGTGCAGCGACTGCTCTTGTCTTTGTCTCTTGAGTTCATGTACAGATTGTTTTGCAACAACCACCGACTTAATCAAGCAGGAGTCAGAGCTTGGCTTTTGCGAAACTGGAGACTAACTTGTGACCGTACTCATCAACGAACCCAGTGGGTTCCGGAACTCATTGGGTAGGCTTAAAGGCAGCGTCCCACCAGATTGGAGTGTACCTGGCTCTGGTATTAATGTGATAGTAGACCCCTAACTAAGCGACGACAGAAGTTTGCAACGCAAAAGGTGGTCTACGATGTCTACAAATTCCCCCCCCCCCCCCACAAGTGGCATAGGTGCGATAGGGGGAGCCGGGCTCTCCCCAGGTGAAGGGGGTCTCGGCTGTTTCCGACCTTCCAGGGTGAAGGGGGTATGTGAGTCTAGGGGGGGGGAGGAAGAGAGAAAAGGTAAAAAAGCGTGGTATGAAGAGCTCTAATTTGTACCTTATTTAGGCACAAATTGAAAAAAATTTAAAATTTTACAAAAGAAATTAAAAAATCAAAAAAAATTGATTATGAAGATCTGTGCTCCTGTTTCACTGCATCAACAAAAAACGAAAGCAATAATGTTTATCCCAAAAGATGTACAAGTTAGGAACAACTTCATTTCCTGCACATCATCATCAACAATATCACTATCGCTAACGTCAGAGACAACAAGTTCGCTGCCTGAAAAATCTTCTTCTTCCTCCAAAAGGTCATCGGAGTAGAAGTAGAATTGCGTGCAAAAGCGTTCTGAGTTGAAAATGGATTTGAAACTTTCTTCTTCTTTTAAGCGCTTTTGTGATTTTTTTCGTGGCCCTCTGGTAGCACCAGGAAGTCAGCAGGTAGGTGATCGGTTTCTTCATACCTTCTTTTAGGATATTTCAAAAAGTCATACGGTAACAGCCTGTCTGGACCACTTATATCAATCCTTTAAATGAAGTTTTTAGATAACAATGTGTTTAGTAGAGGTTGACAAATCTTAAGTATTTGCTTAGATGCTCTATCGTTGTACGACTTCTGCGTTGTGTTCTGATGACAGAGTAGATAGAAAATTTCTTTCTCTACCTCTGCCGTGCTAGTCGGAATGGAAACTAGCTTTGCTAGTGGGTCCATCAGATTTTTGCGGTAAGTAATGGGAAAAGAGCCAGATCTCATATGCTTTCGCAACGCGGGAAGGAAATAGTGTACTTTTTGGGCCTTGTCGAACTCTGGATTCACCTCCTCTGACATACGTCCTGTTAGCTGATTAGAAAGCTGCTCAACTTCTTCTTTAATAGCATCTGCGGAATAGCCGAAAAAAGGAGGTACCATGCTGCGCGTTGGTTTTTTTTTCAATATCATAGGTCATATTGTCACAAGGTGAATAACTTTCAAAAGCATAAAGCACAGAGTTGGGTTCGCACTCCAGCCGGGATCTAAGCGCAGTAACTATGCTTTGTACTAACACCTTCCTTTTGTTCATATCCATGTTTGTGAATTTAGCAGCCTTGAATTCTTCAGCAACCTGAAGATCAGCAATGGACTTCCTGGACATTTCCTCATTGAAACTAGACAATCTGCTTGGATTCCTTATGCAGGAAATCAGAGAGTTTCGCTCAATTGCAAACTCTGTATCAATGTCGACAACATTTTCGTCGGCGTAAGATTCTCCTTCTGCCTCGCTATTGAACTGGAACACGTGCGAGTCATCTGCGATTTTGTAAAGTATTCTGCCTGCCGTTTCCTCTTCAAACTGCCAACCTTTCCAAAACATTGAGGAATATTTTAATAACATGTTATTCTTCTGAATGTCTTAGAGTTTTTAATTCATTGAAACCAACCATTCTCTACAAATTAGATAAGGTGAGTCTAGAGCGTTTTCACGAAAGTGACCTTCTTCAGCACTAGGTTTACAGAGTATAGATTCCAGAAATGGGCGGGTTTTGTGTGAAGGTGTGGAAATTCACCAATCTCCCATAGTTTTTTGAGTGTGTGCTAACAATGATGGCATAACTGTCAATCAAAAGCGCATTTTTTACCAAAAAAAAACATAAACATATAACAACGATAAGCACGCTCAAATAGACGCGTTCGCTCACGTTCCCGTTAGTGCTGATAACGATGTCAATCCACAGCACATTTTTTACTATTAACTTGCTCCACCTCGCTCTTATTAGGTCGTCCAGAAAGTTTTTGCACACGAATTTCAAAATTCATAACTTCTGATTTTTCCAACCGATTTGACTGCTTTCACTTTTATGTGAACGGTAAGCCATGCTCTTTATAATGACATCTCAGCTGCTTAGTAATGGTCATCTGTTGCATAGATAGGAGCGATAGAAGAAAAATGGTAAAAATTTTAATTTTCTGTGTAGGGTTATAAAAAATCGGAGACTTGCAACAAAAATCGGAGCAGTCAGTACTGTAGGTTCTTTCATCAGCTCTTTCTAACAGTGCAAAGTTTGCGCCGAGCGTCTCCATGAAAAGTTATGATTTCCCTGAAGAATGCCAAAATAAATCAAATTCGCCTTTTTGTACTGCTTGCTCGGAAATTATAACTTTTCCTGGAGACGCTCAATCGTAGCAAACTTTGCACTGTTAGAAAGAGTTGGTGAAAGAACCTAAAATACCGACTGCTCCGATTTTGTTGCAAGTTTCTGATTTTTTATGACCCTACACAAAAATTCAAATTTTGAGTGATTTTGTTTTGAGCTTCTATCTATGCAAGAGATGACCATTACCAAGCAGATAAGATGTCATTAAAGAGCATGACTTACCCTTTCACATAAAAGTGAAAGCAGTCAAATCGGCTGGAAAAATCAGAAGTTATGAATTTTTGAAAATTGTGCTCAAAAACTTTCGGGACGACCTATACAATGTGTTGGCTTTTATGGGTTACCGGAGAAAATGATTTTTAGAGCCGGGAAGCAAAGAAGCCCTAACATGCTGTATACCATTCGAAAGCTGAGATCATGGAGAATCGACGTAGACCGTCGACTTTTTTCTAGGTCTTCTGTGCCGCGAGATATGAGGGATTTTATGTGCTTCAAAAATTAACTGATTTTGTGTCCTCACTTTCTGCTCTCCAAATGAATGCTACGAGAAAGTCGACGGTCTACGTTTGTTAATGAAGACTTGCTCTTTAACACAGATAGATAAGCAGCAGTGATTAGGTCTTCATTCGGCAGAAATCTGCTGTTGAAAATGACCATGTTTTCAGATAAAATGCTGAGTATCTCTCGATAGAGGGGGGCTAGAAAGAAGTCGACGGTCTAGGTCGAATCCCCTTTTCCTGAGCTTTCGAATGGTATATAGGTTGCTGGGCGAATAAACTTTCCAGTTTCCAAAAATGGGGTGGAGATATTTACTATTAGCTTGCTCCAATGCGGCTCCACCAATGTATTGGCTTTTATCGGTTACCGGAGAAAATGATTTTTAGAGCCGGGAAGCAAAGAAGCCCTAACATGCTGTATACCATTCGAAAGCTGAGATCATGGAGAATCGACGTAGACCGTCGACTTTTTTCTAGGTCTTCTGTGCCGCGAGATATGAGGGATTTTATGTGCTTCAAAAATTAACTGATTTTGTGTCCTCACTTTCTGCTCTCCAAAATGCTACGAGGATAAATAAATAATATAAATAAACATAAATACCGTTTCTTTAGTAAATTTATGAGTGTACTTGTTGTTTGAGGTACCTAGCCTGCTTTTCATAACGATTTTTATCATATTCTCAGAGTACGATACCAATCTCAGCCCAGGTGAAGGGGGTCATCGGGAGTTTGGCCTCAAAGTGAAGGGGGTAAGATCCATCACTCCCCCTATCGCAACTATGGTTATACTTCACTGATCTTCTTTTTTCAGCTGTTAACCCAAGATTGGTAAAACTTTTTATTAAGTAGAACGAAATATAAAAATACAGTGAAATATAACTGTCATGCCAAGATTAATAGATAGTCGAACATGGAGGATATTGATAATTTATCATATTTTTTTCTGGATAGAGATTATACGATCGTCATCTCAAAGAGAATGCTCGTGCTACTCTAATATTACTGCCTTTTTCGGAATTTACTGCAACTTGACGAACTTTATCGAACCTTCATAAATCGAAACTGCAGTAACTTTCTTACACGTTTTTGTCATCTGTCGAAACTTATGAGATGCTGTCACGAAACCAGGTTTTCTCCTCCGGTTATAAGTCATAACGGTGAGTTGTCAAGAAGCTTTATTACCTGAAGAACGATGCTACAGAACTTTGGCGCCATCCTAAAGATTCATTGTTGGGTAACGGTAATAAAATGCGAATTTTCCTGTCTCCGTCTTGTTCCTTTTGCACTCAAACAGGACATCTGCACTTATTTTGAACCACCCAACCACTCATGTTCTTATTGCTATCGGGCCGATTCCTGGCCCTGATTTCTGATGAGATGCAAATAACGGAAAAGCTCCAAAATGACTTCATTCTGGGGCTCTAATTTTGGCAGACGTGAACGACTGCTCCGGCGCTAGTCGCGTCGTATGGAATAAGGAAATCTGGTTGTATGCGACAGTGCCACAGCGCTCAGTATGCTTCTCGATGTTGCTTGCCATGTCACGTGCAATCCGCGGATGGGTGGAGCGCAAAAAAGAGGACTAGCGCAAGGAAGATTCTCCAAGTTGCATGTTCATTTTCTTTTTTTCCGAGAAAACATTGGGGGACCGGATCAGTGCAGTTGGTCTTTTTTTGGGCCCTGCTCATAGAATAAGCGCTGTCTGGGGGCGTGATTTTTGGCGGTCTACACTGCTCGACGTTCAGCTCTCTTCAATACCTTCGTCGGGTTTTCAAAAAGGACTAGTAACTTGAAAAACAAAAACCAAATACACCGCAAAAAGTTCCTGTAGGTTCGCAAACTTGTGTAAGCGGTTTTGGCGCATGCTGGTTTCATGAACTAACATTGTGCATTTTCAAGTGTCGAAATCCCTGTTTAATTCTAATGTAATCCTATTTTCACATTACGAACTTAGATGGCAAAGTTACGAAAAAACTTCGAACAAGGAATTCACTCGAAATGCGTATTTTATACGCAAAATCAGCGAGATTGGTTGGCTTGGTGAAAACTTTTTCAAGTTTCTGCGCCTCTTTATGAATACAAGCAGCCATTGAAGACTCGAGACCCTCGGGCGCTGCCATAAATTTACAATGTAGAGGAAACGATGTTTAGCTTTTTACTGAAAAATCAAGGTAAAACAGTTCCAAAATGTTGTAAGGGTGAGAAATTGATGCAAAAGAAATACCGACGTCAAACAGTGTATACATACTTCTGCACACTTGTATGTCATCAGTGTGCCCCAGGCCTCTGCCAAGTAAGTAGCTTTATTGCCAATGGCAATAAAGCTTGCTAAGAAGCAAAGGATACTTGGTAACCTTGGCCTTTTGCAGTGAGATGTATTCTCTCAGATGCGCCGTGAAACGCTGATTTCAAATCTGCAGCCCCGTTCGTATTTTATGAAAGAAAACATAGCACTCGCCGAAATTCGGCGAACATTGGTTGCAGCGTCATATCATGCTTCGGAGTGGACGGATTCTCAGTCCAAAACATCAACTCAGTTCAACGAGATCCATCTATTGATATGAACAACTGCCTGTTTGGGCAAGATAGTCGGTCAAATTCTTGGGGCACTTTCAAATTTTTGCTTTGGTAGGTTGGTCATTGTGCAACGAATTCAACACTCTGCGTGACCTACAGTGAGCAAGAATCTAAAGAGATCCCTGAAACTTGATCGTCTATCGTGTCCAAACAAGCATTTTTTAATATAAAAGATGCATCTCGAGCTGAGTTGAATGATACTTTTGGATTAAGAATTCGTCACTCCGAAGCAAGATATGGTAATGCAACCAAAGTGCGACGAACTGCGGCGTAAAATTTTTTTTATTTCGACGCTTTTTTTGTAGCACGGAAGTGACCATTTTAACATTATTGGCGAATCCTGTCATCGAAACGTGCAAATTTTAATCGCAAAAAAGCTCATAGCTTCTTTCGGAAGAGCCAGCAGAAACCAAACAGAAACTTGGAATCAGCGCTCCAAGATGCACTCAGTGGCATACTTTCGTTCCAAAAGGCAGTCAAGGGTCAGCAAGCATCATTTTCTTATATGATTATAGCTGAAGAAGCTGTGTGTATGGAGATGGAGTGAATCTTACACATTTGCGACTCAATGTGGTTTTATCACTAAATTAGCAAACACACAACATGATAACTTCAATTTATCAACCATACAGGAGTATCTGGCGAACGAAAGCCTCTGAAATGCCTCTACTAATATCTCGTGAACCTGGAAATCGAATCTTTGCATACATGGAATATAGAAGAGCTCGCATTTCAGTATGCTTTGAAGTATCTTCGTACATACATCCCTTAGAAATCTTTCGAATAGTCTTTTCTTATGGCAAAACAGCAAACGACAGTTCGACGTTGTTCATCTTCTAGGAAGTAACCTACGGCTAATTTAATCCTATCGACAAATCCATGTGACTTCTTATCTATCCTTTTTCGTTGCATGTTCATAGAGTAGTAGAATTTCGAAGTATTTCATATAGTAATTGCGATTACGTAAATGGACAATTTGAATTTATACGCAAAGATATGTTGTTTTCTAAAACTTAATGTCTATAGCATCTACTTACAGTAGCCCTTTATTGATATGAGTGATTGTAGATAAAACCATTCCAAGATTTGTGTATATGTAATCCAATTCTGATAGTGATTAGTAAAGCAGTAGCGATGAGAAGTTTGCAAGTTACTAAAAGAAAAATTCCCTTCCAAAGTTACGACCAACTTAACCACTCAGAAGAAAGATTACCCGTCAAACTGATGGCTCCTATACACTTTCCAACTCCATGAAAAAAAAGTGCTGTTGCTTGATGAGAGAGATAGACTTTTCAACCCGTAATCAGCCTGCAGGTTTTTTGCGAAATGCTCAAAAATCAGCATTAACAAAGAGCCATTAACTTCATAGCGAGATTTATATGCAGATGAAATGCGTTTCCAATATTTCAGGCAGAAAAGAGCGAAGAACGAGCAAATGAATATTCATGTCAGCAGAATCAGCATCGATGTTGATATTGTTTTTGAGCGTTTTCATTTCTTTGTTTTACCCATGAATAAACTCATGTTTAATGTCACTTACTTATGCCACCAACAATCTACTTATTGCATCATTTTTGTTTCCAAGCCTGTGTTCAAGTTAAAGGTGGAATCTTTGAATTGTGAAGTCAATTTTATCTAGTAGACACTTAGCGAAACATTATCTATTGATTTCATGTAATCATCTTGCCTAGTCTTATGATTACGATAGAAATACTGTGTTCAAGGACTTTTTTCCGAACCTGTACAATCGATAGTATTTACATCATAGTAATTTATAAGCAAATAACATTGGATTGAAGATTGAGCATCAGCATGCATTATAGGATTCTAATGAATCAACCAAATCATAACCATCAATCCGAAACACAACCTTCCGTAAATCCCATTATTCTGCAAAGGACGATGCAAGCCCAGTTCACTTCAGAGTAGCTCATATATTGCACAAAAGTAGCATGGTCGAAATAATGCTGCAAGTGCTTTATCCGAATTTCGAATAAAAGTGCACCAGTTTTAGAAAGCGGAAAAAACTCTGAAAATATTTTAAAAACGCTTCCAAACAAGATTCAAAAAAAACCGTTTAATTACAAGGACTTTGAAATGGAATAGCTCTGAAATGTTTACTTTTTAACTCTCGCAGTATCATGAATAAAATACATCTTTTGCATGCCTTTGTTACTTTTCAATCACCAGATATTTTATGCATTACAGAAACCTGGCTAAGCCCTAAAATTCCCGATTCCGAAATCCTTGCGACCTTCCTTATACATTACACCGTTCGGATAGAGCCCATCGTAGAGGCGGTGGTGTCTGCTGTTTGGTTAAGGAAGAGCTAGCAGTTGAGCAGGTACCAGTAGCTGACGGGTGCAACAGCGACATTCTCTGCTTGAACGTATGGTCGGCCTCCTCTTTTTCACCTATGAGATTTATTATTGTTTACCGTCTACGTCCTGCACGTTCAGTGATGACAATTCCTTGTCTATATCTATCCAAGATTTATGCTCATCTCCATATGCTACAATAATTCTAGGAGATTTCAACATTGACCTCCTTTCTCCTACTTTTCACGCTGACTTATGCTCCCTCTCTTTTTTTCATGATTGTGACCTCCGCCAGAATGTGACATTTCCCACGAGGGGAAAGTCAGCAATCGACTTGATTTTTTCGTCAGAAAACACGATTCAAAACTTGAAGGCACTGCCACCTTTTGGAACATCCGACCACAACATACTTAGTTTCAATGCCTCATTCGAAATGTGTAAAAACAATTTTCTCCCATTTCCCGATTTTCGTAAAGCCGATTTCTCCAAACTTAGCGCTTTACAAAACATCAACTGGTTCGATGTCTTTGATAAATATGAATCTGTTGATGATATGTACCGCCGCTTCTGCAAATTACTATATCACATACAGGGCTCGGCACGAGGTGGCTAATCGAAAATGTAAAGAAGTCCGACTTTGCCACAAAAGTACAACATCCTCCTTGACACGTTAACGAACAAATCAAATTGAAAACAAAAAGAATGAAATATAACAGAAGACCGGCAAAAAATAGGCAATAAGAACCGGTGATTGTTTGTATTATCCGGATTGGCGGCATGCTGTGTCCGCCGCGCACCACCGCGAGCTTGGAGCACCTTTGCCGCTGCCATCCAGATAATTTGGAGGGCTATAACTAGGCGGGGAGGAGAGGGTTTGAGGAGGTACAAGAGCTGTTTTGTAGATTATTAGATGTAGATTACTTTTTATGTAAAAAATTTGAAAAAATTATGTGAAGAATAGGAATTATATGACTTTGTTTACGCTAAGCCACCTCAGGTGGCTATCCAGGTGGCTTGAAAGCCACCTAACCCCGAAAAAAGTTTGCCATACCCTTAGTTCACATAATTTTTTCATGATTTTTCATACATAGTCCCAGCTCCCCATTGCCCATCTACACACCTATTTTGGTGCCATTTCATCTTCACTTCGTTGTAAACAAACCCTTTGTTTATTTGCTGGCGGCATGCCGGCAGCGTGCCGGCAGCAGATCGAAAGACAGCGTTATGCGCTTAAGCAAAAACGATATCCCCTTTGCTTTTTCCCCCAAAAACGATATCTAGCTCGCCAAGCCACCTGTGCCGAGCCCTGATCACATACTCTCCAAGCATGTGCCTTTCCGTTTTGAACCATACCATGTCCGAAAATATCCTAATCACATCCGAAATCTACTTGAGCAAAAAGTCAGACTTTTCTCCATGTCTTACGATCCTTTCAAAAATCAACTCTATAGGAGAGTCTGTAAAAATATTAGCCATCATATCAAGAAATTCTCTAGCCAACCGCGAAAAACGACTTTCCAAGCACAATTTCAAACACTTGTAACAAGACCAAGGGGCATTAGAAGATTACTTTTCTAAGAGATGAACAAGGAAATATATTCGTGAGTGACAAGGAAAAAGCAGAAGCGCTTGAAAATTTCTTTGCCAGCTTTTTCGGACTGAATACTGATTTTGTTGATGAGAATGTCTCGAACCTTGACACCGAAACTCAGCTTAATGCCAGTAAGCTGTTTTTTGAACCCGACAAAGTTTACAACATTATGAAAAAAATAAAACCAACAAGCGCTGCTGCTTATGACGGTCTTCCGCAAATCTTATATCGAAAGTGCGCACTTACACTTGCTTTTCTCTTGTCTCTTATTTTCAACGCCTCTTTACTGCTAGGAAAGGTTCCTCAGATATGGAAGAAAGCCATAGTGAGGCTATACCAAAACGTGAATATACAAACTGTCTTTCAAATTACTGTCCTATCAGTATTACTGCACCTTGTGGTAAGATTCTTGAGAAGTTCATGAAGGAAAAGCTTTCTGATTGGTTAGACAAACGCAAAATTAGTCCTTCTGTTCAGTATGGGTTCCTTCCAGGAGGATTAACTACCACTTTACTTTCTGATTCAATTTTTGATTGGATAACTGCGTTAAACCAAGGAAAATCGATTGATATAGTATTTTTTGACCTTTCGAAAGCCTTTGACAGAGTGAATCATTCTAAATTACTTTCCAAACTAGCTGATTATGGAATGGATCAACAACTGTTGAACTGGCTCTCATCTTACCTTCAAAACAGAGGTATGACAGTGCGGGTTGGAAGTAGCTTCTCTAAACGTTTCCACTGCAGTAGCGGTGTGCCGCAGGGAGGCATACTCTCTCCCCTCCTATTCCTCACTTACACAGCAGAATTGCCAAAAATTTTGAAGACACATCCAGACATAAAAGTGCAGGTTTTTGCAGATGACATTAAAATATATTTTTGCTATGAAGAGGACAAACAAAACATGGCCTATGAAACAATTTCTACTTCTACTCAAAGAATGATTGTCTGGTCCAAGGAGTGGGATCTACCTGTAAATGCACACAAATCTAAGGTTATGCATCTTGGCAACTTCCATCCGCGCACTTACCTTTGTGATGTGTGGAGCTGGAGCTCTGCAGTGTTACCAAGGACTTAGGAGTTTTCATTGATCACCAGCTCAAGTTTACCACTCACTATGAATCAATTACAAAAAAAGCATTATCAGTTCTTTTTGTGTTTTTGAGAAGCATTCAAAGCAATGTCCCATTTCTCCTAGTCCGTCTTTACAAGACCTACGTTTTACCAATTTTGGAATATGCTTCTCCAGTTTGGAGTCCCCATCTCAAGAGAAACATTGAAAAATTGGAAAAGGTACAAAAAACATTTACTATAATAGAATCGTCTATTACAGATGCTACCCAAGGCTTGATTATCCTCTCTCATTACCTTCATACAAATCAAAGCTCACGGTCTTAGGGTTGCGCAGCCTAAAGTACAGACGGGTTTTCAACGACCTAGTCTTTTGTTTTCGCCTTCTTAGGCTAGAAACGAGGCTAAGACCCAGTAGTTATTGGGTATTCAGACCTTGTGGAACTCGGACAGGAGCGTTTGGGTTATGGTATCGGAAATTAGACAAAAAGAAATTTTCCCTCGCCTTCAATTCCTTTGTATGTCGAACTGCTAGATGGATCGAGTTACTAACAAAAGAGATTACTGCTTGCAATACCTCAGCAAAATCCCGCAAAAATTGCCTCGATTGATGTTTTACGAACTTTGGGAATTTCTGACGTTCAGTAGATGCCATACTCCCCCATCTTTGAATTTGCTATCATGATTTTTTTTTGTTGCAGCTTCAAAGTTATTGGTACGACTTCTTGTGCGTACTTTTTTTGCAGCTTTTCAGGATTTTTTTTTACTTTTTCTTGTAATGTATTGTCAGCACCGCAGTAGCAGTCTCTTCGTATGGATTAGCCGTTTGAGGAACTTCGAAGTTGGTGAGCCCTCTTCCTTGAGATCCCCCCTCCCATTCGCCCAGGGTCTCTGACGGATTCGTCCGCCTTGAGTTAAGTTGGTCAGCCAAGCCCTGGTAATTTCGTTCAACATCCGCGTTTGATTTTTCGTTCAACATCCGACTACTTGGTGGTCTTTGCAGCGGCGCAGAAAGTGGATGGTTTGCCTCCCCGAGACGATCTTCTGTCTCAAGGAGAAGACTTCCTTCACCAGCCGAAAGCAGTTTGCTGGTACTTCTTGTAAGATGGTCCAACTTCAGCTGTTCAATAATCTTGGCATTGTAATAGATATTGCTGTGTCGTCTCTTTGAGCAGCAACCAAGATGTTATTACTTTTATTCAACCGGCCAACGTTTCGGCTTTTTCGCCTTCGTCAGAGCCTGGGAAGTCGAATGTACAATACCGCTCACATTTTTTGAAAAATAAACGCGAATGTATGGACATGTCTATACATGTATGGACAAGTCCATACATCAGCGTCGCGTGGCCATATCTCGCTTCAGAGTGGACGAATTCTGAATCCAAAGCAACCATTCGATTCAGCTCGGCGCGGAGAATCTTGTGATGTAGTGGAAGTGGGGGTACGATGTCTTCGATATTCCGTTTCCAGTTTTTTCAATATGTTCTGCGAAGGTCCTCACTTCTGCATCTTTTTCTTACTTTCACTTGGGAATGATAACGAAGATGTAGCTTGGAGTTTGGGGTTTTATTGAGAGGTCATAGAGGCGATGGGGTCTTGACTGCAATGACATATATCTGATAATAAAAACGTGATATTTGTTGACAGTATGTCGGATAACCCCGTTGTGCATTGTACAGGCACAGATATTGCCCATCATGCCATCAGTGCTTAAATAATATTTGACTTAGCCGCTTTTGTATGTTCGATCGAAAAGATGTTATTAAGCCTTTTTGTTCGGTACACATACACACGGATTGCCCCTACTTATTAATCGATTTTTAACATTTTTGCCCAGAATTTTTTATGTTTGATCGAAATACATAGAAGGAGTCGTGAATTTGAACCAAATTTTGCAGACATAATGCATGAGGTAGGCAATAAATAAGCCATTTTATTTAAAACATACTTATTGCTTCTATCAATTTATTGAATTTCTGCAGATTTTGCGAAATCTTTTATGTTCGCCCAAAAAAGATGGAAGGAGTCATGGAAAAGCCAAGTCTTGCAGACATACAATACCGCTCACATTTTTTGAAAAATAGACGCGAATATATGGACATGTATGGACATGTCCATACATCAGCGTCGCGTGGCCATATCTCGCTTCAGAGTGGACGAATTCTGAATCCAAAGCCACCATTCGATTCAGCTCGGCGCGGAGAATCTTCTGATGTAGTGGAAGTGGAGGTACGACGTCTTCGATATTCCGTTTCCAGTTTTTTCAATATGTTTTGCGGAGGTCCTTTCGCGAATATGTGAAGCAACGCCTACCCAACACAGAAGACCTTACTGAGTACTATTCGATGAAACTGTTCTTGTAGATTATTGTGCGCTAAAAAATAGGCTCAGACTTCTTTCCAAAGAAGATAGAAGCGTTGGTGAATTTACGCCATTTTTGCGCGTTTTTTGACAGTTGACAGTTAAACTAATATAAATCTTGAATATGAAAGTGTGTAATGTTGCGACTTTATAGGCTAGATTCCACTCATCAAGAGCTTTCAGATGTTATATAATATGTGGGGGTTTAGGGCCTCCTACGAATTATGCCCGGGGGAGCCTTTTCATCACAAAGTCTCCCCCTAGCCCACTTTAACGTATTGGAGGGTTTTCAACGACTATCTCTCAAATCCACTCGATTCCTTCATTCTCTGATAGAGCACCATTTACTCTGCAAAACCTGTAAAGTCGCAACTGCTGACACTTCAAACAACAAATTTATAACAGTGGAAATTTCGCATGATTTTTCACTATCCAATTATTCAAAATTCTGGTTCTCGGCCGTTACTGCCTGGATCGATCTACTTTCTTCGCTGTACGTTATAACAAAATTTGCTTAATAAAATATGTACAGATTCGCTAAGTTTTACTTCCAAATACACCATTTACTGAACACGTTTATTTTGAATATATATGCCACCTATACGTAAATATATGCTTTCAATATCTTTTTTGCGTTTGTTTTGCTTATTTTCCTTCTTTATCGTCCAGCGAAAAATTTTTTATTCCAAAAGTGAAGGTGGTCACCCTGTACCAGCTTAAAAGTGAAGGTAGGGGGGAAAGCGGCTCCCACTATCGCACCTCTGGGCTAGAGCTCAAAGCACCAAATCCAGCACAATAAGATGCATTAAAAATGTGGAAGGATTTGATTGGCGCGTTGTACAAGCGCTCACGGAGGAATCACGACAAGATATGCGATCTTTACATTTTGGGCAAAATTCATGAGGACGTGTTTTCGTAGGCTCGTAACTCGGCGAATTTCACAGACTGGAGCCTGAGTAATGCACCATTCGATAGCATAGTTCCTAGTAACTTTGACTGAGAAATGCAAGCAGGCAAGGTTTCTGAAAGATACGCGAGAAGTGCGGCCAAAGTTACGCACTTTCGTGATGAAGTTACAGTCACCTCACCGTATCTCTCCAAAAAGACCCTGTATTCCTCAAAGACCACGATTTTCGTAAAGAGCGTGTTCGAAAACCTCTATAAGCGAAATTTCCTTACAATTCAGGAGCATCAACATTTTGACGAAAATCCATCGGCGACCTTTTGGAGCGTAAAACGAGAAAAAATGGAATAACCCGAACATATCGGAAAACTTGCTCACAGAGGTTTTGCGACCTGCTGATTTCGAAACTCACATCTGCTGAGCAAGATAGCTTCGTATCCTGCGGCTATGGCGAGTAGAATTTGGGACAACAAGATTCTTCCACAATTCACCAACCGTTCTATTTCCTTTGAAAAGAAACCTGCGGCTACTGTTTAGCACATCATAATCTACAGAAAAAGTGCTATCGAAAGATCCTTGCTGGAATGTACTCGGGACAATGCTCGCTGCTTTACGCCTTCGCGAAAAGACGTCCTCAGAAAGATTCAAGAAGACTGAAATCAAAATATCAAGGACATGCTGTAATCAAGAGATTCGCCTTGATGAGCTGAGCAAGGCGCTACTTTCGGATTCAAAACATACTTATTCCGAAGGAAGTTATGGCGAGTAGAATTTAGAAACGCATGATTTTTCCAAAATTCACCAACGCTTCTATCTTCTTTGGAAAGAAGTCTGAGCCTATTTTTTAGCGCACAATAATCTACAAGAACAGTTTCATCGAATAGTACTCAGTAAGGTCTTCTGTGTTGGGTAGGCATTGCTTCACATATTCGCGAAAGGACCTCCGCAGAACATATTGAAAAAACTGGAAACGGAATATCGAAGACATCGTACCCCCACTTCCACTACATCAGAAGATTCTCCGCGCCGAGCTGAATCGAATGGTGGCTTTGGATTCAGAATTCGTCCACTCTGAAGCGAGATATGGCCACGCGACGCTGATGTATGGACTTGTCCATACATGTATGGACATGTCCGTACATGTCCATACATGTCCATACATTCGCGTCTATTTTTCAAAAAATGTGAGCGGTATTGTATAAGTGACGCATCCACTCAGACGAGACGCCAACATCAAGGCTCAAGATATCACTCTTATCCAAAGACGCACGCTCACTTTTGGATCTTGGCCCAAGTTCTGCGCCTAGGCAGTCGCTAAGACCATGGGTCTCTCGAAAGATTGTAGGCAGTTTACAATTTGTCCACGAGGGGTTACGACGCATAGCGAACGAGGAACGACGCGGAAGAGACTGGAGAAGCGCGGCATTGATTTCACTACCAACCATCCCCTTCCCGCGGTTGCTTTACAAGCCGCAGGAACCAGACAGTGTAGTGGATAAAAAATCCCGCATTTTTGCCACATCAGTATTCTCCATTCTCGAGAAATTCTCTAGAAAACGCCGACTATCCAACCTAACACCTGCTCAGCGCCGTGGCCTTCGCGAAATCTATGACCGCTGCAACGCCGGGGAAATTAAAATATCTGTCAGCGACAAGGGGGGAGAGTTTGTGGTACTAACATGCGAGTTAGACATGGCGATCACACGAAACCATCTAATGGATGACAGTGTTTATCAGCCATCCTCTACAGCCGAGTTCGCCAAGCAATACCGCCGTCTAAATAGGTCATGGGTAGATATAGTACGTTCAGCGGGGTTACCTAAGAGCCTCAAAAGCGATTTGCCTATCTGCCCTGTCCTCTATACGCTCATAAAAACCCACAAGTCTCCTAATGCAAGTTTAACCTCTAATAGCCCGCGCGATTATAAGGTCAGACCAATAATCAGCAGCGTTTCAGGCCCCACCGATAGGATTGCCTGGTTTCTCAACATCATACTAGTACAGTTGCTAAAATTTGTCCCCGCTCATTTGACTAATACAAATATGCTCCTCGAAAAGCTTCGCGACGCGCACATAACCTCTGGTTGCGTGGTAGAATCATTCGATGTAACATCGTTTTATACGAATGTTTCAAATGATGCGGCGTTGCAAGCTGTTAACGAATTGCTACTGGAGCACCAAGCTTCTCTTAGTCTGTACGGCTTTAGCATTGGCGACGTCATGACCCTTCTAAAGGAGTGCTTGAACTGTTCCATATTTCGCTGGTCGGGTCATTACTACAGGCAAATTAGGGGTTCGGCTATGGGACAACGTTTAGCTCCAACGCTAGCCATCGTCTTCATGTCCGAAGTGGAAGCACCCGTGCTTACCAGAAAGCCATTGCTGTATTGTCGCTACATCGATGATTGTTGCATAATCTGTCCCACTCAAACCGAGATGGATATATGCTTCAATCTCCTCAATCAGCAATTCGCAAACATTAAGTTCACGCGGGAAAAACCACATGAAAACTGGTTACCGTTCTTGAACGTACAAGTATGCCTGACGGGTGGGGAATATAAGACAAAATGGTACCGCAAACCCAGCTGTAAAGATATACTGGTACATTATCGTCCGCGCACCCCAGAAAGCTTAAAAGGGCAATTATAGGTAATATGTATCGAACAGCAGCAAAAGTTTCTTCGGGTATCCAAGAACGGATTTACTCTATGGATTTAGCTTCTCAAGTAGCCAAGTTTAATGGGTATGCTGGTGCAAAGCCTACTTCTAACCCACACGGATTAGCAGGCCGTAGAGCCAGTACCACCTTCCTGGATACGACACTAACAAAAATCGCGTTTTGCTTGCCGTTCATCTCGGACGAAATTAGCACTGCGATGCGGCGCTGCGTATACCAGGCGGGTTTGCAAGACAGCGTTAGGGTGGTCGATATTCCACCGCCCAATCTCAAACGGCGACTGGTCCGGAATCGATCATACGATCGCACATGCTTGACGCCTAACTGTGTAATTTGTCTATACGGTAAGGAGGGCGACTGTATGATTTCGAGAGAAGTTATCTCATCACATGCTTATCGTGTGATGAGACATACATAGGAGAAACGGACCGCCCCCTCTGCTCACGCATTAAGGAACACCTGGACGGGCTGCATAAGTTAAACCATCAACACCCTTAGGTAGTCATCGCATCGTGCAGCATGAAAGCGCCGAGGTACAAATTGGAGTCAAGATAATGACCTACGAGCCCGAATTGCTGGCGCGCAAAACTTTGGAGGCCTTCTGGATAAACGCCAAGTGTCCAAAAATGAACCGGAAGGAAGAGTGCCTGGCGGTAACTAATGAACTCGCGCCATATCAATCCCTCTGTAGGTTTTGATATGAGGCCAGGTCACACGGCTGCTATAAAAAGAGGTGGAAGTACATTTCCCACATTCGGTGGTCAATGCGCCTCCTGTTGTGTCATCTAAGGTGAGTTCTGGCGGTCCGTTAATCTACCTTGGCTTTCGTACTGTTCACGGATTGAATGATATCTTGAGCTTTGATGTTGGCGTCTGAGTGGATGCGTCACTTATACATTCGACTTTCCAGGCTCTGACGAAGGCGAAAAAGCCGAAACGTTGGCCGGTTGAATAAAAGTTATAACATCTTGGTTGCTGCTCAAAGAGACGACATAGCAATATCTACTACAATGCCAAGATTATTGAACAGCCGAAGTTGGACCATCTTACAAGAAGTGAGAAACCCCATTTTCCTCATTGTGCGCAAATATGAGAAAATTTGGCTTTTCCAGTCAAAGAATATTGAATTGGCAGATCACAATTTCTATTGATGGTCGCTAAATAGGGAAAACTTGTCGGTATCCACATACCATATTGCTTTCACTGCATTCAGTAGAGCATGAAAACGAAGCTTTGAAAGTTGGAGCTTTTGGAATTTTCGCCATCTTGGGGCATGACTGTGCCCTTACTGATAATTTAAAATACTGTATTGATGTATATGATAGAAAAAGCTTTGAGCTACTTGCTGAAAAAAACCATGGATAAAGAGCAATTAGGAAAGCCTTTTGAAAGTTTTCATGCCAAACGAAATCATTTTTTGGCCAACCTAATAATTCGGATCATTGTGTGTCTAGGTTATGAAGGCTTCATTTTTCTTATAACTTTATAAATCATCGAAGTTCACTACATTTCGAAAAATCTGAGAATTTTTTTTATCTAGTGCCAAAAATTGAGTATCTTGTGCGCGGTTGTAGCATGCATTACGACCTAAATACTGCCAAAGAGTGTGACACCCAAGAGAGTAAGTTATAACGAACAGAAATTGCAAAACTTCGTTTTCAACTTTCTATAAGGAAATCCTCACCAGGTTCTAAGTTTGAATTTGCAAAAACTTCAAAAGTTTTCATGTTTTTGCTGCAGTTATGTGTTTTACGACTTCGCCAAGAATCGAGACCTGCGAAGAAATAATTTTTTGGAGCTAAAAACAGCAAATTAGGACAATCTATAAATATTATCATAGAACCCGAGACTTGCTCTATTTGGGCCATGCTTGATCCTTTCAGAAACTTTAAAGCGAACTTTTTCAGAAATTAGCCGAACTTTAAGCAGATAAGAAGACGGGTGAAGAATTTTAGCAATGATCAAAAAAGCACGCAGGATTGTGTTCAAAAATGTAACCATAAGAAAGAGAAGGAAAAGCTGCATCGAACGCATGCTGAAACTCATTCGGGTCTTCATTGTGCGTGGTCCGAAAAACCGACGAAACTTTCGGGACAATATATTAAAAAAAATCAGGTAAGGCTCCAAACAGACTGTCTTTTTGCATTTTTGGAAAGCTACCTCGCCTAGCCTTGCTAGAGGTGAAACGCTATGGCAGGAGTTGTCTGCACATAAGGAAGAATCAGATGCTCAAAAAGTACATAAGCTCCTAAAAAGCTTATGAATGGACGTTGTCCCAGCCTGCAAAAGGATTATACGCCATTCCACTCGAAACCCCTGCTGGCAGCCGAGACATTGCGGATTCGGAAACAATGAGGAGCCGTTGTTTGTCATCGTCTAATGACGATTGCGCATTCTTCTTCCCTTTCTTGTCGTCGTCGGGTGGATGGGAGAAGCAACCACATGTGTTGTGTACGCAGAGCGACGACGACAGCCAGCTCCTAATGCAATTCGTCGTTGTGGGGCCCCTCTCATGAAGGATATGTGTGTGTGTATGGGCACGAAAGTTGATTGTAGTTCATATGTGACGGAAACGCTTTCTCCATTCCCATCATTCTCATCCTTCAACTCCATCATTTCTGCGCGCAAGTGACAGGATACCTTTGTACACGGTGGCCACATGAAGTGTGACGGGCTTTCAAAAAAATTACCTTTTCAATCTTTTTCCTTTCTTTGCTTCGTAATATTTTCTCTGTAGTTTTCCTTTCTTTTGTGGTTTTACTCCCGAAGAAAGGTATTGTTAAAGAGCTTTTTGAGAGCATGCAAAATTCAAATATTTTCTTTTTCGGTCAGAACTTGAGAACTTTTTTGATCTAGACGCTTCTAGAAAGTGCATGATTTGCCTTTTCCAGAATTTATCCCGGGCAAGTACGTTGAAGGCAACATATTAGGGTGTCTCATAATTTTTTTATCTTTTTTACCCCAAATATCAGCATTTCTCGAAAAATGGGGCCCCCTACAGAAGATACAAATACATATTCGTACTTCTGTATATATGAGCTATATGATCACATGCATGGGAGGATCTCAGGACGTCTAGAGGCGGAGTTTGCCATTTTGCTCCATTCACTTTTTCTCTTTATTTCTAGCCATGGATAAAAATTCGAAAAGTATACAATTGAATACGCGATGTGTCAAGCATAAGCTAAGATAAATGGGGAATTTTTTGGATATTTTGGGTCGGAGACGATTTTTGAAAGAAAAGTTCGTTTCGACTACTATCAGATTTCAGCTCAATACTTCACGTGGGATATGATTTGGACAGACTTTTGGTAGACATTTTGTAAAGCTTGCTTTGCCCTGTCGAATGATTACTCAAGCCACATTAGATGAAGGAAAGCTACAAAAAGACGGCGGTTGCAGTAAAAACGGTAAAAAAAAATTATGAGACACCCTAATAACTAAGATGACAGCGCGCATGATTTACAAAAGTTATTACCCCAATTTCACGCGTATAAGACGCACTTTTCCGATTTTTCAAGCCAGCCGCTCAGCCGCTTCACTGTATTCCGGAAAGAGATCATTATACCGCACGATTCTCTCAAGCAATATACAGCACGTTATAGGGTCTCTTGGTTGTAAAGCCCCTTGGCGTGTCCGGGCTGGTCGATTTTGGAAAAAAAAATCTCCCACACCTTATACGCGTGAAATTAGGGTAAATGATCGTGACTAGGCGCACATTTCTAGATGCAAAATTCTTCCAGCTATCTTTCAAAAATAACAGTTTGAGATTTAAACTGTTCTTTTCGCAGAGTTATGGAAATTTTTCTTCCTTCACATTCCATGTGTACCACCCTGTACACAGCTTGTAAGTTCTGCAACTCAAGTCTACATCCACTCTGCTGTGTTTTCGTTCTTCTTCCTCGAATCGGGAGAGCAAGCAAAGTGCAGACATTGCCCAGTTAGCCCCGCCCAGTTAGTCCCCGAGTTAGCAGTTCCGTTCCCCACGACTCACTTCCTGCCCCCCCCCCCCGGCTTTGTGTGTCCATGTTTTGAACGAAAACTTCGTCTCCACCATCTTATGTGACCTAGTGCGTGTCGCAATTTGTTATTCCTCGGCTATGGGTTTACAATGAGACTCACAAGGAGCGTTCACGAAGTGGAAGTGGGCGGTTAACACAATATGATTACCGTCAGTGAGAGCATGGAATGCTGATTCCAGAATTACTTTCCTTATCTGCAGAGCTTTTGGCAAAGATGTGATGAGCAATTTTTGGAACGAAAAAATGAACTGAAGGCTGGGATGAATTTAAACTTACAAACTTACAGTTTTCCTAGATTTTATTTCTAGCCGTGGCAAGTGTCAGAACACTTCATATAAAGAAACTTTTCTGCTTTTTGTAACAGTGCTCACTATTGCTCCATCTAACGTCTAAAAAGGCTACAACGATCGATTCTATCCCGGCCACTAATTCATTTCTTCGCTCCAAAAATGCTCATAACTTCTTCCCAAAAACGCTCTGCAGATAAAAGAGACAGATATTAAATCAGCATTTTGAGTTCTTATTAATGGTATGCATTTTGTAACGACCGCCCACTTCGACCCATGATCCTTCCTTGTTAGTGGAAATAAATCCGAACATTAGCATCACGAGACGCGCCACCTCTTCTCCTTCTCTGGGCTGCCTAGTTTTTCTGGTTTTAGTCCAAAAAAGGAAAGCGATTTTCTCCGCTGTGGCTGGTGCCCTTTGAAGTGCACAGAGTTTAACCAACTTACTTAAATCCGCAGTAACAATTGCTGTTTATCTTCTTTCAGGGTTTTCTATTTTATCAAAATAACATGTTCATCCTTCAGGATTTTGGCATTTTTCATTCAATTTTTCGAGCATAAATTTTTGAATTTTTCGGTTCCTGCGTCTTGACTGTTGATGTATTGCTCGAGGATAGGACCTTACGCAGTTCGAATTGAAGTACATCCTCATTATTCTTGAAATATGCCCATGACCTTGATTTTGTTGAATTTTGAGATAGGACAGAAAAAATGTTTATTCATTTCTTTTAACGAAAAACCAAATTAAAGCTATTAAACTAGCGGCTGCTATCCACCTGTTTCATGTGATCCCAAAATTCATCCTTTTCTGTCAAATATGAGTTTCTAATACCAACGAAGCCACCCTTCAACGATGTGAACTTTTTTTGCGAATTTCACGCCTTTTTTCACTATCTGTTCTTTGCGATAAGCATTTGAGCAAAATTGTTGTGATTTTATGATATGCGGAGCACACCCAGACCTACCCATAAAACTTGTATTACCCATGTCTCCCCCCCCCACACTATATTCATTGTGATTCTTGGTTACTTGTTTTGCTAGAGGACAGCGCCGTAGTCCTATCAAATGCATGTCATCCGTCATGTCGGTCGCTACACTCGTGTTGTGTTCGGAAATCCTTAGCGACTTTCATGGAGAAGTATTAGGTTAGTGCAAATGTAATGCGCGTTCTTCTAACCCTTCTTTCAGAACAACTTTTCTCCATCAAACTTTCTCTTTGAAAGAAACTTAGCACACTACCAAGAAGCTCCTTTCATGCTCTATCCAACGGTGGTTAAGAGAAGCTTCTAGCCTCATTCGTTAAAAATTAATAGATCTTCATACAACAGCACTCGAAAGCAGAATTTCGCACCTACTTTCTTGGCCAGAATTCAAGCACGAGTCAGCGCATGCTTTTGAAAATTTAGCTGCTGTATGTAAAAGAATTTGTCTACATTATGCATGCTTTACTATTTTTTCAGAAAGCACCCAGACTGAGATTTCGGCGCCTCAACATGGGTAAAGCTTTTGTTCGTTCTGTGCCTTATAAATTTCCTTTGAAGAGGGTAATCGCCAAAGCTATGCTCATTTGTGCAAGTGTAAGGGTGAGCCTCCTGTCGACAGCTTTTGCAGAAATCTGTTAGCTGTTCAGTACGCAGAAAATCAAAAAACTCCATTTTTTTGGGATTTTGAGGGCCACGAAAAAATGTCGAAAACGAAAACAATTTTGAATTATATTATTTTCCCTCTGGCGAATCTTCAGTGCTTGGGCCCTTTTCAATTTTTTTGGTACTATTGACTTGTGGCTACAAGACAGGCTATTCACTATTTGAACTAACAAATTCTGAAAAGAGTTATGATCAGTTAAATACGAGAGTCCAGAGAAAAATTTTGTTTGCTTATCAGTCCACATTCTCGTGCCCGTTTGTGATACGAGCATAGGCGAATGTGCGCTGTATTAAGAACGGTTTGCTGCTTCTGATGGTCCTTACCGCACTAGAAAAAAGTTGTAGCAGTCAAAGTGAAAACTCGCAAAACGCGCATTATTTTTGCGCCAACCTAATAATTGTCGTGTAGGGTTCGGATGACCAATCTTAGTGGAATGAAGACTTGCTTGAGATTCTGCTGAAAGATCTTTCTTCGAATGTGAAGACAATTTGCAAAATTTGCATCATTGTCCCCATGATTTGTTCCATCAGCACTATGCGCCGCTCATAGAGCTTAGAAAGGATATGTGTTTGGCGTACTTCTTTTACGCAAAACGTGTTGGGAGATATGAATAACAAAAATTTTCACCACTGTCGATTTTTCGTTTAGATCTAAATGAGATTGTATATAAACAGTGAATTTGCCTATGTTAGGCATAAAATCTGTATAAATAAAGCCGAGTATCTGTTTGCTTGCCTAATTGTACGTGTTCGCACATATGCTACAAAAAGAACTTTTTATTTCTGAACCGATCCGGAACAAACTTGGCACGCACACACTTCGGGGCGGGGCGGGTGTCGTAGGCTACTTTTCGTCATTGATCAATATTGATCGATATGGATTTTCATCCACTTTTTCGCAAAGTTTGAGCTACGAGGCTTAAAGTTGGCACAAGAGAGTAAGTAAGCATGCTAACAATGAAATTATCGAGAGGAGACGGACTTGCCAGCTAGGTGATGAGGGCTTATAGCTGAAGTTTGCGGTGTTAATTTTCACAGAAATGATTTTGATGGCAATAGATTTTTTCGTATCTCATATTCATAGTCTGAGCATGAATATTCCATTATTGGCCCTCTATACAATTCGGTTTTTGCAATGGGAAGACCAGGGCTTTGCAGGAATATTTCAACAACAAGCCTAGGACTACCCACACGGACGGGGCTTCTGCATACAGAACTTTCAATTTCGCATTTCTACTTAGCTCTTGGAACCTTTGCAAAGCCGCTGGTGCAGACAAAATAACTTCGATGATTTACGGCATAGCACAAAGCCATAAATTCTGTTAACAAGCTCCAGTCGTTGAAGCTAAGTTAAGCAAAATGAAAAACATGGCAGTGTACGTGGAAATCCTGGCTTTGCATTCTTTTCTGGATCAAAATTTTGCACATTAAGATCCCAAAATGTTTTGAGTGAGCACTAGGTCAAATTTTGACGATGAAATTTGTATACGTGAATAGAATTCTGTAAAAAATGTTGCGAACTTTCATATTTTTAGTACGCTTTTCTTTTTTCATTTCCTATGCGAATATGAAGTTTGCCACAATCATTTTTTGTAAGCAGTCCTCCTAATTGAATCGAAAGTCTCATAGTTTTTCTTCGATTGCGCGAATATCTGCTGCTTTAATTAAAGCAGTCAGAAACGCACAGAAATAAAAATCTCCTGCATGTCTCTGGGAAGGGCGTTAATTAGAAAGAGCAAACTTTTTTAGCGTTAGCATTTCAGGCGCTTAATTTTTGTTAGACTACTGCGCTAATTTCTATCAAGTTTTTTTTTGAGGCTAAACATTTCGTGTGTCAAGTTGGCATTAAAGTTCTGCGCATTAATTTTTGAATCACAGCCTATGATATCCTAAACTGCGCCATTTTAAATTTATTTGAATGAGAAGTCCCTATCTGTGATAGTATTCCCTTTTAGTGAGGAAAAAGAACGAAGATTTCAGCCGAAAAGGAACTCAAATTCTGATTTTTTGAAACTAAGCCGTAATTTAGAAATTTGCGGTAAATTCTGGAACAGCCAGCGCTTAGGATTTGTAGGTATGACCAAATTTGTGACAGTCAAGGGCAGAAAATATCTAGAGAAATTTCAAAAAAAAACCTTGCAATAAAATTTTCGAAATTCGGTGTCATAAGTATTCTAACCTATTTGAAAATTTTACTGAAGATTTGTTGAAATTTGATTTTTTATTCCAAAATTCTCTATTATTTTCAGAAAATTATGCCTACCTCATGAAATGATATGTAGCCGAGTCTAATAAGTTGTGTCTGATGCTGTGTTTTTTGCTTTACCATTCATGTTTCCTAGGCAGCCTCCAGTTGGTTGGGCAGAATGTTCAACAAATCGTTTTCTTTCTTTGTTTTTCTAATTATCCAATATCTACGTCTGTGAAGTAAAGCTTGGACAAAAGAGAATTTCATCAAGTTATTCCAAATTTTTCGAGCCAGATTTCGACTGCGGCGTAAAACTTTACCCTTAAAAATTTATGTCGTTAATGCATGCATGTCCGCAAAATTTGGAAATTTGCATTGCTAAAGATTTAGTATTTTTGCTTTTGCTTTAGGCTTCACATGTCCACAAACAATAAATTTTACTAAGTGGCGGTCCGAGATTTTTTGAATGGAAGAAACAAAGTTCTTCAAATGAAGAATGGCATTAGCGCAGTTTGAAAGAATGTTTGGGATGCCTTCAAAGTACTAGGCTGTCTCCTAATTTTTTACCCTTTTTATTACGAACGTCTTCTTTTTGTATCCTTCCATCAATTAATGTCGCTTAAGTAGTTATTCGACAAAGCAAAGCAAGTACAAATCGGCTATCAATAATGTGCTCAATTCGTGTTCCACGTGAAGTTTTGAGCTGAAATATGATAGCAGTCAAAAACGAACTTTGCCGAGAAAAACGTATTTCGGCCCCAAACATCTTGAAAATTCCCCATTTAACCTAGCATATGCTGGACACATCAAACATTCAAGTGTACACTTTTGGTATTTTTTCCATGGCTGAAAATAAAAAAATGAATGGAGTAATATAGCAAACTCCGCCCCTAGCAGTCCTGAGCTCCTCCCACACATGTGATCATATAGCTCATATATACAGAAGTACGACCATGTATTTGTACCCTTCGTAGGTGCCCCAGTTCTCGAGAAATGCTGATGTCTAGGGTAAAAACGATGAAAAATCATGAGACACTCTTAATATCTTATACTCTAATAAATCCAAATTTTGAAAACCACGCAAAATTTCTTTCATAAATCTGAATTTTTCAAATCTAAAAAGTTTTAATCTTTTAAAAACAGAAGCTTATTACCTCGAAAAATAATCTATAAGCTGCTACCATTTGATACAACTGGCTTGGCTTCCGAAAGGCGAGGCTTCATGACTTGATTAAGGCGCGGTATTCTAGCATATTTTTCATCCTTCTATGCACCTACTATAGTAATTCTTCAAACCTATTACGCATTTGCATTTGCCAGCAAATACAACGGCATTTTTGACAATTTGTTCTTATCAAACACTTTACCGCGCTTTCACGCAATCGTAGAAAGTTTATAACGAGGAGCACAATCGTTCTTTGTTTTGCTTATGCAGTTGTACATAGTCTTGGAGCAGTAAATTTGGGAGATCATAAAACTGTACAATATTTAACTACGGATGTAATACGCTCACTATCTTATTCAAATTCAAAGGCCTGCTTGACAGTGTCCCTTAGTTTTCTTGAATAGTTATCATTTCTTCTGATAATTTAGGCAAATAGTATTGTATTTTCTTCCAATGGCAGTCGCAATGATTAACAGTACACACTTGCACCTGGAATGTAGAAAAAAACTAAACTACATGTAAGAAGTAAAAGTAATGAACTTGACGTAATCAGCATCCTTTTTTTCTCGCCACTGCGTGCTATAATCCTTCATTGAAGGGAAAAACCTTAAGGCTCCCGCCAGAGTGCCGAAGTTATGCCAGCGCTACGCCAGCATTTCGATCGATACACGTGTATTTCGTTGGGGAGTCAGCTAGCCCCGCCCCAACGAAATACACGTGTATCGATCGAAATGCTGGCGTAGCGCTGGCAGAACTTCAGAACTCTGGCGGGAGCCTAACCTTTGATTCAACTTCTTGGCGGCTGGAAAGCGGGGCTTTGTGACCTAATTAAGGCCGCTCGCGTCCAGTCTGCGTTCTCTCGCTGCTCTGATCATTATCTAACTTTAATCAGGTCACGAAGCCACACCTTTCAGCCGCCAAGCCAGATGAACCAAAGGGTACATCTACGATCAGCGGTGGTTTATTGCCAGTCAACCAATACATAGTTATCGAACCAGCCCCTCAATACTTTTTTAGAATATTCCTTCATGGATAGGAGAGCGAACTCCTTCATTTCGGAACGCTTTCGCGGACTACTGCTCCTCAAACGACAAGCAAAGGCATCGCAAAAGAGCAGTTGTAGGCTGCCCAAAATGGCGGAGTTCCTTCCTACATCCCTCTTTCAGACGGACGTAGAAGGCTCAGGTGAAGCAAAAGCCGGTTTATGACATTTCGTATCATTGCATCTGCTCCTCTCACTTGAAATTTTAAATTTTTGGAAGTGCTAAATCTGCTGAGAGAGCTTAAAAATATAATAATATCAAACATTGTAACATGTGTAGATCAAAATTGTATTCCTCCATCACTTTCAAATGTTTTTTTCTTGCAAACAAAAAAATGTCATCCATAAATGTTCATAAATCAGGAGCGAATCTGAACTCATCAGTGATGAAAGTGCTTACTGTCGTTTCGCCATTTTTCTTAGAACTCGTAAATTACGTTATCTTATCTCAGTGGTTTACTAACACTCGAAAACCAGAACACACACGACCAAGAAAATGGTTGTTCGACTACTTCAACATTGGGTAGTAGGTCCTTTAAAGCCAGTAACTCGGCAGAATGACAACTTTGGGATATTCATCGTTTTCTCAGTTCCCCTAGATGAGCTAAGTCCAAGACTGTGCTTTGCAGCTTCAAAAAATATCAGTAACCCAAGGGCGTGAAAAGTGCGATCTGGGCGGACGGCGTATGCCTGCCCTCTAGAGCGCGATTGGCTCGTGAGTGAAGACACCGTACCCATCTCTGCGGCAATTGGATTATTGGCTTCAGCAACCACTTTCGCGCCCCGCCCAAACAGTCAGGAAAAGCGGAATATTGGTATCTTTTGAAGCTGCAAAGCACAGTCTTGGACTTAGCTCATCCAGGGAACCAAGAACGATGATCCAAAGTTGTCATTCTGCCGAGCCGTTGTCTTTAAACCGTGACTATTTATTGTACAATAGCAAATATGTAAGAATAGGTAAATTTCTTGGGCGCACTACGAAAACATAATCAATTTATGAAACAAGATACATGCAAAAGTGCAAGCGAGAAGATTGACTGGATAAGATGATGAAAACGAAAATGCCGAAAAAGGTTCCATGGCGATGATTGCCCGCTGCCTTTTATTGTTTTCTTTCCTCTTCGACTTCTACGCTGCTCTGTAATGATGACTTTACCCATAATGTATCCATGGGAAGCAACGTACATGGAATGACTCAGGAAACGCATTCGTAAGCATATCTTACGAGAATTTTTCATTATCTTTCTACATTTTCAGACAAATTCTTGAGATCCGGCTTGTCTGCATTTTTCCTTGGCGATAGTTCAATCCATAATAATTGCGATCTCTGTAACTTTGCAGTTCACTGACCGACAGAAACATAACTAGTACATCTTATAGTTCAGCACTCTCTTACTCTGCTTTGATTCTACCCTCAGCAGATATCATCACTTTGCCCTTTTGCGGTTAATTTGGTTTTGTGAAAAGGAAAAGAATCGCTGCCTCAGATTCAATTAACAGAGGTTTTGAAGACGCAATGGGTTTGGCGAAGCGAGAAATGTTTAATAAAAACCTATTGCTTCGCAGAACTGCTAAAGAAAAACATCTGCTTTTCATAAGTTATATATCCCTGTTTTTTGAGCTCAGCCAAATTGAGACTGAATTCGAAACACGAAATGTCTGCATTTCATAGTTGGGGTATAGGCTTACAAAACATGGTTGAAGTTCATTGAATATTCGATTCGCATTTCTTCTAATTTAAGCATCACGGAAGCACGAATCGAATTCTGTGGAGCTTTGACCTTGCATGTGAAAAGCAGGAAACAGTCGCATGCTACAGAATCTCTTTCCTTCCGAGTTGCGTGATCCGCTTACCCAAAGAACATTCCGCTTTCAAGTCTTCATCCAGTAATCTCAAACTTCTATGCTACAGTGCTGGCCAAAACTATAGATCCACTATAAAAAACTGCCGTAGTTCATCTGCTTTTCAACGAATTGATCTGAATTTTGGTACAGCTGTGTGTTCAACAGGCTTCCATCAGTGACCGGAGCGGATCCCGCTTTCGTTAGATTATTCAGGAGAAAAATCAAAAATTTCGAAAAAAGCAGGCTCGAAGGTTGGCCAAAACTATAGATCCACCTAAGATTTTTGTCCGCTAAAGTAATTCTCGACTTCCAAAGTCTTTTGTGCATATACATAGTCGAAAGTCAAAGCAGTGGCTTTAGTCCAGCTGCGACATACTTTAATAAGAAACGCTTATCTGCTCTTTTTACTTAAAAAATACTTTCACGCGTATTTTGTTCCCAAGAATGTGTTTTTATGGCTAATTTCGCAGTTTCTTGACTGGTTTGGAAGCGATAGGTCTCCATCTATCTTAAAGATGCTCAGCAGTGTGAGCAGTAGAAAAAATTCGAGTTTTCGTATTCAAAGCGCACCCGACACAGACTTAGCCGCGGGCCTGCGCTCGAATTTTTGCCTTCAAAATTGCTGTACGCTATTTTTGCAAGCTCAAAATAATGTAGAAACATTATTTAGCATTATTTACACAAAAGAAGTTTGCAAGTCATAGTCACGATTGTTCGCGAAGTCGCATTTCAACACCTTTTCAAAGCATAAGTCTTGCGGTGTGTTCGGCAATCTCAAAGTACTTACTAAATGGTACCTTCCTTGAATTTTGCCATTGTTTAGCTGCTAATTAGTGAATACACCCTCTACTGTATGTTGTCTTGTGACTCACATAAGCATTATGATCAGAATCAGAAATAACTTTGAGGCTTGTTGCAAATCACTTTTTTGCAGGATGAAGTCCTCAGTTAGCATGCATAATGGGATCTGCATAGACCTGCAACCACTGCATACGCACTCTAATACATACCAACAATGTCATTACTCCAGTTCACGCTCATGACAACAATCCAGAAAGAGTTTGAAGGGAAAAATTCGAGCGAAGGCCCGCGGCTAAGTCTATGTCGGGTGCGCTCTGAATACGAAAACTCGAATTTTTTTCTACTGCTCACACTGCTGAGCATCTATAAGATAGATGGAGACCTATCGCTTCCAAACCAGTCAAGAAACTGCGAAATTAGCCATAAAAACACATTCTTGGGAACAAAATACGCGTGAAAGTATTTTTTAAGTAAAAAGAGCAGATAAGCGTTTCTTATTAAAGTATGTCGCAGCTGGACTAAAGCCACTGCTTTGACTTTCGACTATGTATATGCACAAAAGACTTTGGAAGTCGAGAATTACTTTAGCGGACAAAAATCTTAGGTGGATCTATAGTTTTGGCCAACCTTCGAGCCTGCTTTTTTCGAAATTTTTGATTTTTCTCCTGAATAATCTAACGAAAGCGGGATCCGCTCCGGTCACTGATGGAAGCCTGTTGAACACACAGCTGTACCAAAATTCAGATCAATTCGTTGAAAAGCAGATGAACTACGGCAGTTTTTTATAGTGGATCTATAGTTTTGGCCAGCACTGTATGAATAGATTTTTGTGCAAAAACAATTACGTCGCTCTCAGTTTCTGCTGAAAGTCCTTCTCAACACTGAGGTAAATTTATTTGAAAAAAGACGGAACCTGAATACTTGAATTTTTTGCATGGGAGCCCTTTTCGGGCCTTTCTAAGTCACCGCATAAGCGAGAACTTAGTGATTCATTCGTGACTGAGAAACCCAAATTTGAACTCCTGCCCAGCACCGTACTCTTTTTAAGATGGATCAATGAGCTCTCCCGACTGCGATATTGGAAGTCTGAAGGAGGTTTACTCTGCCACCAACTGATAAGAAATGCTTTGGTAAACTTAGTAGGATTTAACTGAGCTTTTGCTATGCTGAAAATTGAAAATTTGCCTGTGTTTCCGTAAATCTGCCGTTGTAAATGTTTGGAATTCTAGTATAGCTTGCCAAAAAGTTCAAATACTGCATTTTGAAGAATATTAGCGGTCTATCTGATTTAGACAACAGTTACACTGAGTTGTTCACAGTTTACATGAATAAGCTAGGCTATGCAAAATTCCAAAAAAGATTAAGCGCTCTCGGTGCTCGACTGAATGTTTCTACTTCTGCAACCAAGGATAATGTTTTTTTTTCAAAAAATAGAGCTTTTAGCTTCATTATGAATGGGAATCTTCACATATTTCATGTCAAATCTAATGATATTGATCTATGAAACATGACATAAACCATCTTGATGTTTTCTGAGCTTTGTCATAAATAAGAGAAAACATTGACTCCAACAACCCACTAGGGAATTGTTAGAATAAATCATGTTCAATGTCAGAGCACATAACCTTGACCATTCAAGAACAAGGAAAATAACGGCGAAATTTTTATGAGGTTTTCCTTTTTTTTGATATCACAGTAGCTGAATGCAAGCAGAGTGTCTCACATTATTAATCTCACCTACGTATTGCTAGTGATTCGCACTGGAAAACAAAATCGAGTATGGCTTTCATCTGAAGAGCGCAAGCCGAATACATATGTCAGCTCTTATTAGAAAGGGAGATTGCATCAAGCATCACTTGAAAATGCAAGTTTGCTCAAGCTTCTCACTCACTTTGTTTCAGCAAGGGTGTAGTATTGTTGTTTATCCTTGTATATAAGATTTTCTAGTACTCTAAATGTAAGTACTTTCACAAGTCGGTATTATCCTGCTTTCCAGCTCTTTTACTGAGTAACGATTTGTTTTGGGTTTTTACATAAGTTTTCACACTTGACACAAGAAACATAGCTTTCTCAAGGCATCTTTTCTCATTTCCAAATTATGTGCAGATTTATGGATTTTCGACATTATCATATCACACACTGGAAAATCAAATTGTTGAATTTTTTGGATTCCTTTTTTTGGCAAATTTTTAAGGAGCGTTATTGAATATCTCTAACTTCCAAATTCCACAAAAATCTAGAAAGCTGAAAAGAATTTTTAAATAAAGAAAAATTGTATGTGATTTCGCTAAAAAATTACCTTTTCATATACTGTAACTCATGCCCTGCCAATCTATAGTCTCTTTTACCCCCCCCCCCCCACCTCCTCCCCCACCCGCATATAGGCCGAATATGAGGCTATGACGGATTTTCTTTGCAAACGAAAATGAAGAAACTTCAACAAAACTTATGATAACCAAGCACTTGCGAAGAATTTCATTCTTTCCTTTTTTTCGGTAGTCCCGCTGTTGTACAGGATATAGGATAGTATGTATATGTACAGTGTCCAACCGTTAATATCTGTTGTCGAAGTTTTTTGCCGATTTTTAGTAGCATTTAGTAGAGGTGGCTTCAAACAACTAAGTGTACACTGTACAGTGAATTAACGATACCTTTTGAATACTGTAGGATTACGGTAGGAACTTCAAAGATAGTTGTGGGTCACTGATGGCCCCTGTTGCCAAAAAATGAGCCACATGGCTTGGAAACTTTTACACTAAACCCATCAAAACTTCTAACTTTGGATATGAAGTTTGCATTTTACCGAGATGTTTCCTAATTCATAATGCAGCTCTAGAGAGTGGTACCTAAAGATCTGCAAAAGAGTTTGTGGGAAGAAAGATATTATTGAGCAAACAGTGCTTACACATACTTTTTGAACCCTGTGTGTTCATTTAGGACCGACTATGAATTCAGAAAATGGGAGATAAAATACAAAAAAGACTCGAGTGTTCTGATTTGCTGCACACAACAGCTTTTTCTAGGTCTATCCTCAGTAGCAAGAGTCATGAGACTACAGTTGTAGCGGTGGAATCCGGTCAAAATTGCGGGATTTTCGGGATTTGCGGGACTCGCGGGATTTAGTCATAACTTCTTCTAGAACAAATTTATTGGAAATCTGCAAAAGGATCTGGCGTCAGCCTGATGAGATGAATCTTTTAGTATATATTATGCCCGTAGTCCATGGTCATACGGTAGACATATGATATTACTTTGAAATTTTCAAAATTTGTTCATATGAGCAATAATACATGTTGATAATCTCAAAACACATGCTAATACAATAAAATGCGCCATGGAATACGAGTGTATATTGTGTGGAATAGTGGAATACATAATGTATATTAAAAGATTCACCTTATTAAGCTGAAGCCAAATCTTTTTGCAGGTTTCAAATAGAGTTGTTTTAGAAAAAGTTATAACTAAATCCCGCGAGTCCTACAAATCCCGCAAATCCCGCAGTTTTGGCCGAATTCCACCGCTACAGCTGTAAGTACTTGCTCTCATCGTGAATTCTTAAGTGATATCAAGAATCAAAGACTTACAGCAGACTACTAAATAGACATTAACATAAAATTCTTCACTACAGCAATCTGCTGACTCTTTTTCGACAGTCTGTGAAAAGGCGTCAATGGATGCACGTACGGTTTTGATGATGTTCTTTCAGTATACATAGAAGTATGGCCAATAAACGGTCATATACCCAATACTTATTGTTTTGTCCAGTTTCCAAAAGCACAACTTACTCCTCTGTTTGAGTAACCGAAGATGAATAGGCACGTGATTCTTTACGTGATTAGTGCGCACCGCATTCTAAATGACATTCGAAATTCAACTTCATGTCAGGAATTTCCAATTTGTCAGTAAGAACTTCACTTACATATGTTAGCCTAGCTTATGTTATGACTGCAGTTGTACTATGACAAAAGCACTGCAGTTAGCCATCTAATAAAAAGAAAATGCTCAGATTTCCAAATTTGGCGCAGCATCACCTCATGGATGTGAGCAATGAGGGGCATTTGCCGTTCTTACAATAAGAAGCAAAAAATATATGTCAGAGAAAATTTACACCTTGGATCGAATTTCAACTAATCTCTAATATTTGTCCCTCTGGGGTGAACATTTTTCGGGAGCTTGGACATATTTCTACGATTTGTGTGCCCTTTTCTGATAGTTTATATTCCGATAAACGTTTGAATAATTTTTTATACTCGCCCATTTTCCACGTAGGTTCTTGAAAAGTTGTTTCAAAAGTTTTTTAAAAAGCTCAATATGACTGAAAAAAAAACGCTGAAATATCATCATAGTGTCGTTTATATTTAATTAATATATTAGCATGTAGTTATTCTGTCATAACTCCTCCATTGATACTTGAAATGAAGTCGTGGAACCCGATTTTCATCGATAATTAATTCAAAAAAACGAAAAAATCGCTAGTTATAAAGAAAAGCCCAATTAACCCAATTTGTTCAAAAAGGCAACTTGCAGTTTTACAATCCATGTGAAAATAAAATTTGGTTTTTTTGCTTTTAAGGCAGCAAAAAGCCAGCAATTTAAGGCAGCAAAAAGCCAGCAATTTAAGGCAGCAAAAAGCCACCAAAAGCGCACAATTTCTTCCCGTAAATCTAAATTTAATTAAAAATTTCAAGAAATATAGATGGTTTTTTGGCAAAATATGAAACTTTTCAAGTAAAATCTCTAGATCAACTGGTATTCGACCTGAAACCTAGGGATAGAGCACTGATACAAGAATTTCAGGCCTTTTGGAAGGATTGCCTATTTTTTACTCCCATCCTTTCATCGGTTGCCAAAATGTATGCACTATATGAATATAATGAGAAGCTTTTCGCCTGCTCCGTCTGTGAAAAGCGTCTGGCTCGTCTTCGCTTCAGCTTTTATCGAGCTGGCCCCTGGGTGTCCTTCATCTCATGTTTTGAGTGTTTATGCCAGTGATGGACGAAATAATAACGAATCGTATTGCGCGAATCGTTGTTGATATGAGCCGCTCGCAACGGCTCACGGCTCAAATAAACAAAATGCGATTGCGTAGCTATAACACGTTTTCGCCCTAATCGAGCATGACCAGAATTTTCATTCGATTTTCCTTGGTCTTGGCAGATTGTTGACAGGTCTTTTCGGCCAGTGTTTTGGCCTACGGCTGGACAAAGCTTTCGCATCGAGGTCCAACATATCGCCGGCTACGGCAATTATCTCTGCATTCGCAACAATGGGTCACCTCCGTCGTTGTTTTTCCTGCAAAAATGATGCCATTGGGGCTTGTCTGTCTATAACTTCCTTTATTCTATTGCTGTTTACATCACTAGCATGCTCAATTACTCTTCTTCTTCATAGTTGGCCAAATTTCCACTACACTTTTATCAAGTTGGTACATGAGCATTTACAAGATTCGTACAAAATGCTTAAGGTGACCATATGCATGGTACTTTTTTCGTTGTATATGAAGTATGTGTAGTTCACCAGCTTTTACCGCCTTGATATGACGGCAACAGTAATTTTCTAAGCATACAAATATGAGTTTCTAAATATGTTAACGAATTCGTTAAATAGAGAAATTTACAAATTTTTGGAAGTTAAATATGTTAACGAATTCGTTAAATAGAGAAATTCACAAATTTTTGGAAGTTCGGTGCAATACTTATGGTCCGACCTAAAATATTCGCATGCATTTTGACCGAAAATCTTCTTTTAAACTCTAAAATTTATTTTCAAGCTTTTCGCGTTATGTAAGCGCTGCACGTAAAATGCTTTTCTCGAAAACTTCCTTTTTCATGATCTTCCCAAAGAATGCAAAAAACATTCCAATTTTCTTCAAATTTGTTTCATTTCTCGTCTTTTAAGACGCTAAAGGCAACAGACTTGGCCATAGGAGACCGTCGCAGTTCATTCTAGAAAGTTATAGGAAAAGAAGTACAAGGAGAAGCAAAGGGAAACTTAGGAAAATACTATAGTACATTTGGTCAGGAATATTTCGTAAATTGCTGGGTATATGTGCATTTGCGACATCGAACATGCTAGAGATTAGAGTGTCCCTCAACTCTGAAATTGTCTACGATCATTAGGAAACTTTTGGAATTTTAAAAAAACACAAAGAAAGAGTAGCAAAAATTGTACTAAATCCCAAAATTTTCTGTTAATGTGTAGTACTTAAAAAACGCTTCTCTTATTTCTCCTCTATCTAGGAAGCACGTTCCCCAATCTAATATGAATATCTCTAACGCTCTAGCGTTTCCACTCAGCTTGATTAACAGAACGCTGGAAAACTAATTAGAATAGACAAGCAGAGCTCTGGAAAAACCTTGATCAAAAGTTTTTTGTAGTCAGTTTTTGGACACTACTTTCACCTTAATTAAATGTTGCGCTTTCTTAACCAACGAATGCATTTTCCAATCAGCTTTTTGAGCATAGGTCACAATTTCAAGACTATCTTCTAAATGAAAGTGAAAGTGTGCTCTGTTTCTTGGAAGAGAATTGACACCCAAATTTTCAAGCAGTTTCATTTCTTGTTCATGAGATCCTTTGCTGAACTCTATAGCTTTCCCAATAATGCTTGCATAATTTTTATGGTGTATCTTTATTATTGGTAAAAATCATAAAGAGCGTGGTGACCTGCTTGGCATTAATTCTAATGCGCAAGTGCAAAAACAACTATAGAGTAGCAGAGTGGGGTTCCATAATCCATTATAAGTCTTCCGTCATGTCATCGAAGACCTTTCTGGTACAATGTACTTATGGATAATTCAGTATGCTTTTTTCTGAATCAAGTTGCTCATTTCAGTGAACTATGAGATTAAATTTGCTACGTTTTTTTTTCTGTTTAAAAACTTCCACAAAATTTTTACAGATCAGCATGCTATGTGCGTGCGGCACGAATTATTTCAATGAAAATTTAATAACAGGCGCTGATCTTGGAAAATAAATTGTCTTTCCTTTTCAAAGCTTGTAGACTTTTTTCGAAAGAATTCCGAAAAAAATTTGCCAGAATAACACATCCAGATACCAATATAAAATATCAATTTTGTTCAATGAAAGGCAAGCGAAGAAAAAGTAGAAAAGAATATTTCTTGTAATAGCAAAATGGTCAACGGCCTTTCTAATCCGCTCGCCATAGCCTCGCGCCTTTGATTGGTCAGTATATCTGCTGATTGGCCAGCCATTGCTCTGGGCGGAGAAGACGGCGAGTTGTCGTGCAAATGCGTCGCTCGTTCAGTACTATACGTCAATCACCTCCATCACACTTGGTTGTTGGGACAGATATATCATACGCTTTGAACCATGACAATTTTTTACCATGTGATGTGACTCGTCCACTTTTCGTCTGCATCGCACGCGACGAAATTAGCATTGCGTGCGAATTGTGCTCTGTGGTCACACATCCTTATGGTTTTGAAAAAAAAATTTCTTGCAGAAAAGTGGAAAATTCCTTGATCTCTCCTGCTCTTATTCCCCTCTTCCTCCTCCTCCCTCTTGCCTTTATGCAAAACCTTGTCACAAACGTCCTCAAAGCATCATCTGCTCTCATATCACACTCTTCTTGGTTGCCATAAACGGAATGACCTTGCGTGCGTAACGCCTCAAGGTTGATGTTTTCCTAATCAGGAAACACGATTGATATGCACATAAACTGATGCCATAAAAAACTTAGTGCATGTCTCATGAAATTCTATGCGTTCAAAGCGCTGTTGAACAGCACGAATCTCCTAATGCGTTTCTCATGAATTCTTGAAAAACATGCTGGCATTGCCATCATAAAGCGCTTGAACAAAGCGAATCCCATCCTCAGAAGCTAGTTCAATGGATATATATGGCTGCTGAAACCAGAGAATGTGCTCGGCGTTTCAAGACTAACGGTGTAATTGGCAATTAGAAAGGCATCAGTTACATAGCAAGAACGGCCCATAGCTTGCCGGTCATCATGAAACGCATTTTCGAATTATAATATTTTTATTCTCTCGCATCTACCATTTCTAAGTGCTCGGTCATCATCAAAAAGCTCCCTCCTTCATCCAACAATTGGTAGCAAAATTTTGAAAGTAGTTCATGTAAGTGGCAAAGTTGGGCAGGTATCTTTTGAGGTCCCAGAAAGAAGATCAGACATCCGAAAACTTTTTCTATGGTGTGCTGTGTTATTCTCGCTCAAATTGTATTTATGTCTACATTTTTATGATAATGTTTCGACGGGACACTATAAAATCTAGTTTGTAACAACTTGCCGCAATCTATTTTTTTGCAAATTATAAATTACAATAATGACAGTGTCGTTTTCCGCCACGATGCTGGAAAATGTAATTTTTGAAATCATTCGTAATTGAACGGAACCATCGAGTGACTCTAAAGCTATGTGAGTGAAAGAAGTTTGAAGCATGTCCAAGAACAGCAATAAAAACCTAAGAGGTACAGAATAAAACTGAATTTTTTTTTCAATTTTTGTACTATCACGGACACTGGTGAAAGAGTCTGACTGATACTGTCTGCAAGCTGATCGGCTGCATATGCTGGTAGGAAATTCATCCTCTGAAATTATAGCAAATATATAAAGCCAAACTTCTTCAAATGTGACTCTCAATTGCAGAGAACATGAAATTCTGCAAGTTTCATCATTCGAGTCCATTTTTTGCATTAGACAGCATTAACAGAAGCTCCGCGCTTTTCCCGTTGCAGTAATTATTGATGTCCATACATGTAAACTTTATCTAATAATAATTAAAAGCTCTTTTCCTATCGTAATTCAAAATTTCTTTCACGGGAATAAGGAACCATTAGATCATCACACAGCAAAACATTTACAAAATTTCGCCTTCTTTAGTCATGAATCTCTATTTTTATTCGCAGTGCAGTATATTTGTATTTTCAAGCCTCGCTTATTATTTTAACAAGAGGATGATCGGCAGGCGTAGAGGCGGGCAAGAACGAGAAAAACTCGAAAAACCCTCCTCCCTCGAAATGGTAGCAAAATCTTTTTGTGATGATCTATAAGAGTAAATAGTTTACCCACGCAACGAGTTGAGATTTTGAAAGATCCCAGAAATGTGGTCTTATTTCTCTGCGTTTGTGGATTTTGTGTTTGCAAAACTTTTTTGGTTTTCTGGAGGATTTAGAACGAAGCCCTCTGCCTTGCTTTCTATGATTTTCATGTCGTCTTACTTCCCCCAATCCCCTCCCCCGCTCTCTGACGATGCTGCTGTGGAAGTGCGTCCTTTAAGAACATCAAGATCGCTTGATAAGGGGGAATTCTGGAAGTTTATGAAATACTTTTAGAGCGATTTTGCTGAATGTTGTTCTTCATAAAATAAAACCTTCAATGTTGCTTTGTCATTCTGACCAAAGCTTAAAGATCTGTCCTTTGTAGAAGTATACGCTGGTTGATGACTTAGTAATTATGCGACAACTTTGACTCTTCAATTTATCAGGATGGCGAGATCATAGCTTATTCTCGGATGTGACATTCACGTGCTTTAAATTGGAAATTAAGAATTTATAAGCATGTGCATGGGTAAGTGCTCTTGCTCCCAAAGTACAGCAACCAAAAACATCGTCTCAATAGTCTCATCAGTAGCGTACTTATTCATCTTCTCGCCTTCTTGAAAACAGAAATCCGGTTGATTTTGATCGACGAAAATAAAAAAATCTGCACTCAACCACTCTGCGCAACATTCTTCTTGTCAGTCCTTACCGATACTCAAATTATTCCTCATTTGAAAGCATTCGGTGCCTCTTTCTCATCTATAGTTTTGAATGAAATGACAGCAACTGTCATAGAATTCGTTTGCTAGCTTAAAAGGTACCAGATATGTAGTGGTTTTGATTAACAACTGCACTGTCTCACTGTTATTGTCCAGTTGAGATTTCAAGAGCATTCGCTTGCCTTTTTCTCCTGAGGTTTTAAAGCAAGCAAAGGAGCAATATCGAGAATTCTGTACGTTGAAAAGCATCTATCTCTATCTAATGTAGGAAAGAACTGGATAAAGGACGTGAACCACTTTTAAATGGTGAAAATAACCGTATCATTTTGACTGCATGAGCATACCAAATAATTTTGTCGTACATTAACTGGCTTAGGTGTTCTCAAGTCCCAAAAGTAAACTTCGTTTCCAAAATTGAGCTGTTTTTGCTTCCTAACAGACTTAGGGTACTGTTCGATAGAGCGGAGCAAGCTTTACAGAAAGACCACCGAAAATCGTAATCCAGATGAAATTTGCAGGCAAAAATCAAAATTTTTTAGCTACCCTAAAAATCGGATCTCCCTCCAGAAAATTTCTATGAACTTCCAACTTGGTCTTTATATAGAGACACATAGTACGTATTTGGTGGATTTTTCTGGGGTTCATTGAGAAAAAGATGGTCTAAAAATGCCAAAATGCCACTTTTTTCTGTTTTTTCGTGTAAAACTTGGTATTTCTCGACTATAAGAGCACATACTATGGTGAAGTTTTAAGAACTATACTTCGTAAAGCTTGCAGTATCAACGATATATGTGGGAGCGGCTCGGGGCGGAGTCTGCCACGTTTGGACTATCTTTTTTTCTCGCTTTATATGCGCGGAGAAATCCAGTAAAGGTATTTTTGAGTTCTACTATGTGCCTACTGTATAATGGCTAAGTTGGAGGTCCTAGAATTTTTTCGCAAAGATCCAACTTTCAGGTGAAAAATTTTTTCTTTTAATTTTAGTTTCAAATCTTACACAAAATGCTACTTAGACGAATCCTTGGTGTCATTAGGGCTTAATCTGCTCTATCGAATGATATCTTAAGTCTGCTAGGAAAACAAAAAACAGCCTGAATTATCTAGACTTTATTTTCGAGACAACCTCATAAATTCTTAGATGCTTTTTTTTTCTCAGAAATACTTGAATGATGATTCTCATTGTTAGGTAAAAAGGAAAATATCGCGCCAGGTAAATAAGTGTTACTTTCTTCCGGATATTTCAAACACTTTTCTTTGTCCATAGAACCCATCATCACACCTCCATTCATGCACATCACCCTCTTTAAACTTCCTCCTTTCCAAGTGAATAAACAAAATTCAAACAATAGCGTGGGCGCGAATAGTGCAAGAAAGCGGAACGACAAAAGGTCGTGAACGTTGTTGTGCAGAGTGACGTAAATCTCAATGTATATACCCAAGTTTTGAGGTGTCTGCTGAAATGTTGTTGTACTTTCGTTGTTCTGAATTGTGAAGTATTTGCGAAGTGCTTGCGCACTTCTTCTCTTTGTGTCGTTCATCCACTCACCTCACAATTTAGGTAAGCCTGAGTTTGGTAAAGCCTAGCTTTTACCCTTCCCGTAGGGTATAGGTAAGAAATGTGTAAAATAAGACAAAATCAAATCTAAAATTATCTGCATGGCGCTCACATATGCATCTGTAACGATCTAAAAATTTTTGTGAGGGTAAGCAATGGAGGGGGGGGGGGGGAGGGAAGCATGACATTTCAGTAGATTTTTCGCAAATCCTTCTTGATCTCCAGCAAGCTCTTTGAAATCTCGGTACGAAGGACCGCCAGCCCCTTGCTACTTTTTTTGAATCTTTCTGTACCCAAGTTTCTTGAACTGTATTGAATTATTTTTGGATTATCAATAGAGCTAAGTCCTCGCATTTTAGAGCAAAGCCTTATAATTTTCAGCGTTTGGATTTCAACAGTGCATACTTTATTTCACGGATGAAGATCCAAGCCTTCCTTCCTCACTGAGGAATTCCGAAGAGGATTCAGACATTTATCTAACAAGGAAAGCCTTTCTAACAAAAGAGAAACTTATCTGTGTTACTTTTTCACTCCGTTTCGTTCTTTCCCTTAGGGGAGTATGAGTTGATTTCTGAGTCTTCCCTGGAACTCCTCAGTAAGGAAGGAAGACTCATATCAAGTAAAAAGTTGAGATTTAGTCTGATTAGATTAAGAAATTTGGCCTTTTTGAATGAGTTCTACATTACTTAAGAAAACGCGGAACCCAATCCAGATCTGCTTTCCTTTCCTTTCCTGGTTCGAGTCATAAATTAGGGAAAACCTGTAAAAAACACCTGAAAGTGGCTATCCATTTCTGTATAGAGTCTATGAACTAGAAGGAAGGATTACTGCCAGAATATGAAGAGTGATATAGGTGTTATATGAAAAGGCCACTTTGACTAGAAAAGCTACCTTGTAAGAAGAAAAGTGTAGCAGTTTTTAGATCCAATACTTGCTTATCTCGAAATCATTATTTTTCCATTTTTGCACTTTTAAAAGTGATCCTGAACGATTACTTTTTGCTGCCACATAACTGAATATTTCATATTCGCCTTGCGCAGGCGAAAATGTGCCTGTCAATGCGGCTATAAAATATCTAGTTGACCACCTCATGCCAAATACGCAGTATCATCCATCAACTTCATTCAAAATATCCCAATGCTTTCTCAACTGCATCACTTCTGCCACTCATCGCTTCTGAAACGACATGAAAAACAGTAATTTCACTCTGATAAAAGACAGTTGTTATGCGAGTGAAAACCTTTTCAAATGCGACTCATCCATTTATTTTTTGGCGTACCAATTAGTTCTCGCAAGCATTGGTAGACATTCCTCTCATGTAAGTAGCCATGGGAGATGGAAGCTCATAAATTCTTAAAGGAGTAACTTTTATTTGAAGTAACTTATCGATCAAAAATCAATTCATGCATCATCAAGTATTTAGGCGTACCCAGGATTTAAATTCGGGGGGGGGGGGGGAGGGGGAGACGCAACAAAAAATTTTTTCTGATGAAGGTGTGTAGCCTTAAGGGCCGGACATACTTCACGCGAATTCAGTCGCGAGGCGATTTGGCAATATTCCAACTGTCCATAACTCATTGTAAGCACATTTTGAATGTACAAAAGATAGGGCAATTTATCAGTCCACGTAAGATTATACATACTATGCGTGTGCAGTTTGCTAGCGTTGGATCTAAAGACTTCTAGCGGATTGCCAAATGGCTCCGCGACTGAAATCGCATGAAGTATGCTCGGTCCTTTAACCACGCACTCAGAAAAATTTTTTGATATTCTTTCCAAAATTTCTGCGAGCCCCTAACCTCGAAATTGAAAAAAAGGGAGCGGCGCCAGCACGCCCCCAAAAAAATTTTTTTGTAAGGTTGAATTGAGTTTTTAAAAATTTAAATATTTTTAGTTAACAAGTAGAACAAGTTACTTGCACATTTCTGTAACTCTTTCAAAAATTTCGCGACCCATTCTGGGGACGCGTCCCCCCCCCCCCCCTCCCTTCTCGGTACGCCACTGGTAATACCGGCAGGCATTAGCAAGAGGCCAATTTCGAAGGTTTTTGATGAACTGCAAGCGATCAAGGAGGTTCATTTTCAGCATTATTTTATTTTACCAAAGTTAGTGGAAAAAACCTTTGTGGATTCTGAATCTGTCATCTGCAAAAGCACCTAATCTAAGCCTTAATTCAAATTATTAGGTTGATGCATAATTCCTGCACCAAAATAGGTACAGACCGCAATAACTCGGAATAATCCTATATCCCAAGTAGGATTCGATATACCATTTGATAGCGCAAATCTAGCTCTACAAGATGATGCTCAAATATCTACACCAGCTTTGATCCACGCGAAGTTCTGAACCAAATCTGAAAAAAACCATGCGTCCGAAAACCTTAAGACAGATTTTTAAAAAATTGTAACTTCGTTCAAAAAGCTCGTACAAATTTTCTTTCTTGCTCACGCGTAGACGTTCCACGTACGACATTTATCTACGCGGCTGCTGTATTTTTTTCTCAACTAGGCGATGAAAAAACGAAGTTTTTTGAAGTTTTTCATGTTTTTGCCAAATTAGTGCTGAGATGTTCTAGTATTAACAGTTGTATAGTACATGCCGTTAGCAGTGAAACTTTACATTTTCAGCCTTTTAAAACAGCTAGTTCACGAGAAATAACGAATCTAGCTCTCCTTATCCAAAGTTTCTTGCCTAGTTGCTAAAAATTCGATATTTCTCGTAAACCAGCTGCTCTAAAGAGCTGAAAATTCACGTTCACGCTTTTAAGGTTCTATGCTATACAACTGTCAGTGCTAGAACATCTCAGCATTGTTTTGGAAAAAACATGAAAAACTTCGTTTTCTCATCGTCTAGTTGAGAAAAAAATACAGCAACCGCATAGATAAATGTCTTACGTGGAACGTCTATGCGTGAGCAAGAAAAAAAATTTGTGTGAGCTTTTTGAACGAAGTTACAATTTTTTTAAGATCTGTCTTAAGGTTTTCGGACGCATGGTTTTTTTCAGTTTTTGGTTCAAAACTTCGCGTGGATCAAAGCTGCTGTAGATATTTGAGCATCTTCTTGTAGAGCTAGGTTTGCGCTATCAAATGATATATCGAATCCTACTTGCGATATAGGATTATTCCGAGTTATTGCGGTCTGTACCTATTTTGGTGCAGGAATTATGCATCAACCTAATAATTCTATCTTGCAGAATTACTTCTTAAGAATCTCTATCTATCCCTGATGCTAATTGCTAAACGTCTTTGCTGCGCAAATCTTCAGTTGCACTCTATGACTCCATTACCCTTTCAGCCATCCTGAAAGCTCGTCCACTCAAATGCAAGCCAGCAAGTCGCTTTACTCCATTAATGTTTATAGTTGACCAAAAATATGTATTTTACAGAAAAAGGGATGTCAACATAGTCTACAAAAACCACAATGTTTTTCCTTCTCTATTTTTAGCTTGCTACGCCTCCTCATAGTTGAAATTAGCCTCCCCAGGGGTTTGCTTTTCTTGAACTAAAAATGTCCTTTTCAAGTGGAGGTCTTCATGTATGAATAGGTCGAAGTTTGCGAAGAAATAAGATATACCCAAAAGTACTCCATGTCATTCTCGTGGTGCACATTGCTTGTTTCGTACGAAGCTTACTCCATCTTCGCACTTCATATATCAAAAAAGCTACTGTTCGAAATTTGCAAGTGATTTATTGACTTTTGATAAATAGCCTCTGTAAGAAATTTATTTTCACTTGAAACGATTAGAAAATGGCTATCTTAGGTTGGTTTCAGGGTTTTTTTTCATGGCAGAGCGGCTTTTTTTTTGGCCATGACAATGTCACTTTTATTCTTCTGGTCAACATCAAGGCTATTTCTGCCCAAATCGTTTTTTGCAGCGCCTATATGAATTAAGTAATCAAGGTTAACGATTGACGAAAACTTTAACAACTTATCTCTCTTTTATTGAACCTAATTGCTCCATAAAACGCTAATCAACAATGGATAAAAATAACTACGAATGAAATCTTCATTAAAAACTACCCCGTTCTTATAATTAAATAATTAAATTAATTAATTAACTAAATATAAAAGAATCTTGGTACCTTAGTCATTGATAGCAAGGCTTGAACAAAGGAAACGCCGGTCTATGTTGATTTATTGCGCAGTTATGCAATGTTTTTGCAGCGCATTTCTCATACGTCTATTCTTTGTTCGTTCTTTTTTGGTGGTAGTAATTTCCTGGTGTATTTGTAACAGAAAGAGCTACGATGGGGTTCCTTTTTCGATGTAAGAACACTAAAAGATGCATGCTTAGAATGCGGAATTCAAATTACTGAAGTGGAGGGAAAGGTTATTTTAACAAGGGTTAATTTCTCAAAATTCCCGAGAAAGAGGTGAAAGTTCAGAGGGAGTCCATAGTGATCGGAGAATCTGTGAAGTTCTCAAACGATCATGTTTCAAGCTTTCGCATTCTAAAGTCACGCAGTGGAGGCAAAATTTCAGATATATTGTGAAGTCTTACTGTTAGATCTTCTGCTCCAGTGAAAAGCACACTGATCACATTTTAGTGTTTCTTCTATTAAATCTTAAAGGTTTACATGCCCAGAATAAACTTCTCGAACTTCTGACATAGACTCAAGCGTTTTTGCATCTCAAGCTACTTTCTAAGTTTTCTCTTTCGCACGATCCTCCTTGTTAAAATTTTTGAAATTTCATATCGCAACCTGTCATTTTGATAAAATAATTTACATCTTTTTCAGTACTAAGTGCTTGTTCATTTGCATTTTATATATCTTCGGGTTTTCAACTTGTAATGAATAAAATGATGTTTGAAAATGTAACTAAATGTCTCGTGCAAGCGACTTCCAGAGCAAATCGTGAGTGATTGCGGAAGCTTTGAGAGAATAATGTTGTCCTATTTTCTAAAAAAAAGCGCGAAACATGCGAATAAACTGGTTACATATTTGTTTGAACTACATATCGGGTTGTCCCATAAGTCTTTTTAGACCTGACATTCTGCACCGGAGTAAAATACTTCCTGTTGAATTTCACATAGGAAGCGGGATACCTTTTGAAAGAGCAACGCAATCTCTACAAGATGACATGCTAACCCCCGCACCAAGTGTGACCTAAACAATGTTTTTTTAGAAATCTAAAAAGATACAAATGCCCAAAAAAATTTAAAAAATTGGATCTTCGCCCAGAAAGATCCTACGGACCTCAAACTTGCTCAACCATACATCAGAAACTTATATGTACAATTGCTGTGTTTTTTCCATTGCTGATAGTCAAAAAATAAAAAAATACATGTAAAGCTATACTCTGCTCCTCCTACATGAGCAGATCTAGTGTATAAACCTGTGATGCACGTACATTTTCACTCTTCTGTGAGCTTTACTTCTCGAGAAATATCAATATTTAGCACCAAAAACCCAGAAAAAAGGTATTTTCTGCGTTTTTCGTAATTTTGGCCTAATTTTGTTTTTCGATTTCTAACTATGGAAAAATTCAGCAAGTATTAACATAAATGTCGATGTAGAGGGTATGTGCGTGGGCATTGAGAGGTCAACAAAATTTTTCTGAGCTAAGATCCGATTCTTCGGCCATTAGAGAAGCTTATTTAGCTTCATACTTCACGCACACCTACAAATCCCGTGACACTTGAATCGACCTTGTAAAAAATCTGTTTTCGAGCCTCGCTAATTTCCTTCAGTGTTGTTGTACCGAACAAACTCTAGCATTGCCAACGTTTCTATATAGTCCCATTTGTTTGTGTAGTTGTTACTTCATCATCTTAATTTGTTTATGTCAAACACATAACCATCTTTCAGATTATTTCATTGGTTTTTTGAAATCTCATCAACTAATCATCTATTTTTGTCTGCATTTCTGAAAGCAACTGCTCCATTCGCAGTGATTTACGCACCAAAAATAATGCCTTAATAAGCCTTTACTTTCATTTCAAGATGACTTGTTGCTTTGCCAAAGTCTTTTTAGGCACCACGAATCTCTCAAAAACTGACATTGAGACCTATATGTAGTAAGACACCAAAAACATGAGTATCTAGTTTCCTTTACATGGCCGTTGCTTATTAGTTATGTTTCTTCGATATAGGATCTTTGTTTAACCACCAGTAACTTGATATCTATCACATACGTTGTTGCTTTTTGATGCTCACGACATTTTCCTGAAACGAAGTCTTCTTTGTAACTCTAGTAACAAAAAATTCAAAACTATTCGTTTTTCATAATCGTAAAATTTTACAAATACTATTTTATATTTTGGAGAGATGAGACTGAATTTGGCTGTGCTCAAAGCAAAAATAAAATCTGCTCAAAAATGCGAAAAGGTCCAGTAGAATCACTTCCAATTCTAATTCTGGGCCTCATCACATATCGTTTCTTATAAAGATAAATTTGTGCTAATCGGGTGCCTATACGGGGTTTGCGCACTAAATTTCAAAAAAAACCTGCAAGTTGCGTGATGATACAACATAGTACGATATAAAGAAAAATTTTATTGATTTTAGCATTTTTGTGGTAGAGCGAGACGTATTCCCACCTAGATATCTCGAATGGAAAGGCAAATAATAGAATGTTTATCTATTTATCTTAATTTTTATCTCAATCGTTTTTCTGGATCGTAATTTTTGCCATTTTTCAAGCTTTCTAGAAAAGTTCTGTACAATTACAAATTTTAAAAATAGCACGAAACTTCGGTTACCTGTAGGTATAATTTTTGGAATCTTACTTGTCCCCTAGCTTAGATCAATTTCTCGCGTAGCTCTTGTATCTCTCAAAATCGAAGGATATGCGTGATAGAAATTACGCGAGAAATGCATTCCAATTTTTTTTAGAAAAGAAAATGCAATGCTATGTCGTTGGTATTCAATACCGAGTCGTTTAGTGTCGTTTGAGTCATTTTAATGTATCATTGTGTAAGTGCATTTGAGTATGAAAAGCGCATTTCGTAACTTTTATAGCGTAGTAAGGTCGAATCAAATCGAGCGTGTTACTCGTCACATTTTCAGCTTTTTACTGGATTATTGCATGCTTTAAACGTATGGAGTTGAGTTTCCGATTTCTTTTTATCTTAAGCACAACTTGTTCTTCTACATCCATTGAGTTCTCAATAATTTTAGAAGATTGTGACATTATGCAACAAAAAGTAAAAAACTTCACTCATATAAGATAATGGATTCTATGCTAACACAGTGCCCTTGCGGTGACGGCAACAATTGCGCGGAAACAAACGCCGTGCATGTAAATGCCGCCAACTTGCTTGCGACTTGCGCGCGAAAAAAATGGCATACAGCCAAATTGTCCTTTTTTACACGCAAATGTTGTGGGCAATGCAATAACGCATAATTTACCACCAAATCTACTCGTTCACATCAAATGTAAATCGCCGTGCAAGCTGCTGGACTGCAGAAGTAGAACTAGTTGATTTATTTGATCATTGTGTCGGTTTAAATCTCAGTAATTTAGCAACAATAAGTTAAATAACATCCTTTCGCTTTTCTCTCTCTCCCCCCCCATTCCCTCATTCACACCCCTTTACGAAAGAAAATCGTGTGACAGACTCCTAGTGAGTATTCAGGGCATCGGATGCGTCTAATTGTTGACGCGAGTTAGTCAGGGCAAGCTGATAATCTCAGCTTTCCAGCAATTAGCCTCGTTCTTCTTCATTTTTCCCGAATCTCCGTGTCTCCTGTCGCTTCAGTCATTACTATACTACGCCAAATTTATCTTCTTCTCAGTGTGTTTATACTCCGTGTTCGGAGATCCAAGGAAATTCTTTGTCAGCTTTCACCACAACTTTGCGATGGCACTATGTCATGCAATATTCAAAATTATTTCGAATTATAATGTTGTGGTGATTACGGATGTAATCAAATTTACCGGAAATTAACAAAATTTTTTGGTTTTAAACCTGAGGTCTTCCGCTGACCATCTTGCTCTAGGGCGGAGCCCTTTAACAACGGACTCTTTCACGACCACCCGTAGATAAACTGTTAGACTTTTACAAATTCTAATTTCAAAAAAATTGCATTAATTAAGTGATTTGCAACTAGCAGGATCCAACCTTTTAACAAACAAGCAGAGTTCGGTGTGCTATGCAAAATCCTATCCAAGATAAATGAACTTCAAATGACTGCACATGCTTCATATGGGCTCAAGATAAAACAAAATATATAGTTAATAATAGTAACAGAAGTAAAGGTGCATTGGACGCTGCTCACATTAGCCAACCTCGTGGTTCAGAACGTATCATACCTTATGATATAAACATAAGAATTTCTTATCAGCGTGAAAAGACTTCGAAAATCAGCTGTAGGCATTTCCTTAAATTAGCAAGATAATTTTGTGGTATTTTTCGTGCAAAGAATGCCTACAAGACGAATCTTGGGCTTTTGCTTCTGTTTGGAGAACACTTCATCCGTCATTACAAGCAGCAGGATAGCGCTCACAACTGAGTGAATGAAAAAAAAGATGTCGTTATGTTTTACGACATTCGGGAACAAAAGAACGCAGTTGAGTTCAGCATTAGAGCGCATTCTACTACTCTGAAGCAACCTCATAAAGATTCTTTTCTTGATGGAATTGAACACAAAGGATTCTTCACTTTTCCACTGCTCACTCTTCCTCTGCTTGACTCGGTCAGTCCCTCAAACCTCGTTCCAGCGGCTAATCAGCTGGATGGACTTCTTCAAATTTTTGTCTTCCACGGACATGCTCTGATCTTCATGAAGCGCCAATATTGTAAATGATATGGGAATCATTCTCGAAAAGTTCGTGGTTCCTTTCATGGTCCATTTGTTGGCGGCATTTAAATCAGCAGACTTGTTGGTAGCAGATTCTTAAAGACTTTTCGTTCTCAATCGTAACATTCTCTAACACTATACTCTTAGCAGGGCTCGGCACGAGGTGGCTAGATGAAAATGCAAAAAACGAAGTCCCCCTTGACTTTTGGGTATTTTTACGAAGTCCCCTTTGACCCTAGACCATAATCCCTAAAAGTCTCCAGAAAATGAAACGTCGACTAAAAAAAAACGTCGCCAAATCGCCAATTTTGCGTGTGTCTTCGGTCACAAAAACGAAACCCCCTTTGCTTTTCGTCCCAAAAACGATGTCCAGCTTGCTTGTAAGCCACCTCGTGCCCGAGCCCTGACTCTTAGTATCTTTGTGAAAAACTTTTCTGCATTTTATGTGATTTTGCAAAGAAATAGTTGCTTTTTGGGTACGGCGGCTAGCGACGAAATTTTTTACTAGTCAATATTTTTAATGAAACCTGCTCTGTTTCGAGCTGCTCTCTTTCCGGAAATCGCCTAACATACTTCCATCCTGAGCAATCTTTCTTTTCTTCCACTCTCTCTCTCTCTTCCTCTTCTCTTCCCTCTCTAAACAAAATATCACAAGGTTCAGGAATCTTGCAAAATATTATTTTTGTGGGTAAGTGCGCTCGAAAACTCATCTGCATTTGAATTGATTATTCTCTTTATGCATAGCTAAATCTGTTATGGCTTCATGGATTCACAAAGAACAAGTCAACACAGCTGGTCACAATAGAATTCTCCTTTCATCATCATGTGGCCACCATTGTTGTTCCGACGCGTCTACCAAATTTCAAAATTCTTGTTCTTTTGAAATCTTGGAACGTAATGTTCATGTGCAAAGAATAAATCCAGCAATACGTAAGTACTCCGTTTATTTTCAGAAACTGAATGTCTACTAAACGTGCTAATCGAAAGGACCAGCGCAAAGCCTTGGCAAGGAGCAAAAGCGCGGCAAGGCCGAGACCTCCAGGACCTGGAAGGGATATTTCAAGGAGACCTTATGAGATAACAGTCATAGTTCTTGGTGCTACTAGGGTTAGATCATTTTAGTATCTTCTGGCTATTATGTGAAGAATAATTTAAATTACCCAAAAGTTTCGCGAGAATTCTAAAACGACGAAAGATTTTCAAAACTTATTATTAGTTGTTTGAACGCTAGCATTTAGAGCCATTGCACTGCAAATCCGCGGTAAGCCCTCTGTTGAATAAGATTTGGTTACCGCTGAATTTAACCGGAAATTCTTCAAGCCTTCCGCTTCTCTCCATGCTTTTTGACAAAACTCTGATTCAAAAGCATCAAAAACAGAAGTTGACAGTTCGATTAAGAGTTATGCGTAATTTCCAGAAATTTATTCAGTTACCTATTCAACTACTGGAATGAATAGAAGTAATAATAGTAATATCTGACTGAATGATGAATGAAACTGCATGCGCCTGAAATTTCTCTCTCATTTCTAGCTATCGATTTTGTCAAATGCATAAATGTTTAGGTTGGAAAATCAGCAATGGTTTCGCAATTTCTTTGGGAAGGATTCGTTAGCGACTACAGACCAACAGTTGAAGAATTCAACTGGATAGAGTATGAGTTAGGAGAGGGCAGCGCGCTAATGTTACAGGTGCGGTTTAGTTCTTTGAACAAATAAGCATTAGCAAGATTAAAAAATTTCAGGTTATTGATTCTAGCGGATCTCGTGACTTTCTTGCAATGCGACACTTCTATATTAGAACGGGTGACGCATTTTTGGTAAGCAGTATTTTTACAAAAATATCTGTGCCTTGGGTGTTCATATGGTCTGTTACAAGCATTAGCATTTCTTTGATTCTAGCTAACATTTAGGCTCAATGAAATTCGACAAAGCTGCGCTCATAATTTTTTTACCTTAAATGGATCCAAATGCAGTTTTTATCAAATCGATCCCTCTTTCACCGCCATCTGCGTTTTTCAAAATCACTTATAAGTTTATGAGCCTATTCAAATCTGTGCCTCAATATTCGTTGTACCTACTATTGAATTTCATTTACCACGTAGAATAGGCTTGGTAGTCAAATAATATTATTGATGAATTTCCAGCATGCTATAAATAAAACGTAGATCACGAAAAGGAACAATCTATGTCGTGCAGGGTTTCATTTTTGATTTTCCAAAATGCACCAAGGAGCTCGGTTCCGTTGTATCTTCTTTCTAAAGATTATATTCTCAAACTTCTCTTTCTTTATTTCTCTTACAACATATATATCCTTGTGGTTTTGATTTTTAGCCTTCGAAATATTCAAAACCAATGCGCCTTCACGGACTGTTTTGACAGACCATACAAGAGTGAACAATTTTCTAATAGTTTTGTCCTTCCAAAATGATAATTGTAATGCACAGAATGCGCTGTTTTGATTCTCGCACTTTCAACGGGTTGCAAAATCTCTGAAAGTTACTTACTTGGGTTATAAAAATGTGCAAGTGACTTATTTACACTTGTAAATAAACGAAATAATTTTTTTTTGAAATTAGTCTTGTGAAGAATTTTTTTTCGGGCATGGTTGCCGCCTTGCCCCCTTTTTCTGAGATTTCGAGGTCATGAGCCCGCAAGTTCGGTGCATGGCTAAGCTAACGTCACACACCTTTATCAAAAAAAATGTTTGCCCATCCTCCCGAACAGAAGTTCTGGGACCGCCAATGCTACTAATATACTACTTATCAACAAAGTGCACAAATATGACCCAACCCTTCATGGCGTGTTGCTTTCAGGTTGTGTTTTCCATCGACGATGCTCAATCTTTTGAAGAGGCGAAAAGGATAATTGAGGAAATACAAGAAGAGAGGAATAAAAAAGTGAGAAAAAATTTCAAAAAGTTACATCTTAATTCCAAAATTCTTCTCGCACAGGTGCCAATCGTTCTTGTTGCGAACAAATGTGACCTTTATGCAGACATTATGGATTGGAAAGTTAGGGGGTCCCACCAGTACGCCTACACTCATTCGATTCCCATTATGGAGTGCAGCGCTAAACGACAGACAGAGGTGCTCAGTTATTCGTACTCCTTTCCGGCGCATAATTACCCTGCTTGAGGTAGCCGAGGCATTCAAAGAACTTCTCGAACGACTTCGTGATGAGAATAGGATAGGGATCACCAATTTAGTGAAGCGAAGGTATGGCTGTTCTTCAAAAGAATTTCTTCTCTCTGCTCTCCTTAAAAATCTCTTTCCAGACAATCAATGCCGAGTACCCGAGCCTACAGCGGTATCGATGTGGCGGATGTGGAAAAGCTGAAAGGCAAACAAAAATCAAGTTGTGTGATCTCTTGAGATCTGATTCTGTGTTTTGACTGCAAATTTCTCTCCGCTCAAACTGCTTGCCACCATTACTAGACATCCGCTAGCCTACTATGTGTATATTCTCTTCGTTCACCAATCTATTGATAAATAGTGACGGGTGCAGAAAGCTTTACTATAGAAATAAATATTGAGAAGCTGTGACTCAAGGTGTGCATGACTCGATTCTTGAGCAAATCGTGCCTCTCATGGGGCATTTACGTGCCTCGGCAGTGTCGGTCCCAGGATTTCCGTCCGGCGGGGGGGGGGGGGAGGGAGACGAGAATTGTTTCGGATAGAGGTGCATGGCGTTAGCCACGAACTACGAAAAATCTTCTCCCAAAATTTTTGTGCGCCCGTAACACCAAGATTCGAAGAAGGCGGTGTGCGAGGAAATTTCTTACTAGGGTAATACGAATTTTTTCAAATATTTTGAATATTTTTTTGATTGTTTACAAGTATAAGCAAGTCAATTGCACACTTTTCAAAGGCAGTGTCTTATCAAAATTTGTTTGTCCAGATTTTTGCATATTGCAAGCCTTTTCTTGCTCAATCCGGGTTCAAACCCCGTTTTTTGGAAGCCCCGTAGAAGCAACGCGAATGAGTTGTGCCTTCTCAGACTAGTCTTCGCCACAGCGGCAGCAAACACCTTGGAGGTGGACGCTAAGTGGAGGGACAATTGAAACGCGTAAGAAGGAAACCGGAAGCGTCGGCCGTGCGGACCAAATCGTGCTCTATGGGTCACTTTGATGGCAAATTTCTCAGCCGAGAAGGGCCCAGGTTGAGTCGGACTTGGGGCGGTATACTGTTCAGGCGCCCACTTAACAAAATATGTGGAGACGCGCAACATCCCAATTTTAGTGAGACACTGAAACCTATGTAAGTAAGTGAGTGAGAAGCTTGCAGCAGAAACTTCTGCATCCTTTGTAATTCGGACGACCTCCTACTGAGATCACGACTCTGCCGGAGGCCCGGATTACCGTTACTCCAACGAATCTGTTTGATGTAAGGTCGAGTTACCTTTCGAAAATTATACTGTACCCAAAGTGGTGAAGTGGAGCACAAAGTTGGCTGATATGCAATAAATGATTCGCAGCAGTAGCACGTCCACGAAAATGTCTCAAAAACATTATTTGAGTTTTTTCAGTAGATTTGCCCCTTCTTTGTAATTACAATACTTACAATCACTGTAACTACGCACCTTCAAGCTGGTTTGCAGCAAATTATTTTCGTTGGGACTCGAACAATTTTACATATTTAAACGCTCATTCCTTGAGCGTATGATAATGCAGAAAGGCCGATAATGAACTTATTTTCAAAGTCAGCGTTTCAAGTCCAGTCCGATGACACATGTGTAGCTTGATTGGAATGGCTCAGAAAAGTTCTGACTATTCTCTAGTATTGTAGGAAATTGTAAGAAAAACTGTAGACCAGACTTGAAAAGACATGAGGACATTTCAAATTATTAAGAAGGATAACAGCTTCAAAAGTCATCGATGCTTGAATAAGTCAATCAAAAAGTTGCACCTGACATGCGCATGCGTAATCAGGGTGACAAACCTGATGAGATTTCAATCAATCTGTTTTTTCAGCTTCTTCATTTCTCGATTAAAGGAAGTGCTATTAGAAAACGTCAAAAGTTCGTGCTGTAGACTTTGCATCACTGACGTACGGACTAAAACATCATGATTGATCAAAAAACGATAACGTTTTCTCCATCACCTGAGGTAAATAAACATAAAATGTGCTCACGCGATTGGGCCGAATCGGCACTTTCACGCGACTTGGCGATTTGCCAGATTTCCACAAATCAATCGTGGCCGCTTCTCGAACGCATATCTGGGTAGCTTATGTAAGTTGTTGCAAACGCATCAAATTCTGACCAAAGGCAGCGCATTAACAACGAATAACGAAGAGCCGCTGGTGTGTCAAATCGCGTAGCGACTGGAATCGCACGAGGTATGCCTTAGGCCTTAGAGGGATTCAGATTAGTCTCACCCCATAGATCGTGAAGACTAGTATAAGATCATAACTTACTATATGAGAGGCATTCAAGGCTGAGCCTTCAATCACTGTTCATAGGTAGAAGAGCGAGGGTATGCTGAATTAGAAAAAACAGCGATAATTGTAGTTCCGTAAAGACGCTTTCTGAACGCTTTCCAAGGTCTTTTGTTTCGCCACAATGGTTGCCTGAACGTTGCAGTTCTTCACAATGCGATTTTCGTTGTTGTATCTTCATATTCAACTGTCGTCCGCATACATAAGTTATGTAACATTGAGATACATTTTCAATATCTGAGGAAGATCGGCTATACAGATAGTAGATAAAAGAGATGAGGAAGACATTCAGAGTAGGCCCCATTGATACGAATGGTCTTATGCCTACAATGCAAGTAAGATGTAAGCCAGTCTACGAGAGAGCCTCTAGTGCTTGCTTCAATGTTCAGTTTTATACAGTATTTTGTCATGACTTATACGATTCAACGTGATAAGTCAAAATAAATGACTTTCATTTTTTTACCATTCACGAAGCTTCAATCCATTATGAGTACAATCTGCGTAACCGTTAATGCTCCAGAAACCCACGCTGCTTAGTGGAAATTATCTTAAGCATGATAAGGCCAGCCTCAGCATGGGTGTTTGCGCGGGTTGCCGCAAAAAATATTTAAGTACATAAGACAGAAGACAGACAAACGCACTTTGCTTTAGCTGGTGCCCATAAGGAAGTTAGGGATTCGAGTAGGTCATGAAAAGTGGTGATTGACTGGATTTTACTGCTGTTACTTTGCTGAATGTTTCACGCGACTTGAGATTACATTGGAATGCGTGCGCATCTATTAGGTTTTCCCAATTATTCATTAACTTATCAACCTTTCGACTTAGTCAGTTGAAAGAATATTCTCAAACATTTCAGCATTATACAACATTTCAACTATTATACCAGGTCAAGGAAGTCTGCCTCAGGAGACTTCTTTCTTTCTTTTGCGTTCCGCTCTGATCGAATATATTTTTCACCGCTTTTGCAATGTGCTCAAGTTCTCATTTGATGTACCGATTGAGGTACGAAGTTTTCGACGGCGTAAGCGGCGTGAATTTATATTCTGACAGCCCTCTTGATATACTGATTACATACTTTCTTTTTGGAGGCAAGTTTGTGGGCTCCATATGGCGCTGCTTGAGTTTCCTCGAGTCTTGCCTCTCTTACAGTTTGCCCAGTTGATCCTCGTCAATCAGAAAGATTTCGTACTCGATGACCCACTTATAAAACGCGAAGATTCTAATCTTTACTCGGTCCATTACGATCATACTAAAGTATATCTCCGAGCCCGCCGCCTTATACACTTCGGGGCTAGGCGAAGGGCGACGGCGGACTCCGAATGGTCGCCTTGATTCTTCACTCGTGCGTTGCGGGACCTAAGCAATATTTGTTGATCCTTACCTGCTTTTGCTGATTTCATTCGATTGTGACTGGATTGATCAATCTTCTCTCCCTATAAATAAGTGATGTTTCGAATCTCCTTCATCTTCGTAGAAGGCATATCCAATTTCTATTATTAGCTGCAGAGTTGATGAAAGTTAATGATGCTGATGGTCTTTTGATGTAGAGAGTGGAGGTAGGACGGCCAGTCTAGGTAACAAAATCTCATGCTATTACAAAGGATCAGCAATAGATAGTGGGCGATGAAACCAACACTTCCGAATGGTGAAACTTTCTTTATTACACAAGATTCCCATCGTTCGCCTTAACCACGTCCTTCTTCCTAGTGTTCCTTTCTGCAGAGCGAAGACGTTGAAATTGATGTGCTCTGCAGCATCAGGAAGGGTGTAGACGCTTACGATAGTGGAAGCGGAGTAGATCTTCCATTTTAAAGCATCTCACGTTGCATAACATCTTGCTCAACCAAATAGCTTCCTTACGTGCAAATTCTCTTGAGTCTGTATTCCTTTTATTGTTTAATATTCTATACTGCAAACAACTAATGCCGAGCTAATGCGTCCTGTTAAGGGGTGTTTCCAAATAACAAAAATTCATGTCTTTCTCTACCCGCGAACTATTGTAAATGACAAGGTAGTTACTGATACAAATGTTTATCAGGCAATGTTTCTGACATCATTTATGGTAGCCACTCTTCCTAAATTTCATATTGACACAACTAGATCAAATAATATAAAGCAATATGGAAGGAACGACGAAAACGAAAACGCTGAGGAGACTAAAGAATTGAGAAGATTGCTGTTCCTAAGAGAAACCAGTTGGCTAAGCGCTTCGAACTCTTTGGACGATAATAGTGAGCTCCATCGTAGTCGTTGCAGAGAGGATCATTACAGCATCGAGTGCACTGCGTATAGAAAAGTCCGTAACCATGTTCTTCACATCCTAGGCACGCACTGATGTGATTATAACAAACGTTGAAGGATTTTTCCTACGATTTTTAAACATTTGTCAGCAAAGAGATAACTTGATACGATATGCGAATTCCAAGGTTTCAGAGCCTAAATTTTGCTGAAACTCGGTGGAGGAGGATGTGTCGGTTTGCTGATGACGAATATCATATTAGTTTGGTACAATAGCCCTTTCTAAGGTTAGGATGTGTAGGGGCCAAAATCACAACCTGATTGAAATGGTCAAGGGGGTCCATCTGAGTTACTCGACATGCTATGTTACATATCATGCTCTTCGCTTGAGGCCTTTTTGTTAGCTTTTAGAGATCTAAACTGACCTAAAAAAAGGTTAGATGACTTCTAAATCCTAGAGAAAAGTGTACAGCTTATGAATCAGCAATTGACTGGATTTGGCTCTACCTGCCTTTGAAAATTGTAGTGAGATTTCTATATTTCCCACTTTTTCTCTTGCCGAACTCGCGTGCAAGGTCTCTCGGTTGCAAAGCCCGTGGACACCAGATTTCTGTTTTCCCATCCGCTAGAATCTCTCCCCGTGTCTCTCGATATACTGGGTGCAAGCTCTTTCTTCGGATCTACAAAGTTGAGTTGATGGTCCATGGTCACGTAAGTGCAGTCTTGCGGCAAGGAAGCAATATGATTGTAAGCCTCCAGCAATCGCTTACTGTTGTGGTGACAGGTTGGCGATGAGGTGAAAAAGCGAGCGTCGAATCAACGTACGGTCTCCACGAAAGACCTCCCACTCCCCCTTTCATAATTTCCAAAGAGCCATTGATGTTTGCAGAAATCTACCAAGTTTAGAGTTCCTCTTTTACCACAAACTCATCGATTTCGACGGCGTGACCAACTTTTAAATCGGAAAGTAAGTGTTCGCAATGTACGTCTCTGAACTAATGTTCCCAAGGCGATTGTATGCCCTGTCCCGCTTGCACTCCTTGCCCTTGACTAGTGCGATGTTGTGCAACCAGAGGTAAGACAGGGAAGATCTTAGCAGAGACTACACGTAGGGAAAAACGATCCATTCACGCTCAAGCTCGGCTTGGCTTTCCCTATAATTAGGCCCGAAAGGCAGTCCCTCCTGTGGCAAGATCAGCGCTTTCGAGAAATGTCGACGTCAGCGCAAATCGCAGGTGGACATAAATGCATATTTTCGATTGTTTAGAGATAGGGCGTCAAAACTGAAGGTTGTTTCAATATCTGCCCCTCTTTTCTCTCTCCCCCCCCCCCATGAAAAGTGAAAGTTGTTTGAAGGAAATAAAAAAAGATGCAAAACAATTAGCAAAAGCAGAAGAAACTCTTGAACACCTGATACAAACGCCCTAAAAGTTTGAAATTGTTCATCAGGCGGCATTTTTAAGTTGCAGGTTTTCGCTCCAGGACCAGGCAATGCACATTGGGGAAAACGAGGAAGACTTATTCCTTTTTAGTGATTGTATTAGAAACATCATATTGTGGAAGATGGTCATCAAGGAAGATAAACGAGAAAAGAATCAGTTCTGAATACGTAGTTTTGTATTTATTGAGTCGAAATGCAAACTGCCGTGGCTATCCCTAGAATACTTGTGGCTTGAAGATGAAGTAGCCCTAGGTTATCCTCGTGAAGTTCGCTGGTAGGAGCATGGACGTCAGGCTTGTAAAAATACCTACTGCTGAGTTATCGAACAATCGGTAAATAAACGTGCGTAGAGGACTATATGTCCCCGAAGAGGGAGGCCTTGCGCGGACATTCGCAACAGATACGCACGTGGGTCCTCGTGGAACTTTTTGCTGCAAAGTGCAGTTCTCTACCCAATAAACAATGACCCCTCTTCCACTAGTACCAATGTAATACTAGTAATCAGAAAGCCGATAAATGTCCGCCTTTTGCTCTCTCTCAAACTTCACCTCAATCTGTGCCTTCGACTTCATACCGCACACCTGATTAACTCCACAAAAACGCCTTAACTTGCGTAAGGAGCATGACGTTAATGTTTAGCATGTGCATGTCAAATAACACCTCATCCTTCTGAAAGGCCAAGTTCAACGATCCGTGATTTTGATATCTTATAGTATACCCATCTGAACCCTTTCTTAGGAAATCATTATTATATTCGGCATCAAGGCTCGCTCAACCCCCTTGGGACAAGTTTAGGAGAAATTGTGGTTTGATTTCTACCCTACAACCACCGTAACTTTAGAAAATAGCGCTACCATACGAAACCAATTGATATTCGGCATCAGCGGGTTCAATAATCTCTCTAGACCAAATATGAAGAAATCCTACGGGTTTGAAATTCTGGAGCTAGCTGCTGGGTTCCAGAGAAGGCAAACGTCATGTAAGGGTACAATAATCACCAAAAAAATTGGGAGACATGCATGTTTTTGAAAGCAAATTTTATGCTCGATCCCACAATCACTTTGGATGCAATGTTGCACTCACCTTCTTTGCAGAACGCGGCGCAATCCCTATCTATTGTGACGAAAAATCCATTGAGATTTGTTACGGTCGACTGAAACACATTTATTTTGGCAAAAAGTGCAAACTACAAGCGAGACTACATGCTAGATTCCAAAACTCTGCAGCTGTGGAGTATAAAGATTGTAATTGTAATAATACGCTGTGGTAACGTTTATGTTCAACTAGTTGGCTTTCCCGGTCCAGCCCGGGTCATTGATCACCTACCTGCAAGCCCCCCCCCCCTTCTTTTATGTTGTGGATGACTTACCCTGGGACCCGCTTCGACGAAACCGCATCCTCGTGATCCTGAGGTGAAAATGAGCTTCAACGCCCTCCTTTACATGAGTATGGAAAATGCTTGATTGAACATGATAACCCTTCAATTCCTTACTAAAATGTAAACAAATCAATAAATCGATAGAAGGACCCAACGAATCGCCGCAAAAAGTAGTCTATCATCTGCGCAAGGGTCGAAAACGTATATGTGCAAAGTTTCAGCTGAATCGGTTGAGTGGCGCGCGTTTCTATAACGCACATACCCTCCAAACTGACAATTTTTGAGTTTTATATATATATATATAGATTACTAGCCATTTTTTTTTAGTTCAAAATTGCAAAATTTAGTGTGTAAATATTTGGAATTTTTGCAGTACATAAGTATAGTACGAAGGATATGGTTATATTTTTACAGGCAAACTATCAGCTAGGCTCTCACTGGCAATGAGTTATCTTGAACGCAAACAATATGACCAAACGACCTCAACCGAAGCTCAGTAGTTACGATGTCTGATTGTCATCTACTCGTGTACTTGAAATACTTGAAAATAAACTGAAGGTTTGCAATCAGAAACGGAGGATGTTTTCAGGCAATCTTTTTGGGTGATTTGAAGTAACTTCAAACCTTGATTCAAACTGTATACAGATAAGCTCAAAAGTAAGTAAAATATAAGCTCACAATGCAGAATTTCTCATTAGCAGCGCATTGCCGCCTCAGGTCCATCCTTGATCCAAACTTCAAATGATTCATGCAGTCGGGGTTTTGATTTACACCATCCAATTGATCCTTCTTCTTTCTTGAATGGATACAGTAGTTGCATTGAAGAGGTTCCTCCTAGAAACACTATCAAATCTTATATATAAAGCTGAATGTCTGTCTGTATGTATGTCTGTATGTCTGTCTGTACGTATGTGCGGAATAGAAATTTTTATTTCTGAACCGATCGGGACCAAACTTGGCACACATATACTTCGGGGCAGGGAGCGTGTCATAGGTTTGCCATCTAGTAATAAATACACATCACACTATTTAGTCCTCCGACTTTCTAGAGATTTGATTCCGTGAAATGCTATTCCCACTTCGAACGAATGACTTTGTTTGCTAACCAAATCACTAAAAACAAGTATCGACACTTTTTGCTCAAATCTTGATACTGCATTTGAATTGCGTCATTTTTAGTACCCAAAATCTGACATACTAGGTTGTTCCGAAAGTTCTGTCCGATTTCTCGTCGCCTTATATAAGGTATCCTTTTTCTCTGGATTTCTGCACTCGTTGCAGTTATATGAAATCACCTAGAAGCTTTTCTTGCTCTTCCCAATGCTTATCAGGTCTTAATAAAACAACTTTCCGGTAATAAAGTTTCAAGCCTCAAACCAAGTTGCCGAAATGCAGTCCTATTCCGACAAAAGTTTCTATGAAGAGAATTTCCAATCTGATGTAAAATTACCTGTGTGATATTTTCTTATGAGAGAGGGGTAATGGGCTCAATGGGCTGACATACGCACACTTCTATTTCCATATAGAAAATGTCTTACTTTGTAAATCAGTTTTTAAAGAATGGAGGATCCCGCAGTTAATCTACAAGCTACAACAATCTAAGTATAGCGACATATGATGTATTCAATATTGCATGTATTAAAGTAGAGCGAGAGCAAGCAGGGGCTATCGGCCAAAAGCTTTTCCGCAAGAGCAAGAAAAAATCAAATAACAGAAAGCCGGCATACTTGCGTACGCGAAGGAGGGATCAAATAATGACATTTTTTGATTTGCTCAGAAGTATTTGCAGCAAGGAAAACATCTTTTTTCAGCTCTAAAATCTTTTAGATATAGGCTACTCAATGATGCAGCCAAATATGTCTGCCAATCCTTTTATGGGAGCCTTATATGTCAAAATAGACAGTCTTGAAGGCAATCTTGCAAACTCTCCAAATTTTTTCTTCTCTCTCACTTGCTTTCTTCACATGGCATACTGTATTTTTGATAGTTATAAGCGCGCTTAATCTAACAAAATTTGATATGTACAAAAGTGTTGATTTCGAGAGAAATTATGACTATTTCAATCAAAAAATCTGCAAATCGGACAAAGCTTTCGGAACAATCTAGTATAGGGCCTCCCCGCAGATAAATCGTCTACAGAGGAGTCTGAAACAAATAAGGCCGCTTCGACTTACGAGAAGATTTGAAATAGTTATAATGGAAAAAAAGGATTTGGACATAGGGCGCTCAACAGAAAACGGACTTATCCGCACTTACCTGGGTCATAAAGCTGACTTAAACATCAGATTCTAGTGTATCTAAATTTCGTTCAAAAATTTCGTACTGTGTTAGCAGTCAGTGCATGAAAATCTTACGTCCTACAAAATCGATGGTTTTTATGCACCTATCGTGCTTCTTCATACCAAGCGCACTACCTCACTTGTGAACTTTAATGACAGCACTATTTAACCAAATTTTCACAACAACAACTGTACATTAGTAATCCATCGTTCTAGCGATACGTGAGGAGAACACACATGATCTTACTTAGCACTGTTGATAACGCAATACATTTTCGTTCTATTTATTGTAATCAAAATCCGGATGGTCACAAAAATAAAACAGTATCGGTGATACTCTGATCAAAACTCGAGCAAAGCTCCGCGTTAACTCAGAGATAAGTCTGAGTTCCGCTTTTTGAAACTCAGAGTTATATTATTGAAACGCTGGGTCCCGCTTTCAAAGTTTCGAATTTTAACTCTCAAGCTCGGATTTCGCTGTTTGAAGAGCTGTCATACACTTTTTGGCGAAAGGATGTTGAAAGTGGGACTTGAACCTGTATGGTTTAGCGCAAAGTTCCTATCACTAAACCGCTAGGCCATCACAACCCTGTAAGTTTAAAGTTGCTTTGCCATAATTATTGCATTAACACATAGCATGTCATAACAAGTTAGATCAAAATCTCCATTTTCATTTTCGTTAGAAGTGGTAGTTTATCGCGCGGATTGGTCTTTTCTGCAGCTGAAAGTTCCACAAAATAGTGAGAGCGGATGGCATACGCAATTATAGGAACGGACTATTAGGCTTTGCGCACCAATTAAAGCCTCCGGGCAAGATTTGCCCCCTGTTCTATGATTTGGCCCACTTACTCTATGTCTACCGTATCCTCGCCAGACGACACCGCCGCATGAAGGGTTTTTTTTTTCAAATAGTGGTTGGCGCCAAAAACTCACTGGATCGAATTTTAACCGTGCTTGTGATTTCATCCCATTTATTGTATACTACCGTAATCCACCAAATGACACCAGTGTACATAGCAGGTAGGCTGTCCGTAATTTGCGCAACGAATAACCCCACGGGCCTGAGTTTGACTAATTTTGTGATTTTCTCCTGTCCACCGTAAACCTAGCGCAGGCCGGCTATATGACCCCATGGTGAAAATGAGTAACATATTTGTGATCAGCGCACCGATAACTCCCTGAGACAAGACTTTACAAAATCTCAAAATTTCGTAAACACTGCGCACGGCGATATCCTCACTATGCCTGCTGAAACTACGAGCAAAATCACTCTAGAACACGCCGCCCGTGATGTATGAACTATTGAAAATGATCGCCCGCTTTCAAAACGAGAGATTAATGCATACCGCCCCTGGTCGAAACCAACGAATGACGTGATGGTTTGATCATGATTACGCCGTGGTAAACATGATCATCTTTTTACGGCCATTCACTTCAATCGGTCATCTATATATATCCTCAAGTCATTTGTAACTTAATATGTGAGTGTGCACACTATGCACGGCAACCGACGGCAATCTTAGTAGTAACTATTCACTGAAACCCTTTTTAGCGTAGTAAACTTTAAATATGTGTTATGCTAACTAATACGTAACCATCAAATCAAAAGAGGCAAGGAACAAGAAGAACTCACTGGAAATGAGCAGGTCCTAATCTTGCAAGTTCGTCAAGTAAGGCGCATTATGTGCATTACACATATTAAGTTACAAATGACTCGAGGATATATAAAACTCAATGTCTGTGAGGATGTTCGTTTAGTTGTTCGCTCGTTATAGAAACGCCAGCCATTGAACCGATTGAGCTGAAACTTCGCACACATAGGTTTTCGGCCCCGGCGGTGGTTTATGGCTATTTTTTGAGGCGATTCGCAGGGTCCTTCTATTGATTTATTGATTTGTTTACTTGAATCTGGGAAAATGAAAGTTAGACGTGCTCCAAACAATCATTTTCCAATAAACATGTAAGTAGGGGTAGTAAAGTTCATTCTGATCTCAAGGTCGACAGCATGCAGCGGATTCGTCTCAAAGCGCTTTTTGCGCATTGCAGAAGTTAGAAAGTGTGAGTATGATCAGCTTCCAGATTCGTATGGGGGCGGGCTACGGACTTTACCGGTTTTAAGGAAAGCTCAACGAGAAAGTACGAAATACAGTGTTAAAACAGTGTTTAAACAGTGTTTAACAAGTTTGTTCTGAAAATTAAGGAAGTGTGCAACCCTCCTCTATCCGAATCTGGAAGCCAATGACATTTTGGTGGATAGGGAAACGAACTCCGCCAGTTTGAGCCGGCCTTTGCTGGCAACTGGTCCTTTTCAAATATTGTTGACTGTGGTTGGAGGACCAGTAGTCTGCGAAGATGTTTCAAACTGGCGGATTTCGTTGCCCTACCTCATCTTGGTTGAACTAAAAGTCTCGGGCGAGACCGGGTCATCAGCTAGTATTAAATAAATCATGAAACAAGCAGGTATATCGGAAAACCATAGATACTTGTTTCATGCTTGTTTCATTCCAAGCCAGATTACAAATCAATCAGCAGGTTAGCACCATTGTTCCCTTAGCAAGTAGAGTAATGAAAATAGCATTTTATTTCATAAGACGCAGAGGTAAAATCACCACATCATAGCTTAGAATGAAAAAGTACCCCTAACCACTTTTTTCGTTTGAAGCAATGATGTGTTGGTTCCACATCGTATTAACGCGAAGCATTGAAGTAGGGTCAAAAGTCATTCTATGGTGCTACTGATGCCCAATGAACGTAACACACAGTGGATTAAGCGTTTTTGAGTTAGATCGACTCAAGAATTCATTTGAAGGAGGAGGCAGTCGGCCCAAACCTTTTTAACAGCGAGAAATTTCGCTAAGCAGTAATTCAACAGAAAAATTTGACAAGTTTTTTTAAGTGTAATGAACTAATCCTATAGTGGCTGCCAAAAACAAGACATTGGATGCTAAATTGAATGGACCATTGAGATCGCGGCGTAATCAATGATAAGAGAACCCTCTGAACAGCAAAGCTTGGGATTTTATTGTCAACATGGTGCTTGAAAATGAGATTATTCTTTCTCTGGTTCAGAGTGACCGTTTCTTGAGCGCAAACGCGCACAGAAAAGACGTGAGGGGGGCAATTTTAAAGGGCAGTTTTGAAGAAGGTTCAAAAAATTTTGAATTTCAATAGTCATTTCTCTTGAAAATCATTGGAAATCCACTCACTGCTAAATTTTCCGCGCCTGGCAAATTCGCTAGCTCTATTCCTGCACGGCAGTAACCACGACTTACAAACAATGAATTGTAACAATATTCCTGGATGATTTCGCGCCATAACCACTCTGTGCACCACATCTGAAATTTTTAGAAGCACCTCAAAGTGTCACCAAGGAAAATTTGGTGCGGGTTCGTCGCAAGATATCTCACACCTATTGACGCCTGAATAAGCTTTTTTTAGTAAAGTGCAACAAAAAGTTGCAAATTATGGAGACCTTAGCAGACTCTACCTGCTGTTTCCGGGAGACAGCCTCTGCCACTGTCATACGCTAGTTCCGATGACAAAAGCATCATGAGCCATAATAGCTTCCTTTCATTGAAACGAAATCTAATGCGTAAGAACGCTTTGTTACTTGAAAAGTCCTCGCACAGAACACTGCGAAGATATTCAATATCTCTGTGCGACGAGTTGCAGCACCCGCGCTCACATCTGCAATATGTTTCCAGCAATACTTCCTTAAACGCATTCTATATATCATTGAGTACACTAATTCCTGAAGAAATATCGCTGAGGTAAGCTTTTCCTAAAGAGAAGATCTCAGCTATCGGCAAGAAGTTCATTCGGTAGTTTACTATTGAAAAGTTTTGTGTAGCTTCTTAGTAAGGAATGACCACCGAAAAATGAAAAGCTACACACCGAATAACAAATTTGGTAAAGTGCAATGATTGCGGACAAGCATGACAATGATTGAAGTTTCGATCTCCTCCAATGAGTTTGCTTTACAAGATAATCCATTTTATGGTTTCCGATTGGTTATCTCGTGGTTTCGTTGGAAAGGTGATGTGAAGCTTCTGGTTAGCTGCTGTCATGAAAACTCAACTAACACGATGGTTTCGACCAAATTACTATCACTCCTGCTGCATGTTTTGGAGAGCAGCTTATACTATCATCATTCCTCTTCTGATCGCAAAAACATCAGTGTATTTTCCTGGTAGAAAAAATTCAGGCGATTTCCTAGAATGAAGGAAATTATGCCACTATCGCAGTTTTGATCATGAGTTTCAAAAAATCTATTAAGAAAACTTGATTCTGATTACATCTAAATGCAATCAAAACCGCTACTTCCACCCTTTGTTCACTCTTTGAGTACAGCCCTGTGATGAAGTCAAAATGCTTTTTTGGAGCCCTGCTGTTATCTTCTACTAGCTACTCAGACAATTCACCGAAACTTCCGCAGGACAAGCAGTTGAAGCGTTTCCGCAGCACTTTCTTAACCATTGAGAAAGTGCACGCTCCAAAATGCAAGGTTTCCGCAGGAAATTGACGTCACAGCCGACCGTAAACCGGGACTTCCGCAGCACTTTCCACAAAGCGCTGCGAAAGTGCGGTGAGGCTCGTAAGGTTTCCGCAGCACTTTGAGAGCGCATGCATTCGCGATTGCGAAATAGCGAACGCAACATTAACAGCGCATAGCGCACTCTTTTCTTCCATACTGTTTCGCTTCTGTTCCTCCTCTTTTCTTTCTCTTTTTTCTTTCTTTTTTCAATGTTGGCGTAAGTAAACCTATACTCATCCATATTCTAAGTATACTTTCAGGCATCGGTGCAGGTGTGCGAACAACCATCACTAAGCTGCTGGAGTGCTGGAAAAGGACTCAAAGCGACTCCGTCTAAGCACAACGCCCTTGTTCAGGTATAATGAACTTCTTTCCTTTATGTGCTTTGATTAAAATAATAACGAAAGTAATTTAAAACTACCACATTGTAGAAAATATACACTGGATCTAAATGAAGCAGAAGTGATTGGGTATATATCAAAACAAAAGGGGGGGGGGAGAGAATAATGGGTCACCGAAATTTTCAAAGTGATCTACAAGCTCTTGGTGAATATTGAAATATTTTCAAAAATTTTCAGATTCAAAGTATTAGGTGAGACCAAAAGTACGTTCGCTAGTTATTCAAAAAATCACAACTTCCTTTCGACTCGATGGATCTCTTTGCGTTTATAATCATCTAAGAGAGGAAATCATTCTCTTTACAGCAATACTTTAGCCATGAATTGGCATGAAAAGTTCGAAAGTTAGAAGCAACTGAAGAAAATTACGCAAAATTGGCATTTTCAAGCAGGGTCACCAAAAAATTCTTAAAGTATTTTTCGATAGAGTAAGCTATGCTTTTTACTATAGTGTCTTTTCCAAAAACAAAAAAGACTGAGAATTAGAAGCAAATATAGAGAATTACTTCAGTTTTGCGTCGGGAGGGACGGGAAAGTCATGTGAACATGGGTTTGGTGATCTTTTCTTTTTAGTTGAGAGAAATTCGTGCCAATCGAGAGCAATTTTGATTTTCGCAATATTACCGAGTTTCCGGATCTGTTTTTCTACGAAAATCAAAATTGCTTTCGATTGGCACGAATTTCTCTCAGCTAGAAAGAGGTCACAAAACCCATGTTCATAAATATCCCGTCTTTTTTGTGACTTTTTGGGCATTTTTGAGCATGCTCAAAAGTTGCAAAACTGAAGTAATTCTCTTTATTTGCTTCTAATTCTCAATCTTTTTTGTTTCTGGAAAAGGTATCGAAAAATACTTTAGAATTTTTTGGTGATCCTGTTAAAAAATGCCATTCTTGAGTAATTTTTTAAATTGCTTCCAACTCGCGAACTTTCTTAAGCCAATTCATGGCAGAGATACCGTTGTAAAGAGAATGATTTCCTTTCTTAGATGAACATAAAATCAAAGAGATCCATCAAGTCGAGAGGAAATTATGATTTTTTGAAGAACCGGCGAACGTAGTTTTGGTCCCATCTAATATTAGGTTGGTGCAAAAGTTCTTTCCCACCAAATTCAAAAACTCATAACTTGTTGAATTCTCAACGAATTTGCAAGATCTATATTTTGTGTAAGAGAGGAACTCATGTTCTTTGCAACAAGTGAAGGAGATAGAAGCTCAAACCAAAATCACTCAAAATTTGAATTTTTCGTGTAGGGTCATAGAAAATCGGAAACTTGCGATAAAAATCGGAGCAGTCAGTATTGTAGGCTTTTCCACAAGCTTCTTCTAACAAAGTTTGTGCCGATTGAGAGTCTCTGTGGAAAGTTATGAATTCCCTGAAAAATGCTAAAATAAATCAAATTCGTCCTTTTGTATTGCTTGCTCGAGAATCATAACTTTTCATAGAGACGCTCAATTGGCGCGGACTTTGCACTGTTGGAAAGAGCTTGTGAAAGAGCCTATAATACTGGCTGCTCCGATTTTTATCGCAAGTTTCCGATTTTTTATGACCCTACGAGAAAAATTCAAATTTTGAGTGATTTTAGTTTTGAGCTTCTATCTCCTTCATAAGTACCATTAACGAACAGTTCAATTAGATTTGCAAAGAACATGAGTTCCTCTCTTACACAAAATTTAGATCTTGCAAATTCGTTGAGTCAAACAAGTTATGAATTTTTGAATTTGGTGGGAGAACTTTTGCACCAACCTAATAGTTGTGGATAATTTTCGAAGGAGCTGTGCTAAAAAAATCGAGGTGGTATAAATTGTAACCGCAAAAAGTCAACCACTCCTGAATTTTTTTTGCTGGAAGTGGCCACACGCCCACGAACTCAGAATTTTCAGTTCCTCCCTCTCCTCCCTTAGCACGTTTCGAACCGCGAAATAGCGCGCAGCGAAAAAGAGTGCACTTTCGGCCGTTAGCCAGCAAAGGAACCTTATTTCGCAGACTGTGGACTACATCTGTAATCAGCATGCCAGATAAGCTCCATACCCGCTTCGAATTCACCCAGAACTTTGGTTCTGGGTGAATTCGAAGCGTTTGAATTTTGTCGCTTGAGAGGGACTTTTGTGCTTTCTTGAAAGATAGGGGCAAGAACTCAGTTTCAAATAGTGTCTAAAAGTATCTATGTTGTACACTGTACTCGTCACTATTGAAACTATGGTTTATCTCTTGAAATCGGAGCAAAGAAAAGTTGCGACGTCGCACGCGTCGTTCGCGTTGCCGCATTTCGTTGCAACTGTTGTTCGATTTGTCCTTATATCTCGTAAACACATATCGGCGGCACAGCTCTACAGAGTCATTTGAAAAGTAAGAGCTTAGACCTTTGACTCAATAACTTCGGACTTAAAGAAAACCTCCTGCAAACGTCAGAAAGAACCTTCAAAGCAGCGTGCTGCACCATGTGCAACACCGGTCCGAAACGTGTTAAATAAATTTCTCGCGCCGCCACTGCTTTTCGTGTGTCTATCTTCTACTCTAGCTTCTGATTTTCAAATCTTTCCCACAATACCGCACACATTACAAAATAATAATTTTCGATTCAAAGATAAAAAATTTGAAACTCGCGATTTGAAGTAATAACTCGAGAAATTCGAAATTAAAATTTTTAAATAATAGTGTTGAATGTTTAAATAAAATAGAAATAATGTGTTAGGAATATATCAAAAGAAAGGAGGCGGGACACAATGGGTCTCAAGAATATTCATAGTAGTCTGCGACTGTAGATAATGAAAGAACAAAGCTCTTCTAAACTCCAAAGTAGTTTGTCTATGCAATTTTCGAAGGTGTGGCTCACTCCACGCCCCTTTTTGCTAAAAAATCGTGGGCGTACAAAAACTGAAAGCACGAAAATTCAACCATTCCTAAATCTCCCTTTGTTCGGTGGCTCACGCCCACAGACCCAAATTTTTTGTCCTCCCCCTTTCAAAATTTCTTGCACCGCCACTGCTTTAATTTATCTATCCTTCTCTGCTCCTCTGTTTCTGCTGTTTTGAATGTTTTTCGCTTTCCCAATTTTTTTCTTTCTTTCCTACATCTTCAACGGATCTGCAATTGTTTATTTTCGAATTCGTGTTTCCAATAGTACCTACCTGAAGTACCTTTTAATGGAAGCAAGCTCCAGAGTTAGAAGCTGTAGAAGAAAGTTACTCCATTCTCAAAAAATTTTTGCGTTTGTTCGCAAAACTGAAACTCGCAACGGAAATCGGAGCATTATAGGTTTTATAGCCTGCTCTTTCTGACTGTGCCAAGTTTGCGCTAATTGAACCTCTTTATGAAAGGTTATGATTTTCGAAGCAAATGCCAAAAAATCATATTTACCCTTTTTTACGGCTTTAAAAATCATAACTTTTTAAGAGATGTTCAATCAGCGCAATCTTCGTACACTCAAGAAGAGTAGGTAATAATAGCTATGTACCGATTGCTCCGATTCTCTGCAGGCAGATTTTTGCGACTAAACATGGGGAACTTTAAAATGGAGTAATTTTCTTCACCGACTTCCATCTCTGGAGCTATCAAAAAGTGCCTCAGTACCATAAGAAAGAGCATGTCTTCTTTCAAAATAAACATGTGCAGATCGGATGTGAAAGAAGAAAGTTTCGAATTTTTGAAAAGGATGGGGACGAGCTCTTGGTTCGTTAGTATTATTTTCTAAGTATTAATTTGTGAAAGTTTAACATCAACTTATAATAACTTTCACTTGCACATACCTGCCTTCGAGTCTGACACATACCTGTTTTGTGTGGAAAATGCTGGAATATTAGAATGAAACAAAAGTTCTGTCGCTCCAAATTTGAAAATTCCAAAAAAAACACAAGTCGAAGTGAAGCCTAGATTCTTGCAGAAACTATTGTAATTTTTCAAATCTGTCTCTGAGCTTCTCTTGTTGAGATTTCGAAATTTCCCAAAATTTTGAATGAATCGCCCAAATTTGCTCCGTATTTCTTGGCGAAGAAGTTGCAGAATTGAACACTTGCAGCAAGGCAAGATTTACATCAAGAAGTTTCAATTAATTCTCATTACAGAAAGGAAGGGAGGCCGGCTTCAGTCTCGCAGTTCAAAATGACACCCGATAAGTGGAGACGGTTTATTTCCCCACAAGACCATCTTCCCTTTGAAGCGCATATCATCCTTTGTGAATGAGACTGTTATTCTTGTTTTTATCTTATTCTTCCATTATTCTTTACCCTCCCATCAACAACATTGCTCTTTGATTCTTAATATCTGCCGATTTTTTCCAACCTTATTCGGTTATGCATATATACTCGAATGCTCCTGTGATTTTATGTATATTTATTTATGAACACTTCACATGAACACTTAATCTGTTAATTTGCAATTATCATCTTCGGCCTATTGTAATTCTATATGGTACCTGCATAAAACAATACACTGTGCCCTTTGCTTTCTCATAAAAACTATCTCTGTCTACGTCTCTTAGAATCTAGAAGGTCTAGAGGAATTTCCACATCAAAGGGATAATGCCTTAGTAAAAAGCAAAAATCTAGTATTGGAAAGGAAAAGCTAGTATCAAAAAGGAAGCTTGATATGGAAGAAATGGATCGCGAATCAAAAGCGAAAACCGCGAAGTGCTGCGGAACTCCAAACAAAGTGCTGCGGAAACCCTGCACCCTGAGATTGCAGGGTTTCCGCAGCGCTTTCGCAGGATTTCCGCCGGGTCACCTGCGAAAACCCTGCGAAAGCGCTGCGGCAGTTCCGGCCACTTGTCTGAGTATTTGCTAAATAAAGGCTGTTTTGATACTGCGAGTTTTGCTAAGAGAGATGATCGCTATTATACGGTGGCACTAACATCCATCGCACAAGTTTACTCACAAAAACGCTACTAGAGGCTCTCTACTTCTCCGTGAGCTTGACTGTAGATTACTGGAAAGTTGTATCTGTATACACAAGTATCAAACAGATTTATAAGCTTTGCAAAAGGTTTCTGGTGAAGACGCCTCCCTAAAAGAACATTTCGGCCATTTGTGCGAAAGCCCACTTGTAACAATGCATTTAAAACACACATTTACTTTCAGTATTCATGCAAACCTCCACATCACTCTGAAAAGCACAGCGTTTCCTTTTTGTCAAGGAATGCACTTTCCATGCAAATGACAGCAATATTTATAGGAAAATCAACAAGGAGCTTTTTACAACGGCACCTTAGCCCCATGTTTACACTAAATTTGATACGAAAAAGTTGATAAGGTAGAAGCCAAGCGATAAAAATTGTGACGTTCAAGATGCTCTGAATTCTAACTAGATTCAAACTTTGTTGGAACCTGCCTCGAACCAACTAACTGAATAAAGACTAGACTCACATAGTTATAAGCTTCTAGGATGTGTAAGAGTAGACTAAGCAAAGCAGCTAATGCGAGCATATAGTGAAGTCAGCGGTGGACGGAAACCACCCGAGTGAATGGTTGCAATTGTTCTACCTGATGCGGCACCTTGAATAGCGCCATTCACAACGTATGCAACGTCGTGGGGCTGTAGTCCAACCTCGTTGCTATACTTAGGCACTCTCGGCAAAACTTCGCTGTTCAGTTTTTCACCTATTTGAAGCCTTCCCGCCAAAAAATCTGGGCTTTACAGCGCATGAAAACGGCGAAAATGAGTCTTTTTCGAAGATTTCCAGGCCCGCATTCAGTGGAAAAACGCCGGAAGTCATCCGCTCTTTTACTACACAACCGTTATGACAAGTGAAATTCTGATCCAATGTTAATGTTAGAAAGGCTTCTTATTGAACTTCGTCAAGAAAATAGAAAAAAAAATTGAAGTACACTATTTTCTCAAAATCTGCATCCGTTTTTTTAATGTGTTTGCACATATGCTGGACTTGATGTGGGAAATGTTGTTTAATTATTTGTATATTTTTATGAATACAGAGTCCGAATTTCAGTAGTAGCGTGTGTAGAATGATAAGCAAATTTCTTGCTTACTTCTAAAGGCTGCTGCATGACGAAGGCGCACAAGCAGCATTAGTTGAGCGGGCGCGAACGTTGCGCGCGCGTGTCTTGACTATTGTAAATCCTGCGCCTCATGCGCTCTGCGGCTAATGAAACCGCGTTCGCGCCCAAAGATATTGCGCCTTCGTCATGCAGCAGCCTATAGACATTTTAGACAGCAACTTCACCTTAGCATCTATTAGGCTGTACAGTTCCGTCCTCCATTTTTGTTTTCACCTCCTTCACCTGCTGTAGCATCAAACGAAGAGGTGAATTATGGCTTTTGTAAATATACCTTGACGGCTCAATATGTTAGGTGGTTCGAAAGTTCGTTCGCACCTTTTCCTCAAAAAGTCATAACACTCTTGCTTCTCGATTCCTTTTGAATTATAACTACATCGTTCGTTTAATCAAAAAGGGGAGTCAGAAAACTCATGACACTGACAGTTTCGGATTTTAGGGCACAGTTTTTAGATTTTCAGAGAACTTATGTAAAACAAGCAAGACTATCATGACAGGGATTATACGATCTCTTTTGAAATGGTGCGAAAGAACATCGGGCCAACCTATAATCAAAATTAACTCCAATTCGATGATTTTCAAGAGATTAATACAAAACGGCCATGATTTCCTTTTGGCAATTTTTATTGAACGTCGCACCTCTTCATGAAAATTTTCAACCTGCAAGTTATGCTAATATAAATTCCGGGCTCAACTGCAACTGCACTAAAACTTTCGAATCCCAGTAAATAGCAGGCGAGCGAGCTTTGATAGGTGGGATTTTAGCTCGCAAGCCCGACGAAAATTTTCATGAAATGACTTTACAGTTTTTCCTGCCTGAGAAACGTCAAAAGATTGCCGTAAGCCATATAAATCTTTGTTAGGTTATGCAGACGTTTGCATTTTTCCATTCCGTTTTCCTAAACTTTTGTAAGGTATTCAGTAAAATGAGCATTTGCTTTTGCTCTTATTCTGCTTTATGAAATCCTTCAAAAATTTTGCCATATTAGAAAATTTTGCCACAAAGTGGAAACCCATTTTCAACAACGTTCCATAATCTGTCACCTTTCAAATAGGTCAGAACCTAGATAATAGTTAGGAAAAACTGCGACATGCATGGAAAGAAGCCTTGGCTCTCAGACCTCTAAAAAGTGCTGAAGTTTGAAAATTTTCCCTGCACAACTTGAGACGGGTCCCCCTTTTCAACGTCACTTCGATTGACGTCGTTCATCTAGAGCACTTGTGCTTCAGATGCCTAACGCCTTAGCTAACGTAACAATTTCGGTCTCAACCTGTTCATCGTATAACCCCCCCCCCCCCCCAAACCCAGAAAAAGGCATCAGGAGTGGTCACGTAATGCGGATCAGCGGGCTACTTGATACCTTTATGCGAAGTTAGCGAGATCAAAGGTTTGAATGTGTCAATTGAAATATTGAGCTAGTTATGTGCATCCCCCAGAATTGTTCCCATATGAACCATCAACGTGGCTGTTTTTCGATCATTTTGACATGCCAACTTCGAATAAGCGTCTTAAACTTGCTGGGGTTGACGCGTTGAAACGATCGAAAAGCAGCCTCGTTGATGGTTCATGTGGGAACAATACTGGGAATGCACGATAGATTCTTTTGAAGTATGAACACTGTATTCTCAAGGAAGATCTAACGCACACAATAAGTTATTTTTCGGTCATTTCCGCATCTATCACGCCCAACGAGTCGTGGCAATATTCTGCGAAGTCGTTTGTGAGTGCGTTCACGGACAAAATCACTCGTTTTTCCTCAACGTGACAAGCAGTTTATATCAGCAGTACCCTGCATAGCTGTTTTTCTTACATACTTTTTTCTTCCTTTCCGGGCTTGCTAATCTCATCATGTTTATCTGAAGGGATGTTTTCTGGGGACGACTCTTTGAGGAACTCCAACGAGCATTTGGATTCTGTTAATAATTCTGGGAAACCACACAATGCAGATCTGAAGGTGAGCTTTCATTTTGTAATTTCTCTCTTTCTTTATTGACCTGCATCTTTGATTGTTCCCTTTTCTGTCTTTGGATTCAATTAGACCGTTTTTACCTTAACCTTGCCATATGTGCTTTTCCTCTTTTTTACCTGCATATCGTCAGTGTTGTATTATTGTCAACATTCTTTCTTTTGAAACCAATCATGCAAGGGGAAAGAGGCAAAAAGACTGTGCGCCTTTTCCTTTGCTGATTTAGCCTAAAATCCCAAAATGTCAAGCCGAAGTCTCTTTCTCACTTGATTTGTCCTATTTGTGAGGGCGGTCGGGCAGGAGGCAGCAAAGGCTCGCCGCTTCTGCTTATGGAAGTGCCTAAGGAACTTCAGACTTCCTCGCGCCTCTAATTACTTCTTCGCACTTCTAATTACTTGATATGACCTATGCCAAATTGATCGCTGATTTCTTAAAGCGTGGCGAGTTTTGAGATGGCTTTTATGTTTTGAATTCATAGCAAATAAGATAACAAATTCAAAAATTACTCATAGATAGCCATTCAACGTCCAATGATTTGAAAGTATGAATTGGTATACTCAATCTTCAAACCAGAATCTCAAACATGTCAATCTTTCTCAGTTATTCCGATCGAAGGCAAGGAACTTTGAAGACTGATTGCACTCGTCCTTTATTCTGCGACAGAATACTTCCTTCTGTTACGAATTTTGGAGCAAATGCCCTGAACCCAATATTTGAATAGGCCGAAAACGATTATAGCTGAGATTGAAAGAAATTATAAGATTCTCGAATTGATCCAGGATGAGATCCTCTTAAAAAGATTCTCGTTCAATCCTCTAGCTTGTAAAGTAATCAGAGGTGCGAAAAGTGATTAAAAGCGCGAGGAATCTGAAGCTCCCCAGGCACTTCCAGAAGCAAATGCGGTAGGACTTTGCTGCCTCCTGCATGACGTCCATTTGTGAGATAAGAGGGATACTAAGAGATAAAATGTGTATTATAATATTGCGTTCTCAAATGAACGAACTGTAGAATCTTACAATTTTTTGGACTTCTCGTATGATAGAATGAGCTTGCTTTGATTATTTTGGTACCTTGAGGGCTCTCAACATTTGTTGAGGCAAATAGTATAAGAACCATGCAAAGTTGAAGATCTACTGGGTAGCATAAATTGCAGCTCAATTTTCCTATTCCACATTTTGTTGTGCGTGATTAAAGAAAGTAGGATTATCAAGAAACGCGAGAACATGCTTATCAGCTTTAAATGAGTCTTTGAAAGGCAAATTTTAAAAATCTCTCATTTTTGTAACCAACGAGGAGCTCGAGTTGTCTCTACTAAAAAATCCGTTTATCACCCCTCTGAAAGAAACCACCCAAGACTCTAAGTTTCACATGTGATAAAAATCTATCTCTTTTGGAGGAGTGCTGCTGCTGGTTTGAGCATCAGCCTTATACACCAACAGAGAATCAGCAGAGTTTTGAAGCATCTCAGCAGATACCATTTTTTTTATTATTCACTCTTTCTAGATGTGCTAAAAAACCCAGTCGAAAAAGTGTTTTTTCCATTTTTTTGGGTTATCTGGATGGGCTGAGCATGGTGCAGCTAATCACTCTATCCGAGGTCACTCATTTTCAAATAGCGAATTTTTGGCAACTTGGGAACCGGCAAAAACTTGGACCCACTCGTCCGTGAGCTTTGGAAATGTAGAAAGTTGAGAGTTTCTAGGTTTTACTCAAAGTGAGGGGGTTGTGAGAATTTAATGCGTTACGCCCATAAATCAGTAGATTCTGACGCAGAAATATCCCTGCGGTGCCAATATTTGCCTACATTTGTCGGTAACATTAACTTATCAATAAATTATTACGCCTAGTGCCGGCAGCTTGTACGTGCAGGTGGCCATAAAGCGATTTCGACTTCTGCGGCCGTTAGTGATTTGTTCATGCGCAGATGTTATTGACAAACTTTGATTTGGCAAGGGCACTATATTGAGCGTCCATCTGTTTACCTTTGCAGAGGCAGTTTTCTGGTATCAAAATCAATTTTTTGAGCGATGGCTAGTAGAATTGGGTATTTCAGCTATTGTACGCAAGAAAATCTCACCACTCCAAACTCTATAAGGGAAGTTAGATGTGGTATATGCTTCTTATCAGAGCATTACTCTGCTATTGGAAGTTTGTGATTAAGTCTAATCTTCCTATTTTCTTCTCATCTGCCAATTGATGTTTTATTTCGAGTTACTTCTTATCAGAGCAGTACTCTGCTGTTGGATGTTTGTGATTAAGTCTAATCTTCCTGTTTTCTTCTCATCTGCCGATTGAGATGTTTTATTTCGAGTTATCATCAGGGTCAAGCGTGGGGTGCGGCACGCCACACCTGGGGGGTCGTATTGAGGAGTCAAAAGGGGAGGGGTTCGTAGCTGGGTAATCTGATAATAGTGATAACATGACATTCATATCATATCCATAATTACCATGTCAATTAACCCCTGTAGACAAAGTGTGAGCGAATTCTGAAGATTTAAGATACTAGGCTACCTAAATGAAATGATCAAATTCCAACATGGTTAACTTTGTTTCAAAGATGAATTAGCTATCCGCTTTTGCACTCAAGACAAAGCACTACTCCTTCTTTGTCCAACTCAGGAATCTCGCTTCAGAAGACCTGCAAACTGTGGAATTAGAAGCCAACCAAAATTTCGTTTTTCCCATTTTTCGCTTTTGATCGCTGTGCTTTCACCAAATATTACTCAGAGCTAAGAAGACGAATCAGGCTCCAAACAGCCCTATGGAATCTACAAGGTTTAGGCTATCGATTCATATAAATACTGTCCGCTAAAAATGTTTTTTTGATATAGTTAATGGGGTATGGCACACCCCCTTAAAAGCTGCGGCTGCCGCAGCTTTTAAGGGGGTGTGCCGCACCCCTTAACTTGCCTTCAAAATCCAGAAAGCGCTCCATTGCTGGTATGAGTATTGAGCACATAGCTTCTTCTTGCTACACTGGAAATCTGGAGCCGAACGCCCCACCCATAAGAAAATTATGGCCCTTTCAATATGCCCATTCAGATCAAAATCAGCCGTCAAATTACGTGTGATTGTAAAGTGCAGTCACAGAAAATCGGGCGTACAGCTCTCAGAAATCTGAAAACTTTCTAGAAAAAGCTGGTGTCCTCCAGAATGTCACAGAGGTCCAGAAGTTAAGAGGAGGAAGAAGGGGTCGTTTGAGGGCTTTCATGGGAGGAGAGGGGGTTGTTTTCGAAAGACTTGTGCCTGACCCCTTTCTCAACTCTGGTAATGCTATCTTAGGTATATAATTTAGGGTGGGGGGTCTTATTAAGACAGCAATCAGGGGGGGGGGTCGTAACCAGCGATCGTGTGCCACACCCCTTGCTTGACCCTGGTTATCATTGATAGCACAAAAAATCGAATGGCCTTTTTCAGCCCGGTATGCCAAAATGCTTCGTTGTTGGTCTTTGATCAGCACATTCAACCATAATCGCTGACTTGATAGATATTATCAAATAGCACCTGCAAATTTTCACAAAAACTCAATCTCATCAATACCGATGTTGTCAGTGTGGACTGGAAGAAGTTATCAACATAACATGCTTGAAGCTCTCATATTTGATCGTCATAATATTTCTAGCCCGGTAAGGGTCACCCAGCTGCTAAGCTTGGTAAATTCACCAAGCATCTCCGTATGTACACATCTTGCTTCCGTAACTGCTAGATAGTACTGCAACCTTTCAAGTGCTCTCTTTGAAAATATTTGTTTGGTATGTCTTAGAGGTGTTTGATATCCATATCTTTAAGGACCATACTTTGATTGATTTGGCTTCATACGCAGTACATATGTATACCTCTTGACACAAGGCTTTATCTTATGCTATGCGTCATCCAGCTATAGTGATTGTTGATTTTAGCCGACATCTTTGCTCGATGATGACGAAGGTGATGAGATCAATCTCAACACAGACACGCGCTCAAAGTTAAGATTGGATACATCTTTGGATCCGGGCACGACACCCGCCCCGGAAAGTTCAAGGTGAGTGAACTCTTTTTTACTTCAGATGTGGATTAGCGGGCGTCCTCAAAGGCAGTAGGTCGCCAGAATGAGACCCGTGGCAAAACAAGGTCACAGAGTAGGAGCCCCCATAATGGAACCTATGGGCCAAAGTTCGATCTTTCTCTGCCACTTCTAACCCCCGAAATTCCAAAGCGAAAGCAGCGCTCATCTCCTGTCCTCTCCGAACCCGCCCACCCCATAAACGAGTGACTTCCAGTCAGAGCGCCAGCCGCAATGCTATAAGCATGAGGTCCCGCAACGACTCTGCGTCTTCGCCATGACGGGCTTCGCGTTCACTCGTCCGTGGGGTGGGCGGGTTCGGAGAGGACAGGAGATGACCGCTCCTTTAGCTTTGAAAGTTCGGGGCTTAGAAGTGGTAGAGAAAGACTGAACTTTGGCCCATAGGTTCCATTACGAGGGCTCCTACCCTGTGACCTTGTTTTGCCACGGGTCTCATTCTGCCGATCCACTGCCTTTAAAAGCGCCGTCCATTCCAAGTTAAAGGTCTTAAGCTTTTGGCAGTTCACGATAGTAGGGCCCCATCAAGCCAGTGCCCAAGTGAGGAACCCAACTTGGCACTGCCCCTCCAGTAATGCCCGCCCATCTGTGCGCGCCCATCCAGTCACCGTTCCGGGGAATCGTCCTGCAGGTTTTCCGGAACCGGGATTTTCGCGAACTTCATGTACGGAATAGGGGCATGAGAAAGCCTCGCAACGACCAAAACATGGAAGGCGAGAATCTGGATGGACGTTGCCTTGAGATTCTCCGTGTATCCTTCGAATTCACGGTAATTTAGTGTCCTTGATCAGCCAGTGCCTGCTCCGAAAGATGACCAGTTGATGAATGCTGATTTTACTCTTGAAGTTCGAATTAGCGATTTTGAGAAGCGAGGAGATGGAATGAACGCTTACATAGTCTACAAGCTTATTACCAAGGTTTGTTAGTGTCACAGCACCTCCTTTCCCTTTGAAATCAACAACATTTTAGTCTGAAGGAGTACCAGGCGTATCAGATCGAACATATGAAGTATGGAGACGCTTCTCCGACTTCCTTGGACTACATGATAAACTCTTTGAGAAGTATATTTCGAAGGGAATAATCGTACCAGCCGCTCCTGAAAAGAGTATCGCCGCTATGACGAAAACGAAGGTAAGAAGTATTCTGTATCCGTTGTGAAATGGGTACATTATGCGTAGATGTCAGTTGAGTTTTTGGAGCTACAGAGATCTATTTGCATGACGAACGCTTCATTCAATACATCTCATATAAGCCTTCTTGGGCTTCGATCGTTAGGACTACTGTGATCTGAAAAAGACCTTCAATCAGTTTGCGTATAACAGCCATTGTGCTTCGTGATTATAGAAGCAAATCATGAAAATTTCATCCATTAGGCTGTCACTTTTCAGGCCACTTCGGATCCTGCAACATCTCGAGAAGTAGCTGTTCGTCGCGCAAGACAACTGGAACGTTTCATGAGACGAATAATTCAGCATCCTCGACTACGGATAGACTGTGACGTTCGCGATTTCCTCACTATGGAGGTTAGATTCGTCATTAAGTTCTATATATAAGCCCGAGCTTCTGTTATAGACTGAGCTTCCCCGTGCAAGTCAAACTGCAGCGCTATCAGGAGCGGGTGTCAAACGTATTTTCAAAAGCGTGGGAGAGTTGAGTTTTTATTGTGTTAGATATCTCACTAATTTACTGCGATCTAATTCAACGGCATTGTATCAATGCTTTGTAGGTGTTTTCTAAAATGGCTTTCCATATGGAGGAGGGAGACCGTTGGTTTGAGCAAACACAGTCGCATGTTGAAGAATTGGACGAATCTTTGAGGAAGTTGCTGCACTTATCTGAATCTCTAACATCAACTCGCAAGGAACTGGCTGGAGCCCAGGAAAGCATGAGCAAGGTTTTCGCTTTCCACAGCTTGCACACTTGCCCTCGTTTCGGCTAGTTCCGATTTCGAGTTTTTAGGGCTTGTCCATGCTTGCTTCCTGTGAAGAGTCCACAGCTTTGGCTAGAGCGCTTTCTCATTTGACTGAGACTGAAGAAAATGCAGCAGCTTTGTGGGCCAAGCAGTCGGAGATGGACTCAATCCGGTATTATTCACAACCTGTTTTCATGGTGAATCATAGCACAAAGTTTAGATTCACGGAATCCCTGAGCGAATATGTTGGTTTGGTTGGTTCACTGAAAGAACTTTTTGCTGAACGAGTAAGAGTCTGGCAGAACTGGCAATCTGCACAGCAAAGCCTTGCACGGAAGCGTGAACAAAAAGCAAGGTCCGTGATGTTTGTAATGACACTTTCTTGTTATTCACAACCTACTTTCATAGTGAATTATTGCAAACTCACTATTAACCTTTGGAATATTGTCATCTGGAATCTTTCTTTCTTGTCTGATTTTTTCTGCTTGGTCTATTGTATTGGAAGATTCTTAGGAACATGAGTCAGTATTGTTGTACTGGCCCTACCAAATAACCGCTCATTCACTTTCTTCAAGGTTGGAATTATCTGGAAAGAATGATAGAGCAACTGCTCTCCGAGATGAGATGGATGAAGCCGTACGTCGCATGGATCAACTTGAGGCAGAGTTTGGAGAGCTCAGCAAACTCATACGAGAAGAGGTAAAGACCTAGTAACACTTTAGAAAATGTATTGAGAATGTATTCGCATATATTCGCATATATTTTATGTTGAGTGTCGAAATTTTGATCATGAATCAAATTAATCAATCCATGCTGTAGAATATGGAATTTTTTTTCAATTTATTTTCCAGTCCTTCGATACAGCCTGTCATCCCTTGAAGAAGGGGAATTGTTCTCATATTCTTTTTGCATCCCGTATCCACTTTACAGATTGGAAGGTTCGAGGTCCAACGTCGACATGATATGCGCCAAATGTTCATCGAGTACCTGGAGTCGTTAGTTCAAACACACACGGAGGTAACCTTGTCTTCTCTTCTAGGATCATAGCCACCAGTTGTATCTCTTTAGATGCTAGAGGTATGGGAGAAGTTTGAGCCAGAAACTCGGTCGATTTTTGCTTAGTTGCGCAGATAAAAACGGAACTGAGCGTTAAGGTTTGTGGAGTTTGGATTTTATTGTTGTGGTTTCTGCTTATTTTCCTAGTTGTAGTTTCGCGCAGCGCTTTGATATCCGTCCAGTATCCAGTTTATAAGCCGGAAGGCTTTGAAATGAAAAGCTAATCATTTTTGGTGCTGTTGTATGTGAGGAGAAAAGATGCGAGGAATATCACTTCTTATCGTTTTTTGGTTGATTCTCATTATACATCTTCTTCTCCAATTGTGTGTATGTCCTGAAAATTTTGTATGCTTTTCTCAGAATTTATCGTATTTTGTGACTGTGGTGAGATTTACTGTGATTCTTTCTCCTCCTCTCTTTAGTTACATTTCCTGCATGTGGCAATCTGACGGCTGACAGACCTGTTCGCTAATGTCGACTGTGTCACCGATGGTTACCTTCATTAAAGCTTTTGTTATATTTTATCAGTTGTTATTAATTCATCAAAATAAATAATTTATGCAGTTCAACTTCGACGTTTAGTACTATCTGTTCAGAATAAGATACGTGGAGGGGAGACTTCGTCTATGTATTTTTTCTTGTGCGCAAGCACGCATTTTAAAATTCATCCTGTATTGTCAAGTGACTTATACAAAGCAAACTTACACATAACATTTGCAAACTCCAAAGTTTGATACTCTTTCTGATGTAAAGTAATGATGAAACTTTGAGAAGCAGGGCCTATGGCCACATTTCTCCCAACAACAGGAGGATAGAGGGTGTTCTGGTTAGCGCAAGCGGGTTTTGCCACAAAGATCACGTTAACTGGGAAACTCGGCAATACGGGTGGGTGTTATGGGTGTTCTTTCCACAATACGACAAATCTATTCATCCAACTACTATGTGCCGAAACATCTCCACAGCGCAGCCACATTGACGAAGTCTAGACCACTGAATGTGCGCTCATGTTGCCCTTGATCCAAATCCATTTGGAATCAAATCCGCGGAACTTGGATGCTCTCGCGAGGTCACCGGCACGAACACAGTCTGTAAGTGCGCCAAGACTGCAGCAAAACGCTCAGACACTCGCACCGGCCGGCGACCGTCCGACGACGGCCTTCCGGCTGGCGACCGTTCCATAAATCTGGGCGGAGCTAAATGCCGGCCGGTGACCGTCCCAAAAGATCATGCCGGCCGGCGACCGTCCCAAAAGATCATGCCGGCCGGCGACCGTCCCAAAATTCTATCTCCCAGTGTCTTAGCGTAAAGGATACTTGCGTGAGATACGACGCATGGTTAGGCTACCCTCAATGCCTTGCATGTTCTTCAATTTCCGAAGCAGAAACAAGGCAACATGTTGTCTTATAGACAACCCTCGATAGTATCTCGGTATTGTCGAATTTTAAATTGGACGTGATTTCCGAAGCTGCTGCATCAGCGGCATTGATTTTTGTTCTTTGCAGTGTATTTTCCTATATGCCAGTGAATAAAAGACAGTTCTACCATGTAAAACAGTTCTACCGTTCCTCAGTATACACCGGCTGGCGGCCGTACCTTTCCGGCCGGCGGCCGTCCGAATACCGGCCGGTGGTCGTAGACTACGCGGCTGAGTGAAATTGACACCACCCCCACCGGCCGGTAGTCGGACGGTCACGGGCCGGTGCGAGTGCCTGAGCGCTCAGACACTCGCACCGGCCCGCGACCGGCCGACGACGGCCTTCCGGCCGGCGGCCGTTCCATTATTTAGGGCAGAGCCAAATACCGGCCGGCCACCGGACGAGTAAATTGCGCCGGCCGGCGTCCGTTCCACTGTGCAAAAGCTCGGCGCACAAGATTGCGCGTACAGTAAGAAAATAATTTCAAACGTCGGGCGCGTGTGTCTTTTGAGCAGGAAACTTCCTGTATTGGTTTTCCTTTGTTATTGGGGTTTTCCACTTGGGTTGCATCACTTTCTATGTCCGAAATTGATAGTTGATGTAACCCATTAATATGATTCTGTTCATTCCACTCTCTTTTTCAGATTTAATCAAATGCAGTGGTGTTCATATCCCTTTTTCTATAATCTTGCTTACTTTAACTTGAATGGCGAATTTATTTTGATCTGAATGGAGAACTGCTTATTTTGACTTGAATGGCCAACAAGCCGAACGTCAGTGAGTTCATGCTTATTTGCTGTGACGGTAAGTCTATGTGTCGCATCCTTTTTTGGGTACGAACTAATGAAGTACAAATTGAATGTTCACTATTTTTCAGGAGACAACTGCAATATGTGTGGTGTTTGCGTTCTTGTCTTTCTGAAGGAACCACAGCGAATGGTTGACTGCTCTGTTGTTATTCGTGAAATTGAGTATTGCTTCTAACGGATGTTCCTCTACATATTCACATTTTTTGGATGTCTGGACTTTTCTGACTTGTGGTACTTCTGATCTGGGTTCTTCTGACTTCTGGACTTCTGGAATTTCTGATCTGTTGGGTATTCGAAAACTCATCTGGATACCTTCATCTGTCACTTGCTACTATGCTGGCAACATTTACGGTTCGGACTATCTGATATTCTACCGCATTCCTGCTAATCTGATGTGGTCACGGCTGCTGGACTCACTCCGATGTAAGTTCTTTTTGAACATCATTTAAAATTAGCGTTGCGGTGTTTTCCAGAGACCAATACAATCATCTATTCTAAACGTCTACTGTAATGCACATGTTTCTGGTATTGCTCTACTAACAAACATTATCGCAACTCTGTGCATAGCATGTAAGTTCTGGTGTCAGATAAAAATGTAGTAGTTTGTTTCATTTATAGGTCATCGAATGCAGCTTGTTATTGCTTACGTGTGCGTATAAAAGCACAAGAATTAAAACATTTTGTGACCCACCGGCGCATTTCGGAACGCTTGTACGACGATGTGTGGACCTGCTGCTTCAAATGATCTTTCCATATAGATAAAAAGTTGTTAGCTTTGTAGTCAAATGTATTTTTCGTGAACCCGTGTGACATTCCTTTTTGTCAGTGTTTCTTTGCATTGTATAGTGTTATAATAAATACGTTTATGTAGATTCGTACCACCATGTATTGAAATACAGTGCTAAAAGCTAGAATTTAGAGGAAGAGATACTGTGGCCCAGTGCCATTTCGCTGCGCCATTGATGCATACCGGCCCGCGGCCGTACGAGTACCGGCTGGCGGCCGCACGAGTACCGGCTGGCGGCCGTTCGAGTACCGGCTGGCGGCCGGCTGGCGACCGTTCCGGCCGAAATGTCGGTGATGGACCGGCCGGTCGTGGAACGGTCGCCGGCCGGTGCGAGTGTCTGAGCGGGTGGAGGACATTAGGTCGCCGAATTTGGAAGAGTCCCGCGCGGATTCCCTGCAGGAACGCATGTCCGCGCATGTACAAGGATGCGTATTTGTCGCAAATGACCGCGGGGACCGCCCATTTTCGGCGACCTAATGTCCCCCACTCCAGCAAAACAAGCAGTCATTATAGGGTGTGATGCCCGTATCGGATCCAACGCAAGCAGCCGACAACCGCAGGAGTACAGTGTATGCATATTTGCAGCTATCGTTAATCTTGGCATACACCCGCCTCAGTCAGTACTGAAATGGTCATATGCGTGGTAACCGCGACAATGCGCGGAGTTCTCAACCGGTTCAGGATCCGATACAGATCAAGGACCGCTAGATCAGCATCACCGAGAAGACCGGTGCAATTTAGAATGCCCACAGCCAAATTTCGGACCCTATCGAGACACAGGATTGGATAAATCGCTGAGGGTAGTGGCTGGAAGTCCTTGACTCAATTTTTTCGCTTTACTGGTGGGCTGGGTATTATCTAGTATGCGATCCCGAAGTGCACCTCGAAGGGCGCGAAAGTGGCGAAAACAAGCATCTCCCAAAGCCCTTCATTTTTTGCACAAGTGGAGTGCTCAGGTGGAGCCAGCAACTTTTACGCCGGTTAGGCATAGCTGGCACCGGGTTAAGCTGGATATCGTTTTTGGGACAAAAAGCGAAGGGGATGTTGTTTTTGTGGCCAAAAGTTTCGATTTTACGTTTAGGGTTTACGGTCAAAGGGGACCGTAGACCTTAAACGTATGAAAAAGAGATCACTTTAAATCTCTAATGCCAGCTCGTGCCGAGCCCTGTTTACAATCTTTTTCAACCCAGCGTAGGCGAAACATTTCAAGTGGAGCAGCGCGTCCGCACCGCCACTGGCTTAGCGAGATCGACTAGAATGAAGAGACGCAGACTGCAAAGAGGCGCGAATCGTTGCGAAGCGGAATCCCGCCAGTCCAATTTCCGCCTAAACTGAGTTGGAACTTACTATACACCCCGTAAGAGGCGCTGACTCGGCAAAATGGAATTACTAAGATTTTGGTGATGTTAGTAGTAGACCCTTCAAGTATCGTCCCCCTCCCCCCCCCCCCCCCAATTGTTCCCATGTGAACCATCAGCGTGGTTGCCTTCTGATCGTTTTTACACGTTAACTCCAGCAAATTTAAGGCGCTTATTCGAGGATGACATGATAAAATGATCGAATGGAGCCACGTTGGTGTTCATATGGGAAAAATTTTGGGGGATGCACTTTACTCCCTAGCCCAAACCACACATGCCAAACCTCGCGTTAGATTCTGAGAGCGCTTCAATAGCTATTGTTGATGCTCACTCAAAGGAAGTGGACCTGGCAGGCTTTTGAAGCGCTTCTCCAGGACTTAGCGCATGAATTGGAGGGTAGGCTGCGGTGTACTTTGGGGCTCACTAGGTACTTGACAACGCAATTTGGCAAGCGTTATTTTTGTCGAGAATCGCCTCTAATGGGCCTTGATGGCCGACGACAACTTCATATTCTTCTACCTCATTTTCAATAATGTGATGATCTTGCAGATGATCGATTTTACAAGTACCTCAAACAAATTCTTCAAAAATGTCTTCCAAGGACTTGGAATGTGCCGCATATTCTTTGGAGCGTTTTTGGAAACACCATGACTCATCGTCCGAGAATGCACTCGAAGTTGCAGAGGTTACAGAATGTTACAGACACTCACCCGCATTCCAAAGGATTTTCTTTTGTAAACAAAGCCTCGCTGCGTCGTCGTCCTTCAAGTACTGAAATAGTCACATTTCATACCTCGTTTGCTTTCCACTTCAATTTGCTAAACTTCTCTCAGCTATCGATCGTTGTATTGTTTTGGCTGGACGCTTTCGTTTGAATAGTTTCACACATTTGATTGCGTTATCATCCGTTGACGCTTCGTCATTTTTATTGCTGAGATTCTGCTATCGATTCGAGTGCTGATGTTATAAAGTTATCATCGGCTGTGCATTCCAGATTATCCTCATCATATAGCGCTATTTCGAGCTTCTTGCACTAGTTTTTTATTTGCATTGTGAACTTTTATGTAATATCACGTCCATATGATCAAGATCATTGCTGGCATTCACGACTTTCAGAATGAACGAAGAAGGTGGGTATCTTGGCGCTATGACGTATCAATGCTTGTACAGTGGGATCCTGGACAAAATGCGATCATTAAAGAAGGACGATGATCGTGCCTTAGCTGCTATTCATGTAAGTTCGTCAGTTAATCTTATTTTCTGTCGTTCTCTATTTGAAGGTCAAATAGCTTTTTTCAATTTTTTGTTGAAAATTGACATCTTTTTCTTAGTTAATGTAGCCCTACGATAGGTAAACGTGGTCATAGCCACGACATTGTCGAACTGAAGGTGGATCTAATCTGTTGGTCTAGATTACGATTTGCATTTCAAGGAGTTTTCTCGCTCATTCGCTGTAAACTTACCATTTATTCTTTTTATCATGAAATTGGATCCTGCCGTGTTGAATTGATGGTAAAATCACATTCATGTTTGACATACTAGCCTCTTAACAATTAACAAATCTACGATATCCTCTCAATCTATGACATCGTGAAGCATTGAATAAAAGCATAATCTGTGCTTTACAAAGCATAATCCTCCGAAGTGGTTGACTTACGAGTTTTGAAGATTGTTTTTGGAATACCTTCCTTTTTGTCTCATTCAAAATGCTCTGGAAGTTAGGCTTCGTCTTTGAGACATTAGCTCCAGCTTTCTCGGGGAACTTTAATTTATCAAGAAACTTTCTTCTCAGAATTGAATTCTGTCATGATTTACTCGAGCATGATGTCGGGAAAAAGCAGGAAATAAGTTTCCATATGTGTCAAACTTTGGTCTTCTATCTATGGGTTATCATATTTCTTTTTGTTTCACTCTGCTTACAACTTGTAGAACACAGCTGTGATTCGGTCCTATGTTGTTTTTTTTCTAGCGTTTGCGATCAGCTATGAAAGCGTCTGACAGTGCATCTCCTTCCTTTTTGTTTGACTTCACCAAGATTTTGTTGGCAGAATCGGAACTCAGCATTAATTTGCAGGTTTGTGACCACTTTACTTCTCGTTGTTGTCTCCACTATTTGGTTTGGCTATCTTTTCGTCAGCTGTTCTTTCTTATTTGTAGGAGGCATATCTTCGAATGCATGATAGCTCACCGACAGATGATCTTGTTGTTCAAGGTTACGAACATGTTCCTGAGTACAAAGAGCTTACAAAAAGGTAAAAAATAATTTTTGCGATTTGAAGCTCGATTCTTGTTTCTTCTTCGTGTATACTCGTTTTTTCTGTTGTAAAGAAAGGGTTGATATTGGTTTCGTTCCCTATCTATGAACTATGAATGGAGAAATAGCTTTCTGAGCCAAGGGGTGATTTGTATCTTTATGTAAGTCAAGCTTCACTTCAACTTGAATCGAGTGAATTTTTTTATCCTGTTTTAGTAGAAGTATTGTTTGGCTTAGAGAGTTAGCATCTTTACTACACCTTATTGCACAGTTCGTTTAAACTTGCAGATTATTCCAGAGCTATCGAACTGCGACGAGTTTTGTCAAGGGTACCGGAGGAAATGGCTGATCGTCATCAGTTTTTGGAAACTATTAAGTTGATTGCATCATCTATAAAGAAGCTGTTAGAAGCTATCAACGCTGTACTGCAGATAGTACCTCTATCAGCACAGCAAGGTCAGTTCTTTGCTTTTTGCTATACATTTTTCTAATCTTTTTTTTTGTTTCTTGTTCCCTCTGCTCGTTTCTACACATGTTTATGTTCGAAGAGGATGTGTGATTTTTTTAAATTCAAAGCCGATGTATTGGCATCATCCGCATTCATTCAACCCTTTCTCCTTTCCTTACTTGTCATCGGCTTCAAACGCTATTGATCGATGCTCACTCAGTGGTTAATAGTTTTTGCAAATTTTGAATATCACTGCGTTTTTTGTATAAGAACCACCTTGCTGCGCACATACGTCGAACTTTGCTGACAAAGTTGGGGTTCACTATTTGATGACGGGAGAGATGGTGTTCATAATCAGTTGTTGGTCAAACCTTGTCCCCTTTCCCTTGCTGGCTTATAATTTTTTGCGTCAAATTTAATCTTTATCATGCTTTATACACTCAAGAAGTGTGCTCTAACTTTAACGATCTACTATATTGATCCTTGGCCTTCGACACATCTGGAACTATAAATTAAGATACGAATTTTGTTTAAAATTTTGCTGCCCTGCATACCGATTCACAATCTTCTCGGTCTCTTGTTCCGTCTTCTCTGGCCGCGGCTAACTGCCGTCGTCTTTTCCATAATTTTCATTAGCAACCGTTTTTGAATGAGATGAGTAATCAGAAGGCGTTGATTACGGAGTGCTAATTCGCGCTAGTCATTCTTGATAGGACATGTAATTGTATCGGCCATGACTAATCTGAAGCCGCCCGCATTCTGCTGAGCAATTTTCTGGGTTAAAGGCAGCGTCCGGGCAAAATTTCGCCTCTCATGTTTCTGCCACTCTGGAGCCTTTCCATGGCCCTGATTACAGTTGTAAAGTCCAAATTGTTCAAAACTCCCAAAAAACCCGGTTCTTGGGGACCCTCTCTTCAAGGAGCGGACGAGTTTCGAATTGCTCGTCCCCATCGTCATGCCAGCGGGAGGAGCTGCAACTGTATGGATGCAGTTGCATTGCAGTGTGCAGTGCAACTGCAATGCAACTGCAATGCAAACGCACACCTGCGTAAGCACTCGTCCTCAGGGGGGTTTGTGATACGAAGGGGCGGCTTGTGATACGTATCACAAGCCCGTATCTCCTTTCAGAGGGCACGTCAAAAGATTGGACCAACGCCGATCGGATACTCATGGGCCCCTCTTTACAACTATGTGCTAATATGGGTGGATGGATCTTGCCTGGACGCTGCCTTCAAGGTCCTTGCGCCGGTCCCCGCTGGGGAGGGAGGGAAGTGCGAGGAAAATCTTTTATGTTTCGGAGGCCTACAAATTTGTATCCTTCGTTTTCTGGAAACTTTTCAGATGTTCGACTGCCTGGGTACCTCAGCATAATCAATGACAGCGCATTGCTAATTGGACTCGTTTTTTCGTTGTTTTGAATTTTTAGGAGCACTCAAAGGATGGGTAATTACAAAGCATTTGTCTATCCACGAACTCAAACATCGTGAATTTTACTGAGGTAGTGGCATTGCTATGCATGTTTGCGCTGGGAAAATAAATGAAATCTCAGATTATCGATGTTAATGGACTACTGCTTGCGAGCCGCGATTTTAAACTCGTGTTTTGCATACCAGTTTCCCTATTTATCAATTGTCCCTCAAGTTTCGTCCGTTTTTACTTTTTTACTCTAATAACTCCATATCTCTTGATCACTAAAAATAACCTTTCGGTTGAGCAAAGCAAGCTCTACAAAGTAGCCCTCAAACATTTATACAGAGTTCATTCTACATTGAGTAAAAAATCAAAATCCTAAAACTATCAAGAGCCCTTTCAGAAGAAGCATTCAGATACTAGAAAAAATTCAGAACTTTGCTTTCTTCTGGGAAAGCTCTAACTTGTTCTCGCACATAAACTTTTTACCTAGCATTCATATGCAAACTACTGTGATTTTTCCATTGCTAGAAATTGCGAAAACGAAATTTTGCATCATTTTTTCAAGGCATGTTGACCTGCTCCTATACAGGTGATTTTATAGCGTAAGCCTTCAGATGTATTCACAATTCTTCAATATTTGAGGAGCAGTAGTTTTAGATAAAACTCAGATTGAGCTTGAAAAATCCGAAAAATGCGACGTTTTCCTTTTTCTGTTTCTAAGTTTCTAAGAATGGAAAAAGTACGGCAAAAGTGCCTAAATGTATTGCATGAAGAGTGTTATATGCTCACACATGTAAGAGCTTCTTGAAGATTTCTAAGCGAATTTCTGAATTTTCTCTAGTTTTCGAGTTTCCAAAAATTTTTAGATCTTGGTTTTTGATTTAATGTGGAACTATCCCTGTGCAAAAAGTCGGACGCTACTTTGCAGAGCTTGCTTTGCTCCATTTGAGAAGTATCCTAGAGCTTGTTTGTTAGTTAGGAAACATGGGAGTTATCGGCAAAGTGAAAATGGACGGAGCTTATGTGAAAACACAATAACATACGCTTATTGTTAGCACCGCCACATATCCAGCGCAAACAAGATCGGTAGAGAACTAGGGACACAGATTCTCAGACACGGGATATAAGGTCGTCAGCTTGATGTACGTGCCTACGGGCCCAAGTTACAGATCTTCATTTAGGCGTTGAATTCGGGGCATGGTTCGCTTGTCACCAAAGAGAATAGTTGAGTAGCGTCTTACCTTTTCCAGGAGTGGCGGATCGAGGGAGGGGTTTACAATGAAGTTTTACACCGGTTCTTTGCATGTTCACTTTAACTCGTCCAATTGGACCGTAATCGCTCTAGTATATTCAACTGTGACTGATGGTTATGCTCAAGAAATACAGAATCTTGCTAATTTTCATGTTTCAATCAGGTCCATGCCAATAATCACTATTTTACTTTTAGCAGTCGAGAAAAGGAAGCGGGAGTTTGTACATTATTCGAAGCGATTCAGCAATACTTTAAAGACATATTTCAAGGATCAAAATGCTGTTCAGGTTGGTGGTACTACAATGTCATTGTCATTTCAAGCGCCAGTCTTAGACTAATCGACTTCTTGTTTGCTTCTTTTCTTGCATTCTTCACTACACACTGCCATATTCGCTATCTTTTTAGGTATCCGTCTCTGCCAATCAGCTGGTATTCCAGACATCATTAATCGTGAAAACAGTGAATGAGAAATTGAGAAGATGAATTGAAAAAGTGCAAAAACAAAACTGTGATCTTATCTCCTCATATCATTCTCGTTAGCTTTAAAATACTTAAGAATTATTTCGCAATTTTGGTGTGGTATGCTTGGAGGTTGATTTTGCGTTTGTGCTGTGACCTCACCATGTTCGTTTGCTCAGTTGTTCCATTATTTTCACTTATGCCAAAATTCTGTATACAAAGCTATGTGTTCGTCTTTTCATTAATTAGTGTGATGAATAAATTGAGTACATGACTTGAAATGAAGTTTGGTGCTAACCAGTGTTACAGTTTCCATTTTAGTTTATTGGCTATAGCGGTACTCAAACACAAGCCAAATACGCAAAAACGTCAGCCATTTTTTGTATAAGGGAACATTTGTACGGTCTAATGACAATTGTGCAGTTTTTCGGAATCCTTTAAATCAAATAGAATATAGACGTAAAGCTTCCTTAAAGGCACCGTCCACTTTAAGTTGAGGGTGTTGAGATTTTAGTATCATATAATAGTAGGGCCCCTTATCAAACCAATGCTCAAGTCGCGGCGCAAAATGCCGCTTCGGAAGCGAGAAAATCGCTTCGGAATAGCAAAGATGGACGACGACCCCCATCCATACCCGCCCTCCCCCATGCATGCCCGCCCATTTGTGCGCGCCCATTCAATCACCGTTCCGGATAAGTGACCGGCGGGTCCTCCGGAACGGGGATTGTCGAGGGGGAAGGTCAGGAGGTACGATCGGCGCGAACTTTTCGCGAAGCGACGCCGCAACGTGCTTCAGCACTTACAATAGCAGAGCTTCTGGCGCAGTCTTACTTACACCATTAAGTATGTATCTGCCCCCACCCTCACCCCCTTTTGCCGCCGAAATCTCTATTGGCGGAGAGTCTTGAAGGCCCCAAGGTTTGAGCGCTGCGTGTGCGGAAGAGCGGCCGCCGCCGCGGCGTACCTCCTGTGGTGCAGCCGATTGTCGAGGTTTTCGTGGTTCTCGACTCTATATTCGGAATCAGGGACATGAGAAGGCCCCGAAACGACCGAAACATGAAAGTGAGAATCTGGGTGGAAGACGCCTCTAAAGTCTCTCTATGTATCGAATGGTTTCGGCCGGTGATTAAGCGAACTGTGATTCCTCAGCACGAAAGCAAATCTTTGGAAGTGTTGCGTTCGTTAGATGTTGCGTTTTCATGAATTTCTCTGACTGCGCATTTCTTTTGATCGGGCTCATATTAATACTCCATAAGACAAAAGGGCTTCAACCACCTCTAAGAATCTGCACAGGTTCGACCCACTTTGAGTTCGAAGCCCAAACTGAAAAAATCTAGTTGCCTCCCCCCCCCCCACCATCTCCCCTCCCAAAAAAAAATTTTTGTTCAGGACATCTTTCGGGAACACATCTCGCTTACGCATGTAGTTTCCATAGCAGACATGCCCGCAGTCGCTATAATTTTGTTGAGTAAAATTTGAGGAATGAGCTGGTGTTGATGATTTCTGGATCATCAACCATTGATGAACTCTATAATCTGTATAGCCTACGGGATCCCCGTAGGCTAAATGGTGAGCTACTCACTCTCGAGTATCTAATCACTCAAGAGTGAGTGGTACCTGTGCGCCAGGAGTGTAGCCAATCGGCGGCATCTCCTTTTAAGCACCAACTCGTATACTTTGTATAGTTGAAACGACCGAAAAATTTTGTCGAACGAATGAATTTCGAATAATCGGCTTTTGAAAATATTCGAACGAACGAATATTATTCGATCTGTGATTTTCAGATTATTCGAATTCGAATATTCGAATAATGCTACATTTCAAAATTCGAATGAACAAATATTCGAATAAATGGGGTTGATCGAATGTTCGACTATTCGAATAATCGAATAATCACATATGGTCGAATATTCGACTATTCGAATAATCGAATATTCATACCTGTTTGGATATTCGACTATTCGAATAATTCGAATAATTTAGCGGTCAAACAATGCTGGTTTTTTCTTTGTTGCGGTTTGCAAAAAAAACTTAATCGCTATATTCGATCTAGATTTGTAGCTGTTAATTATGTATGTAGCAAGTGGTAGGATGACTAGGTTATTGTCGCTGGTCAGGGTTTCACCTAGGAAACAGAAGAATTTCACTCAAACATGTAGTTCAAGGTGTTCGTGGCCTAAGCCTTACCTAGTAATCGTTTCAACACATTTATACTTCCTTACAGAAGTTTCTTCCGAAGTTACACAGAATTCTTTTCCAAAGCTATAGATTTAAAATGGAAAACCTTTTAGGTTAGGTAGTTGTTTGTAATTTATTCGTAATGGTCAGCATTGCGTGAGTTCTAAGACTAGCACTGGGGAGCACGAGGAAGGCCTACAGTGATAGAATCAGTGAACCTCTGCTGTTGTCCCGAAAGTTTTGTTCGTTTTTTCAAACGACTGTAGGACCACACACAATAAAGACCTAAATGAATCTCAACACGCATCCGATGGCTTTTCCCTCTCTTTTAAGAATACATTTTCAAACCACAATCTTGTATGCTTTTTTTGATAATTGCCAAAGTTCTCCATCCGTCATTTTATCTGCTCAAAGTTAAGCTACTTTTTTAAATTTCATTCCAAAGTTCTAAATTTCATTCCAAAGTTTCGGAAAGGATTAAGTATGGATCAAATAGAGCAATTCTCAAATTACAAGGTAATATTCTTAGAGATTCTCTTAATTTGCTGTTTTTAGCTTCAAAAACATTATTTCTTCGGCAGTTTCGATCTTTTTAAGTCATGAAACACGCAACTGCAGCAAATACACGAAAGCTTTCAAAGCTTTTGCGAATTGAAATGTGATTCTTCTTCTTCTTCTTTATCTTCGCCATTGTCCCGCGGGTGCAGGGTCGGCGGTGGTGCATTTTTGCTTCCATTTGACTCGATCAGCTGCTTCTTGTGGTTTGAGCTTTGCAATGTGCAGGTCGTTTCGAATGGTGTCCAACCAGCGTTGCTTCGGACGGCCACGTGGTCTCTTCCCCTGTGGATCTAGACGAAGTGCTGTTTTTGCTACTGTATTATCTTCACTTCGTAAAACGTGACCATACCATCTTAATCTGGCACCTCGCATCTTATCCGCGATAGGTGCAACTCCAAAATGTGTCGTACATCATCGTTCGTGACGCAGTTTCTTCTCGTTAGGCCCAGTATCCATCTTATCATTCGCGTCTCCATCGTGCTCAGGATCTGCTCGTGTTTTCTGGTTGCTGGCCAACATTCGGCTCCATACAGTGCGACTGGCCTCACCACAGTCCGATACACTTTCGACTTGAGATACAACGGGATTCGTCGGTCGCAGAGTACTCCTGTTACTTGCCGCCATTTTAGCCACGCCGCGCTCGTCCTAGCACGAGCATCAGTGATCGTGTCGCAATCTGACGTCACTCGGGAGCCCAGGTATTTGAATACCGTGACCTTCTTCAGCGGCTGCCCATCGATGCTAATTTGCCATCGGTTTGCTCTCCGCATTCCAGGTACTCGGTCTTTGCTACGTTCAGTCGTAGGCCATACTCCGCTAATCGTGTCTTCCATCTCACAGTCGCCTCTTCAAGCTCTTGTCTCGACCCGCTTGCTAGCTCGACGTCGTCTGCGTAAAGGAGCGTCCACGGATGCGGCAGCTGGATGTCCTTGGTCACCGTGTCCATGCACAGTATAAAGAGAAGCGGTGATAGAGCCGATCCTTGGTGTACTCCGACTTGGATTGGGAATGGCGTTGACGTTCCCACTGCACAGCGTATGGCGCCCGTCGTGTTCGTATAGAGGAGTTTGATCCAGCGAACGTACTCTTCTGGGACGTCGTGTTGTCTCAGCGCATACCAGATCAGCCCGTGTGGTATCCGATCAAATGCCTTTTCTAAATCCAGGAATGCGAAATGAATCGGAATCCGTTTCTCCAAATGCCTTTCCATTAGCAATCGTACCGCGTGGATGGCGTTGATGGTGCCAGATCCTTTTACAAAACCGCATTGATTCGGGGTGACCTCCACTATACTTCGAATGCGTGCGTCGATGACTCGTTCGAAGATCTTCATCGTGTGGCATAGCAAGCGTATTGGTCGATATGTTGAACAGTCGCTGACGTCGCCCTTTTCCTTCCAGATGGGGACTGTGACACTCGTAGTCCAGATTCGCGGCAACTGTCCGTCTACGATAATGCGGTTAAAGAGCGATGTGAGATATGCCGCTCCACGCTGCCCCATCATCTTCCACACTTCAGCAGGTATGTCGTCGGGTCCCGGAGCTTTTCCGCTAGACATCTTCCTCAGTGCCTGCACAACTTCTGCCTCCTCGATCGGGGATACCGGTCCATATGTGGGGGCTCCTTGCGGTATTAACGGGTGCGGGAACTCCTCATCAAATAGCCCTTTGTAGTATTCACTCCACCGCTTGAGTATTGCCCTCGGCTTCGTCAGGAGGTTGCCCTCTGCGTCCTTAATGTGCATGACGTGGTCGATGTCCTGCTTCGCTCGATGTCGTGCCGCGGCCAGCCGGTAGACCTTGTTCGCTCCAGCAGGTCCTTCCAGCTCGTCGTAAAGTCTCTTGTAGTGAGCTTCCTTTGCTTCGGCTACCGCGTGCTTCGCCTTCGAGTTCTGCTCTCGATACCGACGGAGGTCTTCATTTGAGCGTGAGCGTTGCCAGGCTTTGAAAGCTTCTTTCTTCTCCTTGATCACTTGCTGGACTGACTCAGACCACCACCAGATCTGCTTGTCTACAAACCGGCGTCCTGGCTTGGTGGTTCCCAAGATTGTCTCGGCCCTCGACCGTATCTGCGAAGTAATCCGATTCCACTGCTCTTCAGTCGACTCCTTATTATCCGTCGACACCCTCAAATCGTTAAGAGCCAGTGGCGTACCGAGGGGGGGGGGGCGGGGGGGGGGCGCGCCCCCCCCGAGAACGGGTCGCGAAATTTTTGAAAGTTACTTACATGCGTTATAAAAATGTGCAAATGACTTGTTTATTTTTGTAAACAACTAAAATAATTTTTAAAATTTTTTAAAAATTCAAATTAGCCCTATAAAAAAATTTTTTCGGGGGCGTGGCTGACGCCACGCCCCCTTTTTCCAGATTTTAGGGGTTGGAGGCCCGCAGAATTGTTGAGAAGCCCCCCTAAAATTTTTTCGGAGTGCGTGGCTAACGCCACGCACCTTCATTTAAAATTTTTTTTGCCGCGCCCCCCCCCCCCCCGAGCCGAAATCCTGGGTACGCCACTGTTAAGAGCATCTCTGACTTGCTGGCGGTGTTCGGGGAGCTTCCACCATTTGATCCTCTTTGTAGTCGTCCTTCTGGCTCGTGACCGCAAGTGGGTGTTCAGTCGAAGATCCAATACAAGCAACCGGTGTTGTGGCGCAAATGCATGTGTCGCCGTGGGTATAATCTTCGCGTTCATCACCATTGGCAAGTGGCATCGGCGCAGCATCCAGTAGTCGATTTGAGTTGAGCGCTCTCCACTCGCGTACGTGATCAAATGTGACTCTCGCTTCTTGAAAAATGTATTCGCTATCGCCAAGTCGTGTGCTTCTGCTGCTTCCAGGATGCGTTCTCCATCTTCATTCCTCTGACCGTATCCGTTTCCACCATGGTATCGCTTGAATCCATAGTGTTCGTGGCCAACGTGCCCATTGAGATCGCCTCCTACGAAGATGTAGTCTGCAGCGTCGAATGTCCTTAGCAGGATGTCGAAGTCCCTCCAAAACACGTCCTTCTCGGCTTCGGTACATGCGGCTTGCGGGGCATAACACGAGACTATTCGGAGCGTGGCATCATCTGCTTCGATCTTCATCGCCATCAATCTATCTGAGATGCGCGTCACTTCGGTCACTAATTCGCGGTATCTACCGTTGACGATGATCGCGACTCCGTTCTGGCGGCTGCTATCTCCCGTGTAGTACAAGCGATATCCGTCGCCGATGTCCTTTGCCTGCCTCCCTTTCCATTTCGTTTCCTGTATACATGCGATGTCGACGTGTCGTTCCTTCAGCCTATCGCATAGTTCCCGACTGCGGCTCGTCAGCGTTCCTATATTGATCGTCGCTAGTCGGATTTCCTGGACTCGCTTCTTTGGCCTGCCTCGTCCGGGGGCAGGTAGCCCTAGCTCACTATTCGCGCCATGCGGGCAATGACGCGCGTCGCCTCCGGGGGACGCCCTAGCAGCTTGACAAAATTCCTTAATAGTCCGATGCATGTGACACGACTGATTCGTACCGTCCCCGGCGCGTCGCTCCGCCTGGCGGGACAGTGCCCTCGTCGTTTGCCGGGGTTGGTCCCCGTTGCCAGTTGGCACCGCGGGGAGGTGACGATGGGACTTTGCCGGCCTGAAATGTGATTCTTATCAAACATTATTTATGCTATATAACCAAGTTTGATTTGCTTTGAAAAAGCAGCTTTTTGGAATTTTCGGTACTTTCAAGTGGTAAACGTATTCAAAAAGCCGCAGTTTTCATCAAACATTAATTATAACGAGCTTGGTAAACATGGATATAATCTAAATTGGATACAATGTAGCCAAAGGCTTGCTCTACATAATAATCTTCAGCGCTCTTTGAAAACATCAGGATAAAAATTTTTTAAAACTCAGTAAAGATTTGGCATTACTTCTGAGCTGCTCAGAAAGCCGTGGGGATAACATTGCAGAGGCAGAGTAGATCAGAGATTCAAATTTCTTTCTCTCAGTTGTGAGAAAGAAGATAAAATTATGTATCAAGTCGTACCTAAGTTGTCTATGCATTGGTGTTCTGTGGCTCTTAGTGAGCGATGGAAAAAACGGACAAAACTTTCGGGACAACCTAATATTTCTGTGCTCATCTAAATGCAAAAAAAACTCATGGAAATATTTGTATACTAGCTGATAATCCAATATTTGTCGGGAATTCATAATCACTGAGTTTCAGAGTTTTTGCTGTAGGACTGAATTCTCACAAAGTTGTTTTGGTTGTATTTTTGAGGTTTGTACTTTTGTTGTAAGGATCTTTCATATCTTTTCTCAGGTTCAAAATAATCAATGTTCATCCTACACGCCTACTCGAAGTATTATTCCTCTACGAACTTTGCAACATTTTAACACTAGTTTTATAAGACCATAAGGGCACCCGATTTGAGCAGTGACTGATAGGCTGCCGCCAAGTCAAGCGGCTCAGGTCCTCACGACGCCTTGCGCTGTAACGTAACTTTCAGGTATTTTGACATGCGAGCGGTGATTAGGCTAAGGCAAGTGAAGACCTCGAGATGAAGGAATGAATGTTGCCTTTACCTGCTGCCTTAGGAGACTATACATGCTTGTGTAAGCTGTTTGAGGACCAGTGGTCTGCTAAAGGCCGCCTAATGACGGCTTTTCTTCCCCCAATTTAGAGCCTGTGGGTCCTTCCGCATGATATCGCATCTCCACTTTTCAGACGCGATTTCCAGAAGATAGTTCAGCACTCCAAATGAATTATGAATAATACTTGTCATCACTATGCTTTGGCATGACTCGCGACTCATGCCCTAAAAAGGAAAGCTTGCTAGCCATTCTGTCATATGATGGTTTTTATGTGATTGACCGATCGGGGACATACTTGTACTCAATGTAGAACAGCTGAAGTTTTCTTTTGACATCGAATGTTCGAATGAATGTTCTTGAATATTCTAATATTCGAATGACTGTCTTTCAAGTTGCTCGAATATTCGAATATTCGAATAACTGTCTTAAAAAATTCCTCGAATAAACGAATATTCGAATAACTCATTTTTCCAAATCATCGAATGAACGAGTTATTCGAATACAGGCCTTTCTCATTTATTCGACTATTCGAATAATCGAATAATTGGACTTCCTCGAATATTCGATTATTCGAATATTCGAATAGTCGAATATTTCGAATAAATTATTCGAACACGAATATTCGGTTCTAACTATAATACTTTGTACCTTGTATTCGGTTTGGCTCCGTCTTTCTTACTATATAAGGAGCCTCCGAATGTATTAAAGGTTGCTCCCCGGTGAACACCGGGACACCTCGACAGATCGCTCTCAACTAATCTACGCCAGTGTGAATAAACCTATTCCACAACTACTCGTCTACCCTATCACTTGGTACACACCAAATTGGTGCATCGTCCAGTGAACTTCCTTGCATTTCCCCTCGGAAATCAAGGCCTACAAGACCCGCGTGGCAGGACACTGAATATTGAACCTCTCGTTGCGCGCTCTTTTCGTAAGAGACCCGAGAGTAGTAAAAAAAACAGTTGTTGAGCAACACCACTGAATATTGACACCCTCGTTGCGCGCTCTTTTCGTAAGAGACCCGAGGGCTAGAGAAAACAGCTGGTTCCACAACTCCACTGCAAATTGAACCCCTTTCGCGAGCTCTTTTCGTAAGAGACCAGAGTGTAGTAAAGGACCAGTCGGCAGACAACTCGACTGCAAATTGAACCCCTTTCGCGAGCTCTTTTCGTAAGAGACCAGAGGGTAGTAAAAGACCAGTTGGCAGGTAACACTACTGAATATTGAACCTCTCGTTGCGCGCTCTTTTCGTAAGAGACCCGAGAGTAGTAAAAAAAAACAGTTGTTGAGCAACACCACTGAATATTGACACCCTCGTTGCGCGCTCTTTTCGTAAGAGACCCGAGGGCTAGAGAAAACAGCTGGTTCCACAACTCCACTGCAAATTGAACCCCTTTCGCGAGCTCTTTTCGTAAGAGACCAGAGGGTAGTAAAGAAAACAGTCGGTGCAACAACTCCACTGCAAATTGAACCCCTTTCGCGAGCTCTTTTCGTAAGAGACCAGAGGGTAGTAAAGGACCAGTTGGTAGTAGCTAAACACTTAATTTCTGAAAACTTCCCTTGCGCGCTCTTTTCGTAAGAGACCAGGGAGTGGAAAGAATTTTGTGCAGCAAACACCACCACAACTTGTGAAACTCTTTTCGCGCGTCCTTTTCGTAAGGAACCAGAGAGTGAATCAGTTTGTGTGTGCACTTCCAATCTCACTAATCTCTTCGCGATTCCTGCAAAGGAACCAGAGTTAGAAAAAAGAGATTTCAACGGAAGAAAGAACAAGTCAAGAACCAAAAAATCTTACTTGTTAAGCTTCGAAGTTCCACCAAGAACTCAAGCTCTCAATCCTCACGGTACAGGTTCAACACACCTTACCGTCCAGCACAGCGTTCAAGCCAACCAGGCACGCTTGCTGACAGCTAGTAGAAGCTCGGCACTCAGTTGCCAGCTCACTTAACGACTTCCTCGCATCCAGTAAGGACAGTTTGCATACTAGATCAGCCCTGCTGAAAACACAGAAGCTACATCGAAGCCCCAGCTTTCTGTGAACCAAGGAAAAGCTTAAAAAAGAAGACACAGGAAGCATCAAAAGATGACGTCACTCCAACTTTTCAAGATCAGGATCAACAACGCCTGCAAACTCGTGAAATCCCACGAGTCACAAATCGACATTATCGATGTTCCTTTCACATTCCCCACACTCAAAGATGAATGTGAAAAGTATATAAAAGAGAAAACGGGATTGATAACCAATCTTCTCAACTCTCTACAAAACGCTGTGAAGCTTCAAGAGATGCAGATTAACTCCGCAATTGAGTACATCAGCGCACGAAATGAGGAAAAAGAAAGAGAGAAATTGATGATGGAGCTCAGTAAGCACTTAGAACTGGAGTCACTTGATCTAGAAGTGATTGTAGTGCAGTGGCGGACAAGAATAGAATTCCGGCAGCATGAACTGAAAGAACAAGGCGCACTTCTGCACTGCGATGCTCCAAGCATACCGAGTCAACCAAGTAGTGAAGTTGGGCAAGCTGGAACTCCGGAACGCAACGAAAGACAGATCAAGATTCGGAAGCCCATGCTTGAAATTCCTACGTTCTCAGGCAACTTCCGGGAGTTCAACAGTTTCTGGACAGTCTTCGAATCACTCATCCACACCGACGAGGAGTTATCCGACACGGACAAATTCCTGTTTCTGAAACAAGCTCTAAAGGGAAAAGCAGCAGCCACTCTAAGCTGCATCCCCGTTGTTGGAGAAAAATATGAGATAGCGATAGAAATTGTAAAAAAGCATTTCGATCGCTCTGCCAACATGGCAGACATACTCATAAACGAGATCGAAAAACTTCCCAGAGCATCAGACAATCCGAAAAGTTGCCGAGAAACCTTTGAAGCAATCAATGCGAGGATCATTCACCTGGAGCAAACGGGAGCAAAGATGAACGCAGACAGAATTTGGCGTCGAATAATCTTCTCCAAATTTCCCGAATCCATCTGTACGACCGCCATCCAGAAAGAAGCGGTACAAGATGATCCATTTGATGTTAGCGAAATCCTGAACACTATCGACAGCATCATTTCAATACGAGAGACAATCTTGCTAACGACGGAAACTCTCTTTTCAACCGACTACCACTCGAATAACCAAGAAAATGAAAGGATTCAGATGCGAAGGAAAAGAACATTTTTCGAAATCAAGACGCCTGTGTGTATGTGGACAACCACATTCGCCATACACCTGCCAGAGATACACCACTCCAGAAGCTCGGCGACTTGAAGCAACAAACCAAGGAGCGTGCTGGAGATGATTCGTAAGAAACCACGACTCAAACGATTGTGCGAATATTGGAGTATGCCCTAAATGCCAGGGATCGCACCACGGATCTCTTTGCTTGTCAGAAGCAGGACAACGCAGCGAATTTTCCACGCATCGAGATTCCGCACTCGAAAATCACCAACAGTCACCCACTTTTTGGCCACAACATGATACGAACCAGGATCGCAGCGAGATGAGTAACATGCACGTCGTACAAGGATTACAGGCTGAACAAAAACACAATCCAGATATATTTCCATTGGCCCACAATCAGTGCGTTTTGCAAATCGCTTCAGTCTTGATTTTCAACGAAGCACAGTGGGATTACCAACCAACGACCATACTCCTTGACTCGGGGGCACAAAGAAGCTTCATCAGAGCGGGACTCTGTGAAGAACTCAAGCTTCCGATCGCCCGAACTACTTCTTTCACTACATCAGGAATGGGCGAACATCAAGAGAAATTCAACTCATCTGAAGTGCATATCACCTTGAAGAGTCTTCACAGCTCCGAGAAGCTCAAGAAGTTGTCATTGCATACAAAGCAGAAGCTGACTACCGATATGCAGACGGCAAGCCTCACGGAGGCAGACTTGCGTTTCATCGAAGACGGAAAGCTGATGATTGCTCAGGATACGCTCTCTCACAAAAGCCTTCTACCGGACCTGATCATCGGGCAAGACCTCATAAATCTTGTCATCCTTCGAAATGAGAGAGTGCTCACGCTCCCCTCCGGGCTCATTTTGACCCCAACAATCTTCGGTTACGTCATATCAGGAACAAATCGCAGCGCCATTACAGCAAGATCCATTGGTACCTTCGGCTGCATATCAACGCCACAGGAAACATCTCCGCCAACAAAACTACAACAATTCCCTTCATCTAAAGGAAGGCAACCCAGAAAGATGGGGCAGACGCTCAGAGCTTTCATCTTCCGTGAAGCTCAAGCAGACAGACAACGTTGGCTGAACACAATCCGTTCCCTTTCAAACTCTTCCGATGGTCTGCGATGATGTCGAATGGAATGACCACCACCTCGTCGTATCTTAGGAAGCAAGCAGAGACAATGATGACGAAGGGCAGACATCACAGAAGTTCACGCTTTATCAAAACGGCGCCTACCGAGAAGATGACCGTCAATAATGCTTCTACTATTAATTCGAAATCAATGACGAAGAAGAAAAGGCGACGACGACGAGCAATGCCAAAACGAAATTCGCCTCCATCAACCACCTCAACTGATCATACCATTGTGCATATATTGTGAATTGAATTGATTTCGTGTGAATGTTAACATTATTTGCAGCTCTTATTCAAGATCGCTATTCTGTATACATAATGCTCACTAACTTACTAGTCAACCTCACAGGTGTCCACACTCATCCAGATCTTACCAGATCTCACTTTCCTCTCGCTCGCCCGGAGTGTTGATGATTTCTGGATCATCAACCATTGATGAACTCTATAATCTGTATAGCCTACGGGATCCCCGTAGGCTAAATGGTGAGCTACTCACTCTCGAGTATCTAATCACTCAAGAGTGAGTGGTACCTGTGCGCCAGGAGTGTAGCCAATCGGCGGCATCTCCTTTTAAGCACCAACTCGTATACTTTGTACCTTGTATTCGGTTTGGCTCCGCCTTTCTTCCTATATAAGGAGCCTCCGAATGTATTGGAGGTTGCTCCCCGGTGAACACCGGGACACCTCGACAGATCGCTCTCAACTAATCTACGCCAGTGTGAATAAACCTATTCCACAACTACTCGTCTACCCTATCACTTGGTACACACCAAAGCTGGCATCAGTCAAAGCAAATTTGGGGTTCTTCCGTTTCTTATCCAATGGGTAATTAATGGTACTATTTATGTAAATGAAACGGTTAAAATTTCCCATTGCGAGAAAATCGGAAATGTAGAGTTGTTTTTGCACGGATATTTGATCATTTAGCCAAAGTTTTTCAAGTTCGGCTTCGATCTTCGTGTTTCATATGTAGTATGTCTGCTAAACACTCAACAGTCTCGCTTTGTTCTAACAGTGAGTGAATTGTAAGTGAATTGCCTGATAAATTCATTCAGATGATGAAACTAGTCGGAAAGAAGGCGCACAGTCTTCATTGTAATTAGAGACGTCTACTCTAGCTGTGCAGACCTCTTTTCCTGGCATTTTTGGCACTACAGCGTTTTCGATTCCCAATCCAGCAATAACGAACAAAGAATTCACTCTTTATTTACAGCTTGGACATTATCGGTCTGACGTCCAACGCTTCACTTTTGTTCACCAAAAAAAGTTCAGAAAACTCGTGGAAAGTTGTGTAGTGTCATCAGCGAGAGACGGTCTTTTCGCACGGACGGTCTCCAGCGCCACCCTGATTTTGACTTGCCTTAACACGTCACGCACGCTGCAATCTTCTCTCCCTTTGTTTTGCTTAGGCAAAAGCCGCCGCAGGGTGTGTCGCGCTCGACGGTGGTCCTGTGCGGAAAGCATTACGGTCGTGCGAATCGCCCTACACCCGTCATCAACATGCGACAAACCTGCCACTTAATTTCCGATTTTGAAAAAAAATTTTTCTGCATATTTCGCAACTGTTCTGTATGCTGGGATTTCGTACCGCAGTCCTACAGTAATACAGAAGCGCGATCAGTGATTCCTCCATACTGTAAGTCTAGATTGAAGGTCAGCTTTACAAAACGATACCTTAAGGTAGGCAAGCGACTTCTTGCAAAGAGAGATATTAACGATCAAACAATGTGTGCATACTTTTAAAACACCCTGTATAACGGAATTGGTATCGTCCTTTCCCCACAGTATAGCGGGCGGAGCTTTGCCGACGTTTGCCAACGTATGCGCGTGGCAGTTTTTGGCAGCTAGAGAGTACGAAAACTAACGCTTTAGAGTGGAGGTTTAACAAGTTTTTCAACGCGTTTGAATGTCTGCACGGTCACGCCCGCTATGCGCAAGGAAAACGCCTATAGCATAATCTTATGCGTTCATCGTGATCGAATCATTTGTGCACTACTTCGTGCGAGAAAATTTAGTTTTTAATATGGCGTCTTGAACATGTCAGAGCATTTCAGTCGCTTAAATCTGGTCATCACGGGCCGAACGTGAAAGTATGTAATGTTTAGCTTTTATAAAGTATCATTTAGTCTCTGACTAGGAGACGCGAGCTCGCTTTGCATACATTTTATTAACAAGTTCATGATGAGTTCTAACGTGTTTTGGTACTACTAGAATTCGTGGAAGAACGTGTTTGAGCTCGTTAAACCGCTTGAATACGTTCTCTCACGAGTTTCTGATAGTAATCAATCAAAACACAGTAGAACTCATTCATGAACTTGTTGATCAAAGTACGCAAAACGTGCTCGCGCCTCTTAGTCAGAGAATGAATGGTATGCCCTTCAATCTGTTTCTACTGTTCTGATTAGAACTACTTAGTCCGTTATCATTAGCTTCTGTTTCTTTGAGTAGATTTCAGCCAAAAAAGAGTCGATTAACGGAAAGAGGAGGGGCTATAGAACCCCAGAAACTTCCTCTCCAAAGGACAAAAGAGACGCCGAGCCTACGAGGCACCGCTGGGTTTTGATCTTGCCGTCGCAGAGAACAAAATGGGGAAGATCTAACTCCCCCCCCCCCTCGATCGTCGTTTGTGTTTGTTTCCATGTTCATGGATCACAGTCAAAAAAGAAAATTTTTGAGATGCATCATAGGTGTAACTGATATTTTTCAAAACAGGTATCTACAACAGGCAAATTAGTCGAGGAACAGGTGTCTGTATTCTCGAGTTATTTGTAACTTTTTATGCTTACCGCACACCTTGCGCGCTACTTGGCGACTTGTAGAATCAAAATTCGCACATTTTCATGGGAATCTTCTTGTTTCGTTGTGTATTTTAGTTTGATTGGATATTTATTAGTTACTAGCTCACTCCACAAAGTTAAGCTAGATTTTCATATCCATACTTTATGCTTAACCAGCTTTCACAAGAAGAATTTCCTAGAACAAATTTGCCACAGCGTGGTTGAGAGATTCTCCGATGCTTTGCGCATTTGAATACATAAAATAAATACTTTATGAAATCTGCGGCTGCTCTCGGTTATGCGGATAATCTGCAAGCAATCAGCACACGAGGCACGTAATGCTAGAACAAGACTCATTGCTCCACTGATAATTAGTTTTTGAAACGCATAGAATACAGAAACAACATTATATATAATTTATTTTCATAATAATATAATGCAATAACTATGATTGAGCTCAACGATCAGCGGAATTTACAGTACAGAAGCGGTTCATGACCACATTCACGTTCAACCTTCATACCTTCGTCATCAAGGAAGATCATTCTATAAATGGGAAATAATCAGGACCGGTTTACGAAAGTATGAAAGAGCAGCAAAAACATGGCAAAAGGCGGCGGCGAGCGCAGGTCACGCGTCAAGAAAAAGAAAAAAATTAACAAGGAAAGAAGTGCGACATCAGCATATTCGCATGACGGAAGAAGAGGGGGGGGGGGGAGGAGGGAACCAAGGAAAAAAATTGTGCAGATATGAGGTCTAATTGAGATTTCATACAGCCGAATGGTCGTACGCCGTTACTAACAGACTTCTCGTTCATTCGGATTCACTGATAGTGACGTCATCTGAAATGGTGAATATTAATCGGTTTTTCTTACCTCTCTCGTAAGGTGTATTGAAAAGGAAAAAGTGCAAGGAAATGAAGTGCCGTGCTTTTGAAAAATGTTTTGTGCTCAATAAATCACTATACATGCTTATGGGATAGGTGGAATGAAAAATTTGAATTTTTATGCAAAGTGCCATCAGTTTCCGGACCACTATCACCATTCGAGATTACAAACACAAATAAGAGATTTTGCAGCCCTTAACACAATATATGCAATTTAAAATCGCATGCAAACTATAGTCGAGTTATCGCGCGCAGAGACATGGCGCGAATGCGGCGGCTCTCTGCGCGCGATAACTGTCGGCGTCTCTCTGATCAAGCGCACTATCATCCCTCATATCGTCTGCCGTCTCTTCCAAACACGAACATTCTCATTCGACCGCGGCGTCCAGTCTCTGCGTGCGATGATTCGATTATAAACTCCAACAAGGGCTACACTATCCAGTTTCAGCTTTTTTCAGCTTATGATTTAAAGGATTTTGCATATTGCGAACGTCATCCCGTTCTGTCAACATTAAGCTAACGTAATTAATGACTTTAAGGTGCAAAACTTAAAAACATGCAATCCGTGACCGCTGTTGGCATTCAAAGCATGACATTTTCTCTCTTTTTTTTTTGTTTGAACACTTTTCGGTGCGCTGAGCTCAAAGATTCCATTCATTTAATGGGGAGCTACTGCAACCACTGAATGAAAATGATTGCTTCCTACTATAACAAATAATCTCAATGTTCTAACAATTCATCCTTCCCATTTGCAATAGCGTGCCATGATTAGGCATAGAAGCTTACATATCAGACTGTTATTGATAGAAAAAACTGCAGGATTTTTTCCAGCTTTTGGGATATTTGTTTGAGGAAGGTTCTACTTTATATTACAGCTAGAATCTCTAGAACACTACAAGTCTACTGAGTAATGAGAAAGTAAGGTACAGAAAAGGAGAGAAGTTAGATATGAAGCATAACGAGGAAGTATAAATGTTAGTTAGGCGTGCCATGCAAGCTCAACTGTTTATCCTCACATCGTTGCCGTAACCCCTGTTGTTTTTAAAAGTCTAGTCTCAAATCGGGGTTCCCATACAGCAAACATAGGAAATCAAAATTGATCATGCTACTCCGATACCACATCAGGCGATCTTCTTCGACGACAGTTGAAAAACTTGGAACAAAAAATAAAACCAAGGATGATTTTGTTAGAAGTTCCTCTCCCTGTGTCCTAAGATTTCGATCTACCAAGGAGGACGACGCAGTTGAGCTTACCGAAAGCTGAGAAGTCATAGGAGATTGCAGAGCGTGTTTTCAAAAATGACATGAAGATGGTGGTGCGCGAGCTGCGTATAATGGAGAAATCGTTACCATTGGTCCATGATGTGGCGGCGTCGTCGTGGTACCATTTCCATATGACATTCTGAATCTCATCGGTTTAATAGGTCTCGTACCGAACATACTAGAGTCCATTGTCGGACGAAGGCAGTCGACAGATATAAGCGAAACCGAAGCGATGCGAGCGCCCCTTATCTTCCGGTGGCACCCACTCATTAGGATGCACCAAAGTTGCCAGTGTGCCGGCGTCGTGCCAGCGCCGTGCCGAAATCAATTTGAATGCACTGCGTGCTGATCGATCAATCTCTTCGGCACGGCTCCGGCACAGCACTAGCAGGCGCTGGAAATTAGCTTCAAAGGCACGGACAACGCTGGACATGTTGCCTAATGGCGGTAATCGTTCCCGCGCTACATCACGATCTTCAGCTTATATAGACAACTATTGCCGTCCGCCATGGACTACATAATATGTGGAGAGAAACTTACAAATTCACTGAAACTGTTTGCGGAGTTGCATAGCTTTTCCCGTTTTCCATTCGTGGCATATCGTCATCTTTCAATTTCATTGTGCCATTAGTCCGTCGATTATTTATCTAAAAATCGAAATTTATTATCTTAAAACAAAACAGAAAGTACACAGGCCCGAGAAATAGCAATCGCTTGGGTACTGTACTCAAACTGTTCCCCAGATAGTTAAAGGACATGACAAGTCACAAACCAAGGGTACTACAACAAAAATAATCATGCTTATACCCACAAATACTGAAACAAGTGGAACACCGGACCGTTCCATACTCCGCATCTGCAAGTTGTACAAAGTTCTCACTTATTAGAGTAGTAATATCTCTTGGATGATATGTATCTGACAAGGGAAGTCTTTTTTGTCGAAGTGGCCTTTCAACATGTATCTAATCTATGATTCAACTGGCTTGGCGGCTGAAAGGCGGGGCTTTGTGACCTAATTAAGGCCGCTCGCGCCCGCTACACAATCTGCGTCTCCGTGCGCGTGCTCTCGGATCATTACCTAGCCTCAGTTAGGTCACGAAGCCCGCATTCCAGCCGCCAAGCCGTTGAATCCAAGGGTTAATCATCAGATGCGGCTGTAAATGCTGATTCCAAATCTGATTTTTTTTGCATAACAACTCTCCGGAAGAAGCTGTGAGTGCTTAAAAGTCTAAATTTGTCATGCTATAAGTGGCACAAAATCGAAAAGCTGCTGAAGGTAGATCAAATTTGTTTGAGTATACTGACTACGAGAAGAGAATGCAACCTGTAAGAATCTGCATAGATATTTTTGTACAGCTTTTTTGTACAGCTTTTCGCTAACTTTAAGCCAGCGAAGGCTTGACAAATTTTGAGTTTCAAATACTAATAACTTCTTTCGAAAAGTCGCTCCGCAGAAAAAGAATAGAGATTTAAATCACCGTTAAGTTCCCTATCAAGTTATTTAGGTGTGGTAAAGGAAGGTCACTTCGACTAGAAAAAGCTTTCCTTATAGTTATCGCTTCTTGCGATAACCATGTATCGTTTGTTCCTCATATATTGAACGGGATCGGCTCAAGAAGCATTGAGAAATTCAGTGATAAGCACTTATCCAAGGAGTGCAACTATGTGAAACATTTTCTTCAATTGTTCCAAATTCCAGAATTATGTTTTTTGTGCCGGTTTTACAAAACAACCGCTAAAATTCTGCAACTTCTTGAACAACTTATAAGTTGGAATCGAACTGCGTTCAATAAATTATATTGACAATTCATGTTGTCTCAGAATACTGCCAACAAATCAAAACGATTACTATCTGCTTGTTCAGAATTTCCTGCATACGAGACAAGATTCTGACGCAAAGCTGGGAACATCTATTGGATCTATAAAATCGTTATGATCGAGGTCCATAAAAAATGCTACGATCAAGGAGCTATAGTATACGAGTTAAAGCTTCGCATTCTAGGAGAATGATTAGAAGCTTTGGCAGGTATGTATGTTTTATGTTGATGAAGATTTTTTTTACAAGTCGAAGGAATTTTTGATCTTTTGCACGAATATATGAGATTGGCTGAAAAATAATTTTGGTCGCTTTTAACGGTCTGCAAAAATGACACAGACAGATATGTGTGTATATGTAGGGAACCATTCGAAAGATTAGATCAAGGAGAAACGGAGGGTTGACTTTATTTCCTCAAAAATCTTTTTTTATGAAAAAATGGCGCAGGGAAGCAAACAGTCAGATTTTTTTGTCAAGTTTCCGAAAAGTGCACGAATGGAACGAATGGTACGCACGTTCATGATTTTTATATTTCCAGTCATCTGCATGTCCATAGATGGTCAAATTCAAGCAATTTGAATGGCCCCAAAACTGACTTCCACGCGCAGATACTCGGAAATTTTCACATTTTTGGCTACAGAGATACAAAAAAAGCAGATCACAACCTCTATTGTGGGCCGCCACATAGCCAAAGATTGTGGCCCGTAGTAAACCCCCCCCCCCCCCCCCCATCAGGGCATCTCTCTCGACGCGGACCGGAGTTGATCTCATCACGCCTCAGTCTAGCATCCAGTGAGCTTTTGATCTGGATGCGGATCGCTTTCCAATCATGATAATCATGTGTGTTCTTGAAAAAGAAACCACTTGAGCCAATTTGGTCTGCCAGGTAAGCGACTGGAATTGAATGCACGCGGCCGTGGTTCAACACCGGCCAGCGCCACACTTTTGCTGTATGCCTGACGTCTTTGATAGCCACCACCATCGCAAAATCGATGATGACCGCTATCAAGGATCTCGCCTAGCACACGCATGGATAGAACAAAAACATTTTTTAACGAAAATTTCATGAAAAAATGAAGTGGCTGCAATATGAACTCAAAGAATTAAATCAACAAATTCTTTCCTTAAGAAGCTTTTTGAAGAAAATCAGCATACTCTACAACAAAGAAAAAAATGTTTTTTCTCCTTTCGACGCCAAAATCAGCTGTTCATCGATGCTCTCCTTAATGGGCCCCCGTATTGTGCAGATTTGCGCCGATTTTGTCCGCAGTGTTAGGCAAATTGGTGTGTATCGTAAGTTACTCAGGAGCAACTTACGCGAATCTTGTCTGTGTCTCCTCTTTTACACACTATTTGCACTCGTCTAACATCAGTTCACGTTCATTTCAACGTGAACTGATGTGCACGAGTTGACTGCAGCAGGTGGACGGATGGTCAACTATCAGTTCACTCGCCATGCATATAGCATGGGTAGGTGGGCGATCATCACTTCACCTGATGTGAGGTGAACTCATGGGTTGAGTTCAGTTCACCTGAACTGAACAAGCTTTACTAGCCTGTATGTATTCGATTAACAAAATACTCGTCTCTGCACTTACAAGCTATTAGCGAAACTTGAAAATTCCAAAAAAGTTTTTTGGAATGCTAGCCATATAAGGTCACAACTGTCTTTTATCATGCTTGTAAATTCTATGTAATGAGTTCTTTGTGACAATAGAAGCTTAAAGCTATTCGCCCACAAGAAATTGTAGCTAAATGATAGTTATTTGCATTTTTATGGAGCTTCGAAGTTGCATGTCAAAACGAAATTATTTATTAGCCAACCTAATATTATCAAAAGATCATTTTGATGGCAAAGAAAAGGGTTTGATTGTAGCAATCAAATGTAGGCGACTCTTTTTCACTTTTATAGGACTGGTTACCTGGTAGTCCTCGCATAATACTCATAAAAAACTTACCGCAATGACAATAAAGGCGACGATTAATATGACGAGCACTCCGACGGCAATTATGGATCCTATCAAAAGAGGGGATGGCGATGAACTTTGAGGGTACGACGAGTGGACCCGTTCAATGTAGGCTCTTGATGGTATTCCTGGAAAGATATGATTTTTGTACAGGATGTATAGGGAGAATAGACACTCACCATTGACAGTAATACTCCTAGAATCGACTTCATTCTGTCCCAACTTAGAACCGTTCACTGATATGACAGTTTCGATTCTGAAAAAGTTGTTATTCTTCAGTCCATTTCACCTTTCATTCATCTTGAGTCTTTTGGTATTTGTAAACTTATCAGAGTTTTCATATTTACATTATTCTAAACAACTTACTGCGTAGCCAGTTCCTCAGCATCAGGGATATCATTTTGTGTGAAAATCAAACCGTTCACAATCACTGAACCTTTCATGAACGATTCCACTTCGAATTTAACGAAGTTGTCTGGCATAATTGACTTCAGAACGTTTTGCAGCTAGAAAAAATGCAAGATTCTTTCGGTCATAACCAAAGTTAGCGAATCTTACCTCGGGCACAACTTGGTCATAAAGTTTCCTAAATTTGCCGCTTGTTTTATCGGCGAAACCATCCATAAACTCTAGTGAAGTGATTCGCATGGTAAGAGCAGCTTTCTTTAGATTTTGTAGCGTCTCATCGACTCCTGCTTCGACCCCCGTCGGCCGAGGTTCCGGTTCTGGCTCGGGTTGCGGCTCCGGCTCGGGTGCAGGCTGTGGCGGGCGTGCAAGGAGGGTTGGTCCCGGCTCAGGCTCTCGAGACGGTTCTGGCTGAGGCTGCGGTTGAGGTTCTGGTTCTGGTTGCGGCTGAGGTTGTCGCTCAGGTACTGGTTCTGGCTGAGGTTGTGGCTCCGGCTCCGGTTCAGGCTGAGGTTGAGGTTGTGGCTGTGGCTCCGGCTCAGGCTGAGGTTGAGGTTGAGTTTGGACTGGTGACTCTACCGCAGGCAGTGGCTCAGGATCTGGTCGTGGAGTTTCCGCAGATGGCTCCGGTTCAGGTCGTGGAGCTGGCTCTGGCTGTGGCTGATTTACAAACACAACTGGAACTGGAGCTGCGGAAGTTGTCGTAGTTTCGGTCGTGGTTTCTTGAATCGTAGTCGATGTAGTCGTGAACACCTCTTGTTTTGCCATGAAGTCCGTAGGTTGTGTGGGCATCATAATATCACCCAGTTGAGCTCCCGATTGTTGGCCGACTTGGAAGTCGTTAACATTCGTCTTCGTATCAATCGGCTGAATGATGATCGGACGAAGCGTACGAAGCGTAGGGGGCGAAGGTTCTTCCTCTTTCTTTGCAGCCGCTGAAATGTTCACTTTTGAGTTTTAACCATGTTAAAAGCGATAACGGAAGCATAAGAGCGGATTTTTATTAGCAATATGCGATCTAAAATACTTACGAGTTGTCGTTTCATCTTGGTGGAAGTCCAAAATCACAGTTGTTGGTTGAGAATCCATGACAAACGTTGCTTTTTCTGTACTTGGTGTGACTGAGGTTGATGTGCTCGTAGTCTAAAAGTACATTAGGATCAATAAATTGAGATAATCTTCCCTATTCTTGTAAATCTTAGATAAACTTCTCTGCTATGCTCTGCTCGCGGGAAACTAAGGACTAGCAATTAAGCTGGCCAGTCCCGCAATAAAAAAATTAAAATTTTGAAAACGGCTTCGCCTGACATTTACTTTTGGGACCTGCAGTTCCACGACAAAAGACATCCACAAAAATGTTTTGGATTCGAGCCTAAGAAGCATTTTTTTGCATCTATCTAGTCCCAGATGATTACTTACAGCATTAATACAATTAAAATGGTATCTTCATTGCCAGCTAGTCACAAAACTTTCGCTAACTTTCAAACTTTCGCTTGAATTCATTACTTCTGAACCTCCTCTTGTTCAAGTGCCCTCTGCAGTTTCTACTCAATAACTAGAAATTACCAACCCTAATATTAGGGTTGGTAATTTCTGGTTAGCATAAAAATCTGAGAGGTATCTAGTTGCTTGAAATTTTGAAGTTCCGAATGATTATTTTTTTACAGGACACCTCGGAATGTGAATTCCTATGTCGCTTGAAAAAACTGTTTGCATTAGGAGTGGATAGATTGGTTTTTCTGGAAGCGCATAGTCAATGAATTGCAAAAATGCAGCACTTTTCTCTATATGAGCTGGAGATAGAAATAGGCATTGAAGTTACAAAATCAGCCTTTAATTCAGAATTTACCGTAGTCATTATTGCAGTTAAAAAACATGCTTTTTGTCTATATTAGTCAGCGTTCAGAGTTGTTCATGCCGTCGCTGTGCCAGCGCCGTGCCTGTGCCGTGTGCGCCGTTCTGGAACTTAAGCATAAGCCTCTGAATAGATCATTTGACGTTTCAGCACGACGCTAGCACGGTACTATGGGCGAACCTTATTGCTATTGCTACAGTAATCCTCCAATGATTCTAACGATTCCCTTGGTAATTAGAATGTTTGGAAAAAGGTCGTGGAATTGCCGTTACCTGTTTCGCTCGTTGATCACCACCAATTAACTCGGCGCTTTCCTCTGGAAGTTCGACTCTTGGGAAGACAGGTTCGGAGGTTGGCTGGAAAGAACTTTGCACGAAGAAATTCCAAAGTAATCAAACTGAGATTACCTGATTAGCCAAATGATCAGGAATGAACGAGCCGTCCTGTTCGAAAACAGCTGAAAGCTTGTCCTGGTCGAATGGCTCCGCTGTAAAAACAATCAAATTGATTTTTGACAATTAGAGAATTTCATCTCCAACTTGGCGCTAAATTACAAGATTTGTGAGGCGTTTCAATAGCTAAAAATGACTGACATCCATCCGCAGATGGCTCACCATCTTCATCAATCGTAGTAGTGCGCTCTGTGGTAGTTGTTGTTGTTGTTATCGCGCCTGTTGTTGTTGTTGTTGTCGTAGCTGTTGTTGTTGTTGTTGTAGCAGGTAACTCAGAGGTCACTGGTTGCTCAGAGGTTGTTGCTTCTGTGGCTAAAATTCTTTTTTTTCAAACATTTTGATAGCGAGTTTTTCCTCTTCTTTTTTCAGCTATAGTCCAATGAATTTTAAGGTCAGTGCGGTATCCCCGAAGATTGCCCAAGACTTGACAGATTTTTATACCAAATGAATACACCTAAAGTCTTGAAAAGCTCCGCAAAACCACTATAATAATTTTTTTTGTAAAATTGTTAACATCGCCCTTGAGGTTAGGCCTCCAATGCAACATTGACTAGGAACTATCCTGTTCGTCAAATGTTTGTACCAGCAAGGACACAAATAGTGCAAAAATTACGGTAAAATGCCTTTGCAGGCAAACTCCTGGAGTCATAAACGCAATTGGGCACAAGCCGTAGCCAATTACCGAATCATTTGCAAATTTGCAAAGCAAGCAGGAGAATCAACGAAAGATCTTATACATATAAACCTCTTAACACAGACGACTTAGGCTTAGGAAGAAACATAGCAAAGGCTGCCAATGTTCTGCTTTTAGGAAGTCGGACCATGCTGGTGACCTTGTTGTCGATAATCTTATTTGTTAAAAATTTTCCTTCGATCCGAGTCTAAATTTAACGGAACTGGTCGAAAAGGTGGCTGAGTTCTCACAAATCCGCGACGGGGAACTTCGTGACCCATGTCCTAGTCCATACACTATACTGACTAATTTCGTCAAGTCATTTGTAATTCGACGTGCGTATTGCACACCATGCGCGCTAGTTCACGACTTCTGACACTACAACTTGTAAATTTGCAGGTACTTCCTCTCGTTTTCTCCCCTCTCTTGGTTTGATCGGATGTGTATTGAACAAAATTACACATTTCCACAGTTTCTTCTGCTAGAGAGGGCTCTACTGACGTTACTAGTAAGTCGTCGTTGTCGCGCACGTGTGTAAGCTCACATATTAAGTTACAAGGAACTTGAGCATTATAACCATGTGATAGCCAGACGCAGTAACATAATTTTTGCAGCTTTGTGGTCTATCAAAGTGTTATGGTGTCAGATATATTATTTTCACTTTTTAGAGATTAAATAAGAACATTTTGAGGTGAATATGGCATTGCATAACTGAATATTTTACAGAATAGCATAGCTACTTGAGCAATGTTGAGATAGCGACAAAAGAGACTATAGAATACTTTTTGCCAGTTAAGGTGTTTAGTCTGACGAATATGAGCAGTTGATAAATACATTTTGAATCATTTTTTTTCGTCGCGCGAGTAAGGCAATAAAAGTGGACGCTAAATATTATTTAATGCTCGAATAACTTATTAGTTTTTGTTTGGCTGGAAACACGAAAGAAGATTTATTTATGAAGATAGATTAGCTACATTACTCTCCTAACTGGAGAATTGGAAAACCGATTACTTTTTCCAAAAAACTGGAAAATAGATTACTTTTTTCAAAAGCGATATTAATCATCTTGATGAAGCGACAAAATTAAACAGACGTCGGAATGTACCTCTCTAACTTCTTCACCTCTGGTGGGGATTTTCCCCTTACACACATTTTCTGCTCTCCCAGGAGTACGTAATTATGCTTGTGTTATTGAAAAACCTTTAGACCCCAGGGCACTAAACCAAAATTTGGATTACTTACCAGTGATATCATGGCTGACCATATCAATTCCAGCAGAGGTCTGAGCATTCTCCTCTGATTTCGCTGCCGTTGTTGCAGTTACTGCTGAGATTTCTTCGTTACTTTTGCCTTCTTCCTGGCTTTCCGAAGCAGGCGCTGTGATAATGCTTGGCAGTTCTGTAGTCTGTGCCAGAGGAGGAAGTTCGGTTGTTGTCGTGCTACGTATTGCACTTTGTATCTGAAAAGGCAATGACTGTGGTGATCCCTGAGGACAAGATTTATGCAAGAACGCCAAGCAGTTGATTGGCGTGGATTAGGATTTGATGATCAGATGAAGCAATGCTGTTCGTAAGCTCTAATGAATTAGCTATGCGCTACCACTTCAACCGAGATCATGTCTACATCGGAGACTGGCTAATTGTAGTGATTGTTGATTGTTTACCATGGGGTCATTCTTCCACGATACAATGAAATTTACCTAGTCGTTACTTGACCTTGATTGTTCTAGTGCTCTCTAATCCTTCTATAATATTCAAAAAACATACTTTAAAATTTTTATGCAAATACAGAGTCTGGGTCGGAACAAATTTTACTTAATAGCAAAGGGTTGCAAAACTAATAACTAAAATCGAAAGTCGTGATAAATTTCTAACATTTTAACAGTCGTTTCTCGGAAACTATGATTTGTACTTCTTTCAGATCGTAAAACCTTCACATGCAAGAAAGATTCTTCAGACATCAGTCAAAAATAATGATGTTTTCTATCTAAATATACTGAATGCAAAGTTGGTTAACTAAGGGCAGTCTCATTTTTTTGTCAAATATTTTTTCAACTCTTCTATTTGCCGTCTATCATAACTGCGTTGTTGAAATACGAGTGAAAAAAAATCAATATGTGAGGGAATGATTCTCTAAAAAACTTGTTGAAGTTTGAACCAACCTCACTTTTGACTTTATGAAACAAGATCGCTTCAAACGTTCATAATAAATTTCGATTTCGTGATCTCTGTCCCTACGTCATGAACCCGGCAATCTTGGTTCGAAATAAACCATTTTTTTAAAAGCATTTACACTTCTTTTGTTTTTTCCAGCCACCTACCTCATCTTCCTTCTCCTTCAGTACTCTACCCTCAAGTGTAGGAGCTATGATTGGGATCACTGCAGGTAGCGATGGCCCATCGTCCACGGCTCCAGTGATGAATGCTATTTGAGTAGTTGGTTCAGCTGTAGAAGAGTTGGTGGCGCTTTCGCGGGTTACTGTCACGACCGGAGCTACCTAAATAGGTGAAGTCTGGAAGGCAAAAAGTTCGCCTTAATGAATTTATCTCTTACCAGTGGCTGTTCCGTAGTTATTGTCTTTGCTTGATCGTCTAAGCTGAACGGATCGGCTGCCATTGCCTGAAATCTTGTTATCATGAGACGATGTTCAAGGTCTACTTCTCAGCTGAATCCGTCTACTTGCCTCCTCAGGCAGCGGCGATGTCCCCTCATGCCCGTTCGGCGGAACATTGCCCACTTGAATGGTTGCTAAAACACGAATAAGCATTGCCGTACGAAATAGAACCCAAACAAGCTTTTGAAATCGAAGACATTGGTAGCGAATGGTTTCGGAACGATTTATATTCGCTCATTTACGTTGTTCCGTATGCATGATATAATTCATGCTAATCTCTTCTGTCTCACCACAGAAGCGAAACATTACCGTATCTACTGTTGAACAGCTCAGTCCATTCTGTACAGTTCTTAGGTCATAAACATGAAATTTTGAATTTTGGCGATGTTCACTTGTTCTTCAAGTTCATGACATATTTCTCGAGGTATGATTTAGTAGATCTTGTGCTCAAAAACAGTGTCTCACCAAAAATAGAGGTTGGCGGGTCTCCCTATTTTACTACAGGGTCCACTAAATAGGCCATTGCAACAAGTCCCAGGGCCCTGCATGCGTTAAATTGGAGCATTTCTGAGAACGAAATCCCCCATGACTTCGCGAAAACTTGAGAAATCCCTTTGACGTAAAAGTTAGTAGGGAAACCCTTATTTGATCAACATAACGATAATGCGAAAATAGCGCATTCTGAATTATCTAAAATACAAAAAAGCAAAAAAAAGAACGCTGATTAAGGCTCCGTCATTGAATATGGTACCATTTTAGTGTTCAGAATGTTGAAAACCTCTTAGGCTAGCCAAATCTGTGGCCTCCACATGCTGGCGATGCATTTTTCGCCACATAGTTGAAAGGACGCCGCATGTGATTGGAGCGCGATTTTAGTCAGTGCATAGGTTTGAACTATTTTTGGCTAAAAAAAAGAGGAGAGGCAATGGTTTGATTCGCTCTCTTCACTATATGATAGATTTTTGAGCGTGCTAGTCGTCCAAATCAAAAAGGTCTAGTACATATGTGAACTCTCCGATATCTATGCTCCGAACCAACCCAGTTGGTTTGATGCTGGTCTATAAACCAACAAATTCGGGAACGGATATAAGGACACACAAGTTTTTGAAACTTTTCACATAACATAGTTTGGAGTAATATTGTATATATACAACCCAAATTCGGTGGGTGTCATGTGAGTGCTTGTCGCTGTAAACGAGCTATTTGTTTGTTTGAGCCCTGTGTTTAAAATTCGCGCGCTTGCGAAAGAACACGTTCAACACGTGAAACCTGGCATGTTTGTCGTTTTTTTGCGGCGCTCCGCCCAGGGCCTTATAATAACGATATATCCGTTGATTTTCCCCCTTACGGGTTTCAACAGGTCTTTCCACCTAACATCCACGGCTCCACGGCGTTGCTGCCACTGTGGCAGAGGCTAGGACGAGAAGGCACAACTAGTCCGCGTTGTCATTTTGGGGACTTTTTAAAAACGGGGTTTTTCGAGCATTTTGTGCATATATCCGCGTAGGGTTAGGCGGGGTCGGGAAGACTTATGATGTGCAAGCTTTGTAAAAGAGGGCGGGAGTCTTTGACATGCTGAATTCGAACACCGCGCTCTTTTCCTATGACAAAGGCCTGTGAATTTTGGGACCCGAATTGTTCCGAACAGCATAAAATGTACTCTTTGCACTCTAACTTGACTACGATAACTCCAGATAAGGTGTGAGCAAGAGAGCGTAATTCTAATGAGCATATAATCAGCATGCGAGAAATTCCTCTAAGCAAAGTTCTGAGCAAATTGGGACTTTTTAGCCACCTACCATACACCCTTACGTAGGAGGTACGCTAATGCCTAGAGATGGCATTAACATACGAAATCAATATGATAATCAAGCTTGCAAATAACCCCCTACTTGGAGTTTTGACCAAATCCGCGATTTCGAGCCCCTACCGTAATTCTAAAGGAGCTCTACCGGATAGCGTTACTGTGCAAAGTAAATATGATATTCGTGACCAAAATGCCAAATAAGCCCCTTGGATAGAATCAAGCAAAAATCACGATTTTCATTTCTGGGTTAGCTGCTGATATGTATATGCTCTTTCAGAGTAACAGATTGTGCTTGACGGTATCGACGAGACTAAGCGCATAGTCAACTCAACTTTGATTCCAGGAACTTGTAAATTAGTTTTCCAAGGATTTTTCCCTGATTTAACAAAATGTATCTTGACTCAGTGACTCAACTTTCAACGACACCCGGGAACACCCGGTGAGTTCGTGCAGGTGCAGGTGCAGGTGTGAAGTGAAACTTACTGTTGAGGCCTTTGTCGCTTAGCGTAGTCAACTCCAGAGGTTCCACCGTGTGCTCCTAAAAATGTGATTATAGTGTTACAATCTTGTCGGTTATTTTTATTTGATTACTGAACAAAAAATGTCAATGTACTTTTTTGGTATTAGAATGATTGATAAGCTACGACAATGGACTGCTTGGAAATGACGTAGGCTCAAAGGAGGTAGAAAGTTCCAGTTCATGACGATGACGTGAGATGTTCATGGTCGCGCAACATTGCTCTTCAAAGCAAATCGGCGAATTTTTTAAAGTTCTTGTTGAGATGCGAGTGTGTTTCAGCAAATTCATGAGTCATTAAGGTTCCTACAGACAGAGAGGATGGAAAGAGGGCTGAAAATATGTAATTTAAATTCATATATTTCTTCAGAATTGATGACAACGTATTCAGGCATTTGTCAACGTTAAAAAATTATTTTCATATTCCCTATTAAGAGTAAATTAAACCGCCTAGAAGACCCTTAACTATCAGTGATCAGCACAAACGTAGTTGTGTTCAACTAGGAAAGGGTAAAGTTCTGGAGAAAATTTCATCCATAATTTTTGATCTTTCATCAAAAGACAGGATCAAATAGATCACAAAATATGTTATTTGGCGGGATTTGGAAAGTCACCGATGTATTTGCTGTATAACTTTGCTATGCCTCCGTCGTACAATACGCGATAGAAAAAATATGTCAATTTTAATTTATTTGATTTTTTTAAGTACAATTTTCGTTCTATCTCAAAGACTAGGAGCTGTACTGCTCATAATGTTTTTTTTTACATGTAATCAAGTAAAACTTTACTTTGGGCAGTACTATTTACTGATCCATATTTTTTGGTCGAACTTGAATTTATTTTGATTTTTGCATTTCAAACAACCTCGATTAGGCGAACGACGAAAGCAAATCTCGAGGTTATAACTTCGGTAATCAAAAGAGTATATTTGTAGAAAAATAAACAGAATTAGAAGACATTCAACTCCTACTTCTTTTTTGGGAGCAGTGACGGTGGTTGGCTCAGGTTCCAAAACAGCAGTGCTTATTACGAATGCATCCGATCTGAAAGAGATAAAACAATAAAAAAAATGAAAGATAAGGGGAGAAATTCGAGCCGAAATCTTTTGGGAAATTTACCCTTCGTTAATCTCCTCTGTTCGTCCAGCAAAATCGGCTGGTCCGTCAACATCATCGATAGAGGCCGGTTCAAATATGTCTGATGCGTTTTCGTCTTGTGCGTTAGATGCTGTAGATGTCCCTTTTGAAAGGTGATAGAGGTAAACAAAAGAGTAAACAATTACCTATGAAATGCGCAACCAGTACCAGTAGAGTCAGTAACCTCATGGCGCGACCTCCGGCGCACCACTGAACTTTATACTTGAATAGCTAGTTTTTGATGTGGAATGCGGTAATCATCACGAAAAAACGGTAGTTGGGGCTTGGGAATACAAAGGATACAATGGGGAATGCAGTAATCCGAATAGCAATGCAATGATAATGATTATCCTGGACGCGCGGAAGAAGAAATAAAGAGGAGGTAACGGCAAGAGAAAGAACGAAAGCGGATTGGCAACATGCGCTAGGATATCTTCTCTCTATAAACACACATTAATAAGAGTTCTGAGGAGATGGTCTTTTTCGTGGATATTGCAAGATGTGGTAAAAAGAAGAGAATGAGGTGTACTATGTAATAAAGTAAAGGCATCACTTCAACGCAAAATGATAATATCATCATTTTCCAAAGAATTAGTAGATGATATCATAATGATGTCATTCTTGGAAAGAAATTCCAGAAACAGGCACGAATTGCAGCATAATTTTAAAGTGGTCATAGATTTTATTTCCCGTTCTCTTTCTCTATCAACTATACTTTACAGGCCTTGATTATAAGTGTTTTCGCTGATGTGGACTATTTGAAACAGAGTCGTATATGGTCTTCTATAGGTTATTTTTCAAAACACATTATGGTCAAATCATCGAATATTCAAAGCTGCAACCTATTGAGCGATCTCGAGGAAAAATGCAAAAAATTGCTTACATATTCCTTGAAACAACGTCTCCCTCTAGAACTTATGTTTTCCGTATATAATAAACATCGTATCGTTATTATATCATAAATTCTATCTTACCTCAAATATGGGAAAAACTCGAGAATCACAAATACTTTCGGAAATTTTCAAGCACAGATATTCCCAGGCAAGGTCATGATTTTTACATTTCTCCTTAGTCGGACTGTAGCGGTCATTTTGAAATTTTTTAGAATCACTCGAAATTTCTGGAAACCCTTCTTGTAGCAGCTCAAAATCCGCCGCTCGAAACAATTTTTGCTCTAAGCACCAAAAAATCATAATCACCTCTTCTCAAAATATATTTGAATTTTTTTCGAAAATTTAAAGATTGCGAATTCTGTAGCCTTTCTCATTTCTTTTCAATCTAATATAACATAGATAAATTGTTTTCCACACTCTTTTGCTGGGTTCAAAAGTTCCCACATGCAAGCTTTACTTCAGAAAAAAGGAAATCAGAAGAGCGTCGATTAATGTAATAGTTTTGGACCGCGAAATAGCGCGCAGCAAAATCTCGTGCTACACCATGTGCAGCACGAGGAACGTTGGAGATCGACATTTCGTTGCATAATTTCGGGACAAGTTCATGAAGAACTTGCGCCAAGTGTTGTGTTTCGCACTGTTTTTATGCGTAACACTACATCGTTCGTCATTTGACGTATTGTTCTACATTTTGTAATGAAAGCGAGAGCTATATAGCAATCTCAAAAACCGGGCCCCATAATTTCAAAGTCGTGGACTTCTTTGAAACTTGGTGCATGGGGTAACATATATCTCACTTCTCGCACAAAAAACGCTTTTCTATGTGGTTACGGTGGGTATATAGTACGTGTATATAGTACGTCTGTCAAAATCTCAGATTTCGAAATTTCATATAGAGAGCCTCTTCAGCATCTTTATCCCATATGATCACGATTGTGCCTGAGCGAATCTTTTTGGGGAGGGTGGGGGGGGGGGGGGGTCGTGCTTCAAATTAGGGAAGGTTCGTTTCATAATTGGGTTTTTGGGTGGGTGATGTACTTAGCCTTAACCATGAGGTTTGATTCGATTCGGTAGACCATGGTAACACCAGAAAACCCCACTACTTTGCAAAATCACACCATATTCTTGATCAGCGCGCCGAATAACCCGTATGGACCCAAAAATAGCCAAATCTGTGGTTTTGCCACCCGTGTAGCCTGCACATCTAATATAACCACAAGGGGAGAGGGGGGGGGGTTACGTTCCTCAAAATAGGAGAGGTTCGTTTTCTAATCAGGTCTTGCATTCTTCTACGCCTTGCAACGAGCGAAATGCCAGCTTAAAAATGAACCGCGCGAAGGTTCTGTCGCACACGACGCCGCACCGATTGCTCGTTTACTGTTTACCGCTCCTTAGTCTGAACAATATGAGCTAGAGCTGAGGACCAGAAAGGTATGTTAGACAGTAGACTTGTGCCTCTACGATGGCATTTTTTGTATCGGAAGGAGACCGATTGTAGGGAGCAGGAGAGAGTTGTAAATTCAGCGATGCACCATGTGCAGCACCGCTCATGTTAAACATCGTGTCAAAGAATATGTGGTTAGAAACAATAGAAATTCTGCACATCTTGCAGGCAGTCAGAAAATGCTCTCTGCTGGCAAAGTACAGAGATGAAGTTCAGCGAGTTGTGATCGGTTATAGTATCTGGGTGTCATATTACAGCATCGGACACGACATGCACTAACAATGATGTAGTAAACAAAAACGGCACTAAATGATAGCAAAAACCGATTTCCAGAATATTCATTGGGACTTCGGGATCCTTTCTGGGCAAAGAAATTACTGAAGGACTTCTAAATAAGGCTGAAATGCGAGAATGTTACTTAGTTCTTAATGGGCAATAGCCGTAGCAAAAGCGTTAGCTCTAAGAAGAGAAAACCAGTTAAGCAAACACAGAAAGCGGCGAGTGATGCGCATAAGAGCTTGTCTATGGTTTGATGGATGCTTTGCGAACATAGATCTCCTCTGTCTGTAAGCATTCAGGGGGGGGGGGAGGGCTTCCGGTTTTTTCTGGACACAGCTTTGTAGCAGAACGATACTTTGGAGTACTTTTTATGTAGGAGGAATTAGTGTCGGCATCCAGCTCTGTACAATCCATACCAGATTCGGTTTGCGGAGAGATACGAGAATGGGGACTTTGGCGCAGAAAAAATTGTTGAAATCTGTTAGGAAAAACACATTCAGAAAAAAGCTTTAGCTGATGTAACAAGAGAAAAAAACTCCTAAAAGCACTGCACAAAAAAAATCAAGTTCGAGAGCGGTATGCTGCTGTTGGAGGAACAACTTTTAGGCAAGTTCATTAAAAGCATTCATACCTGTTCCTAACCCTCCATATCAGAAGGAGGACGCCTCATTAGTCATCAACAACCCCTCCTTTCACATCAAAGGCACTCATCAGCTTGAGTATAATTTGAGAGTTTAAGCGAGGCGAGACCAGCCTCGACGCTCACAAGCTCACATTTTACAAGCCTTGCCCAACTAAGTGGTATACCGGCTTGTTTTCGGAGCGCCACACACTTTGTATGGTGAAGCAAGTGAAGCGAGAGATAACTGAAGTGTACGATCCCGATGCAAGATTACGCAAGAAGTGTGAAGAGTGAAATGCCATTGAAATAGCCTTCCAAGTGAATATTCTAGAAAATGGACTGGTAAACTATAAAAGAATTGTATCAACAGTAATCAGTAAACACGGGTAAACGTAGAAGGCCACTTTCTTAATTTTTACCAGTACGGACCAGAGCGGACCAGCTATTAATGTCAAAATTACGATTGGGATGTATGTGAACCAGGGGGCACAGCTGGCACCGGGTCAAGCTGGCTATCATTTTTGGGAATAAAAGCAAAGGGGTTATCGTTTTTGTGGTCGCAAAGAGACAGAAATTGTGATTTCGTTTTTAGGCTTTTTTACGTTCAGGGTTTAGGGCCATAGGCGATTTCGTACGAAATCTTCAAGATCAAAGGGGACTTCGTTATGAAATTTCTATGGTGCCAGCTCGTGCCGAGCCCTGATCCGAACTCGTACATAGTCCAAAAAATTTCAAATCATGTATTCAAAAATGACGGGGGTCGAAGGCATTTATCAAAATGACATCTGTTAAGAATTCTGCAGTCATAGAAAAAGGTTGCAATAGTGATTCTTTACGAAATCCACACCATGGATTGTGAAAAATTGTATTTTGGGGTTGTTCAAGTCCGACCTAACATCCAATTTCCCTCCAATGTACTACGGCAAAAGCTCCATTTTGACTTCGTTACAGTAAACGAAGCATTTTTGCTAGGTTTAGTGTGACTACGGTAGCACTACGGTAAAATCTTCGCAAAAGTCAAAAAGTATGTACAAGGAGCAGAAGTAGCAAAAGGAACTATAGTACTTGTAATCAGCATGCTGAAAATCTCTACAAATAAATTTTGACAATCATGGGGAACAACTAAGCAGAAAACAGAAATTGGAAAATCTAGCGTAAGGGTCCTGCTTATCTTCCTCCTCCTCCCCCCCCCCCCTACTCCCTGAGTATGTGCATTTAGGTTAGAAAAAATCGCTCATTTTCTGTACCTAGTTTTTGATGTACGCCTATAACAATACCGTATAGTTCCCCAATCCCAGTCATGTTAGCTGAAGCTTTGCCTAGCTGTCTCCAAGAGCAATTGCCAAAAATCTCATGATCATCATATTCTGGTAAAGTTAGAACTTCAAAAAACACTTGCAGCGAAAGTATAATATTAAGCTTGTATGTACGATGCAAGTATGAAGGTTAGGTATGAAGCTTAGACAAAAAGTCAATGACCAGCAACCAGCAGGTTGCTAACAAGATGTTTCAGGGAAGGTGCTGGTAACCGGAACAGAACGAGCACTTATAAGGTCAACCTGTCCCTGGCAAGTAATAGGCTATTCGAACTATGATGTCGTGATAGACCGCATATGGCCAACTTCGATGATAAGAGCAACTCTCAAATACTTACTGGTTTCTTGAAAAAAGTTAAGTAGTCTAGACCGGTAATATTGTCTGAGCGAGCAAATTAATGATACTCTCAAAATATAACAGAACCAAGTAATTTTCTTGCTCGGGATGTCTCATAAATTTCACCGTTTTCACTCTTCTGATGAGCCCTTTTGTTCTTGCTTTTCAAAAGGGTTTGCGAAGCTTCGATGGTGCAAAGCAAGCTCTACGAAACCTAAATGTTTGCACAAAGTTTGTTCCACCTATATTCAATAGCCATTGAAGGAGGTGTCAATGCTCCTAGAATCGAGAAAAATGATTCCGTTCAATAAATTTCTACAGACTTCTTATTTGCTCAGGCATACAATTTTCAAATCGGGAGTTACATGTACATTTGCTGTGCTTTTTCCATTTCTCAAAACGAGGAACATAAATAAGTCCATAAGCCAAAAATGCGCAAATATATAAATATAGCAAATATAGCATTTTTTAGGTTTTTTGAGCTGATTGATTTTTTTTCAAAAGCTAACATTTGCAGAATGCTGAAAATGCATGACTACACTTTTATAGTCTATGAAAATTACCTATATGGGAGCAACCCAGCACAGCTATGAGAAAAACGGAGAATACTGCTTTTTCAATTTCCACCAAAAAGAGCTTTTCAAAAGATAGGCAAATGTTCAGATAAAATGCCAACTGAAGAGTGTATGCCTGAGCAAACAGGTTGTCCGCGGTAATTTTTTGGACGATGACATAATTTTTTGAGCGTTTGGATGTCTGCATTTTTGGATGTTTTAACTTTTGCTTATATACTTAAAAAGCTTTTAGAGTTTGCTTTGCTCTATCGAATGGTACCCTAAGATCTAGGGGAGCGACAGATATGACTCATCGCGGGATAAGAAAACCTCAAAAAATAGAAATTCATTTGAATTGATCAACATGAAGTAGAAGCTATCGTAGATGCAAAGAATCAAAAGTTCCTGAAAAACGTAGATTTCCTTCCGAACACCATATATTCTCCATCACTGTTGCTTTTAAACAAATTTGACAGTTACGCAATGCCCTCCTATCTGGTGACAAAGCTTCTGCTTGACGAACTCACCATCTAAGACAATTACCCACATAACTTGTCGACAGAACTTCTCCAAGAAGTTATCGAAGAAGGAAGAGGTAATGAATTTTAGATTTGAATCATCTTTATGACTCAGCATCACACAATGTTTGAAAATGTCGCGATTGATAATATTAAAATGAGTAGAAAGATTTGCAGAACGCTAAATGCATAGTAATTAATTAGAGGAGATGTTCATACAATTTACTTTCATGAAACCTACCCCATCAAATGTAAAAATATCGTATTTTGCGATAATCACTAATATATAATTTCAAGAAAAATTCAAACTATGCCAAGATTTATGAATAGTTGAACTTGGATTCTGATATATAATTTCAGCCCTAATTAGTAAAGGTTGAAATGCTCCGTTTTCAATAGTTGTTCAAAAAATATCAAAATCTCAAAGATAAAGGTTTAGTTTTGAATATTCAAAAAGTTGGTTACTCAAAAATATTAAAATCTCAAAAATAAAGGTTTAGTTTTGAATATTCAAAAAGTAATTGCTCTTTTTCTTCCTCCATCCTATTTCCCTTGCTCCATCCAATCCATCTAACATACAAGGTTAGAAAAAAAGTTTTATTTTTGTTTTCGTGGGAATACTAAATTTTGTAAAATAACTGTTGTCATAACTAAGATCTTAATGGAAGACTTACAAAAAAGAACTGCGGTTTCTCGCAACGGGTTTGAAGTGTAATTAATTAATGGCAATTACTGTCTTCATGCAGTTGGATTTTGTGTGGTCTGGTCTGTTGATGCACCCGATGCACATTTTTTTGCAACTGCTGTTATTGTAGGACGAAAACCAATTGGTAGAAGTCGAAACTAGGGACTAAAATAATTCAAGACTATGTGGTGTTTTTGAAAATTGCTAAGTATCTAATAATATCTCTCAATTCTAGAAAGACGTTAAAAAGGATGGTCTTTTATGCCTCAAAAATCACTACTCGATTAATTTATGGGCTGATGATGCGCTAAAAACAATAGAAAAATCGAAACCACCCAGTTAGTAAGAGTAAAAAGTAGACAAAGAGAAAGTTCTGGAAAAGACAGGACTCAAGTCATAAATCAAATAGCTGCGAAGTCCTTGCTTAGGGAATAGTGTGACTAGCACTTATGCAGTCCGATAGATTTTTTGAGAACCCCACACAGATCGTTCCTCTCTTAACCAGCCGTAGCTAGAAGTCTGTAAATCAAAGTGTTGCGATTGCCATCGTTTCAGGTAATACAAAGATAAGAATCTGATCAAGTTTGTGGAAGTCCTGTGCTCAACCTAACTAGAGTTTAAATTCGTTCCTTTTAGAGACCATTCATTACTCCTCATTGCGGTTTTTATTCGATGGTTATGCTCTCCATTTATCAAACCCTCGGTTTGGCCATCGGTTGGTAAAGTTTTCGTTTTTGGAAAAAAAGTACTTGCTGTATTTAGAACTACATCAATTTTTCCAGACCAAGGTGCATTATGGCCGATTTTGGTGACCAAATTCTAGAATAACATTGTGCTCGAAAGATCTTGATAACAAAAGCAAATTATTGAACTACAACTCCCTAGATTCAAAAAATGACAATATAAAATGAAACGCTTCCAAATCAAAACATAGCCGCGCAGTAAAAGAGTAAGTCGTTATTTGGAAATCTTTTATTACAGAATGTCATATTTGGTAATACCTCAGATGATATTTTTCATAACATCGTTTTGCATAACAAAATATTTCGAGCAAACTAGAGATTGGAGCCTGATTTATAACTCTCTTGTTATTCTTTGAAACCCTCAGTCATCGATTGAACAATTTATGTTTAACATATGTCTTATAGTCATATTATCACAACGTTTAGACCACACGATTGCGATCAAAAGTCATAAAACGAGTTGATGAGATTTTACATTACTTCCATTATTCAATGGCTTTGAAAACTTTTGATGACAAAATGCGGTTGCTCATATCTTGAGAAAAGAGTTTATTATTGCTGCAAAGACATTTGAACGAGCGAAATGTAAAATCGCTAGCAGATCCTAGGAGAACGATGAATAGCTAAATTCTACTACAACGAAGAGGTTTCGTCTACTCTAGACGAGTTTACGGTAACGGCAAAGATGAAAAGTCAAGAATCTTACTATTTGCCAATTTATGGACTTGATTACAGAATAAACAAGGTTGTTGCGAAAAACCTACTGTTCCGCAAGTTTAAAAAATATCAAAAACTTATTCTTTGCAAAATTAACATTTGACCATTTCCCGTTTTTCTGAGTGTAGCAAGTTGGCTGCCATAAGTGCTTCATTACATAAACACTAAGGCAGGATCTAGGCGAAATACATGGTACACCGATTATTACCTACCTTTCCTGCGTTGGTCCAATCCTCTGATGTGGCCTTTGGATGGAGAAAATGAACTTGGAACCCGCGAAAATGCCATCAAACCACGCCCACCCTATCAAGCTCCGCCCATCGGAATGAAAGTCGCCCACACCTTCAGGACTGGAACCCGGAGATCGGTTTTCAAAGGGTTTGGCACATTTTGCACTTCATGAATGTAACCAGAACGAAAGGGCCCGGAATGACAAAAACATGGAAGCTCAAATCATGAGTGGATACTGCCTCTAAAAAAGAGAGGTGGAAAATTTTTTTCAGAGTTTTTTCCGGTCCGTCTATTTTTGCATGAAAATGCTCTCACATAGAGGTTGACGAACATAATTGTTTGCTGTCACAAATAAACTGGATTTCTAGAAAAATTTTGTGGCCAACAAAAGTTGAAAAGTGTCTGAAATAAAAAAATTATATAGTTTTCTCAAAATATACGCAAGCTGACAGTAGTAGCGTTTTCACAGACGCTAAACTCGGCAAGCTAAGAAAACTCAAACCAGATCCTGGTGCGAGTGAAAGATGAAGGATGGTTACTACATATGCTGTAGGCTAAAACATGACTTACAATTAGAGTAATGGTGAGTGCTGGGGAAAAGCAAAACCTACCTAAACGAAACTATCAGGAAACCGCGCAAGAAGGTCTCGGAACTAGTTCGAGTACGGGAACGAAGTACAAGAGCATACGCGATTCCGAAATGCCGTAATCTGAAGGCCGTGACCGGGCGCGAAGGTGTGAAGTGCGGGTTCCGGCGCCGTAAGCCGAGGTCAAACACTGCTAGCATGGACTCAGCCGAGGCTTGAGTCGAGCGACTCTGAGTTTGCACTTTCCAGCTTAGATCAACATCTCTTTACAACTCAAGCGCAAAGCATTCTGGAGAGTGTACCGAATTGACGGGGGCAAGGGGGCGGAGAGAGGAAAAGGTAACTTTCAGCTTGGCTGACAAAAACAATTTCTGTGATTTTTGACGGTTTGCTGGTTACTGAAAAAATATTGTGTAATTATTGGTAATACCGGTGAGAGTAACTCGAAGAGAACCGGATTACCAGTGCTTGTGCAGAATTAACTTCTTTCAATGACGAAATGGTGCAGAAAAGTGGTGAATTTGAAATTTTTCATATATTTCTCAAAAACTACGTAAGAAAATAGAACTGAAATTGGATGTAAAAAGCACAAACGGTAAATACTTGTAAAAGTAGTATAGCACTTCTATTTAGAGAAAAAGCCCATAGCTGACGGCATAAAGCCGCTATAAGATAGGCTTCAAGTTTCTGAGTTAGTGTTAAAAGAACTGTGGCAGTTTCCATTCCCCGTATTCTCCTTGAGTATCCCATGCCCCAAAATAGGTTTGGAACAAAAGTGAGCCTTCAAAAACTTGCATTTTTTAGGCCTTGCGTTCTCATACCAATTTTCTGCAATAAACACCCTCTTGTTTCCCGCATTTACCGTTTTTGGGTTTAAATGCTAGTTGAAAGCTTTTGTCATAATTAGAAACACTCCTGCCCATCACAACTTAAAATGGTAAAAAGTGGCTGAAAGTGTTTGTTCTGGTGCTTAACAGCTTAAAATTCAATGATTTTGAGGTAAATGAATTGGATAGTATTAAACGACGTTATTTCCCTCTTCTTTTTTTGCCACTTTCAAATGTAAGACTAGGTACGTAGATTAACGAATAAATGGCTTGAGTGTACTATAGATATAGAACAGTGCTTTTAGTGTAAAGCATGGTCTGCCCCAAACTTGCATGAGAGTTGCGCATATGACAATGACTACCCTTTGATTCAACTGGCTTGGCGGCTGGAAGGGGGGGCTTCGTGACCTAATTAAGGCTAGGTAATGACAGAGAGCACGCGCGCGAGAGAGACGCAGACTGCGTAGCGGGCGCGAGCGGCCTTAATTAGGTCACAAAGCCCCGCCTTCCAGCCGCCAATCCAGTTGAATCAAAGGTTACTTCTTTTCGCTCCTGCCTTTCTTTTCTCTTCCTAGCCTTATCCAAATGCGGAAAACACTGATGGCAAAGAACCTTCCATGTAACACCTATTATGTGAGATATGCTAACTATCGAACTGCGCTATAATGCAGAGTTTGCAATTTTGACAGCTTATTTCTATCAGTAAGAGTCTTGCTTTATCAAAATATTTGAATATAAGAGCATGAATGCGACAGTTATTTTTTATGCTGGAGAAAATTTAGCATATGTGACATGATTTCACAATTTTGCGAACTACACAGGATAAGGAATGCCACAGCATAACCTTGGAGACCAGAAAGAAATCACAGAGATCTTGGTAACTTTGTGTTTGCAAGATTTTAACGAATTAGGTGCAGATGTCCTGTGAGTTTCCTGTTTTGGTAATAAGAAATTCATAGAAACACTTCAGACAAGTGCATTTTTAATTCTGCAAAGAATGTGCACTTGTCTATTTGTCTATTTAGGGAACTTCCTTATGTGCGCCATAACACGAAAAAACCTACTTGTATACAGTGATAATTCAAGAGTATGATGCAATGAATGTAAAACATAGAAATTAGATAATTTATAGAGAATTAAGTGAAACCTTTATTTATAGGGAGGGGGGGGGGGGAAGAGGGAAAGCTTTTGGATATTTGGATATTTAATATTTGTTTCTACCCTAAAACGAAGATGTAAGTATTGATGTACTGCATCCCCTATATATAAGCTTTGGTTTTTTTCAAAACAAAATTTTGTTATACTGCATATAATTTACGTCAGCTTCATAGAATACCATATTTTCGAAGAATAGGAGAAATGAACTCAATCATACTCCTGGCCGGTTTCAGCATTTCTAGAAAAAAGGATACCTAGAAACCCAACATCGAGCGAAAAAAGTGAATTCAAAATTTCTGGCGCATTTCTTGTAACCGATACGATTAACGTATGTAGAATGAATGTATGAACTTGAACTCCTTCAGGAGTGAGATACTGAAAAAAAAGAGAATACAAGAGTTTCGAAAAAAAAACTAAGGTGGGGCAAATTGCAGTTGTAGGAGTCTAGAAGTTTTCAGTTAATGAAGTTCTAGAAACTATAGAAAATTGTCAACAGTGCAGCAAACAATTATGTTCGTCAACCTCTATGTGAGAGCATTTTCATGCAAAAATAGACGGACCGGAAAAAACTCTGAAAAAAATTTTCCACCTCTCTTTTTTAGAGGCAGTATCCACTCATGATTTGAGCTTCCATGTTTTTGTCATTCCGGGCCCTTTCGTTCTGGTTACATTCATGAAGTGCAAAATGTGCCAAACCCTTTGAAAACCGATCTCCGGGTTCCAGTCCTGAAGGTGTGGGCGACTTTCATTCCGATGGGCGGAGCTTGATAGGGTGGGCGTGGTTTGATGGCATTTTCGCGGGTTCCAAGTTCATTTTCTCCATCCAAAGGCCACATCAGAGGATTGGACCAACGCAGGAAAGGTAGGTAATAATCGGTGTACCATGTATTTCGCCTAGATCCTGCCTTAGTGTTTATGTAATGAAGCACTTATGGCAGCCAACTTGCTACACTCAGAAAAACGGGAAATGGTCAAATGTTAATTTTGCAAAGAATAAGTTTTTGATATTTTTTAAACTTGCGGAACAGTAGGTTTTTCGCAACAACCTTGTTTATTCTGTAATCAAGTCCATAAATTGGCAAATAGTAAGATTCTTGACTTTTCATCTTTGCCGTTACCGTAAACTCGTCTAGAGTAGACGAAACCTCTTCGTTGTAGTAGAATTTAGCTATTCATCGTTCCTAG